>CM023456.1:96641167-96985341 GCA_013339765.2 Haemaphysalis longicornis
AATTATGCATTGTCCATCGTACTTTTGTTGAATATTTCCGAAATTAACACAGTGGCTTGTAAATGGTGGTGATCAATATCTGGGGTATTATATTGGCAAACGTAACTGGTGTGCTGTCAGGTATGAGTGCTCCGCTGATTATGTAAGCGCACAAAACCGATTTAAATCGTAGTGTATAGCCGTCGCATGAACATCTGAGGAACCGGTGGTTACGGAGACACGGCTAGTAAATTCAGGTCAGTGTAACTACAATCGGCTCCATCATACGCCGATTCCGCGACGCTGGCCTGTGACACACACCTGGCGCTTATACAGACCGAAAATACCACACTAAGATCGCGTCGGAAACATTTACACTCTCGTAAACACACCCCATTTGCGAGCAGAGTGACTGCTCCACACAAACAGAATTTCAAACGCTCACAAACGGTAAATCTCAGTCGTGAACGTGCCGCAAAAGCAGCGGCGGCACTGGGGAGCGGGGCGCGGACTCCCGCGCCTGCCTTCGAAACGGGACGCTAGGGGGATTTCAGTGGCGCCCCTACAGGCCGCGCTCGAGGCGTATAGGGACCGGGCAGCTGGACGGGTGGCGCCACCACTCGGCGCTCCCCTCGTCAGTGGAATGAGCCGGTGCATTGGACTACACAGCCTCCCGTTGTTTTTGTCGTGTTTGCTTCGGTGCTTTGAATGTTTTGGTGGTGTTGTGAGCGCACATGTGAGATGAAACGAAGTCTAGATAGATGTGTTGGGTTCTTAGATGCAGTAACGATTACGTAAACTTGTCGGACGCTTCTAAAGTTGGGTATCGGCTGCAATGGCACGAGCGCTTGTTGCAGCGATATGCGCTTGGCTCCACCCATTCTGAGTACGAATAAAACTACTATTATTAGTATTCATTTCTTTTTAAATGCACTAACGGCTACGCAAACTTATTGGATGCTTCTAATGTTGGGAATGGGCTACATTGACATGAGCGCTTTTTGTAGCGCCCTGCGCCTGGCTCCGCGCGATCTGAGTAGGAATAAAACTATTAGGAATATTAGTATTTATTTCTACCACTTTAAATTATCTTCACTGGTTTCAATGACTACGGTTTCCACGCCAGCCTTAGTGCTGGGATACCTCGATGCGTGCGCTTTGAAGAGAAAGGCACTTGCGTACGAGATGGATTACCGTGTAGCCGTAGAAATGTTGCGGTAGTTTACACTTTCTGTAACCGTGAGCTTTGTGCCTTCGGTTTTGGTGAGTGACACTGTGACAGCATGGGAGCCTGAAAGCCGACGTGGAGCTCCCATGTTAGTGGTGGTCATTTTATCAAGAGCCAAAGTTATTCACCCACCCAACAGCCCAAGCTACAAACCATCCTTCCTCCTCTTCCCGTTTTACCACTTGCGTGGAATAAAGGCTGGCACTGATAGTTAAAAAATTTGGCAGTGTTAACGCCAGCCGGTGTTTTTTGATGTTTAAGTATTCTTTACGGAGTACATAAAAAATTTGGCATCCACATCAATGCAGCCTAACGGTTGCAAAGGAAAGCTGTACAGCTTTCTCATAAACTGCGCAGTTGAGAAAAAAAACTGCCCTGGTCGAGGAATCGAACCTGAGATCCCCGCCTATCTAGGGCAGTTGCTCTACAACTGAGCTAACCAGGAGGATATCCGGTAGGTAACCAAGACGCTTTCTCAGCAACTTCGCTGTTTCTAAGAAAGCTGCAGAGCGTATCTTTGTAGTCGTTAGGCTGTATTGAGATGGATGTCAAATTTTCCTTGGGAGAAATTTACTCCACCTTGGAGACTTCCCATAAATCTGGTCGATTAACACATATCCTTCACTTCGAGTTATTCATCAATTCGCTCTCTCGCTACAAACGTCTAACTGGTCTTGGGTTCGAATCCTGGACCACGACGAATTTTTCTCAACGGGGAAGTTCTTGAGAAAGCTGTACAGCTTTCCTTTTTAGCCGTTAGGCTGCATTGAGGTGGGTGTCAAATTTTCCTTCGCTATACGTTACTTCGTTGGCCGGCCGAAGAGCGGACAAGAATTTACTGGTGATTTTGTGCCGAACAGAAGGAAAAGCGAAAACATCCCCCTCGCGAGGGGCACGATCAAATGCAGAGCATTTCCGCTCTTCTCTTCCAGCGTAGACATTGTCGATGAAGTCGATGGTGAAACGTGAAACGTGCCGTGAACCCCCTGCCGCGGCTATGACGCAACGTGGAGCGGCTATGACGCAACGTGGCGCGGCTATGACGCAACACAATCCAATACAATCCACTTTAATCCAATCCAAACCAATCCAATCCAAGCCAAGCCAATCCAATCGAATCCAATCCAATGCCCCTCGCGAGAGTGTTATAGCGCCGAAATCGCGCCACCACACGAACGCGTGATGTTGACGTCGCGATCACGCCACAGATTTTAGCGACATATGTGGTTTAAGCGCGAACCGACCGCGGCGAGAGAGCGCGATGCGAGCGCATAAAGCAGCTTCTTGACGTAGTTTGAATGAGTCAAGGATATAAGGCGCGTTCGTAGCCTCCCATTCTGTGTCGGCTTTGTGGCGCAGTGGGTAGAGCACCATGTACATTGCGTTCCGCCCGCAGGGTCGAGGGATCGAAACCAGGTGCCGGATAGTATTTTTTTTATATTGTCGCGTACAGCAAATACGCGTTGGGGGTGTTGGTCAGCTTTACTAAAACTACTAGAAGAAGCAGCGGAGAAGAACGCTCTTGACCGCGAAGCACTCGAGCTGCCAGAGCCAAACACTGACGATGATGCGTTCCGGGTAGCGCTCGTTCGTCGTCGTCGCCTCGGCTGGGATGTCACAAATTAAAAGTTCATTCAGATGCTTGTGGGTACGTGACAGTTTACCTCCCCTCCAAAGGAAGCATCGTCCCGATGCTAAGGCAGAAAGGAGCGGAACTTCATTTGCGACCCGTCACGTCCTCTCGAAGAATGGTTTCATGCGGACTATGTGGACAACCTCGGGCCGACGACGACGGCGCATTGTGGAAACGCTGTCCGCCGGAGTAACTGCATACGTGACGTCGCTTAGTTGCTGTAGTACTTTGTAGGGCCTGAAGTAGCGCTTTATGAGCTTCTCGCATAGCCCTCTTCGTCTGATAGGGCTCCATACCCACACGTTGTCACCAGGCTGGAAAGCGGCGTGCCTGTGGCGAGCATTGTAAGTAGTAGCATCATGCAGCTGTTGTTGCCTGATTCGATGTTTTGCGAGCTGACGCGCCTCTTCCGCGCGCTGGGCGAACTCCTGCGCAGTCGTGTCGTCACCCCCACCGTCGTGAGAAAGCATGGCATCTAACATTGTGGTTGCCTCCCGACCGTACACAAGAGCGAATGGCGTCATGCGCGTGGTTTCTTGCCTGGCGGTATTGTAGGCAAAAGTCACGTATGGTAGAACTTGGTCCCAACTCTTGTGTTGCTCGTCGATTTTCGGTGGGAAGTACCTGTGAGTTCATGACGGCGCGCACCAAATCTGCGTTGAATGCGGTACCCCTGTCTGTAATCACAATTGCCGGAGCTCCATGGCGCAAAACAATTTTTTCGATGAAAAAGTGGGCCACGTCGAGAGCTGTGCAACGCTGGAGGGCTTTCGTTTCGGCGTATCGTGTAAGGTAGTCGGTGGCGACAAGTATCCACTTGTTGCCGGCATGAGACGTAGGAAAGCGGCCTAAGAAGTCCATGCCGATTGTTGAAACGGGGTTTCCGGTATTTGGACAGGTTGAAGTAAAACGGCTGGGCGTCCCGGCGGTGTTTTACGTCGCTGACAGTCACGGCAGGTACGGATGTATTGCTTCACTGTCGAAGGAAGTTTGGGCCAGTGGGTAGCTCTGTTTAATTCGGGACATCGTACGTGCATAACCTAAGTGACCAGCGGTTGGGTCGTCGTGGCAGGCCTGTAGTATTTCTTGTCTAAGGCTCGCGGGAATAACGAGAAGAAAGTCTCTTCCATTCGGGGCGAAGTTTCGCTTGTAGAAGATGTTATTTCTTAAAGAAAAAGACTGGAGTCCACGTATGAACAGCCTTGGTTTGTGCGGAGTTCGTCCTTCCAGAAAATCTAGAAGTGGCTGCAACTCAACGTCTTCCCTTTGCTGATCGGACAAAGTTGTGGCGTCGATGGCACCAAGAAACGCCGCGTCGTCATCATCTTCCGTACAGGGCATTCGACTGGAGATCGAGACAGGCAGTCGGCGTCAGAATTTTGTTTCCCTGACTTAAAGACAACCGTCATATCAAATTCCTGAAGTCGAAGGCTCCAGCGGGCGAGGCGACCCGTAGGGTTTTTCAAACTGGCCAACCAACAAAGGGAGTGGTGGTCGCTAACAACTCGAAATGGGCGACCGTAGAGGTACGGCCGGAATTTCAAGACCGCCCACACAACAGCCAGGCATTCCTTCTCTGTAGCTGAATAGTTACTCCGCGCGGGACAGTGTTCGGCTTGCGTAAGCGACAACTCTCTCCGCGCCGTCTTGCCACTGAAGCAGCACTGCCCCAAGGCCAACGTTGCTGGCGTCTGTATGGATTGTGGTGGCCGCATCTTCATCGAAATAAGCGAGCACAGGCGGCACTTGTAAGCGACGCCGCAGGTTTTCGAAAGCAGCCTGCTGCTCAGTGGTCCAAACGAAGGCGACGTCATTGCGGGTGAGGCTTGTTAGCGGAGCCGCGACGTGGGAAAAGTTTGGGATGAAGCGCCGGTAATAGGAGCATAGGCCTAAAAATCACCGTACGGCCTTTTTGTCGGCATGCGTAGGGAAGTTGGACACGGCGGATACTTTGTCAGGATCGGGCGTGATGCCGGAGTGGCTGACAACGTGGCCCAAGAAGCGTAGTTCTTGGTACCCGAAATGACACTTTTCCGCTTTAAGTGTGAGACCAGCTGCTCTTACGGCGCGAAGTACACAGGATAGTCTTTTCAAGTGCTCTGCAAAGGTTGACGAGAAGACGATAACGTCGTCAAGGTATACTAGACACGTCTGCCACTTGAGACCGGAAAGAACAGTGTCCATCATTCGTTGGAATGTTCCCGGGTTTCCGAACACAAGCCGAAAGGGAGCACTTTAAATTCATAAAGTCCGTCCGGCGTTATGAAGGCTGTTTTCTCGCGGTCGCGCTCATCCACCTCGATCTGCCAGTACCCGCTCTTTAGATCCATCGACGAAAAGTAACGGGCATGACGAAGCCTGTCGAGGGAGTCATCGATCCGGGGCAATGGGTACACGTCCTTTGTCACTTGATTGAGCTTTCTGTAATCAACGCAAAATCGCAATGTGCCGTCCTTCTTTTTGACCAGAACGACGGGTGATGCCCACGGACTTCGAGAAGGCTGGATGACATCGTCGCGCAACATCTGCTCCACTTGGCTGCGAATTGCGTCCCGTTCCTTCGCAGAGACACGATAGGGGTTTTGGCGAAGTGGCGTCTCATTATCATCAACAATGATGCGATATTTTGTAAGCGGAGTTTGACGCACGCCAGATGTCGAAGAGAAACAGTCCTTGAAGGTCGTCAGCAGCGCGAGGAGGTCTTGTTGTTCACTGAGAGGCAAGCCGGAGTTGACATCGATGATGGCATCGGAGCTGGTTTCACCAGGTGCGGCGCCTTGTAACGCAAAGCAGTCTTCGCCATCAGTTTTGTCTTCGAAATAGGCAACTGTCGTGCCTTTGGCGACATGTTTGGGGTTCATTGCTGAAGTTAGTAAGCAGCAACGCTGCACGGCCATCGGTTACATGCAACACGCCTCGAGCAACTGCGATGCCACGACGGAACAAAAGTTCATCGATTCGCTCTGCTATGCCGTCAACAGTGCTAAACATGTCGCAGTGAACTGAAACTAGCATGCAGGACCACGGTGGTATGTTCACGTCCTCGTCGATAACCCGCAACGGCGCTCGGCATGCTGCGAGTTCTGGTAGGCGGTGGCTCGACGAGAATGTAATTAGGCGTTCACCAACGTCGATCACAGCGTTGTATTCCCTTAAAAAGTCCATCCCCAAAATAAGGTCCTTGCAGCACTCCGCGAGGACCCCGAAACTGCCGACAAAATCAACGTTACCAATGGCGATTCTGGCGGTGCACTTCCCTATTGGAGTCATTAAATGGCCTCCAGCAGATCGAATCTGAAGTCCACACCACGGCATCTTAAATTTTTTTAACCGATCGGCGAGGGTCTGACTAATTATAGAGTAGTCTGCACCGGTGTCAATAAGAGAAACCACTTCATGTCCATCTATACAAATTACGAGGTCGGCGCTTCCAGCTTCGGCGAAAGACATTCTTGTGGTATCCTTTTCCGTCGGAGACGAGGAGGGGTTTCGAAGGTCTTGCGTAGGTAGGCTACGAGCAACCCTGCCTCCAGAGGTTGCTGCTTTTAGTTTTCCCCCCCTAGGGCTTGGGGTCTGCCTCGCAGGATCCCGCCGAAGTTCCGACGGTTAGGGGAGACGTCGTTCGCTGGGGACGGTGAACGTGGTCGACGGTTCGGCGAAAGGTCTCGTCTCGCAGCAAGGTATTCCTCGATAGCAGGGGGTCTTTGTCCAAAGCAAGGGCGTGGAGCCGTGGGAGCGAATCCGGAAAGCCCAATTTCGCGGTACGGACAGCGGCGGTAGATATGGCCTGCTTCACCACAGTGAAAACACAGCGGCCGGTTGTCATTTGTGCGCCAGACGTCGGACTTCCGTACCTGTCGTCCAGCTGAAGTTTCCATTCGAGGCCAGGGATGCGGGCTGGTGTGCACTCCCTGATGCCAGGAATCGGTCTGGGGAGCCCGTTGAGGTGCTGGAATAGGCGGGGGACAGGTGGGTGACGACGGACAACCGACACATAGCTTGATTGGAGCTGCTGCGGCTGGCTCTCCGGAATGGCCAAGGCTTGCCGGATCTCCTGACGCATGATGTCGGCGACAGAAGCATCCGAAGGCTGTGAAGAGCCTATCCCGTGCAGCTGTAGTTCCTCCCTAACAAACGATCGCACGAGCTCACGCAGGGACCTGTCACTGGATGCAGTCGCTGCAGCAGTAGCGCTTGGAGAACCGCCGGTAACCCGGTCATATTGCCGGCATCTGTCCCGCAGGGCATGCTCGATGGCTGTGGCCTCCTTAATGAAATCCTTCACTGTGCGGGGTGGATGTCGTACGAGGCCAGCGAACAGTTGTTCCTTCACACCATGCATTAGATGCCGTAGTTTCTTGGTCTGACATTTCAGGGTCGGCTCTACGGAAGAGGCGTGCCATGTCCTCTGCAAACATCGCCACCGTCTCGTTCGGTTTTTGGATGCGAGACTCCAAAAGGCGCTGAGCGTGGTCACGGCGGTCGCTGCTGGCGAATGACTCCAGCAGCTCCTGGCGAAATTCCTCCCAAGTAGATAACCTCGCTTCGCGGTTCTCGAACCACGTCCTTGCACCATGTTCTAGCGAGTAATAGACCTCACGCAGCTTTTGACGAGCGTCCCACTGGTTGAACGATGCGACCCGCTCAAACTGCTCCAGCCAATCCTCGACGTCCTAAAACACCTCAACGTGAAAAATGGCCGGCGTACGTGGCTGTTGGAAAGTTACCTGGGAGGGAAGTGGTTGCGTCATTACTTGGGGTGCTGGGGCTTGACGTCTAAGTGCGGTGAAGTCAAGGTAACCGCACTCTGGAGACAGTCCGCGTTTGCGACGGCTAGCCCGATGGACAGGTGTGTGGACAGGGCTAGGCCGTTCCGGGCTGGCCGAAGGGGTCCTTTGCATGGGGTAGTCGTACCCAGCAACCTCCACCAGTGTCGCGTACAGCAAATACGCGTTGGGGGTGTTGGCCAGCTTTACTAAAACTACTAGAAGAAGCAGCGGAGAAGAACGCTCTTGACCGCGAAGCACTCGAGCTACCAGAGCCAAACACTGATGAAAATGCGTTCCGGGTAGCGCTCGTTCATCGTCGTCGTCGCCTCGGCTGGGATGTCACAAATTAAAAGTTCATTCAGATGCTTGTGGGTACGTGACAATAGAGTGTAGGGGGAGGGGTGCGGACAACGACGGTGCGGACTACGACTACGGACGTCAACGCGGGTGACATCGTGAGTTACTGAAATGCTCTGCATTTAAAAAATAGTGTAATGCCTTGTGAAGACACCAAAAACGCGCGATTAGTTGCCTCAAATATGGGTGCATCAGCCCTAGTCCTCCAGCACAGACACATTTCCGACACGCTGGAAAAAGTTTAGATTTGGAGAGGGGTGCATGGAAGTTGAAAATTAAACAGCAAAATCATCTAGCGTCTAATTATTACGATGGTTGAACGCAAAGCTTTCTTCGTGCGAAATCGAATGAGAAATGGTCAAAGCCAAGGACGCTGCAATCAAAAGACCAAACTGCGTGCTGGCCAAATTCGAAGCTCACCGAGTCAAAGTTTAAATCCAAAAGGAAACCAAGCAAACCAATACGAGAAAGCTTTGCGATAAATCATCATAGTCGCTGGTGGCAGCTTGTAAACCGACCGCAGCATTCGGTTGTGAAGATGAGTACAGGTTTCGGGCACCCTCCAGTCTCGCGTCCTTCAGCCATGCATGAATTGGTTTTTGAAAAACCATTTACCAACTAGCCAGCAACCGTTGCAATTCTAGTAAAGCAGTGCTTCTCCACGACAAGCAATAATGTTCTACTATCATGCGGTATTTATTCTATCATCGATTCCAGATTACTGTAGTAAGAGCATTTCTGTGAACTTAAACACGTTTCAGCCGTAGTTAATGAAGTTACGGAAGCGTCGTCCATCACAATTTCTGTTTTGAGGTAAATCTTAGAAGGCACCCCCCCCCCCCGCAATTTTGTCTTTCGCTTGTGCACGACGTCGACGCCGTTTCGTCATCAACTGCCAAAGGCCACCGCCGCAGCATTCCTGGATCGGTTGCACACACCAGCTTTGTGGGAGCATGTAGCTGCAATATAATCCTCGATACGCGAAACTACATGCAGACATGAAAAAATTGCATGAAGGAACGGACTTTCATTTCCAGCTTGACTTTTGGCGCATTGAGCGTCGTCTGCTATTTGTAAATACTGAGTATGGGCGTAAACCACACACATGGCATGCCTCGTAAAGGTCACATCCACGCTGAAGATTTACCGATCTGAAAAAAGTCCTTGTGATTATGTACGCTTTGCAAGCCGCACCGCAGCAGAACGAAAGAAAGCCATGCACAAGAGAGAGAGAGAGAGCAACTTTATTTAGCCACAGAAAATTGCGGCGACTACGTGCCGGATGGAGTGGTTCCCTCTTCACGGGACCCATATGCTTCCGCGGCTGCCTGGCCCCTGGAGATCAGGACGAGCTGGTCTTCCAAAGCGGAGCTGGTTAGCAAGGTCTCCCATCGCTCGTTAAGGGGTGTGGGAAGGGTGATGGAGGGTTGGGAAAGGGGGGGGGGATTGCCTCGGTGAAATCGCACTCTCCGATGTCGTGCCGGAGCGTGCCCAATTGCCCGCAGAATCTACACTCTTTCTCGTATATCTCGGGGTACATTCTGCCATGCACAATAACGCTGCGCTGACCGCCACCGGCATTCCACCGACGAGCGGTTCGCCACGGGCGGCGCTGTTCGCTGAAGCGACGATGGTGCCATACAACGGCCGCCCGGTCCCTATACACCAGCGGCGTCCGCCGCTCTAGCCCGGCGTGTCCGAGACTCCTGCCTTCGGGACGCCGCCCCCGCGAATTCCAAGTAACGGCTGGCAGAACCTCTGGTTTTACTCTTTCTGGAGCCACGTGTGTGAATTCAAGTGGCGTCGCATGGGTAATCGTTTTTGGTGTCGTTTAAAGTTTTGCTTTCCAACCACCTTTACAGCGTGGATTGGAGCCAATTTTTGTTATTTTTGGCACACACTCTTTTGTTGGTTATAACTTTATGTCATAATCAATAGTAAGACCATACACAAAAAATTACTGGAATCATCTGGCACTCGGTTTTGACACGGAGCTTGCAGCTACAAAAAATGTACTGTGGCTTTCGTGACGGATACTTCTACAATCTCGTTAACATTAACTAAGGCAGGTGTGTGTGGCCTGCAGCGTTGGTACGTTAGCAAGAATAGCGTTTCCATTGCAACTGTTTTTTTTGTTGCCATAAAATCATAAGTAATTCGAACCATGAACGAGGTTTACGTTAGCTAACAAGACTGTGGTAACGGTTGCGGCTAGAAATGACCTTATGCACCAATCATGCTTGTCAGCATGGTGACACAAAAAAATTAAGGTGTCGGAATACGGATGACTCAGTCGCCTATTTTATCACTACTGTAAAAAAAAAAAGAGTTTTCTGACCCAGTGAAGCCTTTCCTGTATGACGAACTATGTTACGACAGATGACCATACTTGATGACGCAAAGCCGTAACAAATTAGCTTTGGATGCAACACCACGCGGGAAATAGGGAAATAGTATAAATGAAACAGTGTGCGCCTGTCCGGCATGAATTCATTATTTGCTGACACGATTTTCTTCTGTAGATCCTGATACATGATCGAGTTGAATGACTTCATAGATCTTAAGGCAGGACAGGCTGTGCTGTACAAGGAAAAGCTGCAGTTGGGAAGCAAGTTGGTCCCTCCAGCAGAAGTGAGTATTGCCACGGCTAATTACCTGCACTTTTTCTATGAAAGTGAGCCGCCGTGATAGGGGAGAGGCAGTGTAAGGGTTTGCATCTTTAACTGTGTGCCCACTCACTTGATTAGATGCAAGCTGGCTTAAAGCAAGAAACAGCAGTTGACAAAATGATGCAATACCAAAGTGTTTTTGAGTCAAAAACAGGAAAACTTGCACGTGTTCTGAAAGGACCCCATGCAACCTCGAAAATGATAACGCACGTTTGTCTCAAACAAGCCTGGCAGGAATTGTCAGGCCGAAATAGACATGAATCACGGTATCATTTCAGAGCATACTTGCAGCGCTGCACTGTTTTTGCATCCAAACGTGGAACGAAATCATGGAAAAATTTCTTGCAGGCACCTTCAAGGGCTTGCATTTGCCTTCCTTTTTCTCTGCCTTGCTTAATTGGAAATTTTTGTAGTGTGTCTGGGAACGTGGTCACTTTAACCCATACTAGGGTGTCTTGATGTCACTTGTGATAACCACATGGTGCGGTCAGGTCCTGAATTATGAATGACTATACCGAATTACTATACCGAAAAATTAAAGTTCATTTAACCATACTGTCTGTTTTGAATTTTACGTGTGGGGCATTTTTTTTTTGCTTTTTCAGGCACATGTTCCCCTGCCTCCCTGCCTGCTGTCCGATAACAGGGAAGTTAGCCTCCACATCGATGGCCAGCGTGTCTTGACTGCATCATCTTTACTGGGAGGACTGTGTAGTCTGTTTGCATCGTTCTGGGTTTTCAACATTCAATATCCCAAGAAGGCACACAGAGCTCTAATGTTTGTGGATCATGCCTTTTTGGGTCTTGCCAGCACCAAACCACGTGTGGAGGCTTTAGAACTAATTAACTTTTACCGCATCAATATCGCTCACTAATATTTTAGTTGTTTTCAATCCTGTAATCATTGGAATGTAGTCAAAAAGAATTGTGTATTATGTTTCTGACTTTTTTTTTCTTTTTTTTACTGAACAGGGGATATTTGATGGGCCATTCTGTATGCTGATAATACTACTATCTTTAATGAAGCAATAATATTAACGAACTAACTTTAACTTGAAACAATTATCTAGATAATGTTGGCAACTGGTGCCAAATGAAACAATTAAAAATTATCCGAAAAACACGAATTTCATGGCTTTTTGTTCTCACTCTAAAGAAGCTGTCGCGATACCACCCATTCTGTTCTATATCCTTGCAATTAACCCGTCAGACTCGGTCACTTTTCTTGGCGCATTTGTGTCTTGATCAAAACGCACTGGTATTTTCCGCAGCATATTTTTCGTTCTTTATATTACTCATTTATCCATAGCCATCTCATTGCTGTCTGTCTCCTACATCATTTATCTCTTGTGCCTTTACCACCTACAAAATGCTCGTTACCTTTCAACATCAAATCTTTACACAGCTCTCGCTCATTTCACCACCAATTTAAAAAAAAAATTGTTGTAAACCACGGCAACCATTTTTTTTACACTTTGTGTACTGTGTACTGATGCGTACTGATAAGTTCTGATAAGTACTGACGCGTTCTCGATCCGCTAGTATTATAAAATGATTTCACTTACCATGCGGTTGTGTTTGTGCCTATCTTTGTTTTTCACGTATTTCCAGTTCTTGTAGTAATATTGTTTCTACAGTTTGTTCAACCAGCATAGTATTGCTGTCCTCCATTCCTAACTGGCGTGTTATTTAGCAATGTACCATTTGTGCTTTCTTATAGGATGTCGGCCTAAGTTTTTATTTCGAAACCTCCTTGTGTACACCATGTACCCTGTAAACTTGTATGCGAAAGTTCGTTTGAAATAAACCTTAAACCGAGAAAAACCGTGTGATATCAATACTCCCGCAGGGAACTAGAAATTCTCCCATGTCGCCTTGAAAAAACTCCTTTCGGAAGGCCTACAAAACCACCCAAACATTCGTAAAACTCCTTTCAAAAGAAATATATGGTTCCCTTGAACCCCCTAAAAACGCCTCTAAAATAACATAAGTACTTCCTAAGGGAGCTAAAATAGGCTCCTCTTCCACCGCCTAAAAATTTCATAAATATCACTTAAAAACGCCTTGAGGAAGTAAAAAATACTGAATTTTGATCGCCTTAAATTCTCCCGAACATTTCTTAACACTCCCTAAATACCTTCTTTCTATCACCTAAAGACGCCCTGTTTTGAGGAGGTAAACAAAACCTCCCTGTTCTATGTAGTAAAAAAACTCCTACAAGGAGGACCACTAGAGGACAGGCGAAAAAGAACGTCTAGGGAGTATATGGGAGGAAAAAAAGTTTAGAGGAGTATAGCAGGGCGGAGAACCCGTCGAAGTACTGCTTCCGGTTCACGGTCGGCAAACCTGCGCATGAGTACAACCGGTCTCGCCTCCCTTGCGCACGCACAGTGGCGCCGGTCTGCAACCGGGTACATCACCGGTGCCGGTTCTCAGCCCTGTTGTACCTTCCTATTATTTTTTGATGTTCAATTGCGCAGCGCTACCGACTTTCGTGTTCATAAACCTTTTGTAACATTGAGCGTCCGTTACGAGGGGGAGAGAGAGAAAATCTTTTATTGACACCGAAGACGAGCAAGAACGAGGAACGATCATATTTGCACAACTCTCCGCAGAGAACTATCGCACCTCTCCTACTTCCTGCATGATGCTAGGCTTGCTACTTCAGATGGTTTGGGAACATGTTTAGAGGGTTAAATGCTAACATGAATAATACAAATAAGAAAAGAAAGAATGAAAGAAATCCACCGATGGACACACGCACGCACTAAAAAAAACGACAGGAGGGAGTCACAGCTGGAGTCGAGAGTCCAGAGTCTCCAATAGAACGCACAAGAGCTGCACGGCACTGCTCTTCCTCGCTGTTCCAGGGGGCCTAAAAAAGTCCTTCGTGCTGAGAGTTCAAGTTCCTTTTCACGTGCTGTAACGGAAAAACTTTGCATACTCCCAGCATTGCCCGTTTTCGAGTTTGGCCTTGGAGCGATATAAGTAGGCTTAGGTTTCCTCGATAGGCTTTCTGCAAAAACAAAAGTTGCGCAACTATTTTCCACGAGCCACCAGTGCGCAGGACTTCCTTATGGCTGCACCCGTACAATGCATTTTGTTAATGCGCGAACCACTTCTACATTTGTTATTGTTATTCCACTTAGCATGCATGATGCCACATGTCCACGCGTACTTTGGCGGTTCTCTTTGTGGTTGGTGCATTTTGGCGTTGTTTCTTTAGGGAAGGAAATAATTGTGGGTACAGAATTGCAGCAGCCAGTTGCGGTAATGTAAGCCTGGTGATGGTTGTAGCGCTACTTTTGGCAGCCTATTGGAACACACTATATTCTTTGCGAGACCCGTCGCGTTGCCTTACGTGTGGATGGTGTATTAAGCTGATTGTTGCTCCGACCTACGGATGCGGTGTTGTTCTTGCCGCTGTTGTCACCATTCGTTGCTGTTATGGTCGCTGAAGCTGTTGAGCGTGTTTGTTAAAGCTAAGCTTCTTATGCTTCCCGGATAGCAGTCGATGCCGCGTCAAAACGCTCTGTAGAAAATCCAAATTTAACCGACAGCTTTCACGAAACTATGATGATGATAAGGGAAGGCACATCGAGTGCCCCAAGAAAAGAAGAACGCTTTCATGCCAGTACACGTCGTTCAAGGGGCGCATGTCATGTTAAAACAGGCACGTTAGCAACGTGATTGCCACAATCCCATCTTCCGCCCGGCTCAGTCGGGAAGAGAGAGAATAAACCTTATTGAGTTTGCCAACTGCTATGCTTGGTCGTCGGCAGTGAGCCCTTGGGCACAGGGAACGCCTTCAGCCCGGTGTCGATCTTCCGGGCGGGAACGGAGCAGCACGGTCTCTCACTGCTCACGGTTAGTGATTGTGCGGCCATTCGGGACCGCCTGCCGACACTTCAAGACATGTGCGCTAGGTCCGCGCGTTTCTGACATCAGTCACTCGGATGAGTGGCGCACTGGGTAGCAATAGCTATGCACAAGTGGGTTGGGATAAGTCGGGCATCTTTCAAAGTTCAATGTAATGCGTTGTTGGCTCAACACCCCCCGAAAAAGAACGAGTAACGACCACATTTCCACAATTCCCCGAAGGGAACTATCGCACCTCTCCTACTTGTGCTCCTGTGGACCGCCGCAACTGCGACAATATATTGTTGCAGTTGCGCAAAAATCATTACGACGCAAGCCTTTACTGGTCGAGCTTAAGAACAGTCGGGCCAATGTGACCGCTTCCACCAGAAGGGCCATTAATGTGAGGATTGATTTGGGACCAACCGCAAGAGGTAAGCACACCGAAAACCACTAACAGATTCTTGCTACTGCTTCATGGACATCAACCGGTGCTAGTCGTTCCTCTCACGATCATTTGTATGTCATCCTCTTGTGGGCATCCATAATCATCGCCTTCTGTTCAGTACCCCAAAACTAGTGCACACCGGAATGAACGTTTTTTTCATGGCTCTTCTGTGACTTCAGCCTTGTGGCTGGCACCCTATACTACTTAGCGCCGCCCTTGTCAGCTAGAAACTAGCCACATGGCTTGTTTTCGTTTTTGAAGCCAAAATAACCAAAAAAGGATAATTTTTTTCTTGTTCGCCTCCCCGAGACGGATCAGGATCGCAAACCAGCTTAGCACTTCAACGCACTATTACCTAAATGATGCACCTTATACACAGGATTTCCCAAAGACGCTCAGGGCTGAAAGAAAAGGATACTATCCATATAATACAGGCTATTTCTCATCAGCCGAATTGCTTACGGAACAACCTATCTAATCCATGAAACCCGCCGAAATTGTTAAGATGAATGTTATGATAAGACAAGCATTCAAAACAGCACTCGGCCTCCCGCGAAAAACCTCGACGAAGGAAGCTCCTGCAACTAGGAGTATCTAACACCTGGGAAGAAATATGTGAGGCACATCAGACTTCAACAATTTCCGGCGACTACGCCTCACCACTGGCCCGCCGCTTCATCACTTTATCTCAACTTGGCTACCCATTCCTCTCAGCAGGACCAGAAAAGGCGCATCCCACCCATCATCCGACAGCAACATACGGATATCACCCATGCCCTCGTAATATGCACTCTGAATCAACAAAGCAAGACGGCAAGGCTTCGAATCGGATACATCCGCAAACGGTTTCAACGCGTGCCGACCACCAGATACACAGACGCAACCGCCCTACAGGGACCAGCCGGCTCACGCAATCAGCGTAATCGACGCATCAGGAAAGAGCTATCGGCAGCGACCGTTCTAACAAACTCAACGGAGATAGCATAAGAAGCCGCAATTGCCTTCGCAGCCACTACTGGAAAAGAGTACATCACCATCATCACCAACTCAAAATTTCAAAACCCGCTCTGCACATACTGCAACGACACCACCAATTGCCAAGCATAGAAATGGTATGGTCGCTCGGACACACCGCCCTAGAAGAAAACAAAGCGGTGCACGCCGCAGCCCGAGAACATCCACACCGGGCCGTCTCCGAGAGGAAACCACACCAACAGAGAGATTCATATCCAAATTCTATGCCTCTTCACACATACGCAGAAATATTGTCGCACTACAGACAGGCACGTCGCAAATATCCAGCGCCGGACCACCGACTAGCCAAAAAAGACGCCACCACGCTACGAAGACTCCAAACAAACATTTATCCTCACAACAGCATACTTCACGCCATGTACCCGACACAATACACTGCCACCTGCAAATACTGCTCGCAGACAGGCATCCTATACCACATCGTTTGGGAGTGCTCCCACTCGCTGGAACTCACACCAAACTCCAATCCCTTCTTTCAGCAGTGGGTGGAGATGCTGACCAGTTCTGACCTCTCCGACCAGCAAATGTTGGTGGAGAGAGCGAAGAAGGCCGGCAGACTCCAAGGGTTCCTGGACTGAGGACGCCTCTCACCGGGCGGGTGCCCCTGACACCAGCACCTTGCTGTTTAATAAACCTTTATTCCTCCTCCTCATCGCCTTGCATAAAGCTTTTGAACAATACATGACAAAGAAATATTTTGGAGTTCCACTTTTCCACTGAAAAAAAAAAAAAAACAATCCAGGCGAGCTTGCACTCACGCGCAAGACTTGAATGACGAAGTTGTTGTAGCTGATCGTTGACTGACGGAAAGTTCAGTTTTAGTATCGTTGTGTTGTCGTGGTTGACGTCGGCGGCCTGGCATTTTCAATGGCCTTACGTTGAGCAATGGCAGAGTGAGCTCATCGCTTTGGCAGACGCTTTTGTACACCCCTCTGCAAGCGCGATCTTTCGTCTCTAGCGGATGCTTTGTACGCGTCTTTCTCGGCTGTACAAACTATCCGCGTCGGGTCATGTGGAGTCGAGGATCACCTAAAGCAGCTTCGACATTCACGTCAAAACAAGCGCATGCGCGCGACTACACGGGGACGAACGAACCAGGGGGCGTACGCTATGACGAATTTTCTCGTTCCGAGCAAGTGTTGCCACGATACGGGAAACGCTGCAGTTTTTTTGTGGCCGATGTTGGCCAATCTTCCCAAGTGGGTATGGTTGGCATGACGAACGTGCGCTGGAGGCATGCGCACGAGCGCTCGGCATTTTCTCTCTATTTTAGGGCGCAGCCGTTTGGCGCCCGTCTCTGGAGGGAGCCGCGTCGCCGTCGTAATCGAGTGAACGACGGCAAGACCGAATAGTGAAAGAAAGCAAAGGAGGAGAGAGTCGCAAAATTGTAAGGGGAGGGTGGTTCGCCGTGGTGCGCGAGCCGAAGGTGTGCGGTGGCGGACGGGAGGTGGGGGTGGCAGTGTGCTGTGCCCGCACGAGACGCTCGTCTGCGCGACGCTGGCGAAAATGTGAGGGGGGCGTGCGCGTGACGTTGGTGTGCGTTCCCTGTCTAAGACGCGGGTCGCGGTCCCTTCCTGAGGCGCACTTCGCGCCGCCGACGCAGAGGCTCATCTACGCTGCTGTCGAGAGAACCCACGAGTGAGTGCTGCCTCAGTGCATTGCTGCTGCAGTGCCGTCGGACGGCACTCTAGACACTGCGATTATTCAATACCAGCTGCGGGAGCTAAAATAGCTACTAGAGGACAAACTACACGTTAGTCGAGACCGCTAAGAAGCTGACAAGGGGCTACGCCCGGTTTTCTATTCCTGAGTGCACCGATTTAGTCCGGCTGTATTCAAAGGACGTTCAGTACCCTGTTGTGGGTTTGTTATGGCGCATGTAAATTAATTTACCGAAGGCTACAGCCGCTTAATCCATAAAGGGGGTGGCACATCCGTTTCTCCAGTAGCCAGGAGCATAGAATAAGCCTCCAGTAGCAGCATCGCTGAAGCCGACGAAGCGCTGCTCTGATTTTGTTGTTGTTATTGTTGTTGCTCCTTTACTGAAGGCACAAACCCACGTGAGGGATTGGCCAAGAAACTGGGTGACTTTTTGGGGCTGACACGCCTACCTTATAGCCGTTTATAGTCTGTCTGTAGAACTGAATTAGGAAAACGGCATCAGAACTATATAATAGAACTGGAAAAAAATGAGAGATTGATGCCATTTTTAGGATAATAGGCGAAAAAACCAATTTTTCAACGGGTCAACAGGTTAGGCGTCTGGTCTTTGATATATAAGCATGAATGGCCGCACTTAATCACCTCTAGCTCTGTGGCAAAACCCCAGGGATGTGGCCCCGAACGAAAGGAGCACAGGCATGGACAGAGGAAGAGGCCCTCCGTGCGAGCCCCGTGGAGCGGAGCGGGTCCAGCGCTTTCTACAGACTCCGAGCTTTCGGCCATGCATCGCAGCCGCTGGCCCGTCAGCTGCTGCCTTCTGTCTCAAATGGATGCGTTGTTATGTGGCACGGCGCTTTCATTGCCTAGGGCTGCCACAATAGTAACGGTGAGTAATGTGGGAATAAGGTGGATGGAACAGGAGACCAGCTTCCCAAGTCAACAAGTGTTTGTATGTCGGGAACTGTTTGATCAATAATAATGTGACGTAGCTGAATCTGATGAAGAAGGGTTCTCTGTAATCTTTTATGATAGCGATTTTGGTGAAAAGGAGCGTGTTGTATACAAAACAAGTTTGCTGCTGTAGAAGTTGAGCCGAAAACATTTAGGCAGTGAGGTGCAGGCCTGAAAAGCTTGAAGCAAAAATAAAATGCTTACGTATTGTGGTAAAGAAAGCCGCCGCTGTTGAGACTGGACGTGTTATTTTCAGCAAGGAAACTCTCGAACCAGTCATGGTTCTAAATGCTCTATCAACGAAAGGAAACAGTTAAATAACATGCCGTGTCCGTCTTTTTCTTGCAAATATGCCTTTGCATTGCGCGATATTGGAAGATCCATATCTGGTTGCGAATCCAGATGCAGTGGTCCGTTACGTGCAAACAAACGAACAATCCCAGAAATTGCACAGCCACGGTTGAAAATTTTGGACACATATGTTCTATTCCTTGCTGTATCCTGAAGCCACGAAACATGTATAAATCTTTACTTCAGAACTCATTGATGAAACCATCTTAAATTCCAACGCCACGAAGTATCCAAACAGCTTCTCTGAGCTACTTTCATTCTACCTGACGTCAAACCACGTTGGGTGGAGAAGTGCTGGTATTCCCGGAAGCCAAGACTTTGCAGCCGCGTTGACTGCACCCTACATGACATGCTCGTGGCAATAACTAGGTATCTGTGTTGCTGTTTTGGCGACTACGTGAAGTTATTATAATGTTTGGTCGATCCAGTGCTGGCAATTAGGCACTCCAGGTAACGGCATTACCGGTAATATCGTAACCTGTAATGCCGTTACTTTTAGTACTGTAAGAGTTAGTTTCAAACTAGTGACAGCTGTGACGTTCCTACGCTACATTTCATGGGGGGCTGAGTAGGGTATCATTGTTTGTTTCTTGTTACATTTGATTACCAAGCCCTTCCCATTTGCTCCTTGAAAAGCAATGAACCGAAGCACAAAGCCTCCCTCCTCTTAAACGCACAAGTTCCTAACCGCTCCTATTTGCACGATTCCAACACGCACTCTTTCACGAAAAGTAGGGTTCCAATTTACATGCGTGTTACAGTTGCCCTCAAAAACAAAACCACCTGCAAGGCAGCAAGAAGCATCTCCATGGATTTCCGCCTTTTCGGAAATCCAGTTCAATCCAAGACATCCAAGAATTTCTTCGTGCCGGTAAATTTTAGCTAAGTGTTGCATGCGTTGCTGATTACACGTGGTTTAGGTGTTATCACTGCGAAGTGTCGTTAAAGCGCAATGTTAGTTTCCTTGCCGAGAGCGAGGGTAACCGAGCGGCATTGCGCGCACTGGGCGTCCGGAAACATGAGTCCGTAATCGGCGTGCACGAAAGAGCGTCATATTTTCATGCAAAGTTCGAGGAAAAGGTTCACTGCCCCAAAGCACGGACATTTTCTAGAGCTTAGAATTTATGACGGAGTTCGTAAAGGAGCAACGAATGAACCCACGGCCCGTCACGTATGCCATATCGAAATTCAAGATGCTTAGATACAGCAAATGCTTTCAGTATTCCCCGATGCAGTTCCAAGTCCAACAAAAGCTGGATAAGCAACGTTATGAGGCGCGCGAAATTTTCGTTGCCACAATGTCTCGTGCCAGGAACGGGATATCATGTCTTTGGCATCCGCGCTGTAGAATAGGCGTCAATTCTTTCTTCGAATTTTCCTAAGTAAGCTTACCCGCGCGTTACAATCGGGAGCGTGTTACAATCGTGCAAGTACGGTAATATTAGCGATGTGATGTACCACCTGCTTTAAACAATGTACGCACCCACATGATCAAACGTATCACCATTACTGCTTCTTTCATGTGTTCAATTTTTTACTGCTGTATATATACAAACCAATTTTGACCAAAAAAGTGTACTTAAGAGTTGCCACCGTGCTGTCTTTTATTTTGGAGTACTAATTTCTTTTCTGTTCTGTTTATTTGCTCTTGAAAGCCTCAACAATGTACGTCTTCAGAGACTTCACAACTAAATCTTTTCGTGCTAATGCAACAACACGTCTTCGCTCGAGCTGCTTGGCATGAAAGGGCTTAGATAATTTTTATTGTTTTCCTAAGTTTCCCTTAACATAAAGTAAAGGAGGCGGGTAGAACCTGCTTAAACTTGCACTATTGTCGCCAATCACCTTGGCCATGCAGCTTGGACGAGATATAATACGGGCGGCAGAAACGGCACGTGCGCGCGCGCCTGCCGAACTCCTTTGAGGCGAACAGGTATATCGTGCACGGTGGCTGTACGCGTGGCGAATAAAGGTATACCTCGCTTAGTATTCATGCTGTCATCGGCTGCATCATGTACGTCTCTAATTGTGCGATCTAGGATGTCATCTCTTTAGTAGAGCGTTTTAGGCGTTTTATAGAAGGGTGCTTGATATTCTATGTGGCGTCTACGGAAGGTACGCATGTACGAGTTAATTTCAGCAGGAAAACTAGTTGGCAGTTAGCGCTGTGTTTCGGGTTTCTTTATATTCGTATCTTCCAGATGTGGGACCAACGAAAAATCATTCATTTAAAACAATATTTTTCGTTAATGTAGCTTCTTTTGTATTTCAAGGCCATGCAGTACAATCCTCCTCTAATCACAAAAGAAACAACGCCCTACTCATTCACCGGTCGGGAGTTTAGTATGAAGGCTTTGCACATCGCTGCAGCTAAGCAAGAAAGACCTTCGGAATTCAACCTTGACGAGTGGAAAGTACTACGATCTTTTTCTTCGTACGCCGGCGGTGAAAACTTTACCACTCTAATCGTACATTCTCAGATACGTGGAACTGTACTACGACGTCGCGTGACACCGTCTTTAGGATCTCCTAAAGCTGAGTCCAGCGAACAATGCGCTCATCTCGCCGTTTCGCCGAATGCTTCGCGACACTTTTGAAGAGATTCCTTGCTCGGTGGCGAAAAAAAATGTTCTTTGCGGCTAAAACCAACAGTACCGTGAACCTCAATTCTCAGGTAAAACCGAGGCTGCCGTCGTGGCCCCCTCCGCGCGTTAATAGCTGGCGTGCCCCTGATTGTGCGCCAGTAACCGACATGCCCTCGTCCCAAGGCCTTATCGGGCATTGTTCCCGAGTGTTCATCAAGAAGCTTTAGTCTCGCACGTCCATCAAACGCGGGTCTGTGGCTGCAGGGACACCGCTCTACGCGTGTAGACGTATACTACTCCGTAGCGGCCTCCTGCGGCGGCTTGAACGCACGAAGGCCATGGGCGGACAGGCAAGGGACTTCGTCTCGTGGGTCACTCTGTTGACAGAGCTGCTGCACGTAGTGCGTTTGACGCGTAAAGCGTCGCCGCCAGGCCATCGACACGCGGGTTCGCACGCTTTACTCTCTGGGTGACGCGCGGCTTGCAGTTGCCGCACTCTCTCTCGTCTTTGGCGTCCTTGACAGATATAGGCGTTGAAAGCTTCGAGGACGGCGGAACGCCCGCTAATTCCGCTGCCGCGGCTGCTGCAGACGTGTCTATGGCGCCGTCTGGAAAGGCGTGTGCTTGTTCAGTGGCGTACGTGTGAGCAGCCGTTCTTGCGCAACAGGGCATTAGTTCTCGGGCTTACGCACTGGGCGTGAACAAACGACGCAGGGCATACTCAAGCTTATATATATACCTGCATTTTCTCTGTAATATCGGTGACATTCATTTTCCGAGCAACAAAACGTAGCACTGAAGGAGAAATGGGCTTTTTTTCAACTTTTGCAGCACTACGAAAAATGTAGCCTAGAATTCAGGCATGATGACCGCGGCCGGGCAGGTTTTTGAGGACTTTTAGGGGCGAAGCCCCTTCGGGGCTTAGGCTGTTTGCGTCTCGTGTCGTCGTCGTCGTCGTCGTAATCGTTGTCTCATGTAGTCACGGCAATAAAACACCGGTAAACTCGTTCACGCCTCGCGTTAGAACGGAACGCGCACTAGGAACACCGGTACAATCGTTTACACCTCGCGATGGAGCGCTTCGCAACGAGTACTAAACAAACACTGGGGCACTCGTTTGCGCCTCGTACTAGAAGCTTCGTGCTTCAAAGACAAGAGACTTTACAGATAAGTATACAAATTCGCTGTATACTTATCTGTAAAGTCTCTTGTCTTGTCCCTAACGGTTTCATTTCCGTTGGCAAAAACGACAAGGCGACATGAATACACTTATACACTGCATGCTTCGCCCCTCCCCAGGTTTCACGTTAGTGGAGATGGCCCGGGATTTTTTTGTGTTTCATCTCGCTCAAGCTTAGAGGTATGTGCCAGATTACTGATTTCATTGAATGAATGAACACACGTTTATGGAGAGAGAGAGAGAGACAGAGAGAGAGAGAGAGAGAGAGAGAGAGAGAGAGAGAGAGAGAGAGAGAGAGAGAGAGAGAGAGAGAGAGAGAGAGAGAAGTCCCCTTGACATGACCCGAGGCCTCGTTCGAGAATCGGAAATGGGATACAAAGGAACGAGGGGGGAGAACAGGAAAAAAAGGACGCTAGAAGAATCAGCAGAGTGTCCAGCAGGTGCTTCATGTGAGGTGGGGCTCCAAATTTATTATCCCAAAGATCGCAGACTGCCGGCCGTAGCGGGCCAAATGTATTTAGGCAGCGTTCTCTGGAAACACTGCGAGCCGAACATTCCAATAGGAGGTGTCGCGCACTGCGAAGGGCCCCAGTGCCACAATTCTGGCAGTTAGGAGTGCTGTACGGGTTTTCATGCCGGAAGAAGTACTGATTTCAAAATGAGACCTAAAATGTTTCGTCTTTGTGAGCGTGTAGGACTACACGCTCATTTCGCATTTAGTCTGCATAGGGATCTTTAATGTACCGCCGAGATATCGGCCCACGGGCAGTTTTTCTGCCGGCAGCAGCCGGACAATAATTTGCTGGACACTAATTTGCGACGGAAGCAGCCGGACACTAGTAGCGCGACAGCAGCTTGAACCACTGGGTCACCGTAATGGCCATTTATGTTTCCCCTGAATAATTGGCCATTTTTAAGCATATTTTACTAACCGCTGCAGCCAGTGCGCTGGAAACAATGAGATAGGAGGGGAAACGACGCACGTTAAGGCGGCCAGATAACGTCGCAAGCCCTTGGCCTATAGGTGAAGCTGGCGACATGTGTTGGTATACGAAACTGCGCTGCCGCCGCGATAGGTAGTTCATTTCGCAACCCGGAATAAATTGTGGCCGATAGTATTTCGTCCATCAGGTGCCGCAACCCTCTCTTTCGCCGTCGCAGCAACGAAGCTCTTGGTTTTCATTGCGACATTTTCTGGTCGCTTGCCCGCGCAATCCGCAATGGACTGTTTCGCCGCCTATACATATTCTTGCTCCGTGGCCCAAGCTTAGCGAGCGTCGTCCGGATGTAGCCAAGAGCGCAATAATGGGATTCATTCGTCATTATGTACGCGGAGACATCCAAACACTTAGTATGAATAAATGAGAACGGGAAACATTAAGGTCCGATTGAACGCTGGCCCTGCCGTGGGCGTATACAGGCTGACGACGACGACATCGACGGCGACGATGATGATGAACGCTGCCAAGGGCTAGCGGGTGAAACGACGTCGCAGCTTCTGACGACAGATGTCATCACCACAGGCCAGTCCACCTTGGTGGGTGTGCTGTCACGCCTATAATCAACCTTATCGTGTGGTTGCCCTCAAATTGTGCCAAGCGATGCAAAATTTACCATGTGTCGAGCTGCGCGTACCGGGTGTCGATTTAAAGACAATGCCACAGCGCATTCACTTGCGTGCGCCTTTAGTCAGCTGGAGCCAGGGCACCTCGTTCAATGAAAACGCTCATTCTGGAGCAGTGTGCGTGGGTACGCAGCGTCTATACTGCCCAAAGTGAGCCCAACAATGGCTCTGCCTTCTTGATGCGTTTATGTGCCTCCCGGACTTTCAGTCAGACTTGTGATTTAAACTGTGAATATTTTAGACTGCTTATAGAGTGCGCCTTTTCAGCGCATGCAATTTGTATGGTTACCATGTAATAAAGAAATGAAGGAAGCTCACGCTAACGCGTAAGACTTCACGGTAGCGAAGCTGAGCGTAACCATCACGACCATCACGACAACCTAAGGCAATGATTGCAGCCGATTTGCTTCTTCTTCGCTGCCGCAACGACCTTTGGTCCATCTTTATTGCTATAACGGCGAAGAAGAAACAAATAGAATAAGCACAACGAGCGAACCGAACGCGGGTGCAACGCGTTCCGTGTCGAGCAGGTGGCGTGATTCCTCTCCCCAAAGTCGCAGCTGAGTGTGTAAGCTGTTTGAATCGCTGTTAAAAAAATTGGCCGCGTATCTGCTCCTTTCGTTGCAAATGTCGTCAAAAGACGATAGTCTTTATCGGCTATTGCGAAGTAAATGCCTCCCTTCGCTTTGCCGCTCACCTCTCATGTTGTTCGTTCTCTTGCGTCGCGCTCCTCCCAAGGTAAACACGCCAAAGGTTTGCTTAAATCATTTTAAATTTCCCGCGTTCCACTGCTCCAAACCGGCTGTCTCGATGCGAACGCTGCTGTACGGCGGATACGCGCGTTAATCGAGGCGCCCTACTTCAACGTTTACAGAACCGCGTTTCCCTACTCCACGTGCGTTGCAAGCAGAACGTGGAACCTATCTAGTGGAACCTTGCGTAACTGTTGCCGGTTGATTTCTTAAAATGGCGCAAGAAGCTATAGTGGAGCGGGCGACAGTAGGCGACGGCGAAGTGAATTCTTTTTCTGCAGTTGATGAAGTATTCAATTTCGCAAAAGCAAGCATGTTTGATTTTTTTATAAAGGAACACTGCAAATATCACTTCTGTATTGATTTGCTGTCTCATATTTGCGTAATGTCTTGTTCTTCTTCAACAATGTTGACAAGTATGAACCTTACACCGGACATAGACGGGTAGATTTAGCTGTGACTATATAAGACTAATGGGCAGGCATTGTTTTGCTTTGGCCGGGTGGCTGAATCGAGTCACAGACAGACAGACGGACAGACATACAGACAGACCAAAATTTCTGGGTTTAAGGAGCCCAAGAAAGACTATCGTCTTTAAAAAATGGCCGCGTATCTGCTCCTTTCGTTGCAAATGTCGTCAAAAGACGATAGCCTTTGTTGACATTTGCCAAGGAAGTGCCCCCCTTTGCTTTCCCACTCACCTCTCATGCTGTTCGTGTTCCGTCGTACTCATTCCTAGGTAAACACACTAAAGGGTTGCGCAAGGCGATTTCAATTTACCGCGTTCCACTGCTACAGGCCGGGTTTCTCAATGCCAGCGCTATAGTGCGGCGGAGACACGCGTGAGTCGAGGCGGCCGACTTCAAGGTTTATAGAACCGCGTTGCCGTGCTCCACGTGCGTTCCAAGCAGAACGTGGAACCTAGCTTGTGGAACCTTTCATTGCTGTTGCCGCGTGATTTCTCATATGCCGCCATATGCGGTGGCGCGGGCAACAGCAGGCGGCAGTTTTATGTTTTTGCAGTAGATGCAGAATATCATTTGCTATCGGAAAACCATGCATCCATGAATTTATTAATAAAGAAACACTGTAAATATCTCTTGTGTATTAATTTTCGGTCTTATATTTGCGTGATTTCTTGTTCATGTTCAACAAAGTTGACAAGTATTAACATATAAACCGGGCTTAGGCGCTCACATTTGGCTTTGTGTATATAAGACTATTGCGCAGAGTACGTTTTACTTTGACCGAGTGGCTGAATCGAGTCACAGACAGACAGACGGACAGACAGACAGACAGACATACAGACAGACCAAAATTTCTGGGTTTAAGTAGCCCAAGAAAGACTATCGTCTGTAAAAAAAGTAGCGCCGAGAACGCGTGGTTGCCGCGCTTTTCAAAGGTCCTGGGTTCTATCCCCGTCTAGTAGATTATTTAAACAAAAAAAATATTCAACCCAATTACTGCAGTGCCTTTTCGCGTTCGCTACATATGTTGGACGGCGGCTTTTTTCTTCAATCGGCATTTAAAGCTATTCATTAAAGTAACAAACCAAATGCAGCCCTGGAAGCACTGCCGGGGTACTCGTCAAGCAGTGGTACAGGTGTTATCTCTCCTGAATAGGGGCGCCTGCTTCTGCGTCTCATATGGGCACCAAAAACTGACCTCTCATTCTACTCCTGCCATTGGTTGGGAGCGGGACCGTGAGGAGCCGGTGGAAATGCCACCGTTGCTTGTAACGCGTCGGGCCCACGAAGAGGGCGGACGCAAAGTCGCGGGTTCGGTTCGCATTCCCGCCGGCTGACGAAGTTGCGAAACAATTAGCCCAAAGACTTCGGCGCGCCCTAAATGTCGTCGGCTGGCCTAATAAATTAGAACGCACTGCTAGGATTCACGGCGCATGAAACACCCACTCAATTTCTGCGCAGTGTCTCCGTTTATAACCGACTCGTGTTATCGTCCGCTCCTCTGCTGTTGCTGTTTCCAGAAACAAGCGACGACCCAAGTGTTGTCCTTCCTCGCACGCGCGTTCCGCGGTTAGAAAAACAGGCGGCACACGCCGACGGACCTAGTTTACCGGCGACGTAATATGGACGGCTTGTGTTGCGTGATATGGCGTCTTCCCCACGGCAAGGCAAGCGGCGCGTGCCGCCTTGACCTTCCCGCGTAGGCGCCGAGGGGCACACGTGGATCACTCACTTCGCAGCCTGGGCAGGCGTCGCGTCTGCTGGTCCGATAACTCTGCAATGAGGAGTCACCGCCGAGCGCGGGAGCCAACGTCAAAGGATTGGACGCACCGGCCCGAATCACGCGGGTGGCCTTGATTGACGCTGACCCCGCGTGGCGAGAGCCCGGTAGACAGCTGCCCCGCCTGCCCACAACGGCGGAGTGCCGTGCGTGGACGGCAGCATATCGCCGACGCGGAAAGCCTGTAACGGACCGTTCGTACGTCATGCGTACGCTAATGGGTTACGAGAGCGTCTAAGGCTCGGTGGTGTCGTAGTCTGCTAGGGCCTCTAAAAATAACAGGAGGCACGCAGTGTTTGCGTGGCCTGACGTAGCGCCTGAACGTCGCTCGCTTTCGCTGTTGCGGGCGGGAATTGAACCTAGCGGTCGCGGGAGAAATCGAGGTAATTTTGGGGACTACCAGCAGACTCAGTTATGATTATGAAGCGAGAGCCAGACAAGAGGACGCCTAAGCATTCCGTATGATGTAGGCAATACGAGAGAGAGAGAGAGAGAGAGAGAGAGAGAGAGAGAGAGAGAGCGTCTCTATTACAGACGAAAATGCAGACAACTTTGCCAACGCGAGTTCGCCGACCTGCTTATCTTTGGAGAAAAAGTTAGACGGGAAAAAAAGGCAGTTACATGCCTTTTCTTATCCTCGTGAAAAAAGGCAGTTACATGAAGTTACATGCGATACATGTAACTTCCCCTTCTGCCCTCCTGCTTGGTCCTTAGAGGACTGCAGTATGTACTAAATAAAATAAAAATAAAATAAAACAGTCGATGTAGTCAAAAGAAGAGTGGCGGACCGAAAGGGAAAATAAAAAAAAATTAACTAGGGTGCTGCAACGTGGAATTCAGTAAAAAGTTGACGCACACACGTTGAGGAGAGGGCTACATCGTCGTAACGACCCCAATGCCCTCGAGGATCTCGAATATCGCTTTTAATGCTTTTCGCTGAGAGGACGGAGGGCCATGGTCCAGGTGGCTTGAGGCATCGCTTAATAGTACAAGGTGCAGACATTCAATATTCTGCTGAAACGGCCCCTTAGTTCGTCATAAGTGGAGCACTCTAGTAACACATGTTCGACGCTTTCTGGTGAGACCAGTTGTCAGAATATGGTCCTAAAATCTGGCCTATACAACTACGATATATGTATGTAAACGCTGCCATAAGGCGCAGCCAGCGTTTAGTCGTTCTGCAAGCCTCGTGCTTTGTGTCTGGGTCTGTCTAACGCGTAAAAGCCTGATGATACTCCGGGGCAAATCAGTTCAACCAAAACGCGCCTTGTCCGCGGCTCGTTTCCCCACCCTTACCTCCGAAACAAGTTCTACCCGGATAGATATGAGAAAGAATGTCCCAACTGCAGACGACTGGGCACACTCCAGCACATAATAGGAGAGTGCAATTTTCCCAAGTTTACCCCTCCCACCCTCCCCCTTTCCCCTCACATCAACCCTGAGCTATGGGAGACCTTGTTGTCTAGCCCTGTCCTGGAAGAACAGATCGCGCTGATCACCAGAGGCTAGAGTACCTGGAAACAATATGGGGCCCGAGAGGGGCACCACCCATCAAGCGCCTAAACGGCTCTAGAATGCTCATAAAGTTTGTTCTCTCTCTCTCTCTCTCTCTCCGCGCTTTTGCATAAATTTAGTGAAGAAAGCTCCCCTTTGTTTCTTTTTGTGCCGGCCTCCGCTGAGACCTGAATCGCTCTCTGCTTTTCCAAGATGCCACATTGGCCTGGAAGCGAGGGAGTGTTTACACGATGACCAACGATGTACGAGAGATGCTTCAAACACCCTCACTCGCACTGGACATATTCGCGAATGCTCAAGCAGATAGCGCCTTGTAGGCTCCGAATTGCGGCTTTTAACGGAGAAAAATGGGCCACTGTATCCGCTGCTAGCAAACAATCTATCGGATGGCGTCTTTTCTCCCATGAAGCTAAGCGGACGTGGACGAAGTCGCTCCCTCAAGCCGGCGTGGCGTTGGTATGTCAGCTGATGGAATAAACAATCCACGAGGAACTGCTCTCAGGTGTGCCTGTCCATACCGAAAATGAGGTCATTGTAGGGTAAACTCTGTAAATGTGCGTAAGTATAAACTGAAGTCAGTCGTTTTGAGGCATGCGAGTTTGTATCAATCATAGGTATGGTCACGTGACAGCGCGGGCTGAGGCGTTAAAAGGTGCATTTAAAGTGAAAGTCCAGTGCAGGCAACGGGCACAGCAGCAGCTTAGTGAAAATATTTCGTAACATCGGGCAAGCAGTCAGGCTTAAGAGCTCATCTGAACGCGTTCCGCGCAGCGCCCCCTCCCGCGAATGAAAGTGCAGGAACAACTAATCGCCAGACCGTTCAACAACCCGCTTTCGACAGGATTACTCTGAATTCAAAGTTTGTACACACTTGTATTTATTAATGGCACAGCGAATTCCCGTCGGTCGGGTGGGTGTCAACCTCACGCACGTGAAGAGGATAAGAATACGAGCGTGTCTGCCGGCACATAGAGTCCCGTCGGATACTGCTACTGCAAAGACGCCGACATCGCCCAAATGATTGCGGCCCGATGTGCAATGCATTTGTCCAAGCCAATACCACGACTTTCAACCGGACCCAGGCGGCCACCTCTGTGTTTAACAGAAATTCCGGTGAGGAGAGCATCGCCTTCTAGATTATAGAACGTGTCATAGAGTACTGTCAGCGCAAAGCGAGATTCATTCGGAGGTGGCCTCCAGGGTTCGCAAGACCACAGGCTCCCGGTGATGCCACCCAAGCCCGTAGCGACGGGGCCCAATAGGGGTCGCCATTCCGTGCTAGCAGAATCTCGGAGGTCCCCTTGCAATGGTAGCTCCCAAGGACAACGGGTGCCCTGGCATACCTGCGAAACACGGAGGCATTTCGTGGGATGCCAAGCGGAAACCAGTAGGCCAGGCGTCGGAGCCCTTCAGTTCTCTCCATGGGCGGGAGGATTAGGAGATGACAGTAGATCCGGTTGGCGACGTCGCCACATGGCAGGCAGGGTACGTTGCCGGCTATTCAGTTGTGAATGGAGCGGCATCATGTCGGTGATCCTGATCGGTCGGCGTTCCCCGCAGGCAGCTCAACGGCGCCGTGGGTCGTAGAGTCGTCGACAGGCGCGGATAAATGCGCTGCATCCACCGCCACTTGCGGTTCACTGCAGCGTAGTTTTGGTGGTCCAGTCCGAGTACAGAGCAGGAAACGGGCACAGCTTGGTAGAACACAGCTTGTCCAGCCGATGTGGTGGTGGTGGTGGTGGTTCCAATGAAATGGCGACGTACCCACTCAGGGGATAGGCCAGGAAATGGGCGCCTTACCGAAGAAATTAGTAATTTTGAAGGAAAGAAAAAATTTTTAATTATTAGGATGGATTAGCAGTATATGAGTAGAGCGTTCTCTACCTTTTCTCTCGGCACATACCTCGGTTGCCAGGTCCTCAGAAAGAGAAGTCGCCGGGAAATTGCCGAAAGCAGCCAGAAATGTCGCCACCTTAGTGCATGTTTCCAAAGGAGCCTGAAAAGTAGCCATTTTCCGCGAGGCCCTACTGGTGAGTAGTTTTCGATTATCTTCGCTGAAAAAATGCGGGAATTCCAAGAAGCAGAATACCTTATCACTAATTTTATTCATTAGCTGTGGGCCGCGAGTGCGACAATGGTTGACTTTTGCTACAAAAAAGCTAAAATATGCAGGTTTAGGTAAAGTATTAAGAGAATGTGAACGACTTGGAACGGGGGTTCGCTGCACACCATGTATTAACACTTTTGCTGTCTCTTTACATTCCCGTTCTTTATTATACATCGTCTACACACTTCCCTCCACTCTGCATGATATCTCAAGCTCCCATAACTATTGAAGCATTACAATTTAAACCGATGGCGTTGCTTTAAGGTTTGACGCTATTCATGGGACATCAGGTGCACGATATGAAAGAGAGCGAGGAAGATTTCTATTTGTGCCTGTAAGTAGCGTTGTTCGGTGGTGTGTTTGAGTGACCGATTTGTTTGGACCTACTCAAGACTTCCAGATAACCGTCATCTGCCTAAAAGTTTGTTGTGTTCTTTTAAATGCGGAGCATTTCTTAGGCTCGCGTGGTCCTGCGTCGTTGATGGCGGCGCCGTCCACACGCTCACTGCGCATGCGCAACTCTCCTCATTACAGCCACAGCTCCGCGATACTACACTATAAAAAAAAAGAAATAGTTAGCGGCGCCCGGTTTCGATCCCACGACTCTCTGGCCGCAACGGGAGGTACGCGGTGCTCTTCCCACTACGCTACACATTTTTTTTTCTTTAATACATGGAAATTTTAGAGAGAAGTCAGCCAAGACAATTGACACACAATATAAACACTAACAGACAGCAAAGGGTAAGCACGTCAGTCTCCTAGGCCGACCAAGGTCATTTTTCGGGAACAGGCGGCGTTGGTACGGAGCGTTTACGTTGCGCAGAGTGATCCACCAGAGTGGCTGCATCTTTTGGATGCGTGCGTTTGCTTGCCTGAGTTTTGAATTGGTGCCGACCTTTGTTAGACTGACGAGCTACAAATCCGGGACAGGAGCAAGTGCTACGAACGCGCCTTATGTCCTTGACTCATTCAAACTACGTCAAGGAGCTACTGATACAACGAAGGCACGCGAATGTGAACGTCAACGGAAACGACGAACTGAAAACTTTAGAGGGGGATGCTGAATTTCCCGTGGGAAAGCTGTGGCGGGAAGCGCTACGCGCCTTGCAGCCGCAACCAGCCCCGCCCGCAAGCGCTCTGATGCTGATTGTGGCAGGATGCCCCTAGGGATTGGCCAAACCAAAGAATCCATCACGAGATAGGTTCGCGTTCAACCACCGTCGTCATCTTCCCGTAGGGGAACCGCCGAAGAAGAAGAAGAACGAGAAGACAAAGCTGCGGAGAGGAGGGCGTGTACATTGCTCTGAGCCGATAAACCAATGTCAACAACCTTTACCTCACCAAAGCTGACGGAGACTACCGATTCTACCACAGAGACAACATCGACAAGAACATGATGGACGAGTTTCGGCGCCTCGAGAACCACCGCCTACTCACCGTAACACAACAGCACTTGCGTGCCTTTGCCACCGGTGTGGACCCGGACGCGAATTCCCTCTGGCGCTAGTAAAAACCAGATCACTCAACATAACGGCCACACAATGGAACCACACGGAACCACCACGATGCTTCGCATCCTCCTCAGGGTTCCACACGAGAAGATGGTGTAATTTTTGTTCAGTTTGTCTCCACGGTTGAAATGCACTTAAGGTCATATACCACCCTTTATGCGAAAAGCGGGGCATCGGAAGGGCACGGAAATATGTAAGCTCACCAATGCCAAAGGAGCCAAAAAGTAGCCGAGAGGTTTCCACTAGTCTCGAAAAGGCGCCAATTTGGCGACAAATCGCCAGACCTGGCAACCCTTGCACGAACCCACACAAGGGTATGTTAACCGCAGCTACTCTAGCGCAAAATTACTTCCGTAACTTCTTGCGCGAGCCGCAGGGGATCTGAACGGTTTTATGCGATTTTTCTTGAGGGGTGCGTTGCCTGAAAACAGATGGCGAATGGCGATGCGAAAGTGGGTATATGTAGTGGCCTGACGTTCGGCATAATGTTACTTTTTCAGGTATAGCGTCGCCAATCGGTACCCCGGTACCCCAAGTTTGGCTTACGATAAATTTTTCGCTGCTTGTCACGTGATCTTTAGGCTTAGCACGTCGTATGGATCAACGCTAAGACTACCTAAAGTTAAAGGGGAGATGAGGACTAATTACAACTTTGTTCGGGTTGAAAGATCTAGCCTTTGGTAACCAACACATCTGCATTCGAGCCCCATAAGAGGCTTTCTTCGCAGATTGATTGATTGATTGATAAATCTTTATTTGCAAGCATGAGGCGCAGATGTTAGGGCGCCTTATTCGCAGAAAAAAACGCAAGAAATATTGAAAAACTTCCAGATTCCGCCATACAACGACGTAATTTTGGCAGGAGTGACGTAATATGGGCTGGCTCTACGAGCATTTTTATCAGTGCGTTAACTCTAAGTTCGCGTTCAAGTGATGCGATCCAACAGAAGAACCAGTGGCCTATTTACGATGAGATAGTCATGTCTTTCTTGACAGTGGCTTTGGTTGACCACCACCAATCGCACAAACAAGATTGTGACCCCATAAAGAAATCGCTGGTAAATGGCTGGGCAAGTGGCGACTGCTTCTGTCTGTTTTAATAATATGTCCATTATTCGTTTTAAGTTTTCGGTAGAACTGGTATCGGTGCTATCGCGACGAAACGGACTTTTTAATGAAACAAACTTGTATTTTGTCTTCATGTCCTCTTTATGAGAGTAGACAGAGGCCTATCAAGGAGGATCGGCCAATGCCCTCATTCCTTTTAAGGGAAAGAGAAAAGACACGTATTAGAAATGCTGCGTACAAAACAGTGAAATGGTTCATGCTTCCCTGCTGTTGTAACGGTCACCGCGATATGGTTTGTAGTTGCACCTTTAAGGCCATGGTTGGCTGCATGATAGGCTGGCCTTGCGTTTCGTACCACCAAGTATTTCTGTACCGTGGTGCTCCTCGTCAACCTTATCAATTCGCAGGAACGCACGTGGCGCCTCCTTCCGACGAATGCACACCCTAATCCCGCTATACTCCACCGAATCCACCCTTCATTATGCCTTTCCTCTGAATATACTGCATGTGACGCCCTTTCCACCCTTCCTCGCCTCTTCTGGCGATTCCCCAAAGATCCCCTGCCCCTAATTTCCTGTGATGAGCAGTGGGAGGAGGCTCTGGGGAGCTCAGACCTAGAGGTACAAAAACGTCCTAGGTCAACAGAGCGGCCGATGTCGTCCCCCGGCACGAGCGGGCGGCCTCAGCCGCCCCCTGAGCCACCTAACGCTCAGCAAAATGTTTTTATTCTCGCTCTCTCTTGTTAATTTCCCTGTACGTCCTAGTCTACGAGGAAGAATCCCAGGCATCTTTGCTAGGAAACTTGACGAAAATTGTTTTGTGCCATTTTAGGAACACTCAAAATGAGTTGCACATTTTCAAAAAAAAAAGGAGATTGATCACTCCGTAAAGTTTCGACCTCCAAGCTTCTGACAACTGCTCGATGACGAAACGAGATTTCCGAATCGACCAAAATTACACAATTCGCATACACAGACCTAATATACATGACAGAAAAGCAGTGTTTGAGGATCATTATGGCGCAATGCTATTCAAGGGTCTACACGCGCCCGTTTGAGTCGGCTGTCAGCTGAATTCCCAGTATGCGTGAAGGTCGCTATATACGTCAACGCCGCAGATAACGCCAGACCATTGTTCAAACACACGTCGGAGCCTTCCTCTCGATTGAGTGCGGGTCACTTCACGCAGGTCAGGGGCATCGATGGAGGAAACGCGACCGAATTTATGTAATCTTCCTATGAGCGATGTCAGCTGGTGAGTCGCTCTTAATGCCGCCATTCCGTCGCACCGTCGTACAGCAGCAGTCATAGCCGTGACATGTGCCCCTCCCAATTGTGTCAGTGACGTGGTTCCCAGCATGCATGGGGGAAATGTCAACTGTCAAAGGAAAAGAAAGACGGCCGCCATCTTTCCGTCGGGCGCTGTCATGACATAACGCATCCGTGCACCGCCGAAGTCTCGACCACGACGTGTGTCAACGGCAGTTACTTTACTGGGATGGTGTGGACCAGCTCGTGTACGCTTTCCAATGTTCGGGCGTGATAAGACTCCCGCCTTGTCAGCAGGAATGAAATGATCCATGCTCACAGCGAAGGCGAGTTTTGGGAAAACCCGAGTCGGCATATTCATGTCATCGTACGTTCTATAACGTGTGGGTTACGAGCGAGTGTTAATCCATTATAACACCGTTAAGCGAAGTAAAGATAACACAGGACAAGGGAGACAAAGACGAGCGGTACTTACAACTGAATTTTAATAACAACCATGGGACATATAAATAGAAAAGAAGCACAAACACGCTCAATGACTACGAAGTTTATCCTGTCACTGCACAGCCCCCCACGCACCCGTCAAGCACGCACGTGTGGTAAATGCTTATCCAAGAATGCCAGCTCTTTCTAGCTCAACCCGCCGCGGTGGCTTAGTGGCTAAGGCGTTGCGCTGCTGAGTACGAGGACGCGGGTTCGATTCCCGGCCGCGTCGGCCCGCTTTTCTGATGGAGGCGAAAAGCGAAAACCGCCAGTGTGTACGAAGATTTCGGAGCACGTTAAGATCCACAGATGGTCAAAATTAATCCGGAGCCCTCCACTACGGTGCGCCTCATCACCTGCGTACGTCGGCGCGTTTAAAACCCTACAATCAATCAATCAATCAATCAATCAATCAATCAATCAATCATCAATCAATCAATCAATCAATCAATCAATCATCAATCAATCAATCAATCAATCAATCAATCAATCATCAATCAAATCTTCTAGTTCAAAGACATGAACGTCGTACTGACAAAGATCACCTATCCGCTGCATTTCCGCGGCTTCAACAATCTCTCGCGTTAGCTGATCAGCGTCTCGAAAAATGACGTAGCACCGCATCGTACACAGGCTCGCACTTGTCCGCGCTTTTGGCAATGCATACCCCAGTTGCTATCTTTGCCTTTCCGTACCTTGTTGCAATGTTCCCTTAGGCGAGTGTTGAGGCACCGTCCAGTCTGCCAACGTATGCTTTTTTTGCAACTAAGCGGCAACTTGTAGACCACCCCTTCCGTGCAGCGCACCGTACTAGTTTTGGTAATTAACGAGGCATTTGTTTTTTCCTTTCCTGACACACGTTTGGCTCCTGAGCCTGGATAGTTTATCAAGTGCCGACATGACAACTTTCACGCCAGCCCTTCCACCAATCTTTTTAGGTTTTTCGAGACGTGAATCAGCGCACGCAAAATATTGTCGAGGCGTCCATATCTTTGAGGCGTCCATATCTTTGAGATAGAAAGAGCGGGCCTTCTTGGATAAGCATTTATCACACGTGCGTGCTCTACGGGTGCGGGGCCGAACAGTGCAGTGACGTGATAAACTTCGTAGTCATTTGAGGGTGTTGTGCTTCTTTTCTATTTATATGTCCCGTGGTTGTTATTAAAATTTAGTTGCAAGTAGCGCTGGTCCTTGTCTCCCTTGTCCTGTTGTTTTTACTGCGCCTAATGGAGTTATAATCTTAAGTTCAATACGTTAAATGCTTAACGTGGACTAAGCGAAGAAACCCATTTGTCGGTCTGTAAGGCTTGATATGTCAGGTTCATCGCATACGAAAATGCGATTAATGCGAAAGCTGTAGGGCGTCCATATTTTCACGTACGAAAGCTTATAGTGTGCTTAAAACATGTCTTATGTGTGTATTTATAGGGACTCTGCAACACTTCTGACAAACGCTTTCACTCTTTTTCGGGTTTGGAAGCATTGCGGAAGCTATAGTTATCGCCAGCACGGAGCGGCACTGCGTTATTTTGTCGTCGCAGCAGCTTTGCCTTCGTTTCTGCTTTGCTTTTGTGACTTTTAAATGCAGAGCATTTCTTTAACTCACGATGTCACCCGGCGTTGGCGTGCCTCGTTGTCCGCAACAGCCGTTCCAGGTGCGCCCTCTCCCCCACTCCTCCTCGCCTGCTCTCCGCTGCTCCTCGCGTTTCGCACTTGATCTCACCCCCACTGCTCTCTGCGCATGCGCCGCGTTGCTATGACAACGGAGGCGCGTCGCCTGCGTCGTCTGCGTCCTCTCCGCCGCGGCTGCGCTCCGCGGCGCCGAAGTCGCGGCCTCGTCCGCAACAGCCGTTCCAGGTGCGCCCTCTCCCCCACTCCTCCTCGCCTGCTCTCCGCTGCTCCTCGCGTGTTCTCTGCGTGCTCGGATCGCATTCAGCAACAGGTGGGGCGCGCATGCGTCGTAGTTTGGCGCGGGAGCAACAACAGTTGTGGCGTGATTGTGACGTAGTCGTGACGTGGTCGTGGCGCGGTCGTGCCGTGATGGGGCGGTTCTCGGCGTTTGCTCTCGATGTCAATTTCTTTCGAACCAGATAATAAATGATGTCACGTGACCACTTAATTACGACTCCTCATTAATTACAATAATAATTATAACAACAATAACAACCAACAGCAACAACTGCAACAACATTAACGTAACCCAACCTACTTAACGTCGTGCGCCCCCCGAAAATGCTCTGCATTTGACCGTGCCCCTCGCGAGGGGGATGTTTCATAAAATTTTATCATGCACACCGAACTCGGTTGCAGTGTCTTCAAAAGTATATTAGTGTGAAAAGATTACTTAACTCAGTAGGTCAAAGCTTTGGCGTCGTCGGTGTCAGTAGGTGGCACACAAAATTACCAAAGACTCAAAGCAACGAAACGATGAAAGAATGCCCGGATTACGCCAGATTTCTTAGGGGAGTTTGTGAAAACAAAGTTGAGAAAATTCGTTACTTTTCGCTCTGCGACGGAATCTAACCCTGTCTTCTGTCATTGCAGGATCTGCGCGCTTAGAAAGACGGGTCATATCCTCGGTGTACATGGTGACGCTCTCGTTCTGGCGCTGATTTCTTGCTTGAAGGGCAGCTTCAGCCTTTTTTTTTTTGCGGTCGCTGCTAGTGATAGTCGCTAGTACGCGCTGACGAAACCCCTCCAACGAAGAAAATGTGCATTCATGGTTCTCGAACCATGTTCACGCACCTTCCTCAAGTCTGCACGTGAGACTACTGCGCATTTCCAGCACCACCACAGCTCTTTCTTTTCTTTATGGCGCGGAAAATTTGCATTTATAATAAAATACAAAATTTAGCAGTCATGCAAGCAAACACACATCATTGCAGCTAAGGAAAAGGCCGAGTAATATTTTTTCGCTTGAGTAGAGGGCCTACTTGTTGGCGTCGTCGATTGTCATGCGCCTTGTATGAAGAGAAGAGATAGGCACAGCAGTGTCCAACTTTATGAGGCAAGGCACATCCCTGTGCAGGCGCCGACATCACGCGTAGCGCCAACCCCTCGCCCGTAAATCCCAGGGAACATTCGCACCTAACAGTACACATCAACGCTTTTCCTGGCCCTTGACCATGAGGTATCGCGGAAGTCCATTTATTTAGCCGTTTGTGTGTTGTTTCCACGGAGCAAGAAATACTTCTTTCTCCGTGGTTGTTTCCTATAAAGTGGTGTTTCCTCCTCTTGAACTGTTTCAAGGCATGCCGCGTATTTACAGTACATGACCTATTCTGCTCTTCAAAATTCCAATGTGCGAACCCAAGTGGACATTCTGCGTCTGGCCGCCATAAAATTCACTCCTAGTGCGGTTCCCGTATGCTTGCTGAAAGATTCCAGCAAATCGATCTCTCTATTAACATGTAACACGTGGCGTCGTGTCACGCGCTAACCCGTTCGCTTTCTGCGAAATATGTGAGTATCAAGGGGTCGTTTGCGTCCACAACCGTAGTAAGCATTCCGTAGAAATACTGCACCACTCACAAAAATAAAGAAAGAATCCACTGGAAAGAGCGCTAATGAAGCTCTGCTTTGCGTTTGTCCACAACATCCAACATGCCCAATATTTAGGGCGCCGCATCTCGCCCTCGGCCTCACGGGAAAAACCCCGTAGGGGAACAGAAAAAAAAAAAGCTTTCGCGTCGGCCTTTTCATCTTAAACGTGCGTGCGCGACGATGACGTCTCCAGCAGGGTAACCTGCACCGGGCACGTGGAAGCGTTGCCGTCCTGCTTTCGAATTTCCTGTTCTTTGCTTTCAACACTCTTAAACCCCGGCAGCCCCCGTTAATTGACTACGGGAGGCCGAGTGCTTGAAATGCTGGTCATTTCACGCGGTTACATACTGCCCGGGAATGACGCACGCCGTCGAAGCTGCGAGAAGCCAGTATCAAAACCTCAATCCATGTGACTGCCTCTTGAATAGATGAGTAACAGTCCGGGATGCTAGCGCCTACACTTTTTCTACCGAAATGAAAATTAGGTAGGCGATCTTATCCAGCTTCCCTCTAGGTGTACAAACATGCCTGTTTTGGTTTGTTTTTATACTGTTCTTTCTCTTTAACGACTCAGCATACACTCGTCCTTATAAAACGTCATAGAATAACATCTTGGCGTATGTCCTGTTGGTGGTTGTGAGACACCTTTGAAGGGATCAGTGCCTTGGTGTGCCCTATTAGTGTATTTGAACCAATTGATTGACTGATTGATTGGTTGGTTGGCTGGATGGTTGATTGATTGATTGATTTCATTTCATTTGACTTGATTCCATTTTATTTCATTGATTGATTAATTGAATGACTGATTGAATATTTGATTGATTGAGAGGAGGAAATGATTTATAGGAGGGTTTAGCTGCAACCTAAAACGCAGCTGGCTACTCCAAACAAGCGCCTCTGCACCAGATGCAAATGCCATCAGCGTAGATGGTTACGTTCAGCTGCGGGGAAAGCAAAGCTGGCAACTTCGCCATTACAACATTAAACAACAGTGGACTTCGCACGCTTCTCTGAGGAACCCCTACTTCCACTGCATAATGTTGGCTGTCTCCTTGGCTGGTGCGCATATATACTCTTCTGTTCTTCAAGAAAATCTTGATCCAGCGAAGAATTTTTCAACGAATTTCTATTTCGACAGGGCCTTCAAAAATGTGGAAATGACTTGCGGTGTTCAATGCTTGACCATTTTCCAACAAGAAAATGGCTGCTGCTTAGCTCAGCTAACGTGGTATGAAAAGCGAAAGCTTGGTTTATCCTGGATAAGTGTTGGTTTCACTTGTTGAACCTTTCATTTGTATACATGTAATTATTATACTTAGGTATACGCTCATTGTTAAGCCAGGTATGACGGCTATGCCTAGGTTATGGGCTAGACATGATTGTGATTAGGCTTGGGTATACTCGGTTACAACTTAAGAACGACCACACCTCATGTAGTGTACCACTCCGCCGAAGCGCCGGACCCGTGACGTCAATGCGCGCGCGTTTTGAAAGAGGATCGCGGTAAAGGCGTGACACCATCTGCTTTTCTTACCGAGTTTGTTTGTCGTCACTGCAGTAATTTACAGGCAGATTAAGTCCGAAAAGTAAACAACTCGTGTCCGGTGTGGTTATTGTGTGCGTGTGCTGGCGGTGATTGCTATGGGTTTTTTATCTTGCGTCTATCATTTTAAAACTGATCGATTGTCCACACCTCACCCGACCAGTTCGTGGACGGCGCTAGATTTAGTAATTATGACATACGACTGAACAAACAAGTTTTAATATAGCGCGTAAAACAGCGAGTGCGTCCTTAATTTATATAAGATTCACCATGTTACAAAGATCGATGCAGTTATACGTACGTGAAGTACTCGATGTGCTGAAGCATTAATTTCGCGAGGTACGCAACATTATGCGCATTCGACGACGACGGGGAGAACAATTTTAGATTTTCAAATTATGCTGAGGGGTGACAACAATATCATCAAACACTCTTGTGTTTAGTAATGTGTGCGCAAATGTCACGGCCATCGGAGGAGCACATAGGTACCGCGCTGTGTGTAAAAAGAAAAACAACGACAGAATTGCTCCTTTCACATCACCGTGAACAATAACTTCGTTTTTGCTTCGTTATTACGCGTAAGTTTATTACTTTCTATTCCTAGTTATTGCTCCTTACATGTGCATTGCCTAAGCACTGTCGTCGCTTCTACGACTGTCCTTAATACCGCGCTATTACGCGTTTTTTACGCAATCTTGGCGAGAAAGCCTGCAGTTTACACGAAGCGACCATGGAATGTCTGCACGTGAAAATCGTGCTTCAGGGCGCTGCACATTTTTGGGAAATAGCGCTTTTAAGCTTAGTTCTGCTTAAGTCTCAACGCAATGCAATTCTGATCGAATATACGCGGGCGTTCCCAAATTAATGGTAAATTCTCCATGTGCTCTTTCCCAGCTGACATGGCAATTGCGATTTTGAGAACACCAATGCAGGTTATAACAGGCTATTTCACTTCTTTCAGATTGTTATACGTCCTAACACACGGCATGTTGGAGTATCATTTTACGATACTGGGGAAAATGCCTGTATTTGGAAAATTTTTTGGAGTTATAGTTACAGCTGACCTTTTATGCTCATTGCTTGAATTTACATCGGCTGGAGCATGCTAAAAAAATCGTGGTCCAAACAGCAAAAACGTTCGCTTTTCTCTTAATTATACGTGGGAGTGAATTATTCACACTTATAATTTGGCTAGAGAACTGCCACTTATAAACAGTATTTGTTTTAAGGACGATAGTCTTTCTTGGGCAACTTAAACCTAGAAATTTTGGTCTGTCTGACTACCTGTCTGTCTGTCTGTCTGTGACTCGAATCAGCCTCCCGGGCAAAGCAAAGTAGATACTGCGCAATAGTCTTACATAATCACAGCCGAAGGTAAACGACTAAGCCCGGTTTATACGTTCATACTTGTCCACTTTGCTGAACAAGAACAAGACATTACGCAAATATAATACACGAAATTAATACACAAGGGATATTCACAGCGGTTCCTTTATTAAAAAATTCCCCGCATTTCCCCGAGGGGGAGAATGTGAAAGTGCGAATGCACGGTTGTCGGCAAGCTTGCGGCGCTTGCGCTCGGCCCCGCAGCCCACCGCCTCGCCGCCTTCTCTTCCATCTCTTCCATCGGGTTTGTAGTATCACGTGTACACCACGCAGTTATCAAGCCGCTATAACGCCGCTGAGTCGCCAACGCACGCCGCTGACGACGTAGTTTGAATGCGTTAAAGATATAAGGCGCGTCACTAACACTGATATCACCGTCGCGTCCGTGGCTTGATCGGTAGAGCGTCGCGCTGCGGCCGCAAAGTCCTCGGATCGAAACCTAGCGCCGGATGCTGTTTCTTTTTTAAATATAGAGGAGCACTGCGGACGCCGCCGCCGCCACCGCCGACGCCGCCGCCGCCGCCGGCGGTGGATGGTTTGGGGTCGCTTATAAAGTGCATTCGCACTTAAAAAAGCAAATGATATTCTATATCTACTGCAGAAAACCGCCGCCTGCTGCTGTCCGCGCCACTTCCAGGCGACATATGATAACTCACGCGACAACAGCAACGAAAGATGATTATGATGATGTCCTCAAAGATTTTGGCACGCACACACACGGGGGGATTGGCCAGGGCTAAATCGGCTGTTCCACTAGGTAGGTTGCACGTTCTGCTTGGAACGCACGTGGAGCACGGCAACGCGGTTCTATAAACCTTGAAGTCGGTCGCCTCGATTCACACTGCAGCGCATGGCATCGAGGAACGCGGCCTGTAGCAGTAGAACGCGGTAAATTCAAATCGCTTTGAGCAAACCCTTGGTGTGTTTACCTTGGGATGAGCGCGATGGTACAGTAACAGCATGAGAGGTGAGCGGGAAAGCAAAAGGGGGCATTTCCTTGGCAAATGTCTGCAAACACTATCGTCTTTTGACGACATTTGCAACGAAAGGAGCAGATACGCGGCGAATTTTTTATTGCCGTTTTGCGCTGAAATGTTTATGAATGGAAAATTGTAGCGTCTTCTATGCAAATTCTCGTGCCAAAACAAGGGTATGATGCAGACAGTCTCACTGGCAGACATACTCATAGATACGAGCTTGAGGTACCAAGTTACTAATATGAAAAGGTTATTAGAACCCAGAAACACTAGCGGGTGCCTCCCCACCCCCCCCAAAAAAATAAATTGGGCTAAAACGTGTTGTGTGGTTTTGACATGGAGCTTTACTGAATACCAGAATGCAGAGTGCGACTGGTGATTCCCTGCCAGCCTTCTATCTGGATTTACCACTAGGGCACTACCGTAGGTGTATGAAGACATTCACAGTGCCCGTACGCAGTTTTATTCAAGTGTTACTCGACATTATCAGAATAACGCACTGCTAAGAACCTCGATATATCACATTTCTCTCTGAAGTGGGTTTTACAGCTTAGATGTTGAAACAGCTGCTTACACTACTGTTCAGGTGCCTATTTATATACGTGAGGCACTTTTGACAAACTTGACACAAAGTCTTCTTTCTCACATCAAAACAGTTTCATTTAATGAAAACGAAGTTGCATTGAATGGCCTCCCCATGCCCATAATATGGCAGTCACATTTATTCGTGTCTTAAAATGAGCCTGAGAATATTATACATGCATTCGTTATAAACAGCTACTCTACATGCACAAAACTCGCCACGGCTGCTTTTTTGATACCGTTCAACACGACACCAAGCCAGGGATGTCTTACAAAATTGACAACTGCACCGTCAATTGTAAGTTTTTAATTACATATTACATACATTGAATTACACTGCAAGCTTTGACTTGAAATCACATACAAGAACACCTGTAGTGAGAGAAAAATGTACACATCATCAGTGATAGAACAAAACATCCCATACGTGGCACTGCCATGAGAAGTCCATTCAAGCACACAAGTAACATATGATGCCTCTTAGAACACTGCAGTGATTTCCCTTATACCCTACCTCCAAATGCTTTCGGTGTAAAGGTGCTTAGTGAGATGGTTATACTAGTCGTTTTTTGCCTCAGCACCTCGGCAACTCTTCATTGCCAGCAGTTTCAAATGAAATAAAATCCCCAAACAACGAGAAACATGGTTGCGGGTCACATAATGCTGCAAGAAAATTTCAAGCTTATGCACAGGAGGTTCCTACTCATTAGGCACAACGCCACAAATTAGACTTTAAAGAGAACAAAACGACAAGAGCACATTTTGTACAGCAGCTAGTTATCCTAGCAGCCATTTAAAAAAATTTTCTCTACTGCCACGAGGCACAGTCCCCTCATTGAAGCTTGTCGCTGAAAGTTTCAGGCAGTCCGATAACTAAATCAGACAGCCTTACCCTGGTGGCATTCAGCGTATCTTGTACATTGATGCAACATGTTGGCATTTGTTCCAAGGGTAGAAGAGTCTATTGTTGAAAGGCAGGGCACACATGGTAGCAACGTCGAAAAATTTGTTTGTTGGACGTGACAAATGCAGCCCAACTTGTCTTGGTGTGGTTGGGTTGTCGTAATTCACATTTTTCTTGCATCTTGAGTCCCAGGTTTCATATATCTCCAGCAACTTTGGTGTAACAGCAAAAATGGAACACCAAGCGTGAACAGGTTTAGAATGATGGCGATTTGCATGGTCACGTTTCATGTGTTGGTTGTTCATTTGCCACCTCTGGCACCATTTCATGGCCCTTGTCACCGCCTTTGCCACCATCCTGCGGTTGGGCACTTCAATCATTCTGGAGAAAGTCCTTGAACCGTTTTAGGTTTCCGTCCCATTGCTGTAAGTGCATGCAGTCACTCGCTTGGAGTACAGAATTATATTTTAGTTCAGAAGCCAGTCACATCCGCAGCACCATAAGCATCTGTGTCTTTAATAACCAAAGTAGCATGTGTAAATTAATCTGCTGCTGCACTTGCCTGTACAGTATTAGTGTCTGGCCCATTAGCATTGAAGACATTTAATTTGCATGCAAGCTCTCTAAAGTGTGCCTGTCGGATCGAGATGTTTCTCCACAGCACTGAACCAAGCCAGCGATGACACTCTCCCAACAAACAGAAAGTTAGCCTGCTAAATGTAGCCGTGCGGGCAGAACAGTCATTCTTACTAAAAAAGGAACTACCTTAAAATTGTTGACTGCAAGCTTGGGCAGATGGTGGTTTCTCCCTGGTCGATGCAAAAATGAGCAGGAAGTTTTTCTGTTTCCTTTGCGTGCATTCCCCGACAAGGCGCAAGCTCGTACTGACCTGTTTGCTTCCCCACAAACAGTACCATGTAATGTACTGGGAAATGTATTTCTTCTTTATGAGGAGATATTAACTGCGTAAAGTGTCAGTGACAAGGAGAGCAGAGCCAGACACTCTCAACTTGTACGTTAATGTTCGTTTTGTGGGACAGTGATAGAATCCATGTGGACCCGGGACGTCAGTGGGGTGCCGCCCCGCAACACATGGCGGCATGGCACGTCTCAAGCTCACCTGGACCGCTTCTGCGTTACCAGGGGCTTCTTGCAGTGGGTGGTTAGATATGGTGTCGCACGTCTTTTCTGACCATGGACTAGTGTTTTTCTCCATATTAATCAGCTTGGCTCGTGTGGAAAGAAAGACCAGCAATCGCCGGATAACGAATCCTGACGCTGTTCACAAACCTCAACTCGTTTAAAAGGTAAACAATACCATTGGAAACCTTGAAACCAACACTGCTGACGTGGCCGCATGCAAATATTTTACACAAGAATTGAGCGTTAGACGACAAAGATGGGTTTGGGCAAGAGGCAGCCGAGCATAAAGTTGCAGAACGTCGCCTCAATAATACAAGATTGTCTTTTCAATATTGCAAGATTGTTTAACCACCCCCTTACTTTTATGTTTCATGTTGCTCAGCCCTACATTGTTGACCAGCCATGTAAACAACCTTGGTATTGTTCCAAAAAAGTTGAATTCTGCCTGCATAAAGCAAACATAGTGGGAGGATGCACAGGTGGCAAGCTCGCTGTAGGGCAGACCGCTATTCAACATTTGGTGGGCTCTTAAAAGAGCCGTTTGGAGCTTCGGAGCTGAAGACTGCAGCATGGTAAGCCTCACTCCATTTGCTCGATGCCGGAGAGGTCGTCATCTGCACTCCCACAGCTGTCGTCGTCTTCCTCCCCGAGGCTGATGATGATTGGCTCCACATGGTCGCTGAAGCCACGCGCCTCTCGGCACTTGTCCTCAATGCCAATGACGTGCTCAACAACCTTGGACCAGTTGTTTGGAGAAACATTCTCAGCTGTTGTGCTGAGGAGCTTCCGCACACTGTCAATCTTGAAGTCAGTGTTCAGCCTAGCAACTTCACCTTTCATCTGCGCCCAGATCAGCTCGATTTTGGGTTAAACTCGCAGTGGTATGGTGGCAACCTCAGAACGACGCACCCAGCCTTTTCTGCCGCGACATCAACTCTGAACTTCACAAACTGGTCTTTCACCGGTGCCACCGGTGAAAGACCAGTGCACGGTGTCACCTTGTCATCGTTGCATCACACGGGATACCTTTTGATGTCAGCCAGGCTAGTATGTCAGGCTTGCGTGAGGACATGGTCGGGACAGTCTCCAGGCGCCTGGAGTGGTAGGACGCGTTGTCCATGACGACAACACTACCCTGGGGCAGCTTAGTGAGAACAGAGTCAAACCAAGCCTCGAAATGCTCGCCCTCCATTTCCTCGTGATAGTCTCCCGACTTCGTTCCTTTCAAGACGGACAGACAGCCGTCAACAAAGCCGTCGTCATTGCCGATGTGGGGGACTATCAGCCGCGCTTCTCTTCCGGATGGCTGTTTGAGCCCAGTTGTCAAGCCACGCTGGAAAGCGTCCTGAGGCGATTTTCACTGTCTCGTCCCTCCAAGCCTTCGTCACGGTGTGGCCAGCGTTTACCCAAGTTTCGTCTGTGTAGAACACCTTGCGGTGCTGCTGCCTGTACTCAGCGATCTGACGAAGATACCTCTGCCGCCAAATCAGCACGTCCTGACGCTCGATCATCATCGAGTTTCGTTCGCGTTTCTCGAAGACGAAGCCGATGTCGCTCAGGAGGCGGCGGATGGTCCACGTTCGAAGGCTGGGGAGATGCTCACTCCTCCGAAATTCTTCCGCAATCTTCTGTGCAGTAGGAGGCTCGTTGCGCCGGAAGAGATCGTGCACAATGTTTCTCAGCGCGCACATAGTGAAGCCGTCATACATCGTAGTACGGCGTCTGCGGTTCTCGCTTCCGGGCCTTTTTCGCGATGGTGTTGTCAGCTTCCCGCCCGTCGCCTTCGCTTTGGATTTGATGTCCAAAATCTTCCGGAAACTGACACCGGTGTACTCACTTGTCGTGCGGCAAGTTTCTGTCACGCCAACGTGCGGGTGCTCTCTCGCAGCTTCATGTAGACGTTCAAAACTGTATGCTGAACGTGGCGACAAAGAACAATGCCGCTGCAGTTCTTCCTGTACAGATGCTTCGGCGTTGATGGGCTCTTTGGGTGAGGTGAACTCGCCCCAGACCGCAAACGCGACGAAGAATCTGGAGTCGAAGAAACAGTAACAAATGCGGCTGCAGGCTCGTTGCATCGTGCTCGTACTCATGCTCCGCCAAAAAAATTGACCTCGTACGAGACGTCCATGTTGGAGAATGAGATGGGGGAAAATGTGGGGACAAAAATACAATGCGCGAAGCAAAAAGGCCACTATACGCTAATACTTCGTAATTTCAAAGCTAGTGAATAATGCATACGTGTGTAAAATACACGTAAGCCATAAAAAGTAAACTGAACTTTGTTATTTTTGTTAATAAGGTTCTGTTTTGTCATTTTTGCACCGAGTTTTGACTGGGAATGGCAATTTTTTATGATATTTTTACGTTTTGATACACGTTAGTTGTGGTAATGTATCTCACATTAAAATTTTAAAATCGCAAGAACATTAAGTTTACTTGTTTTGTTTTTGGGGGTTCTTTTATTTTGTGCTTCCAAAAATATTCGCAGTAACGCACTCTGCGCCGAGCGGAGAAACACGTGTTTGCGGTGATGAGGCGTAAGGGCAACTTACGTGGCCGTTCTTAATTTGTAACCGAGTATAGACACGCATCGTTAGGCACACGCCGGGTGGTCAGGCGCCGCTTGCCGAGCACGCCTCAAAGCCATTCGGTCCCGTGCAACGCTCGCAGTTGGAGGCCCCACCCCGCTTTCATTCATGGCGAACGCGGCGTCGAACGGCTCACTCTTCCCCAGTCTGCGATGCTAGCTTTGCCAGTTTTGCATTTCGCCCCCTCTACAGTAATGCAGCTCACCGAGCAATATTTGCCGGGAGTTCAGACGCCGCTTGCAACCATGGCTCGAAGCCGTTCGATCCCGTGAAACCTCACAGCAGAAAGCCTGGCCTCACTTTCATTCATGGCGAACTCTGAGTTTCTCTTCACCAAGCGCAAGACGAATCCCGTAGGCCGAGGCGACCCAGCGGCGCATGCGTGTGCCAGCAGCTGCGTCAGCGAGGCAAGGGGGGCAGTCGCCTGCCTATCAGCTGAGCAGCCGCTCCGACCACAGCAGTTGAGCAGAACTGACTGAAAATGGCGTCTATTTTGCAGCACTGAAAGCGGGCCTGGCGAGTCACGCGATCGGCTGCAAGGGGTGTGGCGCAGCTGCGGTCAAATGAAGGTGAAATTGCCAACGACCGCGAAACTACTGGGCGCGATTAGTAAAGCTTAGCTTTAATAAAAAAGAACCCGCGATAAGGACGCAGGACTGGAAGGGAAGGCACGCAAACGGTATTGTTGATGTGCATTCTCTTCTTGGCCGTCGTCTTTTCGGCGTATTGTATTTTACTCACTCCAACACAAGTTTTTAAGTCAAGCGACACGACGCATACACTAGATGCACATTTAGTCTCGTAACGTCAGCGAACTGTGGTACATACATTGCTTGCATGTGACGTAACTAGTACTGCTCTCTGCCTTCCCAGGGCCACTCCAGATGACATCGGCTGATAAGATCACAGCTTCCAACCGTCCCAGCAGTGCTTCAACATGGCAGCTGCAGCGGCGTCAGGGCAAGCTATGTATAGTGTTACGATAAAAAAAACCTTGCGGTAGTGTTAGGATTAAATGCTCTTTCTCAATCCGGAGTCCCAAGTTCGAATCTTAACGAAACCCAAGTTTACCTAATTTTGCCTTCACCTAAATTGCCCAATCTTTTCGATATGCTAGCTTTAGGGCCATATTGTTCGCCGTTTGTGCGTCATAGACGTTGGTGTTTGGACCTACCGAGTTACTTAATGCCTCCGCGTTGAATTCTAACTTAAAGTGCTTACAGCTGGACCGCCCAGCGTTGACTCAGTTAACCATTGATGACAGCGCAGTGTCAGGTAAACGTCTGGCAGATGCGCTAAACGGTGGCTTCTTCGTTTCGCTTGGAAAGAGAACACACGACCCACGCTCTCTAAACTATTCAACGCCTACAAATTGCAATAACGCGTTTTAAAGCGTTAGCGTTATTTGCCGAGTACCCGAGTACCCCGAGTAGCCAGGAAGGGTTGATTGTTTGGTGTCAGAACACCCCCCGAAATTGTGCACGCAGAAAAAGAAGATATTGTTCGGGCTCCCCGCGCGGTCGGTCTTTCTTATTTTTTTTTATTTTTCCGTAACACCCCCAACATATAACACCTATAACAACATATAACACCCCCGAAATATATTACTGTACCCCAACCGATCCGGGACAAACTATAAGAGGTTCAGTTCAGTCAAAAGGTGCCTTGTACGTGACTTTTGCATACTCTCGTGAGCCCGTCACCCTGTAGTGCGGCGTTGTTGTTGCTCCTAAAGGCGTCCATGGTGGCCATGATGGAGTAGATGGCGCCACCTGCCGGAGATAGGGTGGAGTACGCAACACGGCCGTCTCTAAAGGTGGCGCTAACTGGACGGTTCAAGGAAGGCTTGTAAGAGCGGAGGGTCAGAACGCCACCTGCAATTTAAATTTTCGGGCCATCTCCACTAACGTAAAACCTGGGGAGGGGCGAAGCATGCAGTGTATAGGTGTATTCTTGTTGCCTTGGCGTTTTTGCCAACGGAGATTAAAGCGTTGTGGCGTAGAGGTATACATCTTTGCTGTAAAAGTCTCCTGTCTTTGAAGCACGAAGCTCTCTAGCGCGAGGCGTAGGCGAATGTCCCGGTGTTTATTAGTACGCGTTACGAAGCGCCCCACCGCAAGGAGTAAACGAGTGTCCCGGTGTTTTAGGGCGCAGCTCTTTGGCGGCCGTCTCTGGGCTGAGCCGGTTGTCGGCATAACGTAGGGAAGGATGGCCTGGACCGACGAGTGAGAGAAAAAGCGAACGATGAAAGAAATCAAAGGAGGAGGGTGTCGCCACATTAGGAGGGGAGGACGGTTCACCGTGGCGGCGCGAGCCAGCACTCTGCGGTGGGGGCGGGAGGGGGCGGTATGCTGTGCCTGCACGAGGCGCTCGAGGGTGCGACGCGTGTGCGGGGAACGTGCGGGGGGCGCGCGCAGGACAAGTGAGGGGGGCGTGCGCGGGGCTATGATGTGCGTTCGTTTAAGACGCACTTCGCAGTCCCTTACTGAGACGCACTTCACGCCGCCGACGCAGAGGCGCATCATCGCTGCCGTCGAGAGAACCCACGAGTGAGTGCTGCCTCAGCGCACTGCTGCTGCGCCCAAATATCACATCAGGGAGTATCGTAATCACCAGCGAATTTTTTTAGCACTCGTTACGTTCTAGCGCGAGGTGTAAACGAGTTTCCCGGTGTTCTAGTACTTGACTACATGAAACTGACGATTACGATGACGGCGACGACAGGAGGCGCAAAGAGACCCAGCCCTAAGGGGCTTCGCCCCTAATAAGGTGAACTTGTGCCTCCAACAACTGAGACAAGCAGTTCCTTGCTCCCGCGAGAGAGACAGTGAGAGAGAAACTTTAATGAAGACCAGTGAGCTTAGTCGCGCCGTTGTGCTGGCTTGCTACGCTAAAAAAAGAAAGAAAGCAAAAATCAAAAGAAAGCAAGAAAGCAAAAACAAAAGACTACAAAAATTGAAAGATGTGATTTGATTCACTTAATATTTTCAATCAGAGAACTCTGTCCAGTTCTGTGCTCCAAAAAACTCCAAGAGAGCTTTGATTGCACGTGCATCCTGACTGAGACCCGACCAAGGTCCCAAAACAGCCCTCAGTTCAAGTCCCGCACCAAGCTGCCTGCACAAAGATAATATTAGTTTCTGTCTGTGCACGGTGTACTTTGGGCACACGCATATAACATGACGAATGACTTCTCGTGAGCCACATGTGGAACAAAAAGGTGAAGACGCCTGCTGGATTTTGTAGAGGTAATGTCCCGTGTAGGCCACATTCAAGCGCAGCCTATGCAGAATAGCTTCCTCGCGCTTGCTCAGCCCAGGTGGCATTCTGAAGGTGCACTTAGGATCAAACGCGTGAAGATGTGCGTATTGTTGCCTGGCGTGAGTCCATATAGACATCTGCGCTTTCAATGCGGTTGATGAGGCGAGTATTGCCGCATCCTTTCTCGTGAATGGAATCGGCAGAGCTTGAGTGCAGATACTGTGGGCAGATGAGGCGGCTTTGCCAGCTGTGTCGTTGCCGGAACTCCGCAGTGAGCAGGAAGCCACTGCAGATCTACGCTGTGTCCCCTGTGTACTGCTTGTAGGTGCAAAAGATTGATTTCCCGGCCAGCTGTTCTTTTGGAAGCGGTTTTAAGCTCTCGAGTGCTGACTTGTAGTCTGTAAAAACCGCCCATTGATTGGCCGGCTGCTTTAGAATATACTGAAAAGCAGCGCGCAATCCAGCCAGCACAACACACGCTAGACTGGCGTTCTTGCTCGCCCAGCTCGCTGCACGTGCTCTCGCGTACCACCGCGCAATACAGTCTCCTCGTTGCCGTCATCGTCAGTCAACACGCACTCAAGAGAAGTGGCTGGGGCGTTCCCTTCGTCGTTGTCACCTTCAAACCTCTTGTATGGAGCAGAGGAACAGGCGACATCTGCCCCCCTCCCTAGAAAGCATCGTCCCGATGCTTAGAGTCAGCGTAGATGGGGGAGTCACGTATCAAAAGTCGCCATCGGGAAAAATATGGCTTCATGCGTACTACGTGCACTACTTTAGCTTGTAGCCTGCGGCATGCTGGGTAAGAAGGGCATGACGGAACAACCTCGAAAGCCACGCCACTTAACTTGTTTTGCGCTGTATAGGGCCCGAAAAATTGCCGAAGCAGCTTTTCTCATAGGCCCAGTCGGCGAACCATGGCGTCCCTATAGAGATTTTGTCGCCTTCTACAGACTCCACGTGTCTATGCCTGATATTGTAACGTGCGGCGTCAATTAAAGTGCTGCTGTTGCCGAGAGCTCTCGACAGTAAGATAGCGGGAAAGGTGTCATCCACGTCCTTTCCTGTTGTGCCGTGTTAAAGGCGAACGTTACGTAAGGTATCACGACGTCAAAGGCCTTATGTTCGGCATCGACTTACATGCTTGGCATGTCGGCAATTGTTTTATACATGCGCTTCGTAAGCCCATTGGTTTGAGGGTGGTAGGTGGTCGTTAGTCGGTGGGATGTGCCACTTTGCGTCATGGTGGTTTTTACCAGCTTGGCTGTAAAGGCTGTGCCTCTGCCGATCATAGCGCAAGCAGGAGCACCGTGTCGAAGCACGATGCTTTCAACAAAAAATTGGGCTACTTCTTCTGCCGTGCCCCGTGAGACAGCCTTTGTTCCCGCATTCCGCGTCAGCTGATCTGTAGCCCCGATAATTCATTCGTTACCTTGCGAGGGCAGCGGCAATTTGGTGGCACACAGCTTGTCCAGCCGATTATGACGATGATGCCGTCAAAGTTTTTGGCGCGGTCACACGTGCGGGAATTGACCAGGGCTAAACCGCTTAGTGAACTTTGTTAGGACCCCAAAATACTAATTTATTTCCGGTAAGAAAGAGGCTGTAAAATAAGAGTTAGCCAGACTCTGTTCAGCACCCTGCTTTCGACAGGATTACTCAGAACTCCAAGTTTGTGCACACTTCCATTTATTGATGACAGCAAATCCCCGTCGGGTGGGTGCAAACGTCACGCAGGTGAGAAGGATCAGGATGCGAGTGTGTCTGGCGGCACGTGGGGGCCCATCGGATGCTGCTACTCCAAGGACGCCGACATCTTCCAAATAATGGCGGCCAGATGTCCAATGTATTCGTTCAAGCCCATACCACGGCTTTCAATAGGAGATAGGCGGCCGTCTCCGTGATAACTAGAAATTCCGATGAAGCGAGCATCGCCTTCTAGGTTATAAAACGCGTCAAAGAGTCCTGTCGGCGTAAATCGAGATTCATCCTTTGGCGGTCTCCAGGGTTTGCACGACCATAGGCTCCCAGTGACGCCGCGAACGCCCGCCGCGACGGGGCCCAATAGGGGTTGCCATGCAGTGCTAGGAGAATCGTGGAGGTCCCTTGCAACGGTAGCGTCCAAGACAACGGGTTCCCTGGCATACCTGCGAAACACGGAGGCCATTTCGTGGGATGCCAATGGGAACGGAAACCAGTAGGCACGCTGTCGGAGCCCTTCAGCTGTCTTCGTGGACTGAAGGATTTGGGGACGACAGGAGATGCGTTGGCGACGTCGCCAATTGGCAGGCAGGGTACGTTGCCGGCTATTCAGTTGGAAATGAAGCGACATCATGTCGGCGGTCCTGATCGGTGGGCGATCCCCGCATTCAGCTCAATGGTGCCGTGGGGCGTAGAGTCGGCGACCGGCGCGGATAAAGGCGCTGCATCCGCCGCTTCCGGCGGTTTACTGCAGCGTAGCTTTGGCGGTCCAGCCGGAGTACAGAGCAGGCAACGGGCAGCTTGGTAGAACACAGCTTGTCCAACCGATGTCCGAACGTTACCTATTTTCTCTTCTTCAATCCCGTTCTGGCGCACAGGGGCACATACCCACACAAGGGGATGTTGGCCGCAGCTCGTTTACCGGAAAATTACTTTTGTAACTTCTTGCGCCAGCTTCAGAAGACCCGAATGGTTTTTTTTCCGGTTTTTTTTTATGGGGGGCATTGCCCGAAAACAGATGGCGAATGGCGGTGCGAAAGTTGGTGTTTAGCAGCCTGAGGTTCTGCATAACGTTATGCTTTGAGGTACATAGCGTCGCCAACTGGTACCCCAAGCTTGGCTTACGATGAATTTGTCGCTGCTTGTCACATCTTTAGGCTTGGCACGTCGTATGGATCAACGCTAAGGCTACCGAACGGTAAAGGCGCCATGAAGACTGAATGCAGCTTTGTTCGGTTTGAAAGAACAAGCATTTAGTAATGTTAGGACTCGGCAATCCCAGTGCAGTCCGGTGCAGCGACGTTGTTTTGCTCCGTCCGCTATCGACGCGGCGCAGAGAAGAGCGATGAAGTTCTCGAGCCGACGAAAAGTTGAAGCAACATTTATCATTTTATACAGCATGTACAAGGACAACGAAAGCGTTACATGGCTCGCACAGAGGCGACAGCACGTCTCCACTCCGTGCCTCCGAAAAGTGCCGCCCTCTCTGTGCTTCCGGGCGGGTTTTATACCACTGGGAGTCTGTTGCAGCCGCGGGAAGTTTGAATCGCTCCAATCAGGACTCTCGCTGGCCGAAGTTGGAATCCGACGAATGGAGGTGAAGCGGTTGCGTTAACCGAGCCGCCACGACGGGGAAAAGGGAAGGCGACACAGCGGCACCCTCTCCAGGCATGTCGCTGCGCGTCAGCCGCCGGCCGTTCGTCCGACGCATGATTCGGCCCAGCCGTCGAGAAGGGAAAAGGAGAGGCGACTGTGAGGCGCCTTCAAGTTTGGGCATGTATGCCGCGGGCGGTTTGGTCGAGGCGCCAATCCGCCCCGCTGTCGGCGCGTCGCCCGTGCAGCGAATTTGGGCTAGGCGCTGTGACACAGCATTAACCAACTCAGCTGCATTCTAGCCACATAAGAGGTTTTCTTTGCAGAAGAAACGCAAGAAGTATTGAAAAACTTCCAATTCTGCCCTACAGCGATTTAACTTTGGCAGGAATGACGTAATATGGGCTTGCACTACAAGCCTTTTTATCAGGGTGTTAACTGTGAGTTGGAATTCAAGTGATACGATCCACAGAACCAGCGGCCCAGCTACAATCGCTCGGCAATGTTTCATAACTGTGGCTTTGGTCGTCAGCCACCAATCGCACAAACAAGAGTCTGTGACGTCATAAGGAAATCGCTGGTAAATGGCTGGGAAGTCGCGACGGCTTCGCCAGTTTTTATTAATGGGTTCATTATTCGTATAAAGTTTTAGATAAAAGTGGTATCGTTATTATTGCGAGGACACGGACTTTTTAAGAAAAGAAATTTGAATTTTATATGCGTGGCCTCTTTAATAAGACTAGATATAGGCCTACCAAGGCTGATTGGCCAAGGCTATAATTCCTTTTAAGGGAGAGGAAAAAGACACGAAGAAAAAGGGATTGCGGTAATACAGCGAGGACACGTGCACTTAACTCGTGCCGCGCCGAGCGTCACACTCACGGCGCTTCCTCACCCAGCGGCGCACCAATCGCCAGCGTTCGGGACTGCGAATGCTGTGCCCACTATAATCTTGCGGCAATTAAACACGACCGTTATTCGAGTTAACGACGCCATAAGGAGGGCCTAATTTTTTCTTTAACCCGCCGCTGTAGTTCAGGGGCTAAGACGTTTCGCTACTGATCCCAAAGGTGCGGGTCCGTTCCAGGTGGCGGCGGCCACTTTTCAGATGGACATAAATATTCCCAGCTGGTCACGATTAATCCGGACCCACTCTTCTCTACGGCACGCCTCATAGCCCTGGTGCAGCCTCGGCGCGTTAATAAACACCCAAAACTTGGAAATCTGGAATTTTGTTCCACGTGATTTCTTTATTCGTTAAGTCCTTGTTATGTTTTCTTTGCAGCTTACACGTATGAGAAATGATGTGCACAAACGCCTGAAGTGGTAAACGCTTCACCGCTGCTGTAATGATGACCGCGCTATGGTTTGTAGTTCCTTCCGCCTTTTAAGCCATGGTTGCCAACAAAATACGCTGGCCTCGCCTTTTGCACCACCAACTTTTCTGTACCCTCCTGTTTCTCGTCAACCTTCCCAATTCGCAAGAACACACTCAGCGTCACCTTCGGACGAACCCTTTCATTAATCCCGCCATACTAAACCGAATCCACGCTTCATTATACCTTTCCTCGGACTGCCCTGCATATGATGCCCTCAGTACCTTTTACCACGCCATCTGGGGATGCCCCAAAGATCCCTTTCCCGTATTTTCCTGCGATGTGCTGTCGGAGGACGTGCTGCAGATCTCAGACCTAGAGTTAAAAATCTCCTAGGTCACCAGAGCTGCCGATGTCGCCGCCCGACACGAGCCGGCGGCCACGACCGCCCCCTGAGCCACATAAAGCTCAATGAAAATGTTTTCTTTCTCGCTCTCTCTCTCTCTCGTTAAGTTGCTTCTACGTCCTAGTTTACGAGAAAATATCCCAGACGTCTTCGCAAGGCATCATGATGAAGCTTGTTTTGCCCCATACTGATGTTGAACCTCAGCGCAAGCGACAAGACACAGGACGATAGCAATATGACACACGAAGCGCTGGCCTACAACTGCAAATTTGTTTTTTCCTACAACGCGAACTATTAGCGTATCTGCAGAAAACAAAACATGACAAAATGGACATAAACAAACAAAGCACCCGCAACTAACCATTATCGGCACGTGAGGGCAACGGAGGCTACACGGGTGCAATTCTCACCCACGCGTTCAATCTCAGTGTCCCCTACAATTTCCTGAGTTAGCGTGCTCACGTTTGCGCGGATAACTCGGCAACTTCCAAACACTCGCTCGGAGCCGCGAGTGTCGCAGTGGGTGGCCAGATCACCAACCGATTTATTTTCAACGTTATTGGGGTGCTCCCGCAGGCGGTCACTGAGGCATCTTCCGGTTTGGCCGATATACCTCTTTCCACAATTTAAAGGCGGGTCGTTCACGATGCCTTCAACGCAATCCACGAAGGTCGTTCTGTGCTTTATCTGACACGAAGATGTTTCCCTCCCCGAACCGTGGTTCATGCTGTGGAGGGCCGACAGTTTCTTTGGTGCAGGCAACGCTCAGCCAACGCGCCTTTCAGGTTCAGGCTACCCAAGGCACGTGCTGGCCTCGGTTGCGGAAGGTATGTTTAAGGCCAAGAAGCAGGAACTGTAAGGCTTGCAACCACAGGACCAACGACAAAGCCCCAGGAAAAAGTGGCTGTGATCCGATACCTTGATGGCGTGTTGCACAACTTAAGAAGGATAACGGGCAGAGTGGGCGTATGGCTTTTCTGCTGGGCGTATTGTCCTGATACGGCATCAGTGAGGACACAAAAGTTTCGTTTTAAAAACAAAGTTTGAAGGTGACTACGACGCGAAACCTTTAGTGCTCTTTACGCCTGCTCATTTGAATCGGCCGTCAGCTGAATTCCCATGACGCGTAAAGGTCGCTATATACGCCAACGCCGCAGATAACGCCAGACCCTTGTTCAAACGCACGTCGGAGTCTTCCTCTCGATTGAGTGCGTATCACATTCCCACAGGTCAGGGGCATCGATGGAGGAAACGCGACCGGATTTACGTAATCTTCCTATGAGCGACGTCAGCTGGTGAGTCGCTGTCGAAGACGCCGTTCCGTCGCACTCTCTCACAGCAGCCATAGGCGTGACATGTGCCCCTCCCAATTGTGTCCCTGAAGTGGTTCCCAGCAGGCACGGGGGAAATGTCTTCGCTCAAAGGAAAAGAAAGACGGCCGTCATCCTTCCGTCAAGCGCTGTCATGTAATAATCCGTGCATCGCCGAAGTCTCGACAACGATATATGTTTCACCCGCAGTTACTTCACTGGGCTGCTGCGGACCAGCTCACGTACGCTATCTAATGTACGGGCATGAGAGGACATTTCCACCCTGTCAGCACGACTTAAATGATCCGCGAAGGTGAGTTTGCGGAAAACCCGAGTCGGCGTGTTTTCGTCATCTTATGCTCAATACGTTTAATGCTTAATGTTGTCTCAACGAAGGAACCCTACTTTCCGTCTCTGGAAGGCTTGACATATCACACCTTCATCGCATACGGAAATGCTTTTACACAATGCGAAAGCCGTAGGGCCTCCACTTTTTCATCCAAGATGGCTTACATTGTGCATACAAACATGCGTTTTATGTATGTATTCTAAGGGACTCTACAAGACTTCCGATAAACGCTTTCGCTCTTTCCTTTGCGTCTGGAAGCATTGCGAAAGCATAGCTATCGCCAGCACGAATCGGCACTGCGTGATTTGCTCATCGCGGCAGACACGCCTTCCATTTGTGCTTTGCTTTTGTTTCTTCTTTTTAAGTGGTTATAGAGTTCCTCCAGTTCAAGGAAGTCGGCAAACTGCCGCAACACCGCTGTAATTACGTGATACGAGCTCTCAAACAAAGGCAAGACCGGGAATGCGAGAAAAATCATTTGAGCTAGTTTCTAAGTTATCTCATGGCCATGGAGCGGTAATTTTTGGCTGAGGCACTTTGCAACCCCCATAATGTAAGAACGGGATGCGTTTGTTGAATACGTCCTGTTTTTTGGGGTTCATGCGAAACGGAAAAGAAAGGAAGTGCACTGGGGACATTTTTCAGCTCGGCAGGGAGCTTACATGCATAGAACCCATTGCAGGGAAAGGGAAGTAGAGGGTGAGTAAAGGATAAAGTAGAGTGTTAGAGAGATAGAGTAAGATATAAATACAGGATAAAGACGGAGCGATAGGTTGAGCACGATCTGAAACCATTTATTACGTTCTGAGAGCATTTAGGATTTGCAAAAAATTTACGAAAAGTGTTGCCGTGTCCCTAAACCCCTAATAATTGTACATTTTTCAATGGAAATGCTTTCCCTGGTTCCGTAAAAGTGCCTTCCCAGCAATGAATTTTGTGTTTATTAGCGAAGTAGACTCAAGAGCGTTTAGGCAGTTATACCACAATTTCAACACTTCGGAGTTTTTGCATTTTCTTATCATGCCGGAATAGCCACTTGTGTCTACCGAGAATTCTGCTAAATAACAGCGTGCCCTCGAACGCGCGGGCGGCTGCACGTTCCTGGAAGCCACGTAACTCGTCGTCACCTCAGTAGAGGTGTGCAAACGCACCCGGCTGCGTTTTACAGGAATACATCACGGTTAATTGCAGTCAAGCAAGCAGAAAAATTAAGCCTGATTTAAGCGCGACGCGAAGCAGGTAATCGACAAGTTACTGCGTGTGCACGTTTTTAAGCTATCGATCGCCGCTTTCGTCACGCACGTAACTAACGATGGCGTATTCTGGTTTATTGAACGACCACGTAACCTAATAAATAAAAACGACGTTTTCTATGAAAGCAAGCCTTTCAATTACCAGCTAAACGCTACTTGGGTTTTGACGATGATCGCCCGCCAATGTTCGTGACACGCAGGCCATATATTTTTAGCCTGAAGCTAACGGCTGATCACGCGCTACCCTCACTCACGTTCTCGATGAGCCTTCCTTGCTTCATTATGCTTGTGACGCTCTGTGTCCTCTGGCCACCGCTCTTTCTGCGGACTCAAGCAAGCGACCTTGTGCACTTCGCTAGTCCGTCAAGGCAGCACATATAAGACAGCTGGTGATTGGGTTATCATTCGAAAAAAATTGAGCCCTCCCCTCCCTAGTCCGCCGCGATTGGCTGTATTTCGGGGACGGAAGACCGGCAATGTTTTTCGTTTTTCGGCTCACATCAATGGGATGGAGGGTATTATGGGAAGCGTATGACGCCATCACTACCATCCGTTGACCAGGTAGGAATTGTTCAGCAGATTGCCATGCAAAATCGGTGCTGCCATACCCATACAGAACACTGACAGCTAACGCTCTGCAGCCGTAACAGCAGCACAACGTTACGTCACTTTACTGGCTCTAGTAAAGCTTCGTATTAGCTTGCGATCTTCTGTCGCCCGTATCAGCCGATACTTGGTCAAGTAATGGTCTGTTTGTGGCCCTGCCGTAACGACCGGAATAAGGGATTCCATCGCCCCACCGTGTGACCGGTTTAGAGTGTGATTGATGACCCAACAGTCAGCGAAACTGCCTGTGAAACAACGATACTAGACTTAGCTTGTCTTTTGCTGTTGTTTGGATGCTCCCAGATGCCGATAGGCAACCCCGCGAATATGGGCTTGGGAGCACAGAAAGTTCTTTGGGTACTTGTTTGCTACGTCCTGATAAGTGCTTTCTTGATCTATGTCACTAACTTTTAAGACGATTATAACAATGAACATTATGAGGCTATAGTTAGTTTCAGAAAGCACAGAGATTAGGTATTTGCCACTTCTGTTTTTTTTTCGACGCCTCTATTTAGTTAGTCAGAAGATCTTACTTAACTTGCCCGGGAGTTGCAGTCAAAATTTCGCACAAACGTTTTTCTAGGAATTGAAGACTAGATAAAAATACATCGAATTATTTTTTTCGAAATGTGGAGAACCTGACTGTAATGCTGGAAGTAGTTTTCCATGTAGTATTTCCACAAACACAAGTCCCCCATTCTCTTGCAATCCGTGGTTATGTATCAAGGAGGTTTTATGTATACTGCCAGCTTTAATTATACTCCTCACGACTCGAAATCCCAGCATCCGAGACCGAAAGTTTAACCACACAATATTTTCTCCACAAAATGCTCTTTCTACAACTCGGCAGACTCCCGTAACTACTTTAAATCCTGAGAGCGAATAGTAGTTTACGTTTGAGCGCTGAATTGTTCGCGCCATCTACGCTGTCTGATCCCGAGAGTTGTTGGCACATGCTCACGCTGTGGTGTCTGCTATCACGCGGCAAAATCACACGTACGGCATGGTCCTTGTATTTTAAGAAATTTTACGGAGCAAATGTTAAGCTTTTTATTCACCGTTGCCACATACCGCAACATAGTGTAACCTTATACGATATCGACCCTTCTCTGCAAGTAGCCGAAAAGCAAAATGTCTAGGTAGCTATTTAGGAAATATTATCAGCTGAAGCTGTCATTTACATGGTAAGATTTGACGGGCGGTTCGTTGTCGCCGAGCGACTTGCGATTTGTTTTATTCGTATATTACTCAGAGGGCAGAGAGAGTGCCAAGCAGAAACAGAAACTTAGTATCACTCATAAGTCTCATGTGCTCTTTCACTTTCTTGATATCACTATGACCCACGTTCCAACTTGTTTTATTGTCTAAGGATTTCTAACTGTCCTGCAATTAAATTTTATCGTGCACACCAAACTCTGTGCAGTGCCTTCAAAAGTACATCACTGCGAAAACATTACCTAGCTTGCTAGCTCAAACCTTCGGCGTCCACGGTGTCGATAGGAGGCACACAAAATAGCCGATGACTGAAACCTTAAAAATGTGAAAGAAATTTCGCATTGCGTCAAATTTCGCAGGGCAGCTTGTGCAAACAAAGTAAAGTAATTGAGTTGTAGAGAAAATTCGACACGTTTTGGTCGGCGTGGGAATCGAACCCCGGTCTTCCTGAATGTGAGACGAGAGCGCATTATACAATTATTATACAAAACAAAAGTTAGCCGTCATCGAAGCAGAGGCACATCACTGTAGCTAAAGCAAAGGCCCAGTCAGCTTGTTCCGCGTGTGTAGAGGGCCTACTTAAAGGAGCCATGAAGACAAAATACAAGTTGGGTTTATTAGAAAGACTGCTTAGTGCCGATAACAATGATACCAATATCATCGCAATCTTCGAACAATTAACGGAGATATTAAAGAAAACGTGGGAAGCAGTCGCAACCCCCTAGCCAATTTCCCGCAACTTTTCTATGACGTCACGGAACCTTGTTTGTGCGATTGGCGGCCGCCTAACTGACCTGTCGCGACGACACATGACTGGACGTCTGTAATGGGGCCTCTAGTTCTATTTGACCGCATCACTTGAATGCTAACGTGCAGTTAACGCACTGAAAATTATGTTTTATTGTTGGCCCGTAAAGGAGCCATGAAGAGAAAATACAACTTCGTTTAAGTTGAAAGAACTAGAATTCAGTATCTCACTCAGCTCCATTACAGCCACAAAAGATGTTTTTTAACGAAAGAAAAGCAAGAAGTATTTAAAAACTTTCAAATTTCGCGCCACAGTGACGTGTTATGAGCAAGAATGACGTCATACGGGCCAACAATAAAACATAATTTTCAGTGCGTTAACTGCACGTTAGCATTCAAGTGATGCGGTCAAATGGAACTAGAGGCCCCATTACAGACGTCCAGTCATGTGTCGTCGCGACAGGTCAGTTAGGCGGCCGCCAATCGCACAAACAAGGTTCCGTGACGTCATAGAAAAGTTGCGGGAAATTGGCTAGGAAGTCGCGACTGCTTCACACGTTTTCTTTAATATCTCCGTTATTTCTTAGAAGATTGCGACGATATCGGTATCATTGTTATCGGGACTAAGCCGTCTTTCTAATAAACCCAACTTGTATTCTGTCTTCATGGCTCCTTTAAGGGGGTCGTCGACTGTCGTGCGCCGTGTATCAAGAGGAGGGATAGAAACAGCCGTGTCGAACTTCGTGAGGCAATGTACATCATCGCGAAGGCGCCGAAATCACGCGCAGCACCATGCCTTTCCACGTGAATCCAACTGAACGTTCGAACTGAACAGTAAACATCAACGCTTTTCCTTACCCGTGACCATGACGTATCGCGGAAGTCCATTTATTTCGCCGTTTGTTTGTTGTTTCCTATAAAGTGGTGTTTCCTCCTCTTGAACCGTCTCACGGCATGCCGCGTATTTATAAGTACATGACCTGTGCTGCTCTTTAAAATTGCAATGTGCGAACCGAAGTGGACATTCAGCGCTTGGCAGCCATAAAATCCACTCCTATTGCGGTTCCCGTATACTTGCTCAAAGATTGTAGCACATCGATCTCTCTATTAATGTGGAACATGTCGTGTCGTTTCGCACGCTAACCCGTTCGCTTTCTGCGACATGTGAGTATCAAGGGGGTATTTACATCCACGGCCGTAGTAAATATTCTGTTGAAATACTTCCCCACACACAAATAAAGAAAGAAGCAAACGAAAAGAGCGCTAATGAAAATCCGCTTGTTTATCCGCAGCATCCAACAACCACACATGTATGAGCGCCGCATCTCGCCCTCGGCGCGACGGGAAAAACCCGGGAAGGGAACAAAAAAAAAAAAAAAAAACAGCTTTCGCCTCGGCCTTTCCTTCCGAAACGTGTGTCCGCGACGAAGGCGACCCCAGCAGGGCAACCTGCACCAGCACGTGGAACCGCTGCCGTCCTGCTCCAGGTAGTCTCCAGGGTTGGCCCGACCACAGGCTCCCAGTGACGTCGCGAAAGCCCGTCGAAAGGGGAACCCAATAGGAGTCGCCGTGCCGTGCTAGGGGAATCACGGAGGTCTCTTCCAACGCAAGCGTGGAGGACAACGGGTGCCCTGGCATACCTGCGAAACACGGAGGCCATTTCGTGGGATGCCAAGCGGAAACCAGTAGGCACGCTGTCGGAGGCCTTCAGCTCTTTTAGCGGACGGAAGAATTCGGGAATGACGGGAGATCCGTTGGCGACGTCGCCACTTGGCAGGCAGGGTACGTTGCCCGCAATTCAGTTGGGAATGGAGCGGCATCATGTCGGTGGTCCTGATCGGTCGGCGATCCCCGCACGCAGCTCAACGGCGCCGTGGGGCGTGGAGTCGGAGACAGCCGCGGATAAAGGCGCTGCATCCGCGCCTCTTGCGGTTCCCTGCAGCGTATCTTTGGCGGTCCAGCCGTAGCACAGAGCAAGCAACGGGCACAGCGGCAGCTCGGTGGAACACAGCTTGTCCAACTGACGCCCGAGCGTCCTCTACCTTCTCTTCTTCAACCCCGTTGCCCCTGAACATCTGGAGAACAGTGCACATACCCATACAAAATGAGGTTGTCCGTAGCTCGTGTAGCGCAAAATTACTTCTGTAACTTCTTGCGCCAGCTGCCGAAGATCCGGTTTTTCATTAGGTGGACGCTTCCCGAAAACAGATGGCGAATGGCGATGTGAAAGTGGGTATTTAGCGGCGTGACGCTCGGCAGAACGATACGCTTTGAGGTGTAGCATCTTCAACTGGCAGCCTAAGCTTGGCTTCCTATGAATCTGTCGCTGCTTGTGACATCTTTAGGCTTGAAACGTCGGACGGATGAACGCTAAGGGAACTTAACGTTAAAGGGGCTATGAAGAATAAATACAACTTCGTTCAATTGGTAAGAACTAGCCTTTGTAGCTAACTAAGTTGCATCCGAGCCACATGAGAGTATTCCTTCGCAGAAAAAAAAAGCGGCAAGAAATCTTGAAAAACTTCCGCATTCCGCCCTACAGCGACGTCATTTCGGCAGGAGTGACGTAATATGGGCCGGCAAAACCAACTGTTTCATCAGTGTGTTAACCGTTAGCATTCAGGTGATACGATCCAACAGAACCAGCGGCCCAATTACAATCGCCCAGTCATGTTTCGTGACAGTGTCGTTGGTCGGCAGCCGCCAATCGCTCAAGCAAAATTATGTGACGTCATGGAGAAATTGCCGGTACGTGGCTGGGAAGTCGCGATAGCTTCATCTGCGTATCTGTATTAATATGTCCACTATTCGTTCCAAGTTTTCGTTAAAATTAGTAACATTGTTGTGGCGACGAAACGGACTTTTTAATGAAACCAACTTGTATTTCACCTTCATATCCTCTTTAATGCGATTAGATATAGGCCTATCAATGGTGATTGGCCAAGGCTGTAATTCCTTTTGAGGGAGTGAAAAAGACACAAAGGAAAAGGGATTGTGGCGATAAAGCTAGCACACATGAATTTAACATGTGCCGCGCCGAGCGCCGCATTCACGGCACTCCGTCACCGAGGGGTGCACCAATCGGCAGCATTCACGACTGCGAAGGCTGCGCCCACTACACTCGGTCGGCAACTAAACACGAATGATTTTCGCGCTCACTTCGTCATCAGAAAGTCCTAATTTCTTTCCTCAACCCGCCATGGTGGCTCAGTGGCTAAGGCGTTTTGCTGCTGAGCCCAAGGATGCGGGTCCTATCCAGGCAGCGGTGGCCACTTCTGAGGTAGAGCCGAACAGGTTTCTCGCCCATGTGTCGAAATTTCGGTGCACGTTAAAGACTCCCAGCTGGTCACAATTAATCCGGAGCCACCCTCCAGTTTGGCACGCGTCATAACCCAGGTGCAGCCACGGCACGTTGAGCCCCCAAAATTTGGAAATTTGGATTTTTTCCGCCGTGATTTTTTTCGTAAATTCCTCGTAACGTTTTCTTTTTTTTTGCACCTTACACGTATGAGAAATACTATGTACAAGCGCCTGAAATGGTTCACGCTTCGCCGCTGTTGTAACAGTCCACGCACTATGGTTTGTAGTTCCACCTTTTAGGCTGTGGTTGCCAGCACGATACGCTGGCCGTGCCTTTCGTACCACCAAGTATTTCTAAACCCTGTTCCTTCTTGTCAACCTCACCGATTCGCAAGAACACACGTGGCGTCTCCTTCCGACGAACATTTTCCCTAATCACACTTTACTCCACCGAGTCCACCCTTGATTATACCTTTCCTCAGAATACCCTCACGTGACGCCCTCTCCACCTTTCCGCGCATCTCCTGGGCCCCAACCGCCCATTGAATCACATAAAGCTCAATAAAAGTGTTTGCTTTCTCGCTCTCTGTCGTTAATTTTCTTGTACATTCTTGTCTGCGAGGAAAAATACCAGACATCTTTGCAAGGCATCTTGATGACGATTGTTTTGCGCCATTTCAGGAACGTTCGAAATGAGTTGCACATTTTCTCAAAAAGGAGATTCATCACTCCGTAAAGTTTCGACCTCTAAAAAATTCCGGCTACTGCTCGATGAGCAAACGAGAACTTTGTTTCGACCAAAATTACAGTTCGCATACTCAGGATTAATACACGTGACAGAAAAAGAGAGTTTGAAGATAATTGTAGCACAAAACTATTCAAGGCTGTGTACGCATGCCCATTTGAATCGCGCGTAAGCTGAATTACCAGGACGCGTAAAGATGGCTATATACGCCAACTCCACAGATAACGCCAGAAACCCTTGTTCAAACGCACGGCGGAGCCTTCCTCTCGATTGAGTGCGGGCCACTTCACAGAGGTCATGGGCATCGGGGGAGGAAACGCGACCGGCTTTACATAATCCTCGTATGAGGGACGTCAGCTGGTGAGTCGCTGTCAATGCCGTGATTTTGTGGCACTCTCGCACAGCAGCCATAGCCGTGACATGTGCCACTCCCAATTGTGTCACTGACGCGGTTCCCAGCATGAATGGGCAGAATTTCTCTGGTCAAAGGAAAAAAAAGACGGCCGCCACCCTTCCGTCAGGCGCGGCCATGTCACAATGCATCTATGCCACCGGCGAAGCCTTGGCAACGACATGTGTCACTCGCAGTTGCTCCACTGGGAAGGTGTGGGCCAGCTCATGTAGGGTTTATAATTACCGGACGAGAGTAGGCACTTCCGCCATTTGAGCACGAGTGAAATAATCCGTGCTCGAAGCGAAGGGGAGTTTTGGGAAAACCCGAGTCGGCGTGTTCCCTTGATCTTGCGTTCAATAGGTCAAATGCTTCACCGCGAAGGCGGCGACATCACGTTTCCTATAAAGTGGTGTTTCCTCCTCTCGAACTGCCTCAAGGCATGTCAAGTACTTATCAGTACATGACCTCTGCTGCTCTTCACAATTGTAATGTGCGAAACCAAGGGGAAATTTTGCGTCTGGCAGTCATAAAATACACTCCTACTGCGGTTCCCGTATACTTGCTGAAAAATTCCAGCACATCGATCTCTCTATCAATGTGGAACACGTCGTGTCGTTTCGCACGCTAACCCGTTCGCTTTCTGCGAAATATGTGAGTATCAAGGGGCCATTTACATCCACGGGTATAGTAAACGTTCTGTTGAAATACTTCCCCCCACAAAAATAAAGAAAGAACTGACCGAAAAGAGCGCTAATGAAATTCCGCTTTGTGTTTATCTGCACCATCCAACAATCACAAATTCATGAGCGCCGCATCTCGCCCTCGGCGTGACGGGAAAAATCCGGTAAGGGAACCGAAAAAACAGCTTCGCCTCGGCATTTTCTTCTAAAAAGTGCGTCCGCGACGAAGGCGACCCCCGCAGGGCAACCTGCACCAGCACGTGGAACCGTTGCCGTCCTGCCTCCAGCTGGGCTCCAGGGTTCGCACGACCACAGGCTTCTAGTGACGCCGCGAAAGCCCGTCGCGACGAGGATCAATAGGGGTTGCCACTCAGTGCTAGCAGATTCTCGGAGGTCCCTTGCAACGGTAGTGTCCAAGACAACAGTTGCCCTGGCATACCTGCGAAACACGGAGGTCATTTCGTGGGATGCCAACGCGGAAACCAGTAGGCACGCTCTCGGAGCCCTTCAGCTCTCTTCATGGGCGGGAGGATCGGAGACGACAGTAGATCCGTTGGCGACGTCGCCACATGGCAGGCAGGGTACGTTGCCGGCTATTCAGTTGTGAATGGAGCGGCATCATGTCGGCGATACTGATCGGTCGGCGTTCCCCGCAGGCAGCTCAACGGCGCCGTGGGGCGTAGAGTCGGCGACAGGCACGGACAAAGGCGCTGCATCCGCGCCTCTTGCGGTTCCCTGCAGCGTAGTTTTGGTGGTCCAGTCCGAGTACAGAGCAGGCAACGGGCACAGCCGTAGCTTGGTGGCGCACGGTCTGCCCAGTTCGATCTCCGAGCGTTGTGTACGTTCTCTTCTTTAATGGCGTTTTGGAGCACAGTGGCACGTGCCACGTGCCACACAAAAGGAGGTTGGCCGAAGCTCCTATAGCGCAAAATTACTTCTGTAACTTCTTGCGCAAGCTCCAGAAGACCCGAACGATTTATCCGGTGTTTGGCGAAACCAGATGGCGAATGGCAATGCGAAATTGGGTATGTAAGGCGTGACTTTCGGCATAACTTTCCGCTTTCAGTATAGTGTCTCTCGATGGTTGACCTACGATGAATTTGTCGCTGCTTGTCACATATCTAGGCCTCTCACGTCATATGAATCAGTGCAAAGACTACCTAAGGTTAAAGGGGCTATGAAAACCAAGTACAAGTTTGTTCAATTTGTAAGAACTAGCCTATGTAATCAACTCAACTGCATTCGAGTCACATAAGGGGATTCCTTCGCAAAAAAAAAACGAAAGAAATATGGAAAAACTTCCAAATTCTGCCCTACAGCGACGTCATTTCGGCAGGAGTGACGTAATATGGGCGGGTACTGCAAGCATTTTTATCAGTGCGTTAACTGTTAGTTAGCATTCCAGTGATACGATCCAACAGAACCAGCGGCCCAATTACGATCGCCCAGTCATGTTTCGTGACGGTACCGTTGGTGGGAAGCCGCCAATCGCACAAGCAAGATTTTGTGACCTCATAGAGAAATCGCCGGTAGGTGGCTGGGAAGTCACGATGGCTCCATCTGTTTTTATTAATATGTCAATTGTTTGTTTTAAGTGGTCGATAAAATTAGTATCGTTGTTATTCGATGCTTGTTTGTTCACCATAAAATGTGAAACTCTCATTTAAAGGGGCCCTGAAAGGCGTTTTGAGCACACTAAATTGACTAGCGCAATCGTAGATTGGGTCGTCAACATTCATCTGTGCCAAGGTATTACTCTTTTACGCGCAGCGGAAAGCTCACACTTTGTTGCAAAGTTTGTCACTTTTTTCTCGCCCTTTCTTCGTGTTTTTGGACGCCGCCATCTTCCCATGTCTACATCATCGATTCCTAGATGTTCGTCATGAGCTATAGACATCCTGTATTGGGCGGCTTTTTCACGCACTTCCGGCAAAGAGATGAGTTGTCTGCTCAGCGTCGGCTCGCCGGCTGATCTGCCAGCGGAGTGCGGAGTGGCTTGGACATTTTTACGACAAACGAAACAAGTGGAAACAAACGCTTAACAGTTGTATTGAATGCAACAGGGCCATAACACGAACATGGATATTCTCTTACTTAAGTACCGTTCCATAAAGAAAGCGTTTGAAGCCCCGTGGCCACTTCTTTTTGCAATCGCAGAGAAGCGCCCCTGCAGGCCGAATGTCCGGGTTTTGACGCATACATTTTATTCAACTTCCAAACAATCCAGAGATTGCGTTCGAACGAACACAACGTCACAACATTGCGTTGCAAGTCCGAACCGCGATTGACAGACGATGGGTTGCCTCCTCCTGCCCCTCGTAAATTCGGCACTCACCTCGCGCGCGGTTTGCGGGGACGAACAGCAAGTCACTTAAACTCTGGCGCACAAGCGAGATGGCTTTTAGCCACGCACACTGCACATACGTGCATGCGAGGTTGAGTCGTACGCCGCTTGAGAAAGATAATCCAGACCATGGGAAGCACTATTCCACCCGCAGAAGCACAACGTCGCATTTCAGCGCGAAACAAAGGCGTCCACAACACACACACCATCGCCTCCTGTAATGCCAAACGCATCTCGCACTTCCAAATGGGTAGTGAGTAGTATGCCTGCAGTGCGCATATGCCGCGAGGTGGGGCCCCAAGCGAACCGGGATCACGCAACCGTAACTGACTTCTAGAGCGGTTGTGCCTTGTTGCCAGGGCCAACCGATGTTTTTTTTTTAGTTGATATTGTCAAAGAAATGGCGCTCGCTCCAGCGCTAGAAAGGTCAGAGCCGCGGCAGAGCATGTTTTGCCAACGTTGCCGCTCTCCACCACGCGTCGCCCCAAGCTGAACTGGCGTTTTGTGCACGGGTTCTGTATCGGTTTAAATGTCTTTTTTCACATGCCGCCGGGCAGGAATTACCACCGCCAAAAATAAGACCCGGCACCAGCAGGGCCACATCTGATACGGCGCTTTTTGGATAAACAGTGCGCTGTGCATCCAAGGGAGCGAGTGCAGGTCCTCCCCGTGCGGCTGCGAGTTCACCGCCGATTAAAAAGTCGCGTGCCGCGATAGCAAAGTTCTGCAGCAACGTTACACCGCGAAAGGGCAAGGCCAGGCCGCCGCACACATGGGGCCAGATTTTTCGTTCGCTTTTCCAGCCTTGAGCGGTGTGCGGAGATTCATGGTGTCAACAAAGCTTGACCCGTAGCAGACGGCTGTGTGAGCAGCGCAATAGCGGAAAGTACGTCACCGCCGAGGAGCGCAGCAATCATGGGAGGGAAGGCTTCGCTCGCCGTCAACAGCGGAGAGTAAGTTGAAAGGAGGAGGAAACGCGGCGCGACGATAATGCGCGGTTTTGATTTACGATTTCTCAGCTAATACTCATCGCTTCAACAAAATTCTTGCGGGATGAGATTGCTAATACATTGCTTTATTTGGTTACATGTACATCCACGCTTCGGCGGAAGGTATTTCAGGACCCCTTTAAAGACTGCGCAGATTCGCGTCAGCAGTGTTACTGCATAATAATACGAGAACAAAGTCTCAGGTAAATTCAATTTCGTTGAATACATCGAAGCCTTGCGTAAAAAGTTTATTTATAGGATTACAAGAGGCCTTTAGTAGCGTTCTCTTCCCGTATACCCAGACGTCGAAATAAAGCTTTGATGCACTCGAAGAAGTATTGTAGTGCAGAGTGGGATCTAAACATTCAGCATGTTTTGTGCAATTTCGCACCTTCTATCAGCATATTTGCACTCTTTGTTTTAATACCCTGAACCATAGGGTGCTGTGGTGAACACCTTAATTGGCCATAAATACCAATCAGCACACTTTTCGGCTGCTGTTGCACACTTTTAAACGGCTCTTTACACCCTTTATTTTGAAGCACCCTCACGTTCGGGTGCCAGTAAACTAAATTAGGGTGCTTAAAAGGTGCAAAAAGGGTGTAACATGTTGAATGCACCCTTTCCGCACCCTTAAGGGTGCAAAAATGTTTAGTGTGTAACGCTCCGCTTTAAAAACAGAGTTCGAACATAACGCGTGCCCGTTTGAATCGGCTGTAAGCTGAATTCTTAGGACGCGTAAAGATCGCTATACCGCCAACGCCGCAGATAACGTCAGCGACCCCTGTCCAAACGCACGTCGGAGCCTCCCTCTCGATTAAGTGTGTGCCACTTCACGCAGGTCAAAGGCATCGATGGAGGAAACGCGACCGGCTTTACGTAATCTTCCTATGAGGACGTCAGCTGGTGAGTCGCTGTCAATGCCGCCAATCCGTCGCACTCGCACAGCAGCCATATCCTTGACATGTGCCACTCCCAATAGTGTCACTGACGCGGTTCCCAGCTTGCAAGGGATCCGCGTCAAAGGAAAAGACAGACGGCCGCCGTATTTCCGTCAAGCGCTGTCATGTCATGAGGCATCCGTGCCACCCCCGACGTTTCTACAACGACACGTGTCAAACGCAGTTACTTCACTTGGGGTGGTGTGAAGAAGCTCATGAACGCTTTCTGATCTTCAGGCGTGATAAAACACTTCCGCCTTGTCAGCAAATGTGGGTTTTTTGGAAAAACGCGAGTCGGCTTGTTCCCGCCATCTTACGTTCAATACGTTAAATGCTTAATGTGGACTCAACGAAGACGCACGTCTGCCCGTATCTAAGGCTGGGTATGTCGCACTTTCATCGCGTAGGAAAATGCTAGTAATGCGAAAGCCGTAGGGCCTCCATATTTTCACGTAAGAATGCTTGTAATGTGCCTAGAAACATGGGTTTTATGTATGTATTTAAAAAGACTCTGCAACACTTCCGACAAACCTTTTCACTCTATCCTCATTTTGGAAGCACTGAGAAAGCTATAGTTATCGCCATCAGGAAGCAGCACTGCATAATTTGGTTGTCGCAGTAGATCCGCCTTCCTTTTCTGCTTCGCTTTTGTGGCTTTTTTAAGTGGCTATCAAGTGCGTTCATTGCTGCAGCTGAAGGAAAGCTGGCAAATTGCCGCTACACCACTGTAATGACGTAATTGGAGCGCTCGAAGAACGCCAAGACCGGGAAAGAGAGAAAAATGTATTCAGCAAGTTTCGAAGTTATCTGATGGGCATGGAGAAGTGATTTTTCGGCTAAGCACTCTGTGAGCTGTTATTGAAAGTATTACATGTGTTTGTTTGACTACGTCTCGTTTGTTGTGGTTTTTGCGAAAGGGAAAAGGAAAGGAAGTGCACTGGGGATATTTTTGAGCTCGGCAGGGAGCTCACCTGCAGACAACCCAGTGCGGAAAAAGGGAAGTGCAGCAGGAGTGAAAACTTAGAGTCGAGTGTTAGAGAGATGAAGAAAGATATAAAGAGAGGCAAAAGAATGAGAGATAGTTTGACTACGTTCTGAAACAATTCACTACGTTCTGAGACCATGTAGGATTTCGAGAAGAGTTAAGAGAAGCACTACAGGGTCCCATTAATGTACATTCCCAATGCCTTGGCACTTTGCAATGGAAATGCTCTCCCTGCTTCTGTAAAGGTGCCTTTCCAGCAATGCATTTGTGTATGGTAGTGAAGCTGTCTAAGAGCGCTCAAGCAGTTATCCGATAGTTCCAACATTTCGGAGTTTCTGCATTTTTTATAATGGTGGACATTCGTTAGACCCTCGGGTCTACCAGTGAATTCTGCGGAATAACCACACTCCTACAACATTTGGCGACTAGATCGGTCCGCGAAGTCATGTGACGTGTCGTCATCTGAGTCCCCGCATGCGAACTCACCCGGCTGCGTGTTATAGGAATAAATCACGCTAAATTACACCCAAGCATGCACACAAAATTAAGCCTCATTTAACGCGCCGCGAAACAGGAAACTAACGAGTTACTGCGTGTGCACGTCTTGAAGTTATCAATCGCCGCTTTCGCCATGCACATGTTTAACGACGGCGTAGTCTGGTTTAATGAAGCACTCCGTAACTTAATGAAAACGAGGCTTGCTATGAAAGCAGGACACCAGCTTAACGAGACCTGGGCAATGATGAGGATCGCCCGCCAATACGCGTGACCCACAAGCCCATCTATTTTTAGCCTGAAGCTAACGGGCAATCACGTGCTAACCGTAGCCGCGTTCTCGATGAACCTTCCTTGCTTGGTTATGCTTGTGACGCTCTCACTCCGGCGGCCCCCGCTCTTTCTGCGAACTCAAGCAAGCGGCCTTGTGCACTTCGGTAGACCGTCAAGGTAGCACATTTACGACGGGTGGGATTGGATATCATTCGAAGCAAATTCAACCCTCCCCTCCCTAGTCTGCCGCGATTTGCTGCATTAAGAAGGCAGAAGGCCGGCAATGTTTTTGGTTTTTCGGCTCGCACCAATGGAATGGAGGGTATTAGGGCAAGCGTTATGACGCCCATCACTACCGTCCGTTGGCCGGTTTGAAATTTTTCAGTAGATTGTCAAACAAGATCGGTGCTGCCATACCCATACAGGCCACTGACAGCTGACCCTCTGTAGCGGTAGCAGCAGCGGTGTTCGGAACGTTGCGTCACTTTACTGCCTCTTGTAAAGATTCGTATTAGCTTGCGATCTTCTGTCGCCCGTACCAGCCGATACTTGGTCATGTAATGGTCTGTTTCTGGCCCTGCCGTAACTGACCGGAATAAGGGATTCCATCGCCCCACCGTGTGACCGGTTTAGAGCTTGACTGGTGACGCAACGTTTCGTGAAAGTGCCTGTGAAAGAACGATACTAGACTTCGTCTGCCTTGTGTGGTTCTTAGGATGCGCCCGGAGTGCCGACAGGCAACCCCGCGAATATATGCTTGGGAGCACAGAGTAAGATAAAACATGGGTTTTATGTATGTATTAAAAGAGACTCTGCAACACTTCCAAGAAACTTCTTCCCTCTATCCTTCACGTTTGGAAGCATTGCGAAAGCTATAGTTATCGCCAGCACGGAGCGGGACTGCGTAATTTGGTCGTCGCAGCAGATCCGCCTTCTGTTTCTGCTTTGCTCTTGTGGCTTTTTTAAGTGGCTATCGAGTGCGTTCATTGCTGCAGCTGAAGGAAAGTTGGCCAATTGCCTCCAAACCGTTGTAATAACGTGATTAGGGCGCTCAAAGAAGGCCAAGACCAGAAAAGCGAGAAAAATGTCTTGGGCAAGTTTCTAAGTCTTCTGAGGGCATTTTTTGTGAATGCATTTTGGTGAACGGCTATTCTAAACACTAGATGTGTTTGTTCACTACGTTTTGTTTGTTTGTGGTTTGTGGGAAAGCAAAAGGAAAGAAAGTGCCCTGGGAATGTTTTTGAGCTCGAGCGGGAGATCACCAGCATACAACCGAGTACGGGGGACGGGGAGTAGACGGATACTGCGAGGATAAAGTAGAGTGTTAGAGAGATATCGAAAGATTAAAGACAGGAGAAAGAATGAGAGACAGGTTGACTACGTTCTGAAACCATTTAGGATTCACACAAAAAGTTAAGAAAAGGGTGGCAGGGTCCCTTTAGTGTAAATCCATAATGCCTTGGCCCTTTGCAATGGAAATGCGTGACCTGCTTCTGGTAAAGTGCCTTTCCAAGAATGCATTTGTGTATAGAAGCGAAGTCGACTTAAGACAGAATGGGAAACACTTCGGAGTTTTTGCTGTTTTATTATGCCTGGGTAATTCGTTGCCAATCCGGTCTACCGCGAATTCTGCTAGATAAAAAGTTTTGGAAGTAATAAATCCCCACACGTGTCGCAATCCACAGTTTCAATAGCCAATTAACGGTGTGCTGCTCTCACCATCTGAAGCTGTGACGGAATTACTCACTTTTCAGCTTTGTATTCACAAACGAAAACCGATTACCACGTGATCTTGTGTTTCCCATCCATTAACACATCTATGGATGACGTCATAATCACTCCGGAGGGTATAGAATGTGCCATTGGATCGTCTTTTCAAATAACTCAGCACCCGGTCCAGACGGCATCTGCCCAAAATACTTGAAATGACAGAGCCTGTAATATCTATCATGCTAGCCGCACTCATTCAGCAGTCACTCGAACGGGAATCGTACCGGACGACTGGAAGAGCGGTCGTATCACTCCTATATACAAATTAGGTGACCGATCACTGCCCTCAAATTACATACCAATCACCTTGACTAGTATTCCTGGTAAATTACTTGAACATATCATAAGTTTTGAAATATTTAGGTGAGCATAGTTATTTCTTGATTACTCAACATGGATTTCAACTGGGGAGTTTTTGTGAAACACAATTATTTGAACTCGTTACTGACCTTCACCAAGCTGTTCACGACTCGGTAAAGATTGATGCCATATTTATTGACTGCAAAAAAGCGTTCGATAAAGTTCCTTACACTCGCCTACTGATGAAACTAAGTCGGCTCAACTTACATAGCAAAATTATTAACTGGGTTTCAAGTTTTTTAACCAATCGCTACCAGTTCGTTTCCGTAAATGACCAGTATTCCGCCTTAGCACAAGTTAAATCTGGTGTTCCGCAGGGTTCCGTACTCGGACCATTTTTTTTTATTTAGAGTAATGATATCAGTACCAACCTACATTCAACAGTTAGATTGTTTGCGGGTGCTTGCGTTCTCTACAGACAAATTATTACCCCTAAAGATACTAACATTTTACAGGCAGATCTAAACAAAATTTTTTTTGGTGCGAGCAATGGCAGATGGAAATAAATCTCTCGAAAACTAAAACGATGTCATTTACTAGGGCTAGTAACGTTCAGCTCAGCTCATAATATATAAACAACATGTGCATAGAAAATGTGTTTAATTAAAGTATTTGGGGGTTCACTTATCTTCTAACCTTACATGGAATGACCGTATTGACGAAGCAATTTGCAAAATGAAGAACTCTTGGCTTCATTAGACGATATTTGTATTTAGCAAATAAATCGACCAAACTGTTAACTTACACAGCCTTAGTTCGTTCGAAGATGGAATACGCCTTTTAATTTGGAATCCAAATCAGACATACCTAATAAACAAGCTGAAATGCTTACAGAATAAAGCTGCACGCTTTGTCACTAAAAATTACTTCACGACATCCAGCATCACAGCTATCAAAGCATCTCTCCAATTACCCTCTCTAGAAAAACGACGACAGATGGCACTGCTCTCTCACTTCCACAGGACTGTATCACACCCCATCGTCCTTTACAGCATCCCACATCAAGCCCGCGATTATGATTTTTCGGCGACTAGATCATCCGTTCAAAGTCCGCCCCATGTTTGCACGCACAAATATTCTTCGACGATCGCCGCGATTTCTTGCCATTTATCATTGGAATAAGCTGCCACCACAAATTGCATGTATTAAGATCACGACTCGTTTGCAACCAATTTGAAGGGCAATTTAAACGTGCTTGTTAGGAAAGTAGGATTGTTGTGCTTTTGACAAGATGCACTAGTGCTTTGTATCGTGTGATTTTAAGTGCGAATGCACTTTTTAAGCGAGCCTGAATCGTCCGCCGCCGTCGTCCGCATAGCACCAGCTGCGGGTGCGCGCGTCCTCGTCTTCCCTAGCAACGGGGGGAGATGGCGCGCGCTGCCTGGCCGCGTTCCCATGGCTCATTCTGTTGTTGTTCCTGACTGACATGGCACATACCCACGTGGGGGATTGGCCGGACATCGGGCCGTGAGAAGGGCTAATGCACCCGCTTAAAGGAGTACTGACACGAAATTTGAAAGCTGAGATAACTATGTAAACGCTTCCTGTTTATCGGAGATATCTCTCAGCAAGTTTTCACAGCAACCCGTTCAGCGAAACATATTTAAATCCATTTTAATCTTCGCCCGCACGAGAAAGCCCAGAGCGGGTCGACGTGACATCATCTGCTACGTGCCCCAAACCTGCGATGTCGGGGCTCCCGTGACGAAAGCCGAGGCGCTGGCTGTGGTTGGCGCGAGCTGCCTCGGGCGTGTGTACATGTCATGGTTTGGGACTGACGTCATGCTGCCCGGGCCTGTGGGGACGGCGAAGACCTCGACCGGTCTGGGCGCGCGCGTGCGCTCGCTCGCGAGCGCTTCCAGAGAGGCAGCGATACGGCAAGAATGGTGACGTCACGTGATACATCCTGTCATGGCGGCCGCTCGGCGTTTTAAGTGCGAATGCACTTCTTAAGCGAGCCTGAATGGGCAACGGTACCAGCAATAACGAGTGAAATATCTTTCTTTGTAGTTGTGTGCGTGTGTGTAATCTCTCGACTACTCATTAAGATCACGATATCCACCGTAATCGCGCAATCAACAACCGTGCATTCGCACTTACACACTCTCCCCCTCGGGGAAGTGCGAGGGAATTTTTCATTCCTGTGTTCCTTTTGTTAGTGTTTGCTAACCCCTACTCCATGTTCAAAATTGCGCTTGCTGTTTATTTTGAGTAACTGTGTTGAGATGTTTGAACTATTTTCTAACTCCCCCCCTCCCCCCCGCCCCCATGTATGCCTGCAAGGGCCTTTAGGGTATTTGAATAATAAAAAAAGCACGTGCCCTCGAACGCTGTAGCGGCTGCACGTTCCGCGAAGCCGCGTAACGTGTAGTGATCTGAGTCAACGCGTGCGATCGCAGCAGGCTGCTTGGTATAGGAATAAATCACGGTCAAATGCAGTCAAGCACGCAAAAAAATTAAGCCTCATTTAACCGCGCCGCGAAGCAGATAACGGACGAGTTACAGCGTGTGCCTGTCTTAAAGCTATCAATCGTCGCTTTCGTCATGCTCTTATTTAACGACGGCGGAGTCTGGTTTATTGAACGGCCACGTAGGTTAATGACAGCAAGGTTTGCTATGAAAGCACGACTTTCAATTACCAGCTAAACGCGACCTGGGCAATGTTGACCATCGCCCGATTTGAACTGCCCGCCAGTAAGCGTTACACACTAGTCATCTACTTTTAGCCTGAAGCTAACGGCCAATCACGCGCTAACCTTACCCACGTTCTTTCTCGATGAGCCTTCCTTGCTTTATTACGCTTGTGACGCTATGATTCCTGCGCCCGCCGCTCTTTGTGCGGACTCAAGCAAGGGACCTTGTGTGCACTTCGCTGGTCCCTCAAGGTAGTCCATTTACGACGGCCGCTGATTGGTATCCTCGGAAGCAAGTTCAACCCTCCCCTCCCTAGTCCGCCATGACTGGCTGTATTTCGGGGGGGGGGGGGGTGTTTTTGGTTTTTCCGGTTCACACCAATGGGATGGAGGGTATTAGGGGAAGCGTTTGACGCCATCACTGCCGTCCGTTGGCCGTGCCGGAATGGTTCAGCAGATTGCCATACAAAATCAGTGCTGCCGTACCCATACAGGCCACTGACAGCTGACTCTCTGCAGCCGTAGTAGCAACCCTGTTCACACCGTTACGTCATTTTACTGGCTCTCGTGAAGCTTCGTGTTAGCTTGCGATCTTCTGCCCCGTATCAGCGGATACTTGGTGAAGTACTTTTCTGTTTGTGGCCCTGCCGTAACGACCGCAATAAGTGATTCCATCGTCCCCCCGAGTGACCGGGTTAGAGTGTGATTGATGACCCAACGTTTCGTGCAACTGCCTGTGAAAAAACCAAACTAGACTTCGTCTGCCCTTTACTGTTCTTCGGATGCACCCGGCGTTCCGACAGACAACCCTATGTACATGTGCTCGGAAGCATGTAAAGTTCTTTGAATATTTGTTTACTGCGCCCTGATATGTTTTTTCATGATCTAGGTGAAGAACTAACTTTTAAAATGATTACACAACGAACATTATGCGAGTAGAAGGCAGAAAACACCGAGATTGTGTATTTTCCATTTCTGTGTTTGTTTCGACCCATCTATTTAGTTATTTGAACAAGCAATGTAGAACTTAACTAGCCCGGGAGTTAGAATCAAATATCGCACAACTTATCTTCTATCGACTGAAGACGATAGAAAGATAAATAACTGTATTTTCTGTAAACTTGGAGTGACGTGACTCTAATGCTGGAAGTAGTTTTCCATGCAGTGTCTTCACAGCACCAACTTCGCAGTCTCGTGCAATCCATGTTCATGTATACTGCCAGCTGTAATTGCCCTCCTCTCGGCACAAAATCCCAGCGCCCAAGGTCGAAATTTTAAGCGCACAATCTTCCCTTCCTAAAATACTGCTTGTCCGAGTCGCCACAGTCCCTCCCATACTAACTTTAATACATGAGAAAGAATGGTATGTTTACGTTTGAGCGCTGAATTGTATGCACTGTCCAGGCGGTCATCTCCCGAGAGCTCTTTGTATATGCTCACGCTGGTGCGTCTGCTTTCACGCTGGAAAATCGCACGTACGGCATGTTCCTTACATTGCACGACGTGTTTACGGAGCAAATGGTAACCTCTTTATACACCGTTGCCACTTACCGAGACACAGTGCAACCTTATACGATTTCAACCGCGCACTGCACATCGCCGAAAAAGTGAAATGTCTAGTTAATTATTTAGTAAATATTATCAGCTGAAGCTGTCAATTACGGGGTAAATTTTGACTGGTTCGTTTTCGATAGGCGACTTTCGATTTTTTTTTCGTTTATTACTCAGAGGGCAGAGAGAGCACGAAACGGAACCAGAAGTGGGGATCACGCATAAAGCGCATGGACGCTTTTACTTTCTTAATCCCACCGTGACCCACGTTCCCACTTGTTCCTTAATCTAACGATTTTTCATTATCTCACAATTAAAATTTATTGTGTACACAAACTCGGTGTTATGTCTTCAAAAGTATATCACCGCAAAAACATTACTTAACTCGGTAGGTCAAAACTTCGGCGTCGTCGGTGTCGACAGGGGGCACACAAAATTGCCAACGACTCAAAGCAACGAAAACGACGGAAGATTGGTCGGATTACGTCAAATTTCTTTGGGGAGCTTGTGCAAACAAAGCTGAGAAAATGCATTATACTTTTTGCTCTGCGAGGGAATCGAACCTTGCACTTCCTGAATGTGATACGACCACGCATTTCCAGCACAACCACAACTCTTTTTTTCTTTACGTCGAGGAAAACGTGGAAATATTATACAATAAAAATTTAGCAGTTATCCAAGGAGAAGCACATTACTGCAGCTAAAGCAAAGGCAGGGTCATCTTTGTTGCGCGTGTGTAGGGGTCTACTTATTGGTGTCGTCGATTGTGGTGTGCCTTGTATAAGGAGAAGAGATAGTCACACCAGTGTGAAACATTGTGAGGCTAGGCACATCATCGCGCAGGCTGTGATATCACGCATTGCGCCAACCTTTCCCTCGTAAATTCAAGTGAACGTTTGAAATGAAGAGTAAACATCAACGCTTTTCCTCGCCCGGAGCCATGACGTATCGCGGAAGTCCAGTTATTTCGCCGTTTGTTTGTTGTTTCCTATAAAGTGGTGTTTCCGCCTCTCGAACTGTCTCAAGGGATGCCACGTATTTATAAGTACATGAGCTCTACTGCTCTTCACAATTTCAATGTGCGAACCCAAGGGCACATTCTGCGTCTGGCAGTCATAAAATACACTCCTATTGCGGTTCCCGTATACTAGCCGAAAAATTCCAGCACATCGATCTCTTTATCAATGTGGAACACGTCATGTCGTTTCGCACGCTAACCCGTTCGCTTTCTGTGAAATATGTGATTTTCAAGGGGCAGTTTACATCCACGGCCATAGTAAACATTGTAGAAATACTTCCCCCCACACAAATAAAGAAAGAACCAACCGAAAAGAGCGGTAATGAAATTCCGCTTTGTGTTTATCCGCACCATCCAACAACCACACATTTATGAGGGCCGCATCTCGCCCTCGGCGTGACGGGAAAAACCCGGTAAGGGAATCGAAAGAAAAAGTTTTCGCCTCGGTCTTTTCTTCTGAAACATGCGTCCGTGACGAAGGCGACCCCCGCCGGGCAACCTGCACCAGCACGTGGAACCATTGCCGCCCTGCTCCAGGTGGGCTCCAGGGTTCGCACGACCACAAGCTCCCAGTGACGTCGCGAAAGCCCGTAGCGACGGGGCCCAATAGGGGTTGCCGTGCCGTGCTAGCAGAATCTTGGAGGGCCCTTGCAACGGCAGCGTCCAAGACAACGGTTGCCCTGGCATACCTGCGAAACACGGAGGTCATTTCGTGGGATGCCAAGCGGAAACCAGTAGGCACGCTGTTGGAGGCCTTCAGCACCCATCGTGGACTGAAGAATTCGGGGACGGCGGGAGATCCGTTGGCAACGTCGCCACATGGCAGGCAGGGCACGTCGCCGACTATTCAGTTGGGAATGGAGCGGCATCATGTCGGCGTTCCTGATCAGTTGGCGTTCCCCGCAGGCAGCTCAACAGCGCAGTGGGGTGTAGAGTCGGTGACAGGCGCGGATAAAGGCGCTGCATCCGCCTCCTCTTGAGGTTCCCTTCAGCGTAGCTTTGGTGGTCCAGTCCGAGCACAGAGCAGGCAACGGGAACAGCGGCAGCTTCGTGGCGCACGGCTTGGTTGGTTGGTTGGTTGCCTCAGACCCACGCGGGGGATTGGCCAAGAAGTTTTGTGCCTAATGAGGATGTGACCTATATTATTTTAGATCCCAAAATTTAGAAAAGGAAATACCGAACAGAATTTTTTAAATATGTATAATATAAAAGTAGATTCAGGAAGAAAAATGAGATAAGTGTGAACGTTTAGCTGGCTAGCAGGAAAACCGGTCTGTCGCCGCAACATGAGAATGGAGGGCAGACACAACATCCCTGTGGCAGACTCCTAGGGCGGAAGCGCCTAGTGACAGAATCTCGGAACAAGATAGCGGAAGGTTAAGGCGTCTAAAGGTTGACTCCAGATGCGTGCGTCGCATTGGGGAGAAGCTGCGGCAATTACTTAGGAAATGTTCTATATTTTCCCGTTCGTCGCATAAAGGGCATTGCGGAGATGGAGCCAGGCGATATTTATGATGATGGTTGGAGTTTTTTGGCGCAAGGCCACCTGGGGCAAAGAGCGCCAAACAGAAGTATCTAAAAAGAAAATAGTGGCTACGAAAGCCAGAATAACAATAAAATCAATTAACGGCAATGGTGATGGCTGGTGTATAGGGCCAGATTTGATTATGCGTGATAGGAAATGAGGTTTAAAAACTTAACGTCTGAGAAGTACTCAAACACACGTTTCACGGAAAACATGGCATCGTCACCCAGAAACAGCGATGGATGTAGGGGAATATGTTGTCTGTAGAGTTCTCTGAAGTGTTTGTGTCGTGTTGTGTGAAGTGCCTTGCATGTGATTAGTATGTGCACTACGGATAGGGCCTCTCCGCACCTGCTGCACTGGGGTCTAGAAGATCCCGTCAGCAGATACGAGTGCGTTGCATAAGTGTGCCCTATCCGCAGCCTATCCAAGGCGACTTCTGTGTGTCTGTTGCGTGTGTCAGTGGTGTATCAGACGATATTTATAAAGATAAAAATTTGGTGGGGGAATTTTGCACCGAAGTTTAGTGATTGCTACCTCGCATAGCCTTGTTTCACAAAACATCGGCTTCCATGCATGACGAAGGTGGCTATAATCTCTAGAAGATAGAAGGGCGTCTTGTTTATTTGCCCACCTGATGTCCTAGCGTCATCTTCCTTCTCTTCTTCAATCCCATTTTGGAGCTCAGTGGCACGTGCCACCCATACAAGGGGAGGTTGGCCGCAGCTCGTCTAGCGCAAAATTACTTCTGTAACTTCTTGCGCCAGCTGCAGAAGATCCGAACGGTTTTATCCAGTCTTTCTTTAGGGGGACGCTTCCCAAAAACAGATGGCGAATGACGATGCAAAAGTGGGTATGTAGCGGCCTGACGCTCGGCATAACGATACGCTTTGAGGTAGAGCGTCTTCGACCGACAGCCTAAGCTTGGCTTACTATGAATTTGTCGCTGCTTGTCACATCTTTAGGCTAGAAACTTCGGATAAATCAAGGGTAAGGGTACTTAACGTTAAAGGGGCTATGAAGACCAAATACAACTTTGTTCAATTTGTATGAACTAGCCTTTGGTAGCAAACTCAACTGCATTCGAGCCACATAACAGGATTCCTTCGCAGAAAAAACGCAAGAAATATGGAAAAAGATTCCAAATTCTGCCCTACAGCGAGGTCATTTCGGCAGGAGTGACGTAATATGGGCCGGTACTACAAGCATTTTTATCAGTGCGTGAACTGTGAGTTCGCATTCCAGTGATACGATCCAACAGAACCAGCGGCCCAATTACGATCGCTCAGTCATGTTTCTTGACGGTGCCGTTGGTCGGCAGCCGCCAGTCGCTCAAGCAAGATTATGTGACGTCATAGAGAAATCACCGGTAAATGGCTGGGAAGTCGCGACTGGTTCATCTGCATGTTTGTATTAATATGTCCACTATTCGTTTTAAGTTTCGATGCAATTGGTCTCGTTGTTATCGCGACGAAACGGACTTTTTATTGAAACATTCTTGTATTTCGCCTTTATAGCCTCTTTAATGCCATCAGATATAGGCCAATCAAGGGTGATCGGCGAATGTTCAAATTCCCTTAAAGGCAGAGAAAAAACACGCAATGAAAAACGAATTGCGGTGATACAGTGAAGACACGTGAATTTAACACGCGCCGTGTCGAACCCACTTCGCTGCACTCCCGAAGCTCTAAATACCGACGTTCTCGGGCGACCGACGTGACTGGCAAGGGTTCTGTGACCAATGCGATTTCAGCCATCCGGTCCCGCCGTCTCGCGCCATGGAATAGCTTCGGCACCGCCGGGGAGTTCTCCGCACCCTCGTCACGAAGATGGCGGCACTCGACGCGCTGCTGCAGAAGCCGGTGGCACCGACTCTCGACTTAGAGACGCATCTGGACATAATTCTCGATAAACAGCGAGCCTTGCGCGAGCTGGACCGCCATATTCAGGCTAGTCTCACCGAAGAGGATTTTGACGGCGACGTTTTGGATGCAGTTGGCTACGACGAGCGCATCTGCGCCCTTCGCACGCGCATGCGCTCCGTCACGAGCCCGGCCTCTTCAGCCAGTGCAGCTACAACCGAGTCTGGTGAGACTTGAGGGAGCGCACCTTCGCAGCCTCGACCGGGCATCCCTCAGGCAACGCAGGGAACCCGCTTCGCCGCACTCCCGAAGCTCCGGATACCGATGTTTTCGGGGGACCGACGCGAATGGCAAGGTTTTTGGGACCTGCAGTTTGTTTCCAGCATCCACTCGAACGCAACCTTTCCACGTATCGAGAAGTTGAAGTACCTGCTTTCTTAATTGACTGGTCCCGCCAAGGACGCGATCGATGGCATCAGGCCGGCCGACGACAACTACGAGTTCGCCGTCAATATCATCACCAACTGATTTGGGCGGAAAGATCTCCTCGTGGAAGACCACCTGGATAAAATTGCTCGCCCTGGAGCCGGTGCAGAATTCGGCCGACACCGACCAGTTGCGGGTCCTCTACGACACAGTCACGTTTGGCATAAACGCGTTGGAGAGCCTGGGGATCTCCCCGCACCAGTACTCCGTGGTGTTCCACCGCGTTTTGCTACGGACCTTGCCTGCGCGGCCTGGGCCTCCTGTACCGGCAAAGGCTCAAGGAGGCGCAGCAGGATGCATCCGATGTCTCCGCATGCCCTTCCGCCAGGTCGAAGGAAATGCAACTGATCCTGGACTTCCTTCACGTCCAGGTGGAAATTCGAGAGGAGCGCGCGTCCGATCGTTCGGTTTCATCCACGCGCCTGGGCCAGGGGAGGCAGCAGTCATCGCCTCCACGCATCGATCCTCCAACAGCGATTACTCTTGGCGCCTAATTTCCGTCTGCAGGGCGGCCCAGGTGTTATCATTGCAACGTTCAGGACCACGTCCTCGCCCAAATGCACAGAAGCAATCACGCCTGAGGAGAAGCGAAAGCGTTTGCAGGCTGACAAGGGCTGTTTTAGGTGTGGCAAATTAAACGACAGTGCATAGCAGCCAAAGGCCTCGTCTGCGGTAACTGTTCACGTCGGGATCTCACATCGCTGTGCGACATCCAGCACCCTGCGGGAAGGTTCGAGCCCGGAAGCAGAAGACCAGATCAAAGTATGACAGTGCGACAGTTGAGAAAGCCAATGCAGTGATGTCCGCTTCGACGAGTGCTGCAGGACCCCCGCCACTACTTTTACAGACAGGCCGTGCATGGGGCCTCGGCACAAGCCGCCAGTGGCTCGTTCGCTTTTTGTTTAATTCTGGCAGTCAGCAGACCTTCATACGACGTGATGTGTTCCGAGCATTCGCTTGCCCCGTCACCGGCGTCGAACGTATGCGCTTGCCACGGTCCGATACACTCGCCCGAGAGCACCTGTTACGTGCAACAGAGCTTTTTTGACGCTTAAAAGCCAGCATGATGGCCAGCACATCAAACTCGAGGCCCTCGAAGTCCTCACCATCTGCACCGTCGCACGTCTGTCCGTCATCAAAGAAATCGTTCATACAATGGTCGCTAAGTGTCAAGTTGCCCGACCTGCGCCCACGTTTCAGGAGCATCCGGTTAGCGTGCTGATCGGGTCGGATGCCTATTGGAAGGTGACAACAGGAAACTTTTCCAGATTTTCCCCCATTCTGATGGCTGTGGACAGTTCTGGGCTGGACTGTTCAAGGTACTCCGTTCGACAACCCAACGACTTCGACTGCTCATTCGAGCGCGCTCTCTTTTTCTCTCGGAGAATCGCCCCCCGAAAGACGCTTCCACAGAAGTTGATCGATCGTCCATGCGCCGCCTGGAAGCCATTAGAAATCAGGGCACTACGGCAAACTTAATGTTTAAAGACCCCGCCGTCCACCCGTTCGAACTTGAGGATCGCAAAGTAAACCATCGGGATCAAGTGCCCCTTCTCAATGAAGAGCCAGGTGTGGCGGCTCCAACCTTTCGTCATTTAGAGACCATTCTAAGCCTGCTTCCAGTATGCTACAAATGCAGTTGAAACGCTCAGACAACAGCCTTGCTGTGAGTGCGAACAACGTCACCACCTTTGTATCTGAAAAGCCTGGGACGGATAGCGGAGCCGTACTCTTTCAACCCAGCGCATTTATGGCTAGGCAACGGCAACACATGCCTGCAGGAGAAACTCAGCCTTCTAGAAACCTGGTCGACTGGCACATAGCTGCGGATACAAGCACGGTACGGTCAAGCCGTCAATGCAAATCGTGTTTGGCACCGACGGAAACAGTACTTTCCTCTGCTTCTATTCGCTTACGAGGCGTCGACGCAGTTGCCACCCAAACTCCAAGTATACGCCTTGTACAAGACAATTCACCGGCCGCCTTCTGACAACTTGGGCGCCTTGTTCACCTGTTTCCAGGACGCAACAGAGTTCTGCAATTTTGTACCCTCCGCCATTGAACTGCTATCCGCCAGCCATCGGGACTTCAGATTAGGCGCGGTGCGTGAGCTCGCCGAGCATTACACTCACGGTGTTTCCTTACCCAGCGGCGCACCAATCGCCAGCACTCGGGGCTGCTAAGTCTGCGCCCACTATAATCGTTCGCAATTAAACACTAATGTTTTTCGCGTTCACTATGTAATAAGGAGGGTTTAATTTTTTACTTCAACCCGCTGCGGTTGCTCAGTGGCTAAGGCGTGTTGCTGCTGAGGCTGAGGATGCGGGTCTGACCCAGGCTTCGGTGGCCACTTTTCAGGTGGAGGCAAACTGGTTTCCAGCTCATGTGTCGACATTTCAGCGCACGTTAAAGATTCCCAGGTGGTCACAATTAATCCGGAGCCCCTCTTCACTACGCACGCCTCGTAGCGCAGGCGCAGCCTCTGCGCGCAGAACAGCCAAAAATTTGGGAAGTTGGAATTTTTTCCCTCGCGATTTCTTGCGTCCTAAAGTTTTTGAAATGTCTTCCTTTGCAAACTTACACGTATTAGGAAATGGTGCCTTCAAACGCCTGAAGTGGTTCATGCTTCACTGCTGTTGTAACGGTCACCGCGCTATGGTTTGTAGTTCCACCTTTTAGTCGTGGTTGCCTGCACGATACCCTGGGCTTTCATTTCGTACCACCTAGCATTTCGGCTGCCCTGTCGCTTCTCGTTAACCTACCAGTTCGCAAGAACACGCGTGGCGTCCTCCCCCAGGCGAACACACTTAGTTAATCCCGCTTATACTCCAGCGAATCAACCCTTCATTATACCTTTCCTCAGAGTAGCCTGCGTGTGATGCCCTCTCCAGCCTTCCCCACATCGTCTGAGGACGCCCCAAAGATCCCTTGCTCCTGATTTCCTGTGATGAGCAGTCGGAAGAGGCACTGAGAAGCTCAGACCAAGAGGTGCAAAATCCTCCTAGGTCATCTGAGCGGCGATGTCGTCACCCGTCCGAGCCGGCGGCCGCATCCAACCCCTGAGCCACCCCTGACGCTCAATAAAAATGTTTCCCTTTCTCTCTCTCTCTTCTCACGTAATTTCCTTGTACGTGCTAGTTTACAAGAAATAATTCCAGAAATCTTGGCAAGGTATCTTGATAGAGAATATTTTGCACCGTTTCAGGTGCGTTCAAAATGAGTTGCACATTTTCACAAAAAAAGAGATTGATCACTCCGTAAGTTTCGACCTCCAAGCTTGCGGCTACTGCTCGATGAGCAAACGAGAATTCCGTTCCGACCAAAATTACAGAATTCGACTACCCAGACTTACTATGCATGACATAAAAGCAGAGTCTAAAGATAACTATGGCGCGAAACTATTCAAGGCTCTGTACGCACGCCCATTTGAATCAGCTTAAGCTGAATTCCCGGGACGCGTAAAGATCGCTATATACGCCAACACCGCAAATAACGCCAGCAACCCTCCTTCAAACACACGTCGGAGCCTCCCTCTCGATTGAGTGCGGGTCACCTCACGCAGGTCAGGGGCATTGAAGGAGGAAAAGCAGCCGGATTTACGTAATCCTCCCATGAGGGTCGTCAGGTCAGCTGGTGAGTCGCGTCAAAGACGCCGTTCCGTCGCACTCTGTCACAGCAGCCATAGGCGTGACATGGGCCCCTCCCAATTGTGTCGCTGAAGTGGTTCCCAGCATGAATGAGCAAAATGTCTTCGTTCAAAAGAAAAGAAAGACGGCCGCCATCTTTTCGTCAGGCGCTGCCATGTCACAACGCATCTATGCCACCACCGACGTCTCTACAACGACATGTGTCCCTCGCAGTTACTTCACTGGGGTGGTGTGAAGAAGCTCATGTACGCTTTGTTCGCGCGAGAGCATACACTTCCGCCTTGTCAGCACGAGTGAAATGATCCGTGCTGACAGCGAAGGTAAGTTTTGGAAAACCCGAGTCGGCGTGTTCCCGCCATCCTACGTTCAATGCGTTAAATACATAATGTGTACTCAACGAAGACGCACGTCTGTCCGTCTCTAAGGCGTGGTAGGTCACAGTTTCATCGCGAACGAAAATGCTATTAATGTGAAAGGTGTAGGCCCCCATATTTTCACGTGAGAAGGCTTATACTGTGCCTAAAAACGTGGGCTTTATGTACGTATTTAAAGGGACTCTGCAAAACATTCGATAACTGCTTTCACTCTTTCGTTCGCGCCTTGAAACATTGTGAAATCTGTAGTTAGCGCCACCAGGAACCGGCACTGCGTAATTTGCTTATCGCAGCAGATACACCTTCCGTTTCTTCTTTGCTTTCGTGGCTTTTTTTAAGCGGCTATCGAGTGCGTTCATTGCTGCAGCTGAAGACAAGTACTCTTCCTATTGCCGCCACACCGCTGTAATGACGTAATTCGAGTGCTGGAACGCCAAGTCCGGAGAAGCGAAAAACGTTGCTTGAGCAAGTTTTATGTTATATAACGGGCATGGAACAGTAATTTTTGGCAGATGTATTTTGCGACATGCTATTTTAAATAACAGATGTTTTTGTTGACTACGTTTTTGCTTGTTTATGGTTTGTGTACGTTTTTGTTTATCTGAGGAAAGGAAGTGCACTGGAGATATCTTTGAGCTCGGCAGGGAGCTCACCTGCATATAACCCAGTGCGGGAGAAAGGGAAGTAGAGGGGAGTGGAAAGCTAGATTAGAGTGTTACAGATATAGAGAAAGCTATAAAGAGAGGAGAAAGAATGAAAGAGAGGTTGACTATGATCTGAAACCCTTGACTACGTTATTAAACCGTTTAGGATATGGAAAAAAAGTACGAAAAGCGTTGCAGCGTCCCTTTATTACAAGCCCCTCATGCATTGGCTCTTTGAATTCGAAATACGTTCCCTGCTTGTGTAAAAGTGCCTTCCCAGTAATGCATTTGTGTATAGTAGTGAAGCCGATTTAAGACGCTTAACTCTTTCGCTACCGCGCCTATCAAAATGATGAATTTGAACGATACTTTTGGCAACGCCTTTTGATAGCGTTCCAGGCGTTTCTCGAACAAGCAAAGCTGTTCGGAGTTACATCAGAAAATGGCCTTTCAAAATCAGTTTTGTTTTCATTTTTGCAACGGAAACGTGACTTTTGACACGCTTTTGAATCAACTGGGTGTGGAAAAGGGGCGTGGTCATCTCGCGTCACGGCTACCAACGAAGAATGCGTGCAACTCGTAATTACTCTGCACCAGCGCTTGCTTTTTGCTATCAGGGCGTGAATGGGGAACTAGCAAACGATTTTCAAAGATAATATGAGTTTCTGCACTCATAGTATCTTGTGCAGGCAGCTTGGTGCGGGACTTGAGCTGAGGGCTGTTTTGGGTCCATGGTCGGGTCCCAGTCAGGCTGCGCGTGCAATCAAAGCTCTTTTGGAGTTTCTTCGGAGCACAGAACTGGACAGAGTTTTGTGATTGAAAATTTTGGCCGCATCAAATGACATCATTTCGTTTTCACATTTTTTTTCTCTCTTTTTTTTCGTTTTGTTTTTCTTCTCTCATCTAGCGTAGCAAGCCAGCCCGACGGCTCGGCTAACATCGCTGGTTTTCATTAAAGTTATTCTCTCTCTCTCTCCACACGATTTTCAATCGTCAGTTTCGTGCTCTGACAGTAATAAATCCCAGAAATCGGCTGAAAATGTCAAGCAGTGCCTGGTTGCAAAGCTACTTTATGATTTTAGGCAGTTTTATTGCCTTTGCGCAAGTTTTTCTAAGTACTGTGGTAATTCTACTTACCCCAGGACCATTCGCAAACAGTTTACAACAGTTTCGGTTTCGTTTCTGCATCGCGAAATTCATATTTAGCGCTACTACACAGTTACCCAGTTACCCAACTTCAAGGATACCTGCCATGGCGCCTGAAGCGTCCGCGACTGATCCTCGAACAAAGCACGGCGCTCCTGATTTCCCCCCGCCCTAACGCGATTTCTGCGATAAGATCTTCAGATGCAAGTCAAAAGGTCACACCCAGTCGTCAGATATCTGTTCCGCCGAGGACAGCGCTTCAAACCGGCCTTACACTGCCAGCTGTTCGCCTTCCAGTTTCGTTTCCATGCGAGGGTATATCCGGGTGTCTAATGTTGCTGCTTAGTTGAACTGCCTATTCGGACGGAGTCTCTGATAAGGTTTTGTACTGTTTCATTTAAAAAATGTTAGGTGGCGCTGCAAAAGAGGAGGCTCGTTGTGCTGATCTTTTTCAGCGCGCAACTGCTACTCGGCCAAAGATCGCAGGGCACGATTCTAGCTCATCGTACCTCATTTTTGCGAGCAAGGCTACAATTGCGAGTAAGAAGATGATAATAAAGCTCATCTTTATGTTTTGAGAGGTAACTGACCGTGAACGACAATACGCATCAGCCACGGCGTTCCGTTATCAACTTCATGCATGTTTTTTTTCCGCATCGCGTGCTTGTCCCAAATATTGTGCTCGCTGCAAATGCAAAGTCAGCCATTGACAAGATGTTTTTACGTTCTGTGGGGGCAAATTGGTGCCTCTAATAACGTCAAACCGCCAGATTTATTCTAGAGAACCACCCGAAACTGCACATTTTGAATTAGACGTTGGACTTCACCGCATGACACGAGCACCGTGCGTGCTAACATTTTTTTTATATCTGAAAAACTGTTCCGCGCAAGTAGACATTTTTTGGGTGTGTTTTTGAAATGTTTCCCTACAAAATTTATATTCTAATTTTTTTCTTTTACCGGTGGTTTGATATACGCAAATCCTTTTTTATCATTTTTTTCGACAACTTGACAAAAATTTTGATTTTGATATTTTTTTTTCACAACTATGATATATGAAAACCCTTAAAAAACTGGTGTTATTAGAAAGGCCGTTAAAATTTTGCATTTTGTGCTCCTACAATTAGTGCCTAACCAATTTTTTAGCAGGAAAAAAAATGTTTTCTTGGACCTCTAAAAATTGGTCAATTTTCTGTGGTAGCGAAAGACTTAAGCAGTTCTCTGGCTATTCCAACACTACGGAGGTTCTGCATTTTTTTATTATGCCGGATATTCGTTATCCACGTGTGTCTACGCGAATTCTGCGAAATAACCACGTGCCCTCGAACGCGGTGGTGACTGCACGTTCCGCGAACCCTCGTAACGTCTCGTCATCTGAGTCCACGTCTGCGAACACATCCGGCTGCGTGTTATAGGAATACATTCAGGGTACATGCAGTCAAGCACGCACAAAATTCAGCCTCATTTAACCATGCCGCGAAACAGGTAAGGGGCGAGTTACTGCGTGTGCACGTCTTGAAGTTATCAATCGTCGCATTCTTCATGCACATATTTAACGGCGGGCGTAGTCTGGTTTATTGGACGTCCACGTAACCAAATGGAAACGAGGTTGTGGTATGGAAGCACGACTTAATTACCAGCTGACCGCGTCCTGGGCGCCACTACAGGGGACACACAAGCCATCTATTTTTAGTCTAAAGCTAACGGCCAATCACACGCTACCCTCACCCACGTTGCCGATGAGCCTTCCTTGCTTTATTACGCTTGTGACCATGATTCCTGCCGCCACCGCTCTTTCTGCGGACTCAAGCAAGCGACCTTGTGCAATTCGCTAGTCCGTCAAGGCAGCACATTTACGACGGCTGGTGATTGGATATCATTCGAAGCAAATTAAACCCTCACCTTCCTAGACCCCCTCATTGGCTGATTTTCGAGGGTGGAAGGCTGACATTGTTTTTGGTTTTTCGGCTCACACCAGCGGAATGGATGGTATTAGGCGAAGCTTTTTACGCCTCGGCTACCGTCCGTTGGCCGGATCGGAATTGATCTGTGGATTGTCATACAAAATCAGTGCTGCCGTACCCATACAGGCCATGGACTGCCAACGCTCTGCATCCGTAGCAGCAACCGTGTTCACGACGTTACGTCCCTTTACTGGCTCTCGTAAAGCTTCTAATTCTGTCGCCCGTATCAGCGGATTTTCTGTCGCCCATATCAGCGGATACTTGGTGAGGAATTGGTCTGTTTGTGACCCTGCCCTAGCGACGACAATAAGTGATTCTATCTTCCCGCCATATGGCCGGTTTGGAGTGTGATTGATGACGCAACGTTCCGTGAAAGGGCCTGTGAAACAACCAAACCCCACTTCGTCTGCCTTGTGCTGTCCTGGGGATGTCCCCGGAATGCCGGCAGTCAAACATGTGATTATGCGCTTGGAAGCATAAAAAGTTCTTTGTATATTTGTTTACTACAACCCTATAAGTTTGCAAATGATCTATGTCACTAAGTTTTAGAAATGTTACAACAACTAACATTATACTATAGAGTTAGTTGCAGAAAACACTGACTGGCGGCTCTATTTAGTTAGTCGGAGGTAGTGCAGTGCACGCGCCCGGGCCGCCGCAAAAGCCCGAGCCCGGCCCGGCCCGCGGGCCGGGCTCGGACCGGGTAGCACGCATTTTCTCGGGCCCGGGTCGGGCTCGGGCTTGAACCAAAATTTTGTCGGGCCGTGCCGGTCCGATCCGGCCCGGGCAGTTCCTGAGGCCCGGCTATCCTGTGCCGCAAATTCTACATTGTTGGCAAGAGAAAGTTTCCTTGTTGATGTTTCAGGTAAAGTGAAAACAAAAAAAGGAAGTGCTAATTCACTACCGCGCAGTTAAAAGATAAGATAAAAAGACGATTGCACTTACAAAGCCTTCATATCAGTAAAAGAAATGTCTGGGTCCCATCAGCTTAGTGGGAGAGAGAGGGCCAGAAAACGAGGGCACTCCAGCCACAGACTACGACATGATTGTATTTTCTCTCTCCTTTTGAAAAGCAGAAGAAATGTGACCTGGATTTCGCAGTGTGTGCAGAGTTTTAAGAAAAACATTTTCTAAACAGAGCCCATGATTTTTTCGCGCAAGAATGTTTTTAGAGCCATGACTAAAGGCAAGAAAGAACAGAAGCACAGATAAAATCATGCTACCAACGTAACTAGAGGGAAAGACAAAAATCAAATCGTGAAACCGGACGCATCGTCTGATCAAATTTCAGCAATGAATTGGACGAACGAAAGGTGCAATATCTGTTGAAAAATTGCAATAATAAAAAAAATCCACTTACGTATTCGGAATCATTTAAGGTATCCTCGGGTGTGCCTTGATTTCGAAGACTGGCAAATTCAGTGGCAAATGAAGTTACACGACTATATAAAATACAGCTTCTAAGTAAGGATAAGTTTTACCAAGTTCGGTCCAAGTTTAAAGTAAATTTAAATCTAAAGTAGTCGTATTCACTTTGTGCTTACGCTTTTTAGGTTAACAGCAAAAGTCTTCAAGTTCATGTTAATATCCTGTCGGACTAGGGATGATATTTGACAACACTCTGGCGGGCTCGGGCCGGGCTCGGGCTCACATTTGAGAAGTTTGCCTGGCTCGGGCCGGGCTCGGGATCAGATTTTAAAAATTCATCGGGCTCGGGCCGGGCTCGGGCTCAATTTGTATAAATTTCTCGGGCCCGGGCCGAGCCTGGGCCGTGTCTCTATCGGGCCGGGTCAGGCGGGCCTAGAAATTGCGGCCCGTGCACTGCACTAGTCGGAGGAAATTAAAGGAGCCATGAAGAGAAAACACAAGTTTGGTTCATTCGAAAGATTGCCTCGTTAGAACCATACTGACACCACTTTTAACACAAACTTCGCTCAAATAAGCTACATAATTAGGAAAAAAGGGAATGACCATGCGACCCACCAGCTCATTTCTCGCAACAGAACCTATGATGTCACACGAGAATGCTCTGCGATTGGCGAAGGCCGGCAAAAGCAAACGCAAGTTAGGCAGGGCTTACCAGTTTTCATAGTGAGCTATATGCCCGTTAAACATACTGCACATTCCTTTTATGACGCTAAGAACGGTGGAGTAAACGGTTGCAGTTCCGAATAAACACGCAAGCGTGTACGCCAATGCGTACAAAACTACCACCAGCCGAACTCGACATCTCGCCGTCGCCACCGTCGCGCAGACGAATTTTCGGGTTCGAGGCTCTTCGGGGCCATTAACGAACCGTCCAAGCACGCACAGCCGCGACCTTGCTTGGTATCGTAATCCCTTCACAGGAGGTTGGCAGTCATATCGCCAACCAGCAAAGGTAAAAATAGAAACGAGGGGAGTAAGGAACAGCAAGCAGCGACGAGATAGTGAGAGTCGTCGCAGTTTCGGAATGGTGTTGGCTTGCTGCTGTTGTTAGGAGCTCGTTTCCAGTTTACAACCACTGAAAACTCCAGTTTGTTCGAGTACTTTACAATGAAATTTCGTTGCTACGTTTTGAAATGCCCATGTAGTACGGGCAAATCGTCGAGGGAGTGCGACATCCCCGCCGGTGAGGAGATCTCCTTTCATATGCTGCCCAACGACGAACCTCGGCGAAGCAAGTGGCTACATTTTGTGAACTTTGCAAACGGAGGAGAAAGAGAGCTAAAGGAAGTACGAGTGTGTTCGCTTCATTTCCGAGGAAGTGATTACGGCGGGACCCTTACGTTAGCTCACTCCTGGGACATGCTGGCGCTCGTCGCCGACTTCGTCAAATCGCGGTCAAAGCGCTCTGACCTTGGGGGAAAAAATGCCGTACACACCGCTCACTGACGCTCGTATCTTTCTGGTCGAAGCAGAGAGCTCGCGCGAAGGGCTTTCCATACAGACACCGGCCAACTGGCATAAGCGATACTGCTACTGAAATTGAACTATTATTAACCGTAATAAAAATACGGCACATACGTACCAGTCTGTATTCGTCCGTCGCGACGGGGCTGACGAGGCAGCGGTGCCGACGGCTGGGCGTTCGTCTGTTGTGGCTATCGCGGAATGGTCGCTTTCCGGTCCATCCGCGTATCCCACAACTCCTGCCGCTCGTGCACTTAGAAGCATTGAGCGTTCAAGTGGTGTGAGGTTGTTAAATGCAAGCCCGAGCTTCTCGGCGAGAGTTTTGTTCTCCGGATCAGGTGATTCCATGACTAGGGCTGCGGGTGCACTAGGTTTTACTAGTATTTTTAAAATGGCCGCCGTCTCGGTTTCCGGTTCCTGTTTGATTCCCGCGTGTGGGTGCTATATGGAGTCGATATACTAAGTATCTGTTTCATGGACCGGCTCGTATGACGCCATTGTTCACGTCACGAAATGCGCAATTTAGCGGGAGATTTAGAATTTTGGCTTAAATTGCCGTATTTCTCGTGAATAAAGCATCATTTGCTTCCGGGAAAGCGCTTAGGGTACTATGAAACACCTAATCTTTCGAATAAAACAAACTTTTGTTTTCTCTTCATGGCTCCTTTAATTACCTAACCCGGGAGTTGGAGTAAATATATTGCCCTGCGTATCTACCCGGCATTGAAGACAAGATGAAAATACATGGCAGTATTTTGTGTAAAGTTGGAGCCACACGTCTTTAACTCTGGTAGTAGTTTTCCATGTAGTCCATTCACAAACACCAGCCTCACATTCTCTTGCGATCCGTGCTTATGTATCCTCGGTATTCAATGGCGTGGAATGCATGCAGGCAACCATAGGAGTGCGCCGCCATATCTGTGGCCAAGCGTCTGTTGCTAGGCGACGTTGTGCGCACGGCCCGCAGATCAGGCACTCTTCTTCTCCTCCATGCAACCGTGTGAGTGCGCCCACGGCCTCCGCGATCGGCGTCCGGCGGCGCGCTCGTTACGTCGGGCTCCGCGGGATGACGGCACTTGTCCGTGCTAACCACGACTGTGAAACACATGACTGTGTTTCACGTTACGAAGTCTTCGCCGAACGCAAAGTATTGCGTCGAGTCCACTGTGAGTGCGATTAATAACATCTCTGTTGGTGCCACAGTTTAGAATCGGATTGGAACGGAGCAGATGACGCACGCCGGTGTCTTTTTGTTCTTCGGCGTGCGGCCGCAGTGGCCCAGGCTGCGCCGTGTCCGTGGCGCATCGGCCATATCTGTGGCCGTTTCCAGTGTTGCCAAGCGAAGAAATTGACCGCTAAACTTTTCAACGAATACCGTCTATATTGCCAGCGGCAACTCTCCTCCTATAGGCACGAAATGGCAGCTCCCAATATCGAAATTTTAGCAGCACTATCTTTTTTTCCCCAAAAACACTCTTTGCGCGACTCCACACAGACCCACCCATGCCTAAGTTAAACCCGAGAGCGAATGGTATGTTTACGTTTGAGTTCTCACTTGTTTGCGCTGTCTGCGCTGTCATTTACCGAGAGCTGTTTGTACATGCACACACTGGTAAGTATGCTATCACGCGGGAAAATCGCACGTACGGCATGGTCGTTGTAAAGCAAGAAGTTTTTTTTCGGAGCAAATGTTAACCTGTTTATTCACCATTGCCACTTACCGTGACATAGTGCAACCTTATACCATTTCCACCACGCGTTGCAGATAGCCGAAAACGATAATGTCTAGTTAATTATTTGTTAAATATTACTTGCTGAAGCTGCCAATTACATGGTAAGATTTGAAGCGCTGTTCATTGAAGTTGAGCGACTTTTGATATTTTTCTTCGTCTATTAGGGCACAGAGAGCACGAAACAGAAACAGAACCTTAGGATAACTCATAAAGCACATGTGGTCTTTCACGTTCTTAATCCCGCTATGACCCACGTTTCCACGTGTTTCATAGTCTAACGATTTTTGATTATCTCGCAATTAAATTTTATCGTGCACACCACGGTACAGTGTCTTTAAAAGCATATCACTGCGGAAACATTACATGACTCAGTAGGTCAAAACCTCGGCGTGGTCGGTGTCAGCAGGCGGCACATAAAATTGCCGATGACTCAAAGCATAAAAAAATGCGAAAGAATACTCGGATTGCGTCAAATTTCATACGGGATCTCGTAAAAACAAAGTAAAGTAATTGAGTTGTAGAGAAAAGTCGACACGTTTTGGTCGGCGTGGGAATCGAACCCGCGTCTTCGTGAATATGAGACGAGTGCGCATTTCCAGCCCCACCGCAGCTTTTTTTCTTTACGGCGCGGAAATTTGCATTTGTAATAAAATACGAAAATTATCAGTCATGCAAGCAGAAACACATCACTGGAAGCAAAGCAAAGGCCGAGTCATCTTTGTTCCGGGTGTGTAGAGGGCCTACTTATTGGTGTCTTCGATTGTCGTACGCCTTGTATGAAGAGAAGAGATAGGCACAGCAGTGTCCAACTTACTGAGGATAGGCCCATCGCTGCGCAGGCAGTGAGATCACGCGTAGTGCCATGCCCTCCCTCATAAATCCCAGTGAACGTTGGAACTGAACAGTAAACATCAACGTTTTTTCTTGCTCGGGACCATGACTTATCGTGGAAGTCCATTTATTTCGCCGTTTGCGTGTTGTTTCTTACAAAGTGATGTTTCCTTCTCTTTAACTTTCACCAGTCATGTCACGTAGTTATCAGATAAATACATGGCCTCTGCTGCTCTTCAAAATTCCAATGTGCGAACCCAAGCGGACATTCTGCATCTGGCAGCCATAAAATCCACTTCTATTGCGGTTCCCGTATACTTGCTGAAAGATTCCAGTACATTATTCTCTATAATAATGTGGAACACGTCGCTTCAGGTCACATGCAAGCCCGTTCGCTTTCTGCGGCCTATGTGAGTACCAAGGGGCCGTTTACACCCACGGCCGTAGTAAACATTCCGTAGAAATACTGCGCCACATAGAAATAAAGAAAGAATCCACCGAAAAGAGCGCTAATGAAGCTCTGCTTTGCGTTTGTCCGCAACATACAACACACCACACATTTATGGCATCGCATGTCGCCCTCGACGTGACGGGAAAAATCCGGTAAGGGAACGAAAAAAAAAAAAAAGCTTTCGCCTCGGCCTTTTCATCTGAAACGTGAGTCCGCGACGAAGACGTCCCCCGCAGGGCAAGATCACTGGACACGTGGAAGCGTTGTCGTCATGCTTTCGAGTTTCGTGTTCTTTGCTTTCAACACTTTTAAACCCCTGCAGCCTCCGTTAATCGACTGCAGGAGGCGGAGTGCTTGGAATTCTGGGAATTTCATGTGGATGCATACTGCCTTTGAATGAGGAAGGTCTTAGAAGCTCCGAGACGCCAGTATCGAAACCTGAATCCGTCCGATGACCTCAGCCTTGCGCAGTTGTGTTGCAGCCGGTGGCGCGAGCGTGTATATGTTTTTTTTTTTTTTTTGCGGAAATGAAAATTAGTAGACGATCTGATGCAGTTTCCCTCTAGGTGCACAAACAAGCCTATTTTGGTTCGTTCGGATACTTTACTTCAACTCGTGTATACCGGAGTCGGCATACACTCGTCCTTATAAATTGTCAGAGTATAACATCTTGGCGTATGTCCCTTTGTATGGTTTGTGGAATACTTTAGAAGGCTTCAGGGTGCGTGCACAGATTTTCTATGGTGGGCCTTATTAGTGTTTCTGCATCGATTGATTTACTGATTTGTTTTGATTTGATTTAATGGTTGATTGATTGAGAGAGAGAGAGAAATAATGATTTATAAAATGATTAAATAATCATCTCAAAAAACCTAAAAATGAGCTAGCTACTCCAAACCTTGCTGTAGCCATCTCCTAGTAGCATTCCCTAACAGGCTGCATTGCAGGTGTTGAAAATACGATTTCTAGCCGACATCTAAGAATGCAAGTCACAAAACCTGTGTCACCGAAATCATTCAGGTCCCATTGAAAAAACTTTTACACGGAAGCAGTATACCTCTAACTAGCCAAGAAATTTTCGAGACCGGGTCGGCAGAAAACTCCCAGGGTACTACTGGCTACACATGCGATCATCCCAGGCTACTACTGGCTACCGCCTGCATCCAGGATGCAGAAACAAACTACTGGCACCGCCATGGGTCGAACCTGGGACCTAATGGAGAAGCGGAGTGAGAGCCCGTCGTCTTCATTTCATTTCATTTCATTTCATTTATTCCACCTTAAAGGCCCGAAGGCATTACATAAGGGGGGGGGGGCGGCGTACAAGGTATGATGAACAACTCAACAAAACTCAAAGGGTTCCAAGCGTACAGATTCAGAGAACAATGATAATAAAAAATGTACAATATTCAAAGTAAAACGTAAATATTACCAAATGCAAAAAAAGGAAAGGTACAAAGGTTAAGTTTCCAGAGAAAAGTGACAACAGTTTATACAGTAGTTAAAAAGTATTTAAACATTGGTAGGGAAACAGCACATTGAGTTAGATTGCCACATGGGACATTTTAGTTTAGTGCAGAAAATTTAGCGGTTATTGCACGTGACTATATTATCAGGTAGTTTGTTCCACAGTGGTGTACCATTTGGAAAGAAGGAGGTAATAATTGCAGAGGTGTGTACATTTATTGGTGCGATAGGGTGACTGTGGTTTAGGCGGGATGAAGTTCTGTGTGATGGTTGTAGGAGGACGTGCCGTGATTGAGGGTGATAATAGAAAGCATGCATCATACACAACCGAGAAATGATACGACGAGATTCAAGTCACAGCAGTTTCAATGATTCTTTTAGTATGGTAATGCAGATATCGTTAGAGTACTGGAAGCAAATAAAACGTGCAGCGCGGTTCTGAATCCTTTCTAAATCGTTTGTTAGATGTGTTTTGGAGGGGTGTCACATTGATCAAGCATATTATAGTTTCGATCAAACGTAAGTTTCATAAGCTAACTTTTTAATGTCTGTCGAGGCTAATTTTAGGTTGCAGCTTCTGAACAGATGTTTTGAATATGGGTTGACCATGATAGCGATGATGACAGATGCACTCCGAGGTATTTGTATGATAGTGTAGGGCTAATGGGAACAGACTTTATGCAGGTAACTGTGGCAACTTGGGTTTGCGTTGACGTCGCTCGAGTCGCTCACGTGGTATGATGTCACTGAAACTTCGTTATGCTGGAAATGAATTGACTTGATGGTTAGTGGGGCTAGCGATGGGTCCAGATCTTCAGAACTAGCATGTAAGTACTGTTTATAAGTGAATTAAAATATATAATTAACGTTTACTGTACCCAGCACTTCCTGTTGAGTGCAATTCCGTATTCCGGACAAGACGGAGGTACGACCGTGAATGCACTGAGATGGAAACTGCAGTAACCAGCTTGGCAGGTCCCTTTTAGGATACCCTTTCCTCTGTTCGCGATTGACCCTCAGTGCAAATTCCAGTTTCCGCGAGGCCTACAAAAGAAAACAGAGGGTGTCCTTCACCGACTACGCCTGAACGTTGCCTTCACTGGTAGTTTTCTTTTTAAAATAGGCTGGGCGGACTCGCCATTGTGCTCTGTGTGCTCTGTGAGAGAAGACATACGGCATGTCTTGTGTTACTGCCCGCAGCATAGAACTCATCGCGAAACAGCGAAAAGAACTCTTGGGCGACTGCTACGCGGAAACTCTTTAGAGCTCTAAACATTTTTGTCTGACTCTGGATTAATCGACGTTGTTTAGCCTTGGGATCGTGAGATTTTTCTCTCGTAGTGCTGTAAATGTTTTCAACGTTCCGAAGTGATTTTATTTTCTGCTCCCTATTCTTTATGGTTGCTGCGTACTTCTTCCCCTTTTCTTTTCTTTTTTCGCCTCACTATGTTCACCCCCATCTGAAGTAGCAAGCCCCGCCGTTCGTGGGGCTAACCTCTTCAGTGTTCATTAAAGCTTTATCTCTCTCTCTCTCTCTCTCTCTCTCTCTCTTGCATGTATACCGATGAAGCCTACAACAGGCTTTTTAGACACTTTAAAATTAGGTGTCTCAACCCTTTTCAGTGGCCTGGATTCTTTCCTGTTTTTGTTAGCTTCATTATATGTCAACGGAGAGGGACAAAGAGAGGGAGAGAGAGAGGAGGGAGATCGAGGAAGCTTGTATGCGCTGTGCTTCGTACTGATGATTAACGATGGTCGGGCATATAGTTCGGGGCTTCCGTTGGCCGACTTGTTGCTCTCGCTTCACGGTCGGTCCAGGAGCCATTTCTGGCAACTGAAGGCGGGTGAGCAGGGTAGTCTCCCATTGTGCCGTGGATCTATTGCTTGGTGCCTCGCTCTTCGCCTGTCTGTAACTAGGTAAGGAATTGGCAGGGGGAATCAGATCACGTCTACGCAGTTGGAGCCACCCCAACGTAGTTAATAGCGCTGTTAGAGCGCGTATAACCGTTTTTTATCTGTATTGTTGTGGTTGTGATTCTGCGTCACCGTTCCTCGACGCCATTTTTAGCCAAGGGTTTTTCTTTTTTTTTGTAACCAATCTACCGTGTATTTTTAATTATAAGAACGCCGGCATTCTCTGTTAGTTAGTACTCACGTTTTGCTTCCAACATGACGAAGGTTTTCGTCATGGAAACAATGATGACACCTATAAGTCGCCAGTGCTATTAGGAATAAATGGTCCTTCCCTTGCATACTCCGCGCTATATGTTATAGAAAAAATGCTCTTCACAAGGGTATGCGGTCCCTGGAATGCTCAAAGTGGCTTCAAAAAAAGGGACGCAAAGAAAAAGTGACACCGAGAAAAACAAACAAAAAAAGACGCTAGAAGATCGACCGCGAGAGTTGACGGGTTTCATCAAGACATGCTTCCATGGAAAAATTCCCGTTATAAGAGCGCCTACACCATCGTTAAGACCACACTACTATAGCTTTTCATCAAGGCGTGTAGTAATTGAGCCGTTACATTAATTAGGTTATGCTGTCGTTATAGCCTTATTTTGTGCTTTCAGAAGTTGTGAAACACCTATGTCCATTTCTACTTCCCGCCCTCCTCCTCGCCCTTGTAGCTGTGATTGGCTTGATACCTAGATCCTAGCTCTCCATTCTGAATGGGCATATTCTATGAGATTCAATGGCCTATTATTGGGAAATCTACGTTTCCATCATAATAACTTCGTTTGGATTTACGGAAGCAACTAAACGTTGACGTGAAGTGGCGCTCCGTCAGTCTACTTTTAGAAAAATAACCTTGACGCAAAAGTTTCAACATTCCGGTTGATCGATAACTCTAATCGGTTTAAAAGTACCTCTAGTACCGTGTACCACTAATAAACTGTAAGTAATTATAGACTGCACCAGTCAGACCCTAAGCGTAAAATATTCAATGAAGCGCAATTGGGAATTCCTTAAAGAGCGCGCGTTGTCGTGCGAGCGCCAAAAAAAAAAAAACCCGGGCCCTTTTCGCAGAAATTGACAGCACTCTCATGGCCCGCGAGGTGCAAGTTTCCTCGACCAGGCCCATGTGAACGGTTTTTAACGTGAGCCCGACGCCAATAAAGCGTAGCTATAGTGTCGAATGACGTCTTCGGATGCGTCAATCCCCGACACCTTGCTCACTGAATCGTTTCGCAATCGAGCAAATTTGCAAATTTTGTTCCTTCTAGGAGCTGCCGGGCTGGACACGATTTCAAGTGCGGCTGCACGCAGCTATTCACGCAACTCAGCGTCGGATGATGCAACCTAAAACTGTGGAGGTTATCTCTAACCGGCTGCGGTACACCTCGATAAAAAGGTTGCTTGCTGCAGCCAGCCGCAACCAGGTGATTTAGGACTAGGGATCCCTCCACCGTGCGGTGCCTCAACTACGGCACCTGTTCTTCTCACTAGAGATTTTATTCATTGATTCATACAACATTTCAGTGAAGGTTATGAATACGGACGTGCAGTCCACGTTATATGCCGACGGAAAAGTCGCAGTTCTGCTTTTCTCACCAAGATACAGACCGATATGCGTAGGCTTACTGGAACATCGGTGTTTTGATATTCTGCCCAAATATTCTGCCCTGGTTCGTGCCACAAACACAGAGGGTCTGAAGCGTGTCGGGAACATGGGCCAAGAGCCAGGAGCAGGGAAATTTGAAGTGATATATCGGCGTACGTGCAGACTGAGTTCAGAAATACCCGTCTAGATACGTAATTTAACTAAGTCGTTTGATAGGTACACACGCACCACTCGCAAATCGTAAAGACGTATCTTCGGAACTTATTTGAGAACTGTAATACGCCGTACAGACTGGTGAACGTAGTCAGTCAGTCAATCAGTAAACTTTATTAAGGTGATGGGGGGAGGAGGAGGGGAAAGTAAGGCGGGGTTAAGTCAGTGAACCCCTCTTTCCAGGGCCCCTATTTCAGCTGCTCCGATCTTCGCTCTTTAAATCAGCTCTCGTTATCCAGTTTATCCAGGTTATCCAATTATCCACTTATCCAGGGCGGCATTAGGTTAGGTTCGTGGGTGTATTCTGGGGATTTATGATGGGGCATTCCCAGGATGCTTGAAAGATTTTCGGCCTCTCCACATTTCTTGAAGTGTTAGTCTCTGTTCTCCGGGAACATTAAAACTAGCTAAGACTTTCGTACGAACGTGTTAGTTTGAAGCTTCCTCAAGCTTTACTTTCGTAGGTATTTGGGTCGTTGTGCGGCGGGGTGACTTCTGTCTGCTGAGACGAAGCGTGGTAAGAAGTTCTTGGTGATTATAGGGCCAAGGGGGGGGGGGGGGGGTGGAGACAGTACGACCGCTCTGATTTGACTGGCCACACGGCTACCTCATCGGCTATCTCGTTTCCATCTAGCCTCTCGTGACCCGGGCACCAGATCGTGGTGTGTTTGTGCTTCAGAGTGGAGGGGGGGGGGATCTTTTGCGCGGTCTTGGGGACTCTTTCTTTCGCTAGATTTAGAATGGCTTTTTTTGAGTCCGTGAGAATGCTCAAATATTCGCCGTTGTGTTTGCCATCTTATTACTAGTAGGAAGGCGCTTGTCTCCGCTTCGTCCGTGTATAGGACTTTATGTCTGCCTTTGGCGTTGGGTAGGGTGATGTTCGTCATCCGGTCTTGCCTAATTCTTTCTTTTTGTGTTCTAATCTGCACAAGACGGCTCTTCCTGCTGCAGTTTTGTTGAGGCGTTTGTCTGGCCGCTATTTCTTTTAGCTCTTGGACGGTGCCCAGGGCTGATTGTTTGTCGCTTGATGCATAGAAAGGGAGACCTAACGCCTACCAAATGCATACAACGGCATACAAGACATTGCATGCCGTTGTATGTATCTGGTACAGGCGCAGTCGGTGCAGAACTCCTTCACACCAGATACATACAACAGCATGCAATGTCTTGTATGCCTTTGTATGCATTTGGTAGGCGTTAGGTCTCCCTTTCTATGCATCAAGCGAGTTTTAAGTTTAAGATAGGTTGGGAAGATTCCCCCCTGTGCCGGACTTGCGGTGTACGCGAGACTATAAATCACTTGCTGTGCGTCTGCCCTCGATTCGCTGCTGCGCGAAAAACTGCAGCGAGCTCCCTCTCTCGTGTACGTCATGGAGGCAGTCTCGAACTTTTTCATTTTCTTGGGCCCTGGGCCAATAGTTCTGACAGTACCTTAGGTACAGAGAGAGAGAGAACAACATCTTTATTGGCCGGCTAAATTAGTCGCAGATACCAGCCTCCTGTAGGGGAGGCAGCATCTATGACTGCTGGCGTTGGAGGGCCTCCATCGCGAACTGGACGGCTCCCCAAAGTTCTGCTCCAGTTCCTACGAGAGACTGAACTGGACAAATCTCTCTAGATCACAGACAGAGCAAGTGTGTCACGATATCTACTCTTTCGCACTATGGCGTTCATCTATTTATTTTTTTGGGTTGGTGTTGTTACTTATTTTTTCCCCGTCGTTTACTTTTCATTTTGTTTCAGCGTTTACATTAACGATTTTCTTTTTACTTGTATTTTTATGTCCAGGCTCTGTTGGCAGCATTCTCTTGTTTTTCTTGTCCTTCTTTTCTTTTCTTTTTTTTAACGTTTCATGTTTGTCTTCTTCCTGCTGTAACCCTAATGTCTGATATTCACCACTCATCAACGTAGTCACCCCCATCTGGTGTAGCAAGCCTTGTCCCTAGCAGGGCTGACCTCACCAGTTCACATTAAAGAGCATTCTCTCTCTCTCTCTCTCTCTCTCTCTCTCTCTCTCTCTCTCTCTCTTCTCTTATTATCATATATACTATAATCTATTATACTATATAGTATTATTAGTATATATGGGTTTGGAATGAGGGCTCGTAGGAAAATAAGAAAGAATGCCGGCTCTACAACCCCGTGTAGTCTGAGTGCCTGGTACCACCCTCAGCGTCAGATACAGTTGTATAATATAAATACCAAGAAAGTGAAGCAGAACACAGTCGCCCAGATAGCCGATTGGTAAGGCATTCGAGATCTAATCGAAAGGCGTGGGTTCTACCATCTGGCCGTGTTTCCTTCATTCTCACGTAATAATAAGAATAAATACGTCCTACGGTAAAAATAGCTACATTCCCTAGCTCGGGTAGACTGCACTAATATAGTATGTATAGTATATATATATATATATATAGATCTGGTATGTACGGGTAGAGCAAAAAGCAAAAGATAAGAGAGAACGGTCTGGCGTGCTCGCCCCCCCCTCCCCCCCCAAAAAAAAAAGCGAGCTCATTCGAATTACTGACCAAAACAATAACTGCCCTTCCAAATTAAATCGCAACAAATACCATCTCCGAAAAAAGCCTAATCAGAATACTAGGCATGAAAATTCGAGTAATGACCACATTGCCGCTACGGTGGAGAGAGAAGCGACAATACAGGTTGCTATATAAGAAGAATTACGATAATGTGGAGCGGCATGTAAGAAAAAGACACCCTCAGACTTATGCAAAGCATTCATAATCAGCAGAATCAGATAGGGCCTCCCTTTCCACATCACCACATCACGAACGAGCGAAACTCACCTGCTCGGAAGTTTCCTTTGCTTCTCGGTGGCTTTATTGTTTCCAGTTATGTTTACTGCCATACCGGGCGGCACAGTTTATTTTATTTATTTATTTATTTATTTTAAACTCATGGCATACAGCATTGTAGAGGGGAGGGGCTTACAAAGAAGAGCAAAAGAGAAGTCAAAAGCACGCGACAAGTGTTCAACGATTGTACCCACAGAATACTGTAATTTTTGAAAGAAAAAGAAAGTGTTAAAACAAGCGCAGTAAACGCAGCCATAAACAAAATCAGACTCGGAGGAAAGCAGAAACAAATGGTAAATAAGCTTCATTCGCCGTAAAAGAGCCCATATCTACAGAGCCATGAAGGATCGAAACAAGCATACAGCACACTAAAAAAGAAACAATAAAACACAAGAACAAAACACACTGCTTACTACAAAGTGTAACGCCGGGTTCAGACTGTTGCTGCACCTGTCGTAATAACGTTAAAGAATGACGTTATTCCACGTCTCAGCCGACCAGACTACGTGACACGCCGTTTTTTGCGTGACACGCTGTTATATAGCCTAAGACACACGCAAAAAAAAACAACAAATTTGAATTTGCCAATGCTTCCCGGAAATAATGCAAGCTAATGAAACAGCCTGAGCGTTTATTACCACGATCAGAGGGAACATCACACAGAACTAACGCGAATAGCATCGCTCACATCCACATTACTAGGCAAGCCCGCAACGCATAACCGGAGGCGCCAGTTCACTGCCAATGAAGTGCGAGACCATGAAGACGCAGCGGACGTGCGAAGCCACCTGCGGCAGCGAGTCACGGCTTACCGCCAAGCCTTCGACTACGCGAATGGCAGAGTGAGTGGTTACGGAACCCGCCGCAGTGGCTCAGTGGCTAAGGCGTTGCGCTGCTGAGCACGAGGTCGCGGGTTCGATTCCTGGCTGCGGCGGCCGCTTTTCTGATGGAGGCGAAAAGCAAAAACGCCCGTGTGTTTCGGCGCACGTTAAAGATCCCCAGGTGGTCAAAATTAATCCGGATTTCTCCACTACGGCGCGCCTCATCGCCTGCGTTGCGTCGGCGCGTTAAACCCTACAATCAAAATCAATCAGTGGTTACGGAGCGATCACGGCGTGCGGCAGCGAGCCAACATCGCCGGCCAACAAACAAGCAGAGAAACAGCGGGCATCTACCAAGTTGACGCGGCAGCGGGGCGATACGAGAGCACGAGGCAGCGGAAAGGCGGCTGCGCGAAGCAGCACAAAACTCAGCGGCACAGCTCACCAAAACGCTCAGCGACAATACAGGGACGGAAATTCCTGGGGTTTAAAGGGGTCCTGAAATACCTTCCGCCGATGCATGGATCTACATGTAACCAAATAAGACAATGTATTAGCAATCTCCTCCCCCAAGAATTTTGTTAAAGCGATGAGTATTAGCTGAGAAATCGTAAATCAAAAACCGCGCATTATCGTCGCGCCGCGTTTCCTCCTCTTTTCAACTGTTGACGGCGCGCGAGCACTGCCTCCCATGATGCTGCGCTAGTCAGCGGTGACGTACTTCCGCATTACGCTCCTCCGACTGCCGTCTGCTACGGGCAAGTTTTGTTGACACCATGAATTCCGCACTCCGCTCAAGGATGGATAAGCGAACGAAAAATCTGGCCGCATGTGTGCGGTGGCCTCATAGAGAAATAAAAAAATGGTGGCCTGGCCTTGCCCTTTCGCGGTGTGCGTTGCTGCAGTGCAGCACGTGACTTTTAATCGGCGGCGAACTCGCAGCCGCTGGGGAGGATCTTGCGCTCGGTCCCTTTCATGCACCGCGCACTGTTTATCCAAAAAGCGCCGTATCAGATGTGGCCCCGCTGGTGCCGGGTCTTATTTTGCGGTGGTGGTAATTCCTGCCGGCGCCATGTGAAAAAGACATTTTAAGCCGATACAGAACCCGTGCACAAAACGCTTCAATCATGTGACCAGTTCAGCTTGGGGCGACGCGTGGTGGAGAGCGGCAACTTTGGCTAAACATGCTCCGGCGCGGCTCTGAGCTTTCTAGCGCTGGAGCGAGCGCCTTTCTTTGACGATCTCAAACATCGGTTGCCTTGGCAACAAGGCACAAACCGCCCCAGAGGTCAATTACGGTTGCGTGATCCCGGTTCAGCTTGGGGCCCCACCTCGCGGCATATGGGCACTGCAGGCATACTACTCACTCTCATTTGGAAGTGCGAGATGCGTTTGGCATTACAGGAGGCGATGGTGTGTGTGTTGTGGACGCCTTTGTTTCGCGATGAAATGCGACGTTGTGCTTCTGCGGGTGGATAGTGCTTCCCATGGCCTGGATTATCTTTCTCGAGCGACGTACGACTCAACCTCGCATGGGGTATGTGCAGTGTGCGTGGCTAAAAGCCATCTCGGCTTGCGCGCCAGAGTTTAGTAACTTGCTGTTCGTCCCCGCAAACCGCGCGCGACGTGAGTGCCGAATTTACGAGGGGCAGGAGGAGGCAGCCCATCGTCTGTCAATCGCGGTTCAGACTTACAACGCATGTTGTGACGTTGTGTTCGTTCGAAACGCATCTCTGGATTGTTTTGAAGTGGAAAAAAATGTATCCGTCAAACCCGGGCATTCGGCTCAGGGCGTTCTCTGCGATTGCACGAAAGAAGTGCCACGGGGCTTGCAACGCTTTCTTTATGGGACGTACTCCGGTAAGAGAATATCCATGTCGTGTTATGGCCGTGTTGCATTCAATACGAACGGTTAAGCGTTTGTTTACACTTGTTTTGTTTGTTGTAAAATGTCCAAGCACTCCGGCACTACGCTGGCAGATCAGCCGGCGAGTCGACGCTGAGCAGACGACTCATCTCTTTGCCGGAAGTGCGTGAAAAAGCCGCCCAATAGCAGGATGTCTAGCTCATGACGAACATCGGGGAATCGATGATGTAGACATGTGAAGATGGCGGCGTCCAAAAACACGAAGGAAAGGGTGAGAAAAAAGCGACAAACTTTGCAACAAAAGTGTGAGCTTTCCGCTGCGCGTAAAAGAGTAATACTTGGCCCAGATGACCTTGACGACCCAATCTAACGATTGCGCTACTTCATTTAGTGTGCTCAAAATGCCTTTCAGGGCCCCTTTAACTTGCCGAGAGCTACGCTCGAACTCTGAGGTGCACTCTACTGGAGGGCTCTGGAATAATTTCGACCACCAGGGGATCTTTAACGCGCGCGGAAACTCAATACACACAGGGGCGTTTTTGCTTCTTGCCTCCACCGGAATAGCGGCCACCGCGGCCGGTATCGAACCCGCGTCCGTGGGCTCAGCCGAACAGCGCAAACCACTGAGCCACAGCGGCGGATGACAAGTAGCCTCCATAATAGCCTTAATCGAAAGCGTGACCCATTTAGCGGAAAGGACGGTTACACGTCTGCATCACTCCTCCTTCCGTTTTTGAGGAGTGACTAACCCGGCAATGCCGTTCTAGACACGAGGGGTTTTGGTTCCTCACCTCAAAAGTACAGAAGCGACAACGTAGTGAAGAGTACCCGCCGCGGTGGCTCAGTGGCTAAGCCGTTCTGCTGCTGAGCACGAGGACGCGGGTGTGATTCCCGGCCATGGCGGTCGCTTTTCTGATGAAGTCGAAAAGCAAAAAAAAAAAAAAAACGCCCGTGTGTACGATATTTCGGCGCACGGTAAACATCCCCAGGTGGTCAAATTAATCCGGAGCCGTCCACTACGGCACGCCTCGTCGACTGTGAAGCGTCGCCGCGTTAAACAGCACAATCAATCAATCAATCAATCAATCAATCAATCAATCAATCAATCAATCAATCAATCAATCAATCAATCAATCAATCAATCAATCAATCAATCAACGTTAGTGAAGAGCGAGGTGACCGTGTTCGGGTGCAGGTTCACGTGATGTGCATCGCCCGGCATCCGCGCCACTCGTCTCTTTCCATCTCACTTCTTCTCATCTCACTCTATCCCAAAATACCTCTTCCCCTTCAACGCTGGCTACGCACATCTTCCACCCTCTCGCTTCCCGTGCCACTCACCATCCCCATTACTTTTGATCTCCCTTTTCGCCCCACCATCATCCCCAACCCCTGTCGCGCTCCTCTCGAGAAACCTCTCCTTCCCTATTCTCTCTCATGGCCCCTTCCTGCTACACTTTTTCGCCCATCATTTTCTTCAGCATACTCTTCGTTTAATCCTAATCCTCCGCTGTCTCCTTTACTCCTATACATTCCACTCTACATCCTCTGCTTGCATCCGGCCATCCTCCTCATCTCCCGCGCTCCATCTGCATCCTTCTGTACCCCCTCCCTTCTCCAAATCTCCCTCCACATTCCCTCTCCTTACGCGGCTTGTTATCCCTCATCAAAGTCATAGCAATTTGTGGGTCAGGGGCTAATGGTCGGTCACTCACCCGTGGGCCACGTGATCCATCAGCTACTCACGTGTGACCAAGATAACCCGTGCACTAGCCCACCTCTCCAACACATTCCCAGCAGGCCAGTAATGAGCAGTCTCACCGGTGACACTGCTGACTGATGTGCGGGACAGACAGACAGACAGACAGACAGACAGACAGACAGACAGATCAAAATGTTTCCTTTCAGATAGCCCAAGAAAGACAATAGCCTTTAAAAATTGACTCTCAGCAGAAAATATAGCAAACAGCAGTTCAGGAAGCATAATCATAGCTCTATTGCATGACGACCTTTTTTGGGACTAGTCGAGACTTCATGGGTGAGGTGAGCCGTGAACGCATCGTAAACAGCGCCTGCATGAGCGTATGCCTGCCTTCGTCGGCTAAGAGATAACGCCAAGGTACGTGCCAAACCCTTTGACTCAAGCCTGGCGTAGCATGTCAGGCTCCTTGCTGGGAAAGCTTCGTCAGTATCATTACATTACATTCTTTCTCTCTCTGCCTCTTTGACTCAATATACCGCTAAATCACGACGCCTATAAAGCTGCACTCAAATTTCGCATTAGGGAGTATCGTAATAACCGGGGATGTTTTTACCTTCCTATTCATTCTGTGTGCCGAAATGCACCCGACTCGCGTGCCCAGTTCATGCTCGAGCGACGAGTGTTCTCGAGGATGCACGTGGCTCGCGCCAATTGGCTCTTCTATAACGCACCGTCTCCAGAACACTGCGAGCACTCTTATTACGACTGGCGTCCTCGGAGCGCTGGTGGTGGTCCTTTCCTCCGTTCGTGAAGAAAACAACTCAGCTGCCCTTTTCCTTGCACAGGCCAAAGTAAACCGACTCGCAACATGGGGCTGGCGACCGATACTCGCATGCTGGTGAGTTGTCTTTTTGTGCTCGTCATTTCGACACTTTGTTCTGTGAAACGTGATAAACTCATCTCGCAATCGGCTTTCTGTTCTGCCTCGCACTTACACACGTCCCGACAATCCAGCGTGGTGAGATGGTGGTCTTTCTTATCGTATGAGAGCAGAGGATGTGCATACACTCCGAGCAGGGTTAGGGCGCGGAGACGAAGCCGTTGCGCTCTAGCTTCGCAAAGTTGTTCGCACGGCACGTAGTATACCGAACGGTCAGTTTCCGGTTGGCCCTTTATATGCGTGGTTGGTCCCCGCGAATAGATATCCTAGTAGCCTATCCTAGTATCCTAGTATCCTAGTGGCTATTACTGCTTTTACGTCATAAGTGCGAACAGCTTTATAGCTTTGGGCCTTGACGGCTCGCTTTGCTGTAGATTGGAACTTTTTCTCCTCGTCTTTTAGTTTTTGAACAACAATGAAGTTCGTGATTCAGTCATTTATGGAGAGTCCAGAGCCATGCATCAAAGACGGTGGCACATCTGCAGGGCAGGCTTTTCTTTTTTTCCAAAATGTGACATCCGTGTACCCATAATTGCACGGACGTTGGTGTCGTGTGATCTAAACATTCGTGAATCGTAACACTACATGTGGGCGCGCCCCAACCACACATGATCGGGAAAACTGAGAGCAATGTTGTTCATTCAAATTTTTTTTAAAAGTTGCCAGAATCAGCACGTGCTACCTTTGAAAGCTTACAAAACACAGTATTATGAGGGACATTCCAATCCCAGAACCGCTATTATCATAATACACAAAGCACCTTAGAATCTCGAGAAATAATCGAAGACGGCTATAAATTGTTTTGTCTACAGCACGAACAAGGTGCAAATAACGGTAATTTTTACTATGTCAGACAGTGATATATCTTTATATAATCAGCACGGATATACCTTTGAACCCGTTTAGCATTCATAAGGTTTAAACACACTCTTTGACCATGAGAAAAGTGCGTGGTATTGGGAGAATTAGGCTGCTGCACGATGGCAATTTTTATTAATTTTTTTTGGCTACCAATTTCAGTGAAATATTTTTCCGGCCGAAAAAGAGGATTCTTCCGGTTTTTCGAAGGCAACAGTACCCTGTTACCTATCGCGCAAATTTGGTAGTAATGTGCAGGACAGCGAAACCGACGAAAAAAAAAAAGTTTTGACCCTCAAATATTTCTGTTGTATTCCGTTGCTGTTATTGTCAATCTAGCTCGAGGGTCTTCCGGCCGTCGCTCTCGGTCTGGGCGCCACCTTCAAACAGGGTACTCAGGCCACGCCCGCACGACTCGTCTATCGCCTACCCGAGGAATTCCTCTCCAGCCCAACTTCCGACATCACCAGCGTCCGTCGCCAGCAGCACGCCTCACCAAGCCGACTCAGTTCGTGTTTAAGGACCGGGCAATATGCACGCATGCCTCCTCGGCGATGAAACTGTACGTGCGCCTTTCCAACCACCTTACTTTGGACCATTCCAGACGACAAAAGCTTCAACCTGATAATCAACGGGATGGACGTGTCCGTCTTTATCGACCGACTGTAGCCGTCATAAATCATCTCTAAGGAGACGCCAAACCCTCAGCCTGCGCCCCATACCATCCGCTTTGGACGCCGGGTGCGGTTCACAAATTCCCTTCAGCCCTGTTAGCTCCACGTTGCGTAAATAAAAGGGGAGGTTGGGGGGGCGGTGCGACGCACGGTGCATCTCAAAGGGAGCGCCGGCGACGATGATGGGTGAACGCGATGCCCGACGGCTGCGGTAACCGAATATCTCGGGCCGGTCGAATGTGAGAAAGAGAACCGTATTCGCACGGATTCCACTGCCGGAGGACCGAACATACACCACGGAAAGGACCGGTTGCTGTAACGCGCTTCGAACGGAAGCAATAAAGCTATGCTCCTCCACACCACCTTGTTCAATTTGAAATTTGAAAGACCTTAGTGTTAAGTTCGGGCCCCTCACCTAATAATTAAAACCGCCCAGAAATTAGATATATTTCGCTAGGGTAGCTTGTTTACCTGTATGGTGTTTGTTTTCACGCCGGCCGAGCCAAAAGAGCTGACTTTAGCCTGAGGGGCGTAAGGAGAAACCGCGGAGGCTTTTGTTATTAGCCGTGCTTTTGTGTCCGCCGGCGGCGTATAGGCGTTTCCTAGTCAGCGCAGCCAAGCGACGCATGGCGCTATCTAGGGGTATGTTTGAAGCTATGCCCACGTGCGTGTGGCCCTCGATTTAATCGCGCAGAACTGACTGGCCTCGTAGTGTAGTAGTTCCGCTGCTGCGAAGCGAACTTCCTAAGCCGGGTTCAAATCCCGTTACCGCTTTTTTTTTTTCATTTCAAGGGTTTGTCATACTTGAATATTAACACTTGTTATCACGCATATAATCTATTGATGACATCTCCATGCAATATAAATTGGATTTCGGGTATTTTCGTTGCCCTTTGGTCAGTTTCAGCTACTGCTTCTTGTACGTTCTTGAGCGGATGCGGCTTCCCACATTTATTGTTGGTCGCGTAGGCCCGGCCAGAACGAGCGGCTGCCCAGCTGCTTAGTCGCGTTCCAACTGTCCTGTGTCGCGTGTCACTGCTAACGTGCCAGTCCAGTCCACTGCATGATGATCGTGGTGAAAGGATGCGGACGGTGATAGTGGCGCTGATGATGACGATGGCGATGATGTCGCTCCACGAGTCCACATACAAACGCATCGCCCACTCCATAATACCTGAAAGAGATGTAAGCTTTCGGAGAAGGATTTCCTTGCGAGAAGCCGGCGGAGGGGGACCGTTGACCTTTTAACGAACGCGATTACCGCCACGAGGATCCCCGAACCGGACAGGAGCTGGAGGTCAGTCAAGGGGTTAAAAACAGGAAGAGGCCACCAGACGTTCTGTCTTGGAGAGTTGCACTCCTCAAAGTTACTGGGCGAAGTTCAGTTCGTCACGCGTCTGAGACTGGCGACTTGGCGGATGGGGTCAGTGAGTGAAGACTTTATTAAAATCGCCTGCAGGCGGCCTCCGTTTAGAGGAACAAGAGAGGAGAGCGGCAAGCTGCCGCTCGACGCGGGCCTTGCCCGACCTCTTGTTTGCGATCACGAGCCATGAGTTGTAAATACGTAATGCAAATAAAGTGTGCATATTTGACATTTTGAGTTTACTTGGAGTAGACCGTCGCCGGCTATGTTTCCCTCGGCCAACGAGCCAGCGAGTCATCGTTTCATCGGATCTTCTTTTCGATCATCGAGCATCGCCGACCGATCCTACCACTAACGAAGTTTAACTCTTACCTTTGGTAACTCACTCGCTAACCAAGAAAATTGAGGGGAAATTGAGATACTTTCAAATTTCGCCCTACTTTGACGTAATACGGACACGAGTGACGAAATATGGGCCACCACTAAAAAGCAGTGTCCTTCCGCTCTGTGAAGGGGTTGACCAGCAAAGCTGTGGTGCCCAGCCTCAACGTGAGCGACAGTAGGCTTTGACCGGGTCGTAGTCTTAGAGGTGCGCGAATCAAAACACGTCTGTTTGTTATCGCGGACAAACGCGCGGCTGTCCCTCCCGCACAAGTCCATATTTGAGAAGTCCACAATCTTTACAGCCACTTTTAAGTAAGTAATTTTGAATAAATAAAGTTTTGCGTAATGTTGGAGTCGTCATAGCGGCTAAAGGGCATATATTTTATTTCGAAAAAGTTAAAAAAAAAAAACGAGTTGGAGCCACTTTCAGTACAGTAACTCCCTCAGAAGGTGCATGTGCTTCACTGCCAGACTCCATGTGGGAAAACAATCTTACAAAGACCAAGCTTACAACGATCCCCTAAAGTCGGCTTCACCTCTACACATTGATGTATTGCTACGAAGACATTTTAGGGGGGTCGAGGGGGGATATAAGCCGTCTTATACTAAAATATCAAGGCCCTAGGGCTTTTTTCCAAAATTTTCTGTGAGTTTTTCTGTACGCTGAAGGTGTATCGCACAATGTTTCGATCCCGGGGTTTTGAGTGGACGCCGCAACGTGGCGCTACGCTCGCGTGCGATTCTTGTCTGCATTGCTCTGTTGCCGGAGACGATCTGCAGGATCATAGACATAAACAGCTTTGCTGTGAAATATAGTTCTCAACGTGTTCACTGCGTGTTAGCATTCAAGTGCTACAATCACACGGAACTAGAGGTTCCACTACAATCGGCCAGTCATATTTCTGGGTGGCGGCTTAGGTCGGGGGCCGGCAATCACACAAGCAATATTCTGTGATGTCAGGGAGAAATCGTCGGAAAGTTGACGGGGAGTGGCCACTGCTTCAAATGTTTTCTCTGTTATCTTGATCATTTGTTTAACATAACATAACATAACATAAGTTTACCATGACATTGGTACCACTGTTATCGGGATAAGGCAGTCTTTTAGATGCGACTGCATCTCATTCACTCGCCTTGTCCCTCCATACGGCGTTGTTGTCCGTCCACACCCCTCCCCCTACACTATAAAAAAAATAATAGTTAGGGGCGCCCGGTTTCGATCCCACGACCCTGTGGGCGGAACGCGAGGTACATGGTGCTCTTCCCACTGCGCCACAAAACCGAGACAGAATCAAACGCTACGAACGCGCCTTATATCCTTGACTCATTCAAACTACGTCAAGAAACTACTAATACAACGCATGATGGGGCAATGATTAACACTTGCAATAAAAGAAAAGAAGCTCCCACTTACAGCAACAATGATGGAGTAAAGGTCGTTGCGACGCGAAGCCCCAAGCATACCACTTAGAGAGATTGACCAAGATTGGCCAATAAAACATAATAATAATCATAAAACATAATAATCATACGCGTTGCCGACACGTTTCACGCGATTTAAGAATCAATCCAACGGAAACACCAAGTGAACCCCACGATGCGTCGCATCTACACAGGGTTCCCCTCGCGGGGAGGTGGGCGCAATTTTTAATTAACCATATTTGCATTTTACCTTTATGGCTCCTTAATTACCAAGCACTGATATGGCTACATCACGTCCCGTCGATTTGCATGTCCTCCAGAACCTTTGTCCACCTCCAACACCTGTGTTGGCCTTTTATTTTTTTTTTTTTTTGCCGACGGTTTCTTTTAATCGGAAAAGGGACGACATCGTCGATATTTTACTGGGCTACTTATAACCAGACACTTCTCGGTGTCGTCGTGTTCTCGTTATAATGGGGTTGTTTGGAGTTCAACGTGTGAAAGGTTCGTCTTTTGACTTTTTCGATTATTTAGGAAGGAGTGGTGCACTCTTCGCCCGGTTGTAGCAAGCGGAGGGGGCCCCATCAACAGATATTTCAAATCCTGCCGATTAGTTTGTCGGTTGCACTCGACTTCTCCGACAAGCGTCTCCAGTCCTTGATGCTGTCACTGAATCTGAGCCAAAAAGGACGCCGTCATAATTAAACTGCTTCTCGACCTCAAGACGTGTTGCCGTACAACGATGCCCAGCTCGCTGCTACAGAACGCTTCCGTGAGCGTGTGCCTCTCAGTTTATCCCTAATCTACTTCGCGCCGCCGTTGTCCCTTAGGTGTCGTGGCAGTTATCTCCTCCAAGATCGCTGTTTAGAGCCAGTAAGTGTGTACGTTCCCTGTAAAGATATCTTACAGGCTTCTCCGCCAGCATTTACCATGCACTGTGTTTGACCCCTACAGTTATGACGTAAACAGGCTGCAGATACGAATCACGCCTGATAACATCCTACAATTGCGCAACAGCGGTCGCCCAGCCCGCTGTACTGTGGATTTGGTGACCTCGGACCAGTTCGCGTCTAAAAACCCCACTGAGTTGTTTTACTCTGAAAGCGTCATGTGGCGTGAAATTTGCGATCCTGCTGTTTGGCGGCGGCTTTGTGCTGCGTATTTCTCGCAAACTCCCCGGGGTCTGCAAAGTAGTGTCCTCGCGGGAGTTGCCGTGGACGTTGCGAGCATGGCGCTGCAGCCTGAATACAGTATGAGCACATTGCATAACCTCAACGCCACGTGCCACGCAGTTATCTTTCTGCCTCTCCCTGTTTTTTCTTCCTTTCGCTGCATATCAACGTCTCAAAGCAGTGCGTTTGTTGTCTGGCCTTGTTTGGCGCTTACCGACGTGTTTGTAATGACGCATTCGGCGACATTGTGCGAGAAGAGGCTTAGAACGTTCACAGTACTTCTTGAGTTTGTGTTCATCCCGAATATTACTCACAGAGTTAAAATGTGGACAAAGGCGGAAAAAGGCGGACAAAATGCGCTCGTCTCGTCTTCTCTTCTCTTCACCCTAGTCTTACGCGCAAACTTATTCCTTCGGACGTGCCGTGTCTGCTATTGTTCGTCATGTAGCGCTGGAAGTATACGGGCTCAGAATTTAGTTCACATTGCTTCTGTGTCTTCATTTGTCATAGCTTCAGAATTATATGGACGAGAGGTAGAACTGCATGAGTAGAACTGCATGATAGGGCAATGGAGTTTTGTGCATCCTACAATTGTTTGGTGCAACCTGTTCCCTGTTCTGGCTGTTTACGGGCGGGCATTGCGGTACGCGCCTTAGAAGCCCGCGAGGTACAATACCTAAGCTGATTTGGCGCTTGGAAATCTTCTCAACATTTCCCTTTGTTCAGAACTCGCGCCTTTGTAATTTGCGTGCGTGTACATTTTGTGAAGCGACACCGTGAGAAAATCCCTCGCCCTGGAAAAGCCTGCGTCGCTTTATCGTTTGTTTAAACGCGTCCCCACGTCAACAGCACCTTGACAGTTGCGTGAGAAAAAGAGGGGGTCCAAGTGCGTACAATCTCTCGTGCAGGACAGTTGTCTACGTCATCCTCAAGCAAATGGTGCGTTGGTAACGACGCAGGTGGCTTGGATAAAAATAGAGAACGCTGCGCTCGCACAGTCACCGTGGTGCGTCATGGATGTAACAAGGGATGATTTTCGTTGTTTATAGGTGGTGGGGGGAGTATAGAGGAGGGGCAAATGTGAACGGAGTACTTGTGGCTGCGGTCTGCCAGGGAAACAAAGTTTTAACAACAACTGTTAAGCAACTAAGCTTACCAGCGTCGCAGCGTACGTGATACCTTGCATTATGTTTATTTCAGCTTGCATAGAGCGCGATACGAGTGACGGCTTCTAGCGAAGCACTTGGCCGTGTACATAGTTTGCCCGCCACGGAGTTTCTCTGATGAAACCTCATCTCGCATGCCTAAACCCTGCGTTGCTGGTTAAGTCAAAATCATTGAAACCTGTGACCTGTTATGCTGCTACACTAGTTTCTTACGAATGCCGCTAATCCTTCGAGGACAAGCGTTTCTCAGGGGAGTGTGTCTTTAAATATGTGGTATAACTATGATAAAGGGGAAAAAAATCTCATGCCTACGGGTGCACGCCCACTCGTGTCGGTGCGTCGTCAATGTTATCACCAAGAACGCCTCCTCAGAAGCAGAGGGATGAAAGCTACTCACTTAAGGAGTGGGAGGTTAAATGGCGATTTGCAGTAAGATCCACTCCGAAAGAGGCAACCTCTCCACTTCCCGGTTCCAAGAAACCCGGCAAAGGGGCGACGGGCAGAACCACGGTCCCTGTCCTCACCAAGAGAGCGACAGGTGAAAAGTTGGCACATCAGAATGGCATAGCGTTGTGCTGCTTGAAGTTAGAGTTCAAGGTCGTCAGAATGACGTAGTGGTTCCTTGTGAGTATGCCGCTCAGGGCCTCCTAGTAGCCGTGCGATGGTCCCCTGCGCTAGCGTGGTTAACAGAGGTGCAGAACTAGTTGTGGTTAACAGCACATGTAAGGGCCTGCAAGGTGTTGATGATGGCTCATGACCGATACTCGACGGTCTTGAGCCGGTGGAGGCTGTGATGGAATACTTCGTGGGGGAGAAGATCTGTGTCCCCCGCTTTGATTACATCCAGCCGTCATAGCTTTCAGGGGCTTGTGGAAGGAGTTCCTGAAGAATCGTAGGGAGTTTGAAAGATGGTATAAAACTGAACCTCCGTTGTGAAGAAAGTTCCACGATAATCCTTGCGGAAAGTGCATTTCTGAAGGAATTTTCCATAGGGGAGTTTAATGGCAAGCGCACTTTCAGATTCCTGTGAGAATCTTTCTGTGTGAGTTGCAAGCCATGTGCTCAGTATGGCTTCAACCTGATGAGGCCAGGCGCCCTTTTAGTGTACCCGTGGCCGTGACAAGCTTGGAATTGTCCGAATGAAGTAGTTGGAGGCCAGTTTTATGTGCTCGCATGCCCATAATGCAGCTAGGCGATGATTTCTAAGAGACAAAAAAGCACAAATATTTCCCCTGGCAGCCTGAAACATGAAAAATAAAAGAAAAGAAAAAAGGACGCGTGCTGTCAAAACAGATAACGCGAGTACTGCGAGGGCGGGAAAATTGAATTGCATCGAACTAATTTCTATTTAAAGGAACGAGAGGGGAGGGGCAGAGTGTGACGGCTGGGAGCAGAGAGCGGAGAGGGAGAAGGAGCAGGTGCGGCAGACAACTATCGTCTTTAGACGACATTTGCAGTGAAGAAAGCGGATACGAGACCAGTTTTTTTTTATGTCTTTTTGTTCTTGTCTTGTTTGGCCGTGCTCGCGTCATCGCGAAAGAAACTCTTGGGCTGGGTCGTTGGTTTTTGTCCTACATTCATATTGCCTCTCTGCGACGCTTAATTTAACTGTTTTTTTATTGTAAATACCAATTTGGCGCGAATTTGTATTCAGAAGAATGTTGCAATTTACTTTCAATAGCCAGTATTTTGCCTTACATCTGCACAACGTTGTGTGCGTGCATGCAATGTTTACATGTATGAACTCTGCTACCAGTGGTCGTGTGTTTGGAAAGACCTTGCCTATTATACATACTTTGTCTTCAGCCTCCTTGAGATCAAAGATGCACGGATGGCGCCAGTGGTTTTTCGCGGCAGAAAAAAAAACACAGCTGCACTAAAAGCGCGGACGAAAATTTGAATCCACGAAATGCCGGTTTACTTTCTAAAGAATGCTACGCGCTCGAAGCATGCGCGGCAAGTGAACGACACTTTCGTTGTGTGTCGCTTTCCATGGCAGGCCCTTACGACGTTTGCCAACTCTGACGTCAAATGGCGATCATGAAGACCGCTGAGAGATGCTGGGCAAGTCCGGAAACCGCCCTCCATATTTTCTGCCTTAGTTGTGGCAACAACAAAAGCTTGCGGCTAAATAATCACACGATCAGATTGTGTTCTCAGCCTATTTTCTCGATAGTCGTCATCGACGCCCGAAAAACAAGGAAGTGAGGCTACTCTTGCAAAACACAGCTCGTCCACCTGCATTTAATAAACATATAAGAGTTTCTGAAATTTATGGGATGGCCGTTAAATGGGCAAGAAGGAGGAGGTTCAGGGCCATTCCACAACGCAACAAAGACACGAGTCGGGCGTTGTCTAACAATTAACTGCTGTTTATTGAACAGCACGGGCTCCTCAAAAATGCAACTCCCATAAGTACACAGAAGAAAAAATGTGCACAGTACAGGCAGCTAAATTTTAAACGCGATGGGGAAGAAAGGTAGCTGTCATGATGAAAATATACACAAATACGCTTCTTCACTACGCTTAGAAACCACGGAACCATCGCAAACACATTTTTTTTTTAATGATTTGCAAATGTTAAATCCCTCCCTTGCATTCCGGAATGAGTGCTCGATGTGGCTGAAAACAAGTACTCTCACCAACATCAGACGCAGTTTTTGCGGCGCAAAACTGGGTTAGGGGAGGGGGTACTGCTCGGGGACGGCTCGTGCGATTGTACTTTTGAGGAACGCGCTCCCGGCAGCAACAATATGCAGCAATGCATACGGCTGCATGACACCGGCGTACCAACCTCCTACCGGTTTGCACCGGCATGTTTTCGCTACGAAGCGTGCAAACTCTCGGTTGCACGCGGAGCTGTTTAGCAAATCGTGTAATCGTTATTTTTTGTGTCCGCAGTTAAAAATATCAAGGAAATACCGAGCGAACCCATTTGCATAGATTTGTCAAATATTTCGAGTGTACCCACTAAGGGAGATTGGCCAAGATTGGCCAAAATGGGCATACCCACTTGGCCAAGATTGGCCAAAAAACAAAACAAATGCAGCGTTTCGCCGTAACCGTGGCCACATTTGCTCGGAACGAGAAAGACACGTCATAGACTGGGCCCCTCAAAGGTGATGCCCAATGATTATCACTTCCAAAAAAGAACGACGGAAGCTCACACTTATAGCAACAATGATGCAGCAAAGGTCGCTGTGGCTGCGAAGAAGCAAATCGACGTCCATCGTGGACTTAAACTACCGTGATGGTCGTGCAGGTTGCGAACACCCTCGCTATCTTTAAGTCTTACGCGTTAGTGTGAGCTTCCTTCATTTTGTTTTGTGAACGCATGCCTTTTCAGGCGAAAGCCTTAACTGCTCGATTCTGCGAGAAAGCGGCGTTGTAGTTGTTCGGTAAGGAAAGTGACCGACGCTGTAAATAAAAAGCACTTTTGATTTCCCGTTGGGTTTGAACCCGGGTTTTCATAGCAGGTGGTGGTTTAACTGGTTTATTGATTGGAGAGGTTGGAAGCACATGTGCTCCCGGCTACTCCATTCACCAATACAGGGTCATAGGCCTGGCTATACAAGTCCACTGTGCACAGCAATTTCGGGAAAAGTTGATGTCATAATAGTTGTCTATAAAATGTCTTCCTGGGTTGGTGCTCACTGAGTCACGGTAGAAAGCTAATACGTCATCTAATACTTTGTCGCTATTCCTGTAGAGGTAAAAACACATTCAGGGCACGAACAACCTTATTTTGAAAACCCGCATCAAGCCATGGTCCTAGCAGGAGCCCTGTTCGTTGTTTCTTAGCCAATGGCACATACCCACGTGGGGGATAGAGCAAGAAATTGTGTAGCTTTTTAGGGCTCATGCACCCTCTTCAAAGCAATATGAAATGAATCTCTGGAAATTAACCAAAGTAATGAATACACAATTACTTGATAGAACTGGAAAATAATTATAGATGGTAAATAATGCCATTCATTAAAAGAAGAGGAAAAAAAACCTTTAACCAGTGTGTCCCGCGGGACAGTTGAACGGGACGGCACTTCAAAAAACGGTACGCGTCAGCCTCGCAGTGCTCTGATTTTGAGAAAGCCGCGGCGTGTATCGCCAGTCTGCCTTTTGGAGTAACTTCGCGCCAAAACAGAGAAATAAGAGCGAAGAAAGAGACGCACATGCGATTAGCAGTTAATAAATCCTCCATGAGTACCACCAGCTTTCTCCTTCAGAGCACGTAAGCAGACGTTAGTGTCCCGAGGAACGTTATCCCGGCACCGTTTGCGCCCTACCAACATCTCGGCTTCTTCTCTTGAGTAATCGAGGACATCCGAACTCCGTAACCTACAGAAGTGTCTTCCTGAAGCCACCTGAAATCGGTTGAATGTAGAGAGCGCCTGTAGGTTTTCCTGTTTGTTGTGTGGTGGTGGGGTTGTGTTCCATGGCAGGCCGCATGTAATGGACCCGCCATATCCGTGTTCCTATATCACTGTTGCTTTGGATAGAAACAAAACAACAAAAAAAGCAAGCAAGTCAAGAAGGAAAGAAATTCATATGTCAATCTTCTGTTCTTACTGCCACAAAACAAATTGTAACTGTTTGGGCCCGCAGCAGATTTCGATACAGCTGTTCCCGCTATATTTTCCGGTTTGCTACTAAACGCACGATGGTCGCAATACCTGCCATCCAAGAGCGATCGTATGTAAAGGCGTCGTGGAGAAACATCTGCAGAAATTCAGAGAATTGTCTCCTAATGCGTAGCATTCTTATGCCTCTTGCCTTGAGTGCGAGTTCTTTACAGCCAACTTTTTTGTTTTTGTAAATCCTGTCCGACAAATTATCCTACTTTTATGATATTATAATGATTGCAGGTGTTACTTGCACCAAATCTGCATTATTGTGGAAATTCAGGGCGTTACACAATTCTCAATTCACCGTAGTTTTGTTATATTTTTCTTTAGTTTTTTAAAATTGTCTGTGACAAATTATCTGTGTTTACGCTCTATAATGATTAAGGTGGAACTTTTGCGAAATCTGCATTATTGTGGAAATGCAGGCAGTTACACGGTCCTGGCTCGGGTGGGTACTCGGCATAGAGTTTCATACTAATATATACTAGAGGGAAATCTGGCGCTGCATTCGCGGGCCGCCGTGGCCGGTGACATTGCAGCTAGCGACGTTCCTCGCCTCCTTGGCTTGGTTAGCCACATGGCTTCTTTTTTGTCTTGAAGCCAAAATCAATAAAACGGGTAACACTGTTTTTTTGTCCATCTTGCATGGAGCTTCTAAATAATCCCTGACAAATACATTTATCTGGAGCTTTAATTTTATAATAATAAAACAAATTCGATTAATCTTCTGCAGCAATATTGTTGCATTTTTGCAGCCAGAGGCAACTTTTCAGCCTGTTCGTGAGCCATGCCAAGGACAAGTGGAACGTGCCTGCCCGGTACATGACGGCACGCTCGCTGAAGCGCGGCTCCCCTACACGGCAAAGAATTGCTACGCATAACAGTGGTTCATACTATCGCCACACCGACTGCATACACGCCGGGATTGCCCGCTGGGGCGCTGACGCCGAGGCACGTGTAGCAGAATACCTAAACCTTGAAAGTCCAGTGCAGGTTCTGAGCAGTCAACAGAAAAACAGAAAATAATGCAGCAGAAAACAAAGGCGCTGGAAGCAAGGTCCAGAGCTTGAGAAAGTGCAGCCTTCTCTCGGACCAAGTGATGGTGGAGAAAAGCCAGCGGCACGTCAATGGAAAATAAACGCTATCCTGGCCAAACCATTAGGTGTCGCAACTAGATATTTATTTAAGTAACAGGACTGGCTACAGCCGGGGATAGGCCTCCCGTTGCTCTGTTGTCCTCTGTTGTGGGGTGAATAAAGACACCGAGTAGCCTCAAGTCACCACGAAGACGATAAGAAACGACAAACCAAATACTTATACGCCTGTTGTGCCAGTTCCAAATGGCATGCTGGGAGAAAGACACGTTTAAATATGCCGCCACGCGATGGTAGTGCTCACCACAGCGTGTGTGTAGTTATCAGATACCCCCTGAAAACCAGTCCTGCGCTCAAGTTCAATAATATAACTTGAGGGAGACGAGCCGATTGCTAGAGCCGCGAAGAGGCTTTTGGCTCCCTCGAAGCACTTAATGCTTTGTATTCAATTATTGTTGTTATTGCTGTCGTTGTTGTTCTTGTAGTTGTTATTGCTGTTGTAGTTGTGGTCGTCGTTGTTGTTGTCGTTCTTGGTATAGTTGTTGTTGTCGTTGTCGTCGTAGGTGCTGCTGTTCTTAATTAACGGGCAGAACTAGCCTTGCATAGTGTGCCGGCAAATGCTCGGCAAATGCTCTCCCTGATCACCACCTTCGTGGCACTACGCTCTTTCTGCGCGTATTAACTGGGAAAGAATACTGCAGTGCTATCGAGACCACGCAGAACTAAAGGAGATTGCGGTCGGATGTTTGATCCACAAGAAGATATCGGGGAAAATATGTAAATTATTTACCGTTAACGAGAAGGCAGCAGCCCCTAAAGTCGGGCTAGCAATGAAATATGCAGTTCAAAAGTAGCCGATGTTTGTGACAAAGGCTGCGGCTGTTGAGATTTCTACTCGCCAGCGTCAATGCATACGAGGATACCTTCAAAGAGCATGCGAATCAGAGCGAATAAATTAATAAATTAAACCCGCAATGATCGATTCTAATGGAGGACTTCATTCAAACGAAGTCACAGGTCGCGCAATGGGAAACATCGGAATAGTTGTTGAAGCACGATATGCGCAAACCCACGATCTAGGCCCGACCGAGAAAGAAAATCCCTGTAATTCACCAGCCCCTGTTCTAAGTAGTTATGCCGGAAGCACTGCATCGAAATGAAGAATCGCGAGTAGAACTCAAACGTTAACGTCAACAATGTCCGGTAGAGGTGGTGTACAAACCTGATTGGGCGACGCAAAGCACGCGAGAAGTCGTCGGCCGCGAGAGACCGCGAATCATTCACACGCGACGAAGCTCGGGCAAGTGCTCTTGCCTCCGGAAACTTGTTCCGGTTTCGCCTGCTGTGCGGCGGCGTCGGTCGAGCGCGAACGCTTATCGTAGCGGCCCGTGCACGTATGTGTGCAATGCGCTACTGTAGACAGCCGCACCCCTCGGCGCCGATGGCCGTCGCCGTCTTGGTTACGAACGACATCTCCCCACGCTTTACCAGCGAGCTCCATACTCACTCGTGGTGTTGACATCGCCGATTATCGGATCTGTGCCACCGACTTCGTTACGGGAGAGAGCGGGTCAGTGCCAGAATCGCGGACAGGCCGACTTATCTCCAAACGCGAAAGGAGCCCAGCGTTCGTTTCTCTGCTGCAGCGCCCCGTATATTCATTTTCGTTCGGAAGCAGTCGGTTACAGGGCGTCAGTGGGTGACTGAGAGAGCGAAACAGTTTATACCCCCAGTGCCCCAGCGCTTACTGATTATTTTAATTCAAACTTTCAAAGTGGCACATTTCCTGTGTTGATATGAAGAAAATTAGGGGGTTTCCGTGATACATAAAAGTGGGGATAGAAAAAACATAATTATCGACCTCTATCAGTAATTCCAGTGTTTTTTTTTAAAGCAATGGAAAAATTGCTGCTTTCCCGTCTAACAAGTTGTCTTGACAGAGGAAACGTTTTATCTGATGCCCAATTTGGTTTCCGAAAAAAAAAAATCAACTGAGAAAGCTAGGGTGGGAGTCAGTGCGTGGACGATAGAAGATAGCGCGCGGAGTCAGCGTATCTGCAGCTGTCTGATATTATGCAAGCTACTAAAGGCCACTTAAACTCGCCAGGCCGCATAAGAGAAGCTGTCAGTGGCAGAACTCAAGTTCGTACTTTTTAAAATGGGGCGAAAAAAATTACGGAAATATATATATTACGGCCAACAATTTTTTCTCGCAATACCTTCATTTCGCCCGAAAAAAAAAACGCATTTTCTCAGTATGCTCATCACAGAAAATAAATTCGCCATCAAACATGACAGTAGGGAAAAATGGACGGCCTTCCTCTTTAGTTTCCGTTGCAGTACAAATATGTGCAACTACTTAGTCACGTTTTTATTGTATTTATTGTCTACGCAGCAGTAACTTGAGCCTCAACGCACACAATCTGGGGTATAAATGTTCGTGCTATCCTTCTTTTACACGCGTAGATATTTGGTTTCCTTAGTTATACCAGAGTCCTTCAATGGACTCTGGTTATAACGAAAGTTGCTGGCCTTAGCGAATTTACCGTCTTCCGGTGTCCTTTTATGGTCCGTTTCCACGTTTTGCTTCCTCGTTTCCTATTATTTTCAAGGTGGAGCTTGGCTGGAAGCCTCGTTGTTACAATTTGTTGCACACAGTTTACAATGCCGTGGGAAGAGGGAATCGAGGCAACACATGAAATTCTTTTTCCCTCTTAGTAGGCGTACGCTGTTTCTTACAAATAGGGTGGCCTTCTTGTCACCAAACTGGGGAAGAAAGGAACTCATAAAAGCAATGCCAGGTTTTAATACAAATTCCGGCACACGGGAACCAGTTACCGCGCTTAAAGGAGAATTAGCATCAATTTCAACTGAACATCACTGCAGGCGCTACTGAGGTTTTTTCGATGAGCACAATGTTTTCAAGTTCTGTTGCTGGGTGAGTTTCGAAGTTTGTGAGTGACTTGCAGCGGGTTCCTTGGACGCATCCACAAGCATCCGCTGTTTCGAGCGAACATTTTCCCTCTCGGAGCCATTTGTGATAAAAAGATGCCATTCATACATGCGTACTGTGTCCTTTGAAAAATTCTTTTTTCCGGAATGTATGTTTGAGCAAGTGTATTGGTTATATTCTAACTTTCTCAAGCCCACTTACATGAAAGATGTTACATGAAAGACATGCCCCGCCTACGGCCCAACGGTTCCTCGCGCGGGATTTGGAACGATGTGCGTGTTACTGTACATGCACAGTTCGCAAAAATTGAAAGCCCGACGGGTCAGAATTAAGAGGAACCAAGGAAGATCAGGGTATAGTTTTTGCTCGGATAATATAATTCTAACACTGACTAATACGGAAGGACAGTCTTCTCGCTGCGTAACTAACGTGGATCCAAAGCTTGATTTTAATTTCTCATTAAGAAATATTAAAATATCTACGTTCTTATTCACATTTTCCGGTTCGTGTTTTACTGTATGGCCATTATTATAAGGCCTTCGTATTAAAGCTTGATGTCGGTGAAAAAAGTTTGGCTCGGCCAGCCTCGGGCGCTAAATGATTATTTTATCGATAATTTACCTATCATTATCTCGAAACGGCTGCCCATGCCAGTAGTCAGCTAAAACTGCTTTGTAAAAACGACATTTCACATACGATAACATTTCATAATGGACACCAACTTTTTTCAACATAACGGTGAAAAGTTGAGGCCGACAAGGCGCCCTCATCTTTGTGGAAGCCAGCAGAACCACCCCTTAATTAAAATATATACGTGACATCGAGTGCAAAAAGCCGTTTCGTCTTCTATTTTTAATGCACCAGGGAACACTACCAAATACCCCTGAAATCCAGAGTTCTTCCTAATGACTGCGGAAATGCTGCACGTGTCATCTGTTGCGTTCATTTACAGGCTTAAGCTCTGAAAACAAAAATACGTCAGTACACGGCATTTCGCGTTGGAAGATTTCTTCAGCTGTGAGGTCATCATACGGCGAAACCAAAATCATTCGAGACATTTGCTAGGAATCCGTTCACCTGCAGCGGCAAACAAGCCTTTCCACCTTTCCGGTGGCAGCATGTTTCTGCGCGTAGTCACTTTCAGTTATTTCAGCGACTTTAAGGAAACGCACGATGCCAAGGAGGCCGGAGAGCATAATGCTGCCCTGCCATCCACGCCATTTAATGTGGTCTACAGCCCTTTTTTATCATTGCACCTGTTTCTGGAAAACGAAGTCGCCCCGTTGAAAATGTTTATCATCATGATAGGTTACCTATGGCTTGGTCAGTTAATGAAACACTGGAATGACGGCGTCAGTTAATACGGGTTTGTGTATTAGTTCACGTTCTAGGTGACTTTATACCTGTACAAACAAAGAAGCGATAATAAAATCACGCCCCTCTTCGTCCTTCCCCGCTGCCACTGCACGCTTGGGACTTCAAGGATCGCGTTCTCAGAACTATAGCTGCGGTGCATCCTGTTTTTATCTGACGAGTGTTAGCAGAAGGCGGGAAGTACCTCGCAAGCGGAATTTTAAGAACATTCGCGTCACACATTCTGTTCGTGCGAGTTCAGTCGATTAGTTGGTTGAAATCAGTTGTCAGAGTCAAATCATTATTATTTCAGAGTGCAAGCGCTTGTGACGCAGCCTTAGTAAATATGGCTCTTTAGTTTGGTGTTGTGTCGGACCACACCACTGCTCTTAACAGCGGAGCTGTTGTTAATGGCCGTAAGTTCGCCGTTGAATTAGTCTGGTTGAATTAATCTCATTGCACGGGCAGAAGTGTTTCTGTGGCTTGGCTCATGGTCTAACGTACAAGTACTTTTTTCGGCTCTTTAAATTCATGAATATCCTGTGCACGCTTCGGGGAGGGTAAGCTGGCCCGTAAGGATTTTTACGCAGCTTGCGACAGTACGTCAATTTGTCGTTAAAGGTATACTGACGTCAGTCGCAAGAGCCGGAGTGCGTTCTTCACGGCTCCGTTTTCATGCGAGAGTCTTTTTTTTTTGTGACTTCACACTTCAACCACCGCACCTTACACTGATGTGCGGTGCATAATTGGGCATTTGAAAGTGCGCGATTGCATGCAGTACAGGTAGTCGTGCAGGTTCGAAGTGTCTCTCTATTCTATGCAGCCTTTTAAACTTAGCAGTGACGTCAATGCGTACCTTGGGACAGACGCCGCCCGCTTTTCTACGAAAGCATGCGCGTGTGATCTCCTCCGCCGTTTTCTCCATCAAGTGCAGGGTTTGTAAGGTGTGGCTACCTTGGGGGCGCTCGCCAAAACTCTCACTTCGGCTTTATCGCGCTAAGCGAACCTCGCTACAATCGAAAAGACATCAGGAAGCAGCTTGATGAAGCATTCACATCCCGTCCTTCCTGCCAGGAGTCACACCGCCTGTGGCGCACATTGCGGACACTCGCACTCATAAAGCATCCGCGCATACGCTTATCGGTGTTGGCTTTCTGCCATTTGAACAGGGCGTTTTATTACGCGGTTCTTCGGTAGACTTGCTGTGTCTTTCTTTCTGCTCGTATTTGCCCCGTACAGCTTTACGTACACATTTTATGCTCGCGATCCCCCCGATGGGGTAACTTTGATATTGGTTATCGTAAGCGCATTAATTACGCCTGTTTCGCTCTCTTTGACCAGCGCAATCGTCGCCACGGAATAACCATGGGGGCAGATGTTAAAGTTAAGGAAAGTTTGTCGGTGCCAGATCCTGGGTAACACGCCAAAATGAAGAAAGAAGCGTTCTCAGTGACCGGGGGCATTTACGAATTTAGAATATGTGATGACCACTGGGTAGCATTGGTACTTACATTTTACCGAGCTGGGTGTCGTAACGAAGCTACTTTACATTCTTGCCTGTTATATAATGCTCGAGGAAGCTCAATAACTACCCTAAATATACCTTAGCAGGTAAAATCACTGTTCCGTGCACGTACAAGCTTGCCTTATTGCGAAGGTCAGACAGGGCATCGATCGTACGAGGTGCTGCATAGATACGCGGGTAATCACACTTATGGGTTATACCTTTGAAACTCTTTCAGGTCCCAGTCGTAAAGGACAAGAAAAAGTTCTGCAGTTTGTCTTATTTTCGCGTGTCGTCCTGTCATCTTGTCGTATTCTTGCGGTGTCGTGATTCTGATGTTCTGTCGTGTGTCGTATTACGGTCCTGATTTTGACGTTCCGTCGTGCCGAATTCCTGTCTTGTCGTGATCCTGATGCTCCATCAGTAGTTGCACATGGTTTGAATGCTATTGCCCATTGGGAAGAGTAGCGTAAATGGCAGTTCTGTTGTGACTACAGGAATGTTTGTCGTTCAGAAAATTGACTTTGTCGTTACGACAGAAGTGTGTGTCGTAACAACAACAGATGGCTTTGTCGTAACAAAAGGACTTTTGTTGTCGCAACAAAGTTTTTTGTCGTATGACAGGAATTCTTGTTGGGTTTTTGCGGTATTCCTGTTGTGAGTTTAGACTTTGTTACTATTTTTCTAGTAATGCGCCACTTATTATTTTACTTACATTTGGTTAAACTGAGTTCGTTTTTTTCTTGCACTTGTTCCCTCCTTAATGTTTATTGTTACCTCAAGGGCAATACTAGTAATTATTAACTTTTTTAGCTATTTCTCTTACTTTTGCTGGCGTTCAATGAATTTTTGTATTTTGTAATAAATATCCGGGGGTGGGTTCCGTTGGACTCTCTAGACTCTGGACCCTCGTCTGTATAATAAAGTGATTTTATTCTAATACCGTTGGAAGTAGAAAAAAGAACTGCAACCGAAGAAGCAATTCAACCAGTGGTACAAACACAATTTACCTCTTTGGTGACTTTAACTTTCGCTAATCGACTGGGAACAATTATCCTCTCCGTGTGGCATCTCCGAACAGTTCATTACTTTAACTCTTGATTTCAACTTCTCGCAGGTCATTAACCAGCCAACTCGCGGAAACAACATATTAGATCTAATACTAACAAATGCTACCAGAATCCCTTCACACTGTATTGCACATCGACGGATTTAGTGATCACAATTACTGCAGGCATCAATTCAACTTCAGTGCCGTTTTCCGGTGTTGAAACAAAACAAATTCGTGACTATAACAAAGCAGACTTCACTAAAATTAATGAAGAGCTGGATATATTCTTTAACCAAGTATTACTCCCTTCTTTTTACAGCAGAACGGTTCAAGATAACTGGCTGAATTTAAAACAAGATGTCTACCCTTATCAACCAGTATGTCCCCCTGATCTCAATAACTAATGATAAATCTAATCCTGGTTTACTAAAACACTAAAAAGAATGAGGAACAAAAAGAAACGCCTCTATAAACGCGCGAAGCTCACCCATACACCGGCTGCTTGGCAAAATTACCGGGATTATCTTGATACTTACTGCCGCGCATTAGACTCAGCAAAGAAAAAGTACTTTTCCCATGACCTCCCATCACTGCTGATATCAAATCCAAAAAAGTTCTGGCGAGTAATATCACCTGACCATGATAATAACACAATAACTTTGCATGACGATAACCACATCCCCACAACCTGAAAACGACTGTCCCTCAACCTTTAATTCATTCTTTTCATCTGTGTTTACGCAGGAAGATTATTCTAAATTGCCTCATTTTCCTGACTATGCCTGGCCATACATGGAACCCATTGAATTACTGAGGAAGGTGTCGCCTCTCTGATCAATAACCTAAAATTTCTACATCTTCTGGTGTAGATAACATTAATTCTAAATACTAAAAAACACCCTCTTCGTTTCTAGCAAATTCTTTATCACATCTTTAGACATTCATTATCATCTGGACTGCTACCAGACGATTGGAAACTCGCTAAGGTCATACCCATATTCAAAGCAGGAAATAAGCATTACCCAGAGAACTACCGCCCGATATCACTCACGTGCATTTGTTGCAAAATGCTTGAGCACATTATCGCTTCACACGTGTACAATCACCTCGAGTCTAACTGCTTCTTTTTTTCTAACCAACATGGATTCAGGAAAGGCCTCTCGTGTGAGACACAGTTATTTGAATTTACGACTGACTTGCATAATAATATGGACAATAACCAGCAAACTGACTGTATATTTTTAGATTTTTCGAAAGCATTTGACCGTGTGCCTCATTGCCGCTTAATTTCTAAATTGTCTGCTCTTCGATTAGATTCACTAACCCTTTCATGGATTCGCAACTTTCTTTCACTAAGACAACAGTTTACAGCTGTTAATAATTTAATTTCTCCCACATGTTACGTTACCTCCGGTGTACCACAGGGAAGCGTTCTTGGCCCCTTGCTTTTTCTAATATATATAAATGACTTGCCGGTTAATATATCATCTCGCATGCGTATTTTTGCCGATGACTGCATTATCTACCAATCAATCTGCAGTACTAATGATCACCTGTCCCTTCAAAATGACCTGAACTTAATTTCTAATTGGTGTAACACATGGTTAATGTCACTAAACATCTCAAAGTGCAATGTTGTCTCATTTACCCGTAAGCGTGCAAAATCAATTTTCAACTATCACATTAATAGCAGCCACCTTAACCACGTTTCATCCTGCAAATACTTAGGTGTTACATTCACAGAAGGCCTTTCCTGGAGTAACCACATCGACGTCATCTGCGCCAAGGCTTCCAGGTCATTAGGTTCTTGCGTCGAAATTTGCGTCATGCTCCATCTGACATTCGCAAACTAGCTTACACAACATACGTTCGATCACAGCTCGAGTTTGCGTCAGCCATCTGGTCCCCATACCATCAATATCTGATTAACAAGATAGAAGCAATACAGAATAGAGCTGCAAGGTTTATTTCACGCAATTACAAATACCCCTCAAGTGTATCGGAGATTAAACTGAATCTTTCACTTCACCCGCTTGATCTTCGACGCAACATTTCTCTTTTATGCCTTTTTCACAAATATGTTTACAATTCAGCTCACTCAAAGATACATCTTAAAGTTCCGACTAACATTTCACGTAGAGTAAATAACCAACATAGTTTTTCCCGCCAGTACGGTAAAACAGATGCATTTAACTTGTCCGCACTTCCATGGCCATCAGGCTTTGGAACGGTCTTCCTGATTACATTGCGGCCGAATCTAAGGGCGACGCATTCCCGTAACCTTCTTCATGCTCACTTTTTTTCGTAATACAGTACCAATCTGTTATCACTGTTTTATGTGAACTTTGTGTTTCATTTTTTTTTTGCATCAGGTATCTGTTTACCCATGCTTGCTTTTAATCTTGAATGTGCGGAATTTTAGTCTTAGTTTCGTGCAAGATATAGCACACATTATCTCGTATTTTCCGTTTCTCTAGATATGTATTTACGGCTAATTTCTTGTATAATGTTTTCTTGGACTGTGGTTCTTTGTAGTGCCTTTTTGAAAATCTTGTTAATGTCGCACATTTCATATGTACCCCCCTTACTCAATGCCCTGTCAGGGGCCTGTAAGGCACTTTAAATAAAAAAAAACTGATTGGCGGAGCGTAGGTAAAACTGTGCGCACCGTGCTTGCATCTACTTGCATGCTCGTTTCTGTGGCTGGAAAATTGTTCTGCGCCTGGAAATTCGCTTTTGCATTTCGCGGGCATAATTACCTTTTCAGGGGAAAGTCAACTGAGATTTTCTTTCGCATATTTAGCTTTACAACCTACACGTCTATGTCACATACCGTTAACTCTTGTTGTAAAGAAGTCGCTTTTTTTTGGAATTGGCCATCGCTTTACGCGGTGTTCTTCACTGTCTACTCTTCAGTACTTAAGGGGTGAAAGTCAGTCACCTGTGCCAAGAACTTCGAAATGATGGGGGTTAAGTGTACTATTTTGTTTGCTCACTCTACTTATATGTACTTCGAAATTGGTCAGTGGATTGCGACTGAATCGGAAGTCTTGGGTAGCCTACACTGCGTATACAGTGCAGGATGGCATTTTCCTGTAACGTGGTAACTGCCTGAGGTAACGGTACAACCGAATACTAACGAAAGTAATCGAATGCAGAAATCGGCTGTCTGGACGTGTCGATTTAGATAACGTTTCTACATGGTGCGGTGAAAGCACGCACAGGCAGCCACATAGTCCCATAGCCGCCACCCGCTGAAAGCACTGAAATTTGCCGCGTATCGAGAATTTCTTCTAGAAGAGTAGTTACCCATTTCGGAAGCCGGCACATATTAAGGATATATTGCCTAAACTTATCTTCTGCTCAGTTTCGTTAACGGAGTTCTCTTTTAACGGTTGTGCGCGAGCTTAAGCTGATTATTTGTAGTGCCGCAGGACTACTAAGTCGTCACGTGATCATCTGGCAACCGTCGTTGCAGCGAAAGAGAGTGCAGGCTTTATCGCACTACGCGTAGGGGCAACGAACCACTTGTTCCAACGTATTTTCTCGATGTTGCCTCGGCTGACATTGGCATTGTGATGCTTATGCGATATACAGATGCTATCCTCTTAAAACATTTAAAAAAAAAATAGACCAGCAGTGTTTCGCAAGCATGCTGGAAGCATACAAACAAGCACAACGCAGTGATATATACGCTAGAGATGACTTGATCCGCACCTAAGATCTGTTTCACTATGAACAAGCTATGAGAGAACAAGAGAAATAAACACCGACGGCCAGCCAGCGAAGGGCAGCCGCACTATACTGCATGGGGCCTCCCCTTAATCGCGCGACAATCTGAATTCGTTACGCCGCACCCGCTATTAAGACCAGAGCTGTTTTTGTTGGCTCACTTTGCGCTCCTTCGGCACCGACAAAGAAAAACGGGTTTCTGAGGTTACATCGCAATCCAGACGGGAACGGCGTACCACCTTCTACTGAACAGGTGAAGTCAGCAGCCTATGAATGGATTGGGGTCGATACAAAACACCGAAGGAGTCATAAACCCCTTGAGGCAATTTCCGTATGTCAGCCGCTGGCCCGAAAGCTCAAGAGCACCTAAATGTAATAGGATCGATGGTTGCCGATCACCATTTCGATGCCACTGAGGCTTTCTTAATGGCCAATTGTGAAACGCGTGAGCACGCGCGGTCACATTTCAAGGAAAATTGTCTCTTAAGGCATGGTCGCGTGCGTTCAGGACGTGTACCTGCTGAGCCGGTGTCGCTCACTCCACTTACGTTTTTGAAGCGAAGCTCTACAAGGGTTGAAGGCATTTTCCCATGCGTGTGCAAAAACGCCTTACAGAAAAGTCAACTTTATCGCGAATGCTCTACATAAAAAGTCTAACCATTGTTTTCTTAAAACTTTCCCATGAACAACAATGCGACACTTAGCCGCCCGAGAGGACTCCATCATTACTTGGAGTTTCATTTACTTGTGCGAATTAGTGAGTTCCACATTATATTGTAAAAGTTACCGAATTACCATCTGCTGTCAATAAAGCCATAATTACTGCCATTACTAGATAATGAGAAAAACGAAATTCTTGACAATGCTATATTCCTGTATGTGAGTGTATCTATACCTGTGCTATACAGCCATTTCAATGGCCTTCCAAGGACTTCGAACGACTGTCTATTGAGTGGAGCGTTTACTATCTGTTCCGCGCTTTTGTAAGTAGTCACCTGTCAATCGAAAGGTGCCATGTAGCACAGCTTCGCTGGTCATCCACCTTTTCAAAGTGGAATGGCTGCTACTTGTTCCCCCAAAGACCTTCACATCGCCAGTGTGACGTCAGACACAAATACGTTGCGGGTAGCCGACGAGCGGTGCATAATCAAAATTCTTTGGCTGCCGCTGCACAAATGTGTCATACGTAGCGGGAATTTACGCAAACCGGTCGACTTGGCCTTGCCAGTTGCACTGGCATCGCTTTGAATAAACGTTGTTTTTCGAAATAAAAATGTTTATTCTCTTTCTAGAATAAACAACCTACTTTCCCCGTGCGCTGGAGACTTGTGAAACTTCTCTGCTCTAACTTAGCACTTTTGTGCTTATTTCGCGTGCCCTTTTTCAACAAATATCTAAAAATATCTATAAGCATAATCAACCAACACAAGCGTGCACAGTTAGCGCAGATCGTGTAATGCATCAATACCGTGGTTATTTCCACAGTAGAGGATAAGGTATGATCGAATTATAGCGGGGTGTTCAAAACGACGAATGTTACGTTCTATGACCGTCCTTTTCTCTATTCCTCTGATTGCTTCGTTCGCAGGCTTGTTACATACAAAATAATTTAACGCAAGCTTTTATTGAGAGTATAAAGGCGTTGAAGCGGCGTTTTCTCGGCTGCGACGGCCGTGTATCAAAATCCGCGTGTCAAGATTTTGGCGCATGCCTTAACAATCCCCATTTGGTCCGACTTAATCCGTATAGCCCTCCACAACAGCGCGTCTCATACCTCCTTCCTACCAGGACTCATAATAGTGCCGTGGCTCGGGCTTGAGTCACTAAATAACGTTTGCTCCCTGCCTTCCTCCCTCTCTTTCTTATAGACCAGGCGTCGCTACCGGCGCTACCCCAGAAATTTGAATTTCAAGTGTCGCCCACTTATTTAAGACAACAGTTGAGAGAAGGTGAATAAATTTCCTCAATGGTGTATGTAAAGAGCGTGATATTGTAGAAAAAGGTTGGTGTCCTAGCTGCACTTTCATGGCAAAATAAACGGCAACAGATTGTGCGATGAATTACTTAAATGCATATCTGGAGTCCTGGTACCGAGTGATCCCGTTCCATCAGCGATTCCAAATCGTGCAAGCGCACGGAAAAGACACCCAGTAAGCACCCCTCATAACGAATGCGCTTTATACGAATTCTTGGTTCATTGAAAGTGTTTTATGGACCACACTGTAGTGCATAGATAGTTCATCACCCCCCAATTTTAACGAAGTACCGGGTGTTGAAAGTTAAACCTTATGGTTTTCTTAAAATTAGGAAGTGGGAGGCAGGCGAACTATTTCTTCTTGGGCTAACTTGCTTTTTTAACTGTTTCTTTTTTTCTGGTGTCTCCCGGTGCTGCGAATGCGACTCTCAGTTTCCACAATTATTTGCAATTGTTGCTCTCAGTGACAGCGAGAAGTGTTTAAAGCCTTCTGCCCAATCTCGATAACAGTTAATAGCACCCATCCATGAATCCTTCCACACCGCCCGTCTATGCGCTCCTGCACCATTCATCTACATGTAATACCCATATACTCGTCCATCCATCTATCTACAGCCGGTGTAAGAATATTCTACACCGTGATCTACAGGCATTGCTCGTCATCTCCTACACCCATTTACAAATTCATCAACGTACACTGCTGTAAGTGCATCCTTTTATCCATTCATTCCACCATACCTGCAACACTCTCCATCCAGTCCCAACTTATCCAAAAAACCCCTCCGTCAACACCCATTGTGCGATTGTGCGTCCGTTTCACACATCCATCCATTCATCCATCCATCCACACATCCGTCCATCCATCCGTCCGTCCGTCCGTCCGTCCGTTCGCCTGTCCGTTCGCCCGTCCATCCATCCGTCCGATCATTTTTCGTTTGTGTTTGAAACCTTTCTGATCCGACATCAGCATATGTCTCATGCTGCGGCTTTACTTTCCATTTCTATTTTCTCCTCTCTTTCCGTCTCGTCAACCTCCTCCAAGGCCTCTTTCTCCGTCGTTTTCACCTTACTCGGTACAATAAAAATTAGAGTAATAATAACTGCCCGACACTTTGTTAACAAGATGCACTAATGTACGCTATCTTACACGTAGAGCTGAAGGAGTGAGCTGTTTTGTTTAAAAAAGGACAAAATAACATTCGATACTATTCCAAGGATTAGTCCTAATAATAGTATTGGCATCGTGCTTGTTTCGAGTGGGTACACGAAAGAAAGAACGAACGAACGAAACGAACGAACTAATGATGATTGATTGATTGAATTGATTGATTGATTGATTGATTTGATTGATTGATTGATTGATGATTGATTGATTGATTGATTGATTGATTGATTGATTGATTGATTGATTGATTGTGGGGTTGAACGCGCCGATGCAACGCAGGCGATGAGGCGCGCCGCGTAGTGGAAGCTCCGTATTAATTTTGATCACCTGGGGATCTTTAACGTGCGCCGAAATCTCGGACACACGGGCGTTTTGCTTTTGGCCCTCCATCAGAAAGCGGCCGCCGCAATGAACACATGAATGAATGAATGAATTAAATTACGGCGAACATATACATCGATACCTAATTGGTACCATTTCCTCTGAAATGCGCAATGTATCCTGAATGCTGCCCTTGCCACCGCAGCTATCCCTGATGACCCTGGGAGTTTTCTGGATCGGCTGTATTTCCGCAAGTGAAACCAGCTTCAGCAGATAGTCATCAAGATTTGCGGTAAGTATATACTTTCCCTCGCACTTTATTTGCTTGGAGCATCACGATACTATCCACCAAAGAATTGGGGTCCAAGTTTGGTATTCGACGCATGTCTGGATCTGAAGTTGAAATTAATTCAGCGCAGCACGAAAATACAATTCAGCTGACCTTGGAAAACAGGTGGAAACGCTGTTGAAGGCTGGACGGCGCTTGCTTACACTAGCACGGGCATAGCAACGACCTCTTGTTTTGTAACAAAAAAAAAAAAAACAAACTCGCAACCTTTAAATGCGTTTAATAGGCAACAACGATGATCCCTTTGAAAATTTAAAATAATAATAAATGCGCTACAGCTCCTATTCACATGAACTGGTAACAATGTAAGTCAGAGCAACAATCAACGCCAGCCCCAACATCCACAACATACGAACACATGGTAACGCGGTTCTCCCATGGCAGCGAGATGGCCCATACCTCTGTCCGCGTCCTCATACGCCAGGAACCAAGCTGGCGACCCCACTGCTGATCCCATGCCATGTGAAAAAGAATACGGAGGAGAGGCCACTGGCATCTCTAACGCTCTGCAGAAATTGTGGAGGTAGTTACGTCATTTTTAGGATTTCCACGGACAGAGTTGCTCCATTCTAATTAAAGCCACGGCTGCTATTCGGGCTAAATTCCGGGGGCCAATTTTTTACGGCAACTGCTCTCCGACAGAGCTACGCAGAGCTATGGGTGAGAATGAGATTAGTGGCGAAGAAGGCGTTCTTTGAATAGATTTCCCGGCACAGAAGATTTTCTGGGCGTTATCGTGACCCGGCGTGCCCTATCAGCTGCTACCTGAACGGTAATAGCCGTGGAGGAGGCCGAGGCGCAGCATAGGAAGCTATGGCGCACATCGTTTTAGAATGTGAGTGTATCCATCCAAATCTTCAAGAGGGAAATATTCGGCTTCAAGAAGCCCTAGGACTTAAGGGTAGGACTGAGGGAGTTAACCTCAAGGATGTCAAGACCCCTAAAAAAAGATTAAAAATGCTGGTGCTCGAGAAGTAGGCAGCTACCACCTGCAACATAAAACAATGTACCTTGCGCTTGCCCTCGAGCTGCGCTACTATTAAACGAAGAGTATAAAACATAGATTCGTTTCTTCTTGGTAAGATGACACGTCATCAGCCCGTTTTCAAAGAGGATACCACTATCAATCAGTCAATCAATCAATTATAGACAAGAGTGGGAAAGAGTAGTGGGTTCTGTGGACGTCCTAACGTGGCCTCAGGGCTCCACGGAACCTGATTGCATGCAACCAACCTCACCTCTAATGCCCTCACCCCATGGGACACGGTCCGGGAGTGCGACGCAGTCCCAACATAGGCCGATACTTCCTAACCCAATCCCCGAGCAGTGAGGTATAGGCCAGCTGGCTAGCGATGGCCTGGGTGACCAGCTCCATATGATAACCCTGGCTCAATTGGCCGCCAATCCTAAAGATTTCCTAGGCGAGGACGCCCCCAGCAAGAGAGGAACTTAGACCGTCTCTGTTTCGGCTCAAAATTACACGGCGTGTACCATGACCACCATGTGAAGGGTTTTTACGATGGCAATGAAAATAAATGCGTTAAGCACCGTGTTTCAAGACAGGCGACATAAAAGGAAGTACTGAAAAAAAAAGTTGCTCCTCATGTTTCATGTAAAATGAAAAAAAAAGTTAGACCAGCTACGACGTCGCGGACCCTGATGTCAACAGCGAACCTACCTGGCCGTCCAATTCCAAAGCCAGCAGATCGATTTGTACAAGCCAAGACTGGCTGAATAGTTTTCCGACCGCCAAGCACTGTCGTCTATACTCCGTTTTATTGATAGCCTGCGACGCTGCCAAGGCTAGAGACCCGGGACTGGGTGCTTCCTGCGATGCGGAAAGTAGGGTGAACCGCTGCTCAAATCAATTGAGTCCCAAATAGAGTGAACTTGAATAATTACATTTAGATTTTCTAGTGCTATCTCGACAAGACATAGGTAAGAACGTTTACTGCAGCTTTCAGTGTTTGTTACAACAACAACCCATAGATGCGCAATGAGCCGAAGCAGAATTCTGCGAGGCGACCGCATCTGAACTTTGAGCAGACGATGCAAACCGTTTCGCCACTCCTGCCTTTCCTTTCAGCCATGTAGACAGCATAATTTGTCTGTGCCTATTTTGTTTCCTTACCTTTACTATAGTTTTAAAAAAATAGACCCCAAAATGCGTGCCGAGCCTTCGTTGTTCGGATGTGCTATTCCCCGTCCCGCGCATCTGTGCCACGATGCGAGGCGGAGCGATGCCAATGGTTTATTTTTAAAGCAAAGCTTTCTACCTCTACTAGCCAACGATTCCTTCGTGGCGTGCGGCACAAGAAACTCCAAAGGCGCACGCGGAGGGGGAAGGCAGTTTTCACTCCTGAAGCACAGTGTAGATGGCGTGGCGATAGGGCGCTATTACCCAGCATTTCCCACGCGCAGCTGCCTGCTCGCACCAGCGGGCACGTTGGAGCGACGGCTTTGTCGTCTGCTTTAGCGGCGGTTGTTTTTGGCCAGTTGTGGCGTGCTTCGCGTCCATTGCGGCGCTTTCTTCGTACTGGCTTGATTAACTTGTTCGACAGCACCTCCTGGGTAACCTGGACCCGACGGAACTAAGTGGTCGTACTGCAACCGATACGTTAAGCATTTGTTTTGCAGGGCGGGAAAACAAAATTGTAGAGACCACGTACAGACATGTCGCCGCTAGAGAAACGCTCCCTTTTTGCGCACTGCTTGCCATGAATGGGACTCCATTTTCTAAATTGGTGAATACCAATTCGGTTGTATTTTAACAATTATTACAAAGGCGGAAGGAGCAACTGGTCATATCAATAGCGACTACAAAAGTTCTCTCAGCTTTCTCGCAATTCTCAAATATTAAACTAACTTGTTTAAACATTTATGAATCGGAATCACTACTATCACATGCCGAATTGTTTCGGTGTCTGCGCTTGTGTCGCGCGGTGGTGTAGCCCCAAGCTAGCACATCAGGATGACAAGGTTCCGCTGTCTCACCCTTCGGACGACGTTCTCCCCGTTTTATCTCACTTCGAACTATTTGCAATCACTTTAACTAGCATTCCTTGCAAAATACTGGAGCACATTTTTTACTCAAGCATTGTAAAATTTCTGGCATCTAAATCATTTTTTACCAGCGCCCAACATGGCTTCCACATAACCTTCTCTTGTGAAACCCAACTTATTCCCTTTACTCATAAACTTAACATCATCCTCGATCGTTGTTCACTGGCAGACTGTACTTTTCTAGATCTTTCCAAACCGTTTGAGAAGGTATCACAGAAGCTATTACTTCTTAAATTAAGCAAATTAAATCTTGGTCGCGATCTTTTAACATGGCTGGAGCACCTTCTTTGCAACAAAACGCAGTTTGTTACTGCTACCAATTTTAACTCTTCCTTTAGTACTGTTCATTCTGGCGCCCCTAAGGGTTCAGTTTTGGTCCCCTTTTGTTCTGAATATATATTAACGACCTACCCTCTTGTGTTTATTCTAACATTCACTTATTCGCAGACAACTTTGTAATATTGCGAAAGGTTAATTATATAAATGACGTTCAAATTGTGCCGACTGACATGAACGCAATTTCAAACTGGTGTGACACGTGGCTAATGGACCTTGACAATACCAAATGTAAAGCAATGCGAATTTCTCCCTCCGTATCTAGTCCTGTTACGTACTATTTTAACACTTCCTCTCTTGAGTCAGTCACTTCTTACCGCTATCTTGGTGTCCGTATTACTTCCCGCCTCACGTGGTCACTTCATATTAAGACGATTATCAACAGTGCTAAGAGAACGTTAGGGTATCTTCGCCGCAATTTCTTTTCCGCACCTATGTCATTAAAACTAACGTTATATAAAACATTAGTCCGTGTATATTAGAATACGCCTTTTCCATATGGGATCCAGTACTGATAACTTAATTAGGTCCTTAGAATTATTGCAGAATAACTCCGCTCGTTTCATACTACATAACTACAACCGTGCCGCTAGCATAACGTCCATGAAAAAACATTGCGCCTTCCTTCCCTTGCATCCCGTCGTCAATTTTCTCCCCTATGCCAATTTCATAAAATATTCAATCACGGTTCTTATTTGCGCACCGAACTCATACTTCAACCAATGTACCTTTCCCCACGAGTCGATCACTCTCATAAAGTTGGAATCCAGCCCTGCCGAACAAGAGCTTGCCTTCAGTCCTTCATACCCCGCACTTCAAAAGAATGGAATCACCTTCCCTGACCAACGGCCACCATTGCCGATCACCTACTTTTTCATACCGCACTAGCTAATATTGATACCCAGGAACCTAACAAGCCTGTACTCACCCATCAATTTTGTATTTGGCCTGAATCTTTGTATCCACTCTTCTCTTTATTGCCTCTGGCTTTGACGGTAAATGGAAATAAATAAATAAATAAACTCACGGCCGGGCTACAGTGGCGGCGTCGTCCGCCGCTTTAGCCCGGCCGTGGCCGATGCTCCTGCGTTCTGAACGCCGACCCCGCGAATTCCAGGTAACGGCTGACAGAATCTTTGGTTTCGCTCTTTGTAGAGCGAATTCAAGTGACGTCGCATGGACAATTGTTGTGGGCGTCGTTTAAAGCTTTGCTTTCCAACCGCCGTCACAGCGTGGATTGGAGCCAGGCCACAAACGCTGCGGGAGTGGACCCATCCCAAAGGGTCTACGGAACACAGGAAGATGGTCCTCGACTCTATTCTCGTATATGTTCGAGAAGCCGCCATACAGGACCACATTTAGTGGGGACACTCACTGCCCCCCTTCCTCCAACTCCCTCCCCTATCTCCCCTCTGGCGATGACGAAGGTCAAGGCACGGAGTGTAATTAGTACTAATAAATACATATTACATCAACAAGATAAGGAAAGCCGCGCGCCGTCCCAACATATGGCCTGGTCTTTCTTGGTGAAGGAGAGTGTGGAGATGGCGGCAGACAAACAAGAGCAGAATGTTACACGACCAGGCAAGACTCGGTTACCGTTTGCAGTGGCGCGGTGACCTGCTAAACTGCTACAAGCATCATTAGACCGGTCCGAGCTCAATCCGCTAGCACGGCGGCGGTGGGCGAAAGAGACGGATTCCCGGCGTGGAGTGGTAATCAGAGGGCCATTGGCGGATTTGGTTGTGCCATCATTTACTGTTTATTGAGCAGTTGTTTCTTTCCCCGCAACTTAGGCATGGATGCGCACATGCCCTATGTTCTCCCATTATACCTTCTTTTCTACACCCTAAGCAAGTGGAGGAGTGCTGGGCACTCTGTAGGAGTAAAAAATTTTTTTCCCATATTTCCCCCCCTTTTTCTAGCTTTCGGCTACTCCCTCATTCACAGAATAGCGCGGTTCCTTCCGAGAGAGTCGCGGCAGTCCCCACCCGGCAGCCTGGGAGTGGCGCGTGGCCCGCCAAAACGGGCGTCGAAATACTCCTCGCGGCAGTTGATTACTCCCTTCGAGGCGGAGTACCTGAACTCTTTATGAGTTTTTATAATCTTCAAGGCAGCTTTACGTCACTCAATTTGAGAATGAATAAGCTCTACTGGCGGTGGCGTTACCGAATACGGTAGAAGAGTGCTGCTAGGGTTTTTCACTTTTACAGTATTTTGTATGCTACACGAAAGCCTGACGGGGTCTACATTAATATCGAATTAATGCGCTGAACTTGGGCATAACAACGATTCTGTCCATTCCGATTTAAGATAGGGTGGAAGCCAGGCTGGAACATAATTACGATGTAGTGAGCTGAATAATGGGACTGCAAGGCTGTATTTGAATAAAAAAAACTTGATTGCTTTGAGCCGAGGTGCTGCTGTTAGGTCACCCGCCCGATGGGTGGCATCCCAAATCCGAGAAGCCTTGGAATTTGCTCTCCACCCGGGCCCTTTCCCCCAGTCGTTGCTGGTCCGAAAGGTCACAGCTGTCAACAGTACCACCCGCTGCTCATACGTATGGTTGGGGTTCGCGGTAAGGGTTGGGGATTGTTGGCACTCCCATAGAAGGCGGTACACTGTGCCTGATTGGGGTAGAATTCGCATACGGCGCGATATATGTCATGTCGAAGGCTGTTACGTTAGTAGGAATTGGTTTGTAGTCTACCGGTGTAAATACAGGTGCCCCAAAAAGTAAACAGAGCACGGCTTCGTGAAACTAGAACAATTTCTATTTATGCAACTGCCAGCATAAACCGAATATGTGCGGCCCGACTTTATTCTAGAATGATTTTCTTGAAAAGCCACCTAGAGGTTGCTGGCTAAGCTAATGCCGCAGAAATCCCATGAAAATCTCCAACCCGTGCACCGATTACTTTTTGGGGCACATGTACGTCTAAAATGACCCCCAGGACAAAAAAAAACTTCGCTCAATTTGAATGAACTAGCCCTGAACTAGAATGAACTAGAATGAACACAGCAGCTACGAAAGCCGTTCCTTTAAAAAAAAAATTAGCAGCGGCTTAGCACGGCTACGCCAGGATATACGTAGCGTGAGCTAAGGTTCAGCTGGTTACTCTTAGCTTTCCTAGTTGCGTAGGAATAGCTTGATTATCGTGATTACTGCTGCTTCAATGACACACACACGGTACGCGTATTATGTGGCACATGCATATTTATCAAGCGGCTCCGGCGCAGCGTCACCAATCGCCTCAGAGCTAAGCTGGTTCCACAGGCGCACGCCCGTGTTGCTGCGAGGCACGAACCATCGGTTCCACACCCGGCTACCCCTCGCATGATCATCAACTAAACCGGGCCGCCACGTGCCGCGCTTGCGCCGCACGGCTCTCCAGGAGCCACGCGAAACTGCTCAACCTCGGCCAGTGTAGCTCACGCTACAAAGAAAAAAAATACTCTGGAAAACAGTTGCATTGCAGCAGTTATATACATAGTTTCACGCACTTCAACTGTCCCACGTGAAGATTTCTTTGCCTTTTATGGTGCGGTACAAAAACTTCGTAGGTGTTTACCGAAGCAAGTTTGTGTGGGAAGGCGCGTCGACATATTTGCGCTTGAAAACGTTTATTAAGCTACGTGAAAGGGGTATGGAACAGCCACAATTGTGCATTATCATTTACCACTCTCCCGTGGCGTGTGGCAGTGCCTACACGGAGTGACGCGGACGCTGCATGAACCTGCATCCCAATTAAGACGAAGCTGCATGAATGGATCTGTTTTTCGCGCTTGACCGACCACTAGCCTGCGCAGCTATGTAACCCGCGTTTTTTGCTGTGGGCTACTTCTTCCGGTATCCGGATGTTATCCAGAAAGGGTATTCAGGCATTCCACAAAAGAAGGAAACAATACAATCTACAATCTGCGAACATGGCGTTCTGCAATCTAAGCGAGATATCAGCCTAATTTTATATGCGAAGCATATCCTTGCAATCCGCGCAGGGGTTTCCAGCGTCGTTCTTTTTCTCCATTTTTTGTATCAATTTTTTTAGAACCGTCCGTAATTCCGAACTCCCCTGCTACCACTCACCGTATATCGTTGCAAAAAATTTTGCTTTTCCTTGAATAAGAGCCTGCTATCCCGTCGCGTATGCATGCCAACATTGTTCGCAGCAGAAGAAACCTTACACATTTCAGTCAAAACATGAACATGCACCGGGGTCAAGTTGAATTGGTGTCTACTAAAACCAATTAGGGTTACAAACGGTGTCGACAAGAGGAGAAGTAGAATCAAAACAGCAAGAAACATTAACAAGATGACGGGGGAGGAGGAATAAGCGTCTTCGTGGAGCAGTTAGCCTCGGGGAAGAATATTTTAGGACCGCTTGAGATCGTCCTGCATCTTGGGCCCCTCTTCCAAGCCCTGTATCAGACAATAATAAGATGCTGGGTTACCCTGTTAGTCCAAGCGGCGAAAATTCGTTCGGGTGGTTTAAAGGAGCCATGAAGAGAAAACACAAGTTTGGTTCATTCGAAAGATTGCCTCGTTAGAACCATAACGACACCACTTATAACGCAAACTTCGCTCAAATAAGCTACATAATTAGGAAAAAAGGAAATGACCATGCGACCCACCAGCTCATTTTCCGCAACAGAACCTATGATGTCACTCGAGAACGCTCTGCGATTGGCGGAGGCCGGCAAAAGCAAACGCATGTTAGGCAGGGCTTACAGTTTGCATAGCGAGCTAAATGCCCGTGAAACATACTGCACATTCTTTTTATGACAAAAAACGGTGGAGTAAACGGTTGAAGTTCCGAACGAACACGCAAGCGTGTGCGCCAATGCGTACGAAACTACCGCCGGCCGAGCTCGACATCTCGCCGTCGCGCAGACGAATTTTCGGGTTCGAGGCTCTTAGGGGCCAACGAACCGTCCCAGCACGCACAGCCGCGACCTTGCCTGGTATCGTAATCCCTTCACAGGAGGTTGGCCGTCATATCGCCAACCAGCAAAGGTAAAAATAGAAATGAGGGGAGTAAGGAACAGCAAGCAGCGACGAGATAGTGACAGTCGTCGCAGTTTCGGAATGGTGTTGGCTTGCTGCTATTGTTAGGAGCTCGTTTCCAGTTTACAACCACTGAAAACTTCAGTTTGTTCGAGTACTTTACAATGAAATTTCGTTGCTACGTTTTGAAATGCCCATGTAGTACGGGCAAATCGTCGAGAGAGTGCGACATCCCCGGTGAGGAGATCTCCTTTCATGTGCTGCCCAACGACGAACCTCGGCGAAGCAAGTGGCTACGTTTTGTGAACTTTGCAAACGGAGGAGAAAGAGAGCTAAAGGAAGTACGAGTGTGCTCGCTTCATTTCCGAGGAAGTTATTACGCCAGGGACCCTTACGTTAGCTTACTCCTGGGACATGCTGGCGCTCGTCGCCGACTTCAGCGCTCTGACCTTGGGGGAAAAAAATGCAGTAAACACCGCGCATTGACGCTCGTATCTTTCTGGTCGAAGCAGAGAGCTCTCGCGAACGGCTTTCCATACACGACACCGGCCAACTGGCATAAGCGATACTGCTACTGAAACTGAACTATTATTAACCGTAATAAAAATACGGCACATACGTACCAGTCTGTATTCGTCCGCCGCGACGGGGCTGACGAGGCAGCGGTGCCGACGGCAGGGCGTTCGTCTGTTGTGGCTATCGCGGAATGGTCGCTTTCCCGTCCACCGCGTATCCCACAACTCTTGCCGCTCGTGCACTTAGAAGCATTGAGCGTTCAAGTGGTGTGAGGTTGTAAAATGCAAGCCCTAGCTCCTCGGCGAGAGTTTTGTTCTCCGGATCAGGCGATTCCATGACTAGGGCTGCGGGTGCACTAGGTTTTACTAGTATTTTTAAAATGGCCGCCGTCTCGGTCGACTCCCGCGTCTGGTTGGGAGTCGACATACTAAGTATCTGTTTCATGGACCGGCTCGTATGACGCCATTGTTCACGTCACGGAATGTGCAATTTTAGCGGGAGATTTAAAATTTTGGCTTAAATTGCCTTATATCTCAGTGAATAAAGCATCATTTGCTTCCGGGAAAGCGCTTGGGGTACTATGAAACACCTAATCTTTCGAATAAAACAAACTTTTGTTTTCTCTTCATGGCTCCTTTAAATTCCACTTATCCGGTCAAATCCGTCCGGCGACCATTTAATTGAGCGAAAAGAAAAAATGGCGATGTATCTGCTCACTTCGGTGCAAAGGTCATCAAAATGCGATATCCTTCAGCTGCCACTGCCACGTAGACGCTTCTCTTTTTTTTTCGCCCCCTCCCCCTTGTACCGCTGTTGCTCTTCCTTCCGACCCTCCCACAATAAACACACAGGAGGTTTGCTAAAGTTAATTCAATTTTTCCGGGGGCCACTGCTCGCGCCATCTACTGGAACCTATTGTCACTGTTGAACTGGGAATAGTGCAACCAGGTCCAGGCTCGCAGTAACGCTTTTTGTGTTTTCCGGTAAAAAACGTTGTTTTAAACGCGTATTTTTAACCGCAGTGCTGTTCAAGCTGGTGCGCGGCGAACGCCCGCGGGAAAACCTCACCAGGCGATGATGATATTGTGCGCGCCGGCACCACTCGATTTTCGTGAGCACTCTGAAAATCGTTCGTGGCGTTATCTCTTGCGTGCTCTTCTCCTCGCCAGTTCACGTGCGTTCGCTAATTTAGTGGGAAGCACAGAAAAGCTCCCGGGTTTCAGAAGCCGAGTTCGCGAAGGCGGTTGCCTCCGCTTCTAGCGCGTACTAACGCATTCCACTTTGGGAGAGATGTGAAAGCCTGCAGACAAAACGATCCGGGCCTGACAGTAATGGAGAAATTTCAGCGGCATGTTCAGAAATCCATGTGAGGTGCCACAGCCCGATCTCCAACGAAGGGAGAGATGGGGCGACAGAAGAAGAGCGTAACTCCCGAAGAAGAAGAACCACGGCGTGAAGGTCGCCGCGCAGCTACTCGAGGACGGCTGCGACGACTTCGGTACAATCCCGAATATCGCGCCGGCGAAACGGCGGCGAATCGTCAGCGTGTTGCAGAAGGTCCGGAGATGCGAGCTCACATACATGGCCGCGTGCAAAACTTGGCTGTCTCCAAGCATAATTACGCACATAGGTCGGCAGGCACACTCACGAGTGCACTCACATAACCCCCCTCATCACTCACGAGTGAGTGGTGAGTGAGCCTTACCATCGTTTCGGGCATATGAGTGCAAGTAAGAGTGAGTACGGGCGCCACTTGCGGTGAGCCCCGCTCACTACTGGCGAGTGCGAGTGGCTCTCGCGGCGAGCCCCGCTCAGCACTCATGAGTGTGAGCGCAACTCGCGAGTGCCACTCGCGATGAGCCCCGCTCACCACTTGCACGTGCGAGTGCACTCGCAACTCACGAGTGCTTAGCCTCGCTCGCCACTCACGAGTGACGAGTGCACTCTCGCTACTCTCACGATGTGCGGTGCTTACCGCGTTGAGCATGCCTGTAGTCGCTGTTGGCTATTCGTGGTAGGAGCCACTCACTGCAGTGGTTGCTGCTTGTACTATTAAAGACGATAGTCTTTCTTGGGCTACTTATACCCAGAAATTTTGGTCTGCCTGTCTATCTGTCTGTCTGTCTGCCCGTCTGTCTTGAAAGGATAAATTTATTATCAAAAAACCCTGGTATCAATGATACAACGTAACAACCAGAAACAATTAAACAAGTGCAGCGCCTGTCGCTACAAAACTAATAGAGCGCGAAAGCTGCCAGTTACAGACACTTACAGAAACACATAAACAGTTTCAAGTTGATTGTAGACAAAAGATTAACATACAAACAATTTAGCGTTGCTTACAACCAAAAGATTAACATGCGAGGAAAACCGTGATACAAAAACATTCGCTTCAAGATTGCAGCAATCTGTCTGTCTGTAACTCGATTCAGCCACCCGGCCAAAGTAAAATTGATATTGCGCAATGTTCTTATATACTCACAGCCAAATGTAAACGTCTAAGCCCGGTTTATATGTTCATACTTGTCAACTTTGGTGAACAAGAACAAGACATTACGCAAATATAAGACAGGAAATTAGTACACAAGGGATATTTACAGTGTTCCTTTATTAAAAAATTCATGGATGCTTGGTTTTTCGATAACAAATGATATTCTACATCTACTGCAGAAAACCGCCGCCTCCTGGCGGCATATGAAAAATCACGCGACAACAGCAACGAAAGGTTCCACTAGCTAGGTTCCACGTTCTGCTTGGAACGCACGTGGAGCACGGCCACACGGTTCTCTAAACCTTGTAGTCCGCCGCCTCCATTCACGCGTGTCTCCGCCGTACTGCAGCACTGACATCGAGGAACCCGACCTGTAGCAGTGGAACGCGGTAAATTCAAATCGCCTTGCGCAAACCTTTAGTGTGTTTACCTTGGGATGAGCGCGACGGTACAGTAACAGCATGAGAGGTGAGCGGGAAAGCAAAGGGGGGCATTTCCTTGGCAAATGTCTACAAAGACTATCGTCTTTTGACGCAACGAAAGGAGCAGATACGCGGCCAATTTTTTGTACGCAGAGCTACTAGTTAAAGGCGCGGTTGAATTTAGCTTCGGGGAACATGTCGTCACTGCGCTCCTGTTATTGGAGCACCGTGCAATTACCGAGTGGTATGTTGATTTGGGGATACGATTTGGATGGACATCGACCCCATAATGCTGATACTTGTTCGAGTCATGACTCATGGAGGGACGTCTGCGCACGGTAACGCCCAATGATGTTTCGGGCTTTTGGTGTCAATTGTTTCGGAATTGGTGTTGGTAACCTCGTCACAACAAAGCGAATGCGCTTTACTACCGCTGCGCGCTCCGATGGAAGCATTAGGAGTACCGCGGTGTAGTGTCGTAGTCCGGGACGTGGACGGAAGGGGGGTTGAGAATTCGAACCCCCCCCCCCCCCCCCCCCCTCCGAATTTTTCAGGCAGCAACGTAAGCTCAGACTAAGCGTTGTTTCACAAGTCCTCCCTTCCGAAAACCCATAACCCCCTCCGATAACATTTTCTGTCTACGGCCCTGGTACTAGTTGCTTGTGTACATAATTAGCTTGGTTGGTACAGCTGTCAATATATAGGCGGTTCTAAAGCGCAATACTCGTTGGATAAGGCGTCGCAGATTTTACGGATTCGCGTATCAGGATGGAGAACCGATTCGGATGGCCGAGTTGTGTGTAGTGGAAGTAGCCGATTTTGCGAGCCCTTGGCGTATTAAACGTACCAGTATTTGTCAGAACTTGCTACAGCGGGGCCCTGTTATGATACTTTGTCTCACCCCGGACTGGCGTCACACATCCTTCTACGGCAGTTACAGCGTTTGCTTTGAGGCATGCTGCTGTCCCTCTTTTACAAGCCTAAAAACATCATCGCGTATGTTTTTTTGCAAAATTCACCAAAAATTATTACGTTTCGTTATGTTGCATGTATGTTGCATTGATTCATACACGCCAATGTGCGTGCTTTTCCCAACGTGCAGCAAACGAAGTAGCTCGCCTTCACAAGGACCTGCCTATTGGCCATTATGACTTCAATGAGTGAGTGAGTGAGTGAGTGAGTGAGTGAGTGAGTGAGTGAGTGAGTGAGTGAGTGAGTGAGTGAGTGAGTGAGTGAGTGAGTGAGTGAGTGTGCGAGTGTGCGAGTGTGTGAGTGAGTGAGTGAGTGAGTGAGTGAGTGAGTGAGTGAGTGAGTGAGTGAGTGAGTGAGTGAGTGAGTGAGTGAGTGAGTGAGTGAGTGAGTGAGTGAGTGAGTGAGTGAGTGAGTGAGTGAGTGAGTGAGTGAGTGAGTGTGACAATATGCGTGTTCGATTGATCTGCGAAACGTTTGCACGGGACGGTGTCATTTCGAGGTTCCACGTTATCGTCGTTATCACCGTTTCCAAAACAAGAGAAAGCTGCGTGCTTGTGTCCGTTCTGTGGTACGAGCTCTGTAATCGAGGCTGGTCACGGCTTGGTTCTAGGAAAAAAGCCAATGCTCCCGCTTTTGGATTGGAAAATAGTTTGAAATTGTTCAGTACAGTGCGAGCTTAGTAGCGTCGCTTATTAGTGTATTCGCGGGACGAGTTTACGAGTCCACGCTTGATAACTTTATTAGTGGGCTCTATGTTGGAGGGGATCATATTGTTAATAACGAATAAATAGCCGCATTTTGCCTTGTCATAGAAGCTGTAAGTCGTAACCTTTTGCATTACGCACCGGTTTTTTCCCGCGACCGGCCACCGAAGACGCGCTACCAAATCCGCACTTTTATTGCCTCACTAAGCGGGAATACGTATTTGAGGTATTCCTAAATATTTTTCCCCTTCCGTTGGCGTTTCCGCGGCGTATTGGCAATTTTACTGTGTACATTGCCATGAAGTGTATGAATTAGGAACACTAATCTCGCTGCTGAATACAGTAAGGACCATTTATGTGATTCTTGCGTCGTCCGCATTTTGTATTGTTGCACGGACAATCAGAAAGCCACAGCGCTGCTGTACTTGTGAATTTATAATGAGTTTAAATATATTGAAGTACCATCTCTATGATTTTCGGCATGTTCAAGACGCTGCTATAGGGATATAAAGTTGTCAGAATTCTGTCACTTTCACAGTGCATGCGGCTGGGTGATGAAATGTACCAAAATTTTCTTTTCCAACGTTTACCGTACACTTTTATTGAACTTAATACGTTTCGCACAATGTGAACAGAAGTTGGTTTTCCGCAATTTTCGGGCTGACAGCAAGACGCAAGACTCCGATGTATACCTGTGAACAAGAAACGATTTATTGAAGTTTCTTCTAGCGACGGGTGCTCGGCAGTTTGCGTGACAGGTGGACGCCATGAACCGTTTACTCGCAGGCTTTCTGCGACTCGAGACGTCGCTGAGCGCCGTGGCTGCTCCGATTACACAAAGCGAGTCGTTGGGGTTTGTAGTGCTCAGCACTTAAGCTCTCCTCTTGTGGCTTCGCAGCGCCATCATGTATATATATGCCTTTTTGTCCGGGATGAAATGAGATAGCATTACATAAGTTCTTCCCAGAATTCAGCGCTTTTTGGAAGTCTACGCGCTATTTGTTGTCTAAATAGGCAAAAATATGCAATACAACCAACCAACCCAAGTTCAAGCATAAGTAAGTCAGAGCCTGGAATTTAACAATCAGCAGTATTTTTAAAATGGGTTAGCTAATTACAAGGACGGTACATTTATGAGCAACGCGCCTACTACAGTTCTGTCCGAAGTTTGTTTCAATTCCTTGCGTAGCTGCGGCTCTATGCCGTTGGTCTGTCGGGTGGAACCCCGCCACCTCTTACACCTCATGATTTTTTTACCTCGGCGGCGCTGTAGGCGCCGGCGCCTTCTGTCTCCCCACCGTTCGCTTTTGTTATGTTTTGCTTCTGTCGGCGTCGGCGAATCGGCCGCACATTCGCTTGTTCATTGCAGTTCCATACAAGCTTGCGCGCCGGTCACCACCCCACTCCCACACCACGTTTTGCAATACTGTGCCCCCTGTCTAGACACACGGACGCCTTTGCCCGAAACTCTGTCGACGAAGGTCTGCATGTCAGCGCAGCACGTAGTCGTACACGATTCACTGTGCTCCCTCTCCCTCCATACAGAGAGAGAGCATAAATTTAGAAAACATGTGCGGCGTTAGTTCGGGAAGCAGGTGGAAGCAGAAGAGCCCACGTAAACGTAACTGCGGCCGTGGACGGGACCGCGGCGGCGCCTTCCCGAGCCCCGACGCGACGGTTCGCGTCTAATACCCGCGTTTGCTTTGTTCAGGGGAGCTTGTGCATGATCAGCAAACGATTATAGTAGACGCCAACAAACACCCCCCCCCCTCCCCCCCTCCTAGAAGAAGCTCTCCATTGCGTGAGAAGTCCTTCGTGCAACCAACGAAACCTCACGTGCACTTGTTTACGCGTGCTGGCTGGTACACTTAGTAACCGCTCCAGAAACCTGGCGTCTGTGGCGGTTAAGAGGTCCGGGTGGCGACACTGCCGCGGATTTCCGCTGCCGAACCTCACATGGATTTCCCAACTTGCCCCTGAAAGTTCTCCATGACGGGCAGCCCCGGATCATTTTTTCCGCAGGCTTTCACATCTCTCCCAAAGCGGACCACGTCGGCGCGCGCTAGAACCAGCGGCAATCGGCTTCGCGAACTTGGTGTTTGTAGCGCAAACTCGGCGTCTGTGCGTCCGATTTCAGGCACGAATGCACGTCAACTGGCGAGCAGAACAAAACGCGAGTGATCACGCCACGAACGCTGGGCAGAGTGTTCTCGAAGGCCGATATGGCCGACGCCGGGCGCTCCTCACGAGGCGCACGTTCATGGGCGCTCGGTATTTTTTCTAACTGTAGTTTTTTTTTTTCTGGTAACGCCAGATGGCGGAACGAAACGCATAAACAACTCTGTTGTTAAAAGCGCTGACAATCAAAACCGCTCGAAATTATTCTTGAGACCTCTACTAAGGCACGCCCCATTTCCAATGTGGAGCTACGCTCGTAAAACGCTGAAATTATTTTTCTCGCCTCGGTGGGCAGGTGTTCACAGTACCCGCCAAGGGCGTGGATAGAATTCAGAGCGCCATCTTGCAGGCTGCAGACGGGGTCATTCTACAGCCCCGCAAGGCTCAAACACATCAACTCGTCCTTCTGGTGTTCCTGTACCACCTGTGGCTAGTGGGAAGGTACATGCCATATAGTATGGGCCTGCCAATATAATGCACGATTAAAACATAATTGGTTGGAAACATAATTGGTTGGATACAAGACGGACTAGAAAGGACAGAACAACTTGACGTATAGACGGCTCACTGAAACTGTTTATTAAGATTGAAATGACGACATTTATACAAGAAAAGCAAACAAAATATAATGAAAAAAAAGGGAGATGCCGAAGAAGTGGTGGGAAACGATGATTAGTAGGACTGAATAGCTTTTCCGGTGGCACGTGCTGGTTTTACAATGATTGCTCCAAAAATTAATGCATTTCACGTTTGGTGAGTGTGATAAAAGAGGAGCTGACACATTCTCCTTCGCCCCCGCACGACATTTCAAATGCCTGGAAGATCTCCATCTGAGTTCGTCTTCCGATCTTAACGAAATCGTTGTTTTGTCGAACTAGGCTTCGCATTTGCACCTCGCACAGTGCGCGGCCAAGTTCCCTGCGGAAGTTACCTGCTGGCAGGCATATCTGTGCTCTCTTAGCCTTTCATTGATACAGCGGCCGGTTTGGCCGATGTAATAACGACTGCGATCCAGTGGGATGTGTGAACGACACCTTGGACGCAACACACAATTTGCGCATTGTCTGACCTTGCATGTTTTGGACGCACCGCTTTCTGTTTTTGCCTCGACAGCCCTGCACATCCCTCCAGGGTCCGACACATGTTCTGTCCAAGGAGTCGTGTATAAGATACCACTGGATTGCGGTCGTTACTACATCGGCCAAACTGGCCGCCGTATCAATGAAAGGCTAAGAGAGCACAGATAGGCGTGCCAGCCGCAGGGAAATTAGCCGCGCACTATGCGAGATGCAAATGCGAAGCCCAGTTCGACAAAACAACCACATTGTTAAGATCCAAAGACGCACTCAGACGGGAGGTCTTTGAGGCGTTTGCAATGCCATCCGGGCGCGAGGGAGAATGTGTTAGCTCCCCTTCTATCGCACTCACCAAACGTTAAATGCAATCTTTGTGAAACAATCATTGTGAAACCAGCACGTGCCACCGGAAAGGCTATTCAGACCTACTAATCGTCGCTTCTCCTCCCTTTTTTGGCATCTCGTTTTTTTTCAATTATACTTTGTTTTCTTTTATTGTAATAACTGTTGGAGTTATAATTTTAATAAACAGTTGCCATTGCGCAGTCTATACGTCAAGGGTATGTGCCCCTCTTAGTCCGTCTTGTGGTATAACCAGCGCAATCCAACCAACGACGTTCAACCACCTGGCCCACCACCATGCGTTACTCAGGATTAAAATACCAAGTTAAGCCAACCAGGCAGGACCAGGAGCTGCTGTGACCTGGAGTCTCAGCGGGCGCTGGTTCAGCGGGCGCGGGCTGCGGCCTCTTCCAATGGGATCCCGGACTAAGGTAAACCACCCATGCCAGGGAGGCTAACAGCCTCTTCTCCCATTAACCCTCTCTTGTACATTATTAGTTTTTTTCTCCTCCTACTGTCACTTCAAGTATTCTGCATCATTTTGGTATCGGCCTCAAGTTTCCACAAAGTGTAATGATTCGTGTGGTTTACAAATATCAAGTGAAGTTAAAATTCGCATGCTGTAAAGAAAGAAGCAAATGAGTGGGAATTGAAATACTAATTAGGAACGGTTGTGAGTGTGAGCGGAGGATGCGAGTGGTGAACACCACTGCGAGTGCGTGTGAGTGGAGGATTCGAGTGGGAGCGCGTGTGCGAGTGAGTCTGAATGGCAATAGGGAGTGGTGAGTGTGAGTCTGAGAGGCAAATGCGATTGATAGCGAGTTGTCAGCGTGAGCGCGAGTGAGTGCCAGTGGTGAGTTTGAGCGCGAGTGAGGGCGAGTGGTCTAGCAAGTGGTGAGCGTGAGCGCGAGTGAGTGCGAGTGGTGAGGGCGAGTGGTGAGCGTGAGCGCGAGTGAGTGCGAGTGGTGAGGGCGAGTGGTGAGCGTGAGCGCGAGTGAGTTCCAGTGGTGACGATGAGTGGAGAGCGTGAGCGCGAGTGGTGAGGGCGAGTGGTGAGCGTGAGCGTGAGTGAGTACGAGTAGTGAGCGTGAACGGGAGTGAGTGCGAGTAGTGAGCGTGAACGGGAGGGAGTGCGAGTGGTGACGGTGAGTGGTGAGCATGAGTGTGAGTTGTAAGGGCGAGTGGTGAGCCTGAGTGCGAGTCAGCGTGAGTGGTGAGAGTGAGTGGTGAGCGTGAGCGCGATTGAGCAACACCGACTAGACGTATCTATTCGGTGTTGGATTGAGTGCGAGTGGTGAGGGCAAGTGGTGAGCGTGAGCGCGAGTGTGTGCGAGTTATGAGTGCGAGTGGTGAGCGTGAGCGCGAGTGAGTGCGAGTGGCGAGGGCGAGTGGTGGGCGTGAGTGCGAGCGAGTTCCTCAGGAAAAATACATTTGTTACTGCGAGTGAGTGGCGTCCAGTTTTGCCGAGGTATGACCACGCATACACTTAGGCTAACCAAGAATAAGCAACAGGGGGGGGGGGGGACAGCCAGTTTTACTGTTGGCCCAGTCTTCGTGCCAGTTGTGCGAAGCTGCCCCATTTTTTTATTGAAAAAATCAAGCAGTCATGAATTTTTAATTTAAAAAACACTGCGAATACTACTTATGTATCGATATTTTGCCTCAAATACGCCGAATGTTCTCTTTTTGCAGAACAATGCTACCAAGACGGAAGTGTGTTTCTAGCTTTAGTTGTTTCAAAAAGGTGTAGGCTATATAAACTTCTCCTTTCAGAAGTCTATAGGTTTTGTCCGGCTGGTTGAATTGAGGGACAGACAGACAGACAGACAGACAGACAGACAGACAGACAGACAGACAGACAGACAGACAGACAGACAGACAGACAGACAGCAGGCCAAGGAAGGAAGGAATAAAGGTAAAGGAAAGGCAGGATGTCAACCAGGCTGTGGCCTAGTTTGCTATCTTACACGTGGGAAAGGGGAACAATGGGAAAACAGATAAAAACAGTAAACGAAGGGGAAGGTCCAGACAGAGCGTAAAGAGGTGTGGCCAGCGTTATGACACTATAGACGATACAGTTTATTGAATTCACAGAGAGTAGAATTTTGTTGCTACAGTCCTCCTGCGCAATTTCGTTATTTAAGGAAGCACAAGAGCGCTTTTGTCGCCTTCTGCGTAGATGACAGTGAAGGCCAGTGGCCAAGGATTTTCTCCTGAGAGAACAGCCGCTGAAAATTGAGATTCCGTAAAGTTGAGGAGAGTTGCCTTCTTGCAGATGAAAACCGTGGACATTCGCATACAAGAAGGCGTATGGTCTCCGGTGTGTCACAGACTTCCCACGCCTCACTGTTTGCCATTCCAATCAAATGGTAGTAAGCATTTCTGTAGTCGAAAAACCAAAATTTCGGGTTTAAATAGCCCAAGAAAAACTATCGTTCTCAAAACGGGGAAGAGGAAATGCCGCGTGCTGTCTCTGCTCGCGTGAGCAGGGCTCCTGACGGGGTCCAGGCTACGAGGCCCACACCGCCGCTGCTAGACACTGCGGCACACGGTTCGGTGCTTTGGGTAGCTAGGGCCGCTCTCTCATTCGTCTGCATTCTACTTTTCCATGCGTTGCCATTCACATCGCCCAAGTATGCGTCGACGTTAGATAAAGTTCGCAGAGATAAACTCACACTATTCTGACCACGCGTTTTATCAAACGACCTCAATAACAACTTACAGGGAATGTCTTCACGCGCAGGATTATTTGTAAGCTTCGCACCCCCTTAGCGACACTCGTAGGAAACTAACCTAATTTTTTAGACGGCATGTATTGCGGGAGTGCATTGTTACGCGCATTTTCATTGCGAACGTGTTTGAGTTGCCGACTGATAACGATGTGTTTCTCTTTGTTGCTTACAAAGTCCATCTGTTGTGCGCATGCCTTGCATGGCTGCCTTAAATTTTGTTAGTAATAGTAGTGTTCGTATGGACTTGGTATTTTTCCTTAGTGGTACTTTAACAAATAAACGTTTACACCGGAATCGCTATTTTAAGTTGCAAACAACAGGCCGCAGTTTCTACAACAATTCAACATACGATGCGCAACCGCAGGAAGCCAGGTCTTGGTAACATACGCGGAGTCAGAAACCTGTCCGCTTCATTCAAAGCGGATCTGTTATCAATGAAGATCTTGTATTGTAGCCACCTCGCAACCGCAACAAAAATGATCGCTTATCAATGGAGATCTTGTGTTGCAGCGACTCCGCAACAACAATAAAACCAATTACCTGTTCTGAGATGCTCTTTCCTGACGATGCCCTCATCTCGCCTCCAATGTCAGCTTGAGGGTACGTTTATTCCGCTATTTTCAGCATCGTTAACGTATTCCTGTTTCTGAGTTTTTTTCCGGGAAGCGTTGCAGCTTATAATAAAGTAATTATTTCACTTCTGTGGGCAGTGTGGTATCATTCCTGACAACCGCCCCTTCCACCGATATGCATCTACTCATTTTAGCAACAGATTCTCCGTTATCACGTTGTCTTCCGACGTCAAGCCTGGTTTTTTTTATGGAGGGCATGATGAAATGAACTCCTCGTTATCTTCGTTTGGCGGTAACTGCTTTCGTGAAGCCTTTCGTGGCCGCACCTTGCCGTTGGATTCATTTGATGATATATACGGTATAGGGATTGCGGATAACGCAACGCCTGCGCCCTTTCAAAGGCTGCGTATGTTGCAGTCGCTTTACGGAGTACGTGACTTGCCTGACCGATAGTCATCTGTGCTTCCCGGCGAGTGAATTCTTCGGGGAACGGCGTAGATTCTCTATTGGCAGCCGACCCCGCTTCTTTGGAGGTCGAGTCTTCCCGACCCTTGCCCAGTCGATGAACCGGACGACTCGGTGACCCGTACATCGCTTTCTAATTGCTAACGAGTAGTAGCGGTAGCACTACCCGCGCCAGGGAAAGCCTCTACATTGGGCGCCTATTTGAGAGTCATCTGTGGAGCATTTCTGTGGTGCTGTTTATTCAATAACGTTGAGGGCTGATCCTCTCAATTTCTTAGTGTCTAGGCATTACATTTGACCTTTAGCATGAACCAAGCCGCGAATTCGACGACCGACCGATTTTGCAACCATTCATCACTCAGAGAATAAGTGGCATATCTTTAAGGGATATCCCATTTTTATCTTCTTATTTGTTTGTTTGTTTCTTTCTTTGTTTGTCCACCCCGCTGTGCGCTATCCCACGAACCTGTCGGAAAACTGAGCCATGCAGTTTCTCAGGGGAAAACTGCATCTGTAAAGTCCTCCTCCGAACAAAGTCCTCCCTTCTGAACACCCATAACCCCTTCCGATAACATTTTCTGACCACGGCCCTGGTCGTAGTTGCTTTTGTACATAATTAGCTTGCTTGCTACAGCTGTCAATGTATAGGCGGTTCTGAAGCGCAAATGGTTAGTGCTCGTACTCGTTCGTCGCAGATTTTAACGGATTCGTGTATCAGGATGGAGAAACGGTTCGGATGGCCGAGTTGCGTGTTGTGGAAGTAGCCCATTTCGAGTCCTTGGCGTATTAAACGTACCAGTATTTGTCTGTACTTGTTATGGCGGGGCCCTGTTATGATTCTTCGTTTTCACGTGGACGTGGCGTTACACATCCTTCTACGGCAGCTGCGGTGTTTGCTTGAGGCATGTGATTTTCTGGTGACCCTGTTTGACACACCTGAATACTTCAGCGCGTGAGCTAAACGTATTGCAAAATTCGCCAAAATTATTTTCTTTCATTATGTTGCATGTCATCATCACCATCACCCTTTCTACGTCCACTACAAGGCAAAGGCCTCTCCCATACATCTACAATTATATCGGTGCTGTGCAAACTGCGCACAAGTTATCCCCGCAAACGTCTTAATCTCATCTGCCAATCTAACTCTCTGCCGCCCCCTGCCCCACGTTTGCCTTCTCTAGGTATCCACTCTGATTCCCTTAATGACCAATGGTTATCTTGCCTTTGCATTACATGCCTGGCCCACGCGCATTTCTTCTTAATACTTATATGTCCTTAACCATGTTTGTTCCCTGACCCAGTTCGCTGCCTTCTTGCCCCTTAAGGTTACACCTATCATCTTCCATTCTATTACTTGCTGAGCCATCCTCAATTAAGTTGAACCCTTTTAGTTAGCCTCCACGTTTCTGCCCCGTACGTGAGTACCATGTGAGTACCAAGTGAGAGGGTGCCAACAATGTTCAATGTATGTTGCATTGATTCATACAGGCCAATGTGCGTGCCTTTCGCAACGTGCAGCAAACGAAGTAGCTTGCTTCCACAAAAACCTGCCATAATATTTGTCATCATGAATCGAGTGATTAAGTGATTGAGTGATTGAGAGAGTGATTAAGTGATTGAGTGATTGATTGAGTGAGTTGAGTGAGTGAGTGAGTGATGTGAGTGAGTGAGTGAGTGAGTGAGTGAGTGAGTGAGTGAGTGAGTGAGTGAGTGAGTGAGTGAGTGAGTGAGTGAGTGAGACAACAAGTTATTCGATTGATCGTCGAAACGTGCGCGCGCGTCGGTGCTCTCTGTGTCACTGCCAGGTGCCACGTACGTTACCGTCGTTATCGCCCTTTACAAAGCAAAAGGAAATTGCGCGCCTGTGTCAGTTCGCCCTGGTGTTGGTTGCGGGCAGAGCTTTGCAACCGATGCTGGTTATGGCTTGGCACTAGGAAAATGTACAGCCGTGAGCTGAAGTAAACGGTCCACAGGAGCGTTGGCCAAAACTAATCGCTGCGCCGTCTCGTTGCGCGGCGCCTGCTGTCGAGACCGCGCACAGAGCAGGCGCGGCTTACCAGTACAACACACATGCCGCTATCGCTCGCCTCTTCGCAATTGTCTCACGCTCAGATAAATTGACGCCAGGGAAACCGCGCATCCCTTTTTCTGTCTGCTGGTGAACACACCTGTGGAAACGGCGCGCTGGCGCAATCGGCGGCAACGCGGCTCCGCTGGCAGAGTTGGCGCGGTATTGGACTATCTCGTGCTTGTAGCTTTTTTGCACCCCCTCCCCTCACCCGCGTCATATATTGAAGCAGATAATGAAGCAGGTAAAAATCACTGTGCAGTCGAGGAAAATAAGAGAAAGCACCATGTTTGTCGTTTGATGATAGATGCGAAATTATATATCCTCCCGAGAATATCAGCGAACTCGGAAAATTATTGATGCTAACCTTACATGCTAAGGTTTTGACAAATACTGCTGTGTTTAGGTATGTACTGCATTGCTTTATGAAACTTCGTTTGCCGTATGCGGCATATGTGCCATTTCGCAATTGCTCGGGAAAATTCAGCTTTTCAATTTTTTCAAGTTGGACGCGTCGGCACATACATTTAATGTTCAAAAAGTATATTGCGATAGGAGATACCATTGAACCACGCCTTGTGTGCCCAGCTACTATCGAAAGCATGCAAACTACATTTTCGATTAGATTTATTTTCACTTGAAAACATCATTGAAAGTTCTCTCGCATTTCCGTGAAATGAGTTGAAATTCAAGGAGAGCCAATGATTGAAGTCGATTGAAGTTGAGTCGATGATTGAAGATAAAAGATTACTATCTTATGGTCGACGGCATGCGGCATTCAAACGACGGTATACTTCAAAACAGCCAAGTTTATTTACACGTATTATTTTACAAAGCATTGCGCAGGGCCGTTGTTCTCAGATGGGGGTCTGCAGAAAAAAAGAGGAACGTAAATACACTTCGGACTCCGTGGGTTCCTCCGCGATACACTCAAATTCCTTTTTTTTTCCAAACCCTGCCGCGAACTAAAAAAGTGGATTTTACGCATGACATGTTAGAATAACGTCTCCGCACAGCACAAATTCTAAGCTGGCTTTTTGCACAACGTTTCAAATATGCAGAAAAGCCACGCTCAAAGGCGGGCATAGAGATATTTGTATGAGCGACTATGTCTGCAAGGGATAATTGTGCGACAATGGGACACGTATCACCATATTTCATCGTGGGTCCCCCACCACTTTTGCAGGTCCAGAAGGAGTCCTCGGCACGCTACCGGCCGAGTACCCCACTGGCATAAAATATCAGAGTCGGGCAAATCCCAAGTACTGCGGGTAGCCCCATTTCCTTCAAAACGCCATAGACTTAAGTTTAATTACAAAAGTCCCGCCTCCCAAAGAACGCCACAATAGAGTGTGAGAGGACCTATCAATTAGCCAATACTAGGCCGCTCAGCAGCCACAAAGACATTCAGTTGTTTGTTGTGTACACCAATAGCCATGGGACTCAACTCTGTCACTCTCGTGCGGAAACTCGAAGGTGTTTTATCAAAACACGCTACCGAACAAACAACAAGACAGCAGATCTCAACTGAGAAACTCCATCACTTAACAAAAAAACCTCGGCTACGAGCCCAACGCAGCCACAGCACGCAGCGTAGCACCATTGCCGCATATTAGGTGAGTCGCATCATTTTCAATGATAGGGCGGTGCCCGGCAGTGTTCCTCTAACTGTGCGGCGCGGTTACCATGGCGTCAATTTATCGGAGCGTGAGACTATCGCGAGGAAGCGACCGATAGCGGCATGTGTGCTGTACTGGTAGCAGCGCCTGCGCTGTGCGCGGTCTCGACAGCAGGCACCGCGCAACCCAGACGGCGCAGCGTTTAGTTTTGACCACCGCTCCCGTGGTCCGTTTACTTCAGCTCACGGCTGTTCATTGCTCCTGCTTTTGGAAGAGAAGTGAGTGAGTGAGTGAAAACTTTATTGCATAACAGCCAGTAGTCCTAGACGTCGGCCAAGAGCCCTTGGGCTCTAGCAGCGTCTTCGGCCAGCTGAATGGCCCAGACTTGATCAGCTGGGTCGGAGCTGAGCAATACGGTCTCCCATTGCTCTACAGTAGCGATGTTGCGACCTAACGTTGTCGCCTGTGGACAAGCCCACAGCATGTGGGCTAAGTCTGCCCTGTCCTTACACCGGTGGCACTTGTCAGAATATTGCCCAGGGTAACAGTGACTGTACGCAACCGGGTTGGGATACGAGTTGGTCTGTAGAAGTCTCCAAGCCACGGATTGCCATTTACTGAGGGTAGGATGAGCCGGGGGGAAGCGGGTCCGCTCTAGCCTGTAATGATTAGTTATGTCCCTGTAGGACACAAGGCGATCCCTACCCGAACAGCGAAGTGAATGAGCGTTGTTGTCGTCACCAGCTCGGTCAGAAAATCCTCGAGCGGCGTCGTGCGCGCATTCATTCCCAGCCAGGCCAGAGTGTGCAGGTGCCCATATTAGACATATCTTGCCCGAACGCTGAATGTTGTTGAGCCCAATCCTTAGAATTGCAGATGCCTCTGGGGAGATGCGCCCCCTTGCGTAATTTATAATAGCAGACTTTGAGTCGCTCACCACGTATTTGATTTTTGCGGATGCCGTCATTGCCAGGGCAATGGCCGCCTCTTCGCCCACCTCCGGCTCGCTCGTGCGGACCGACCCGGAGCTGATGGAATTGCCCTGGTGATTGACTATTGCAATTGCCATAGCATTGCGACCCGGATAGTCGGCCGCGTCCACGTACAGCACGTCCTCCGAATTTCCGAATCGTTTGTGCAGGGCTTTCGCCCTTGCCTGCCTGCGTTCCTGATTGTGAACCGGGTGCATATTTTTAGGGAACGGTGGGATGTGAATTTGATCGCGCACTTCGGGAACCAAGGGTATCTTGTGAGTGCCTGTTCGCAGGTGGTTGATGCCCAGGGAGCCGAGAATATGCCGACCCGTCTGGCTGTGGCTAAGCCGTTCCCGTTGAGCCAGCCGTTGAGCCTCTATTAGTTCGCTAAGGGTATTGTGAAGCCCCAGCGCCTCGAAACGTTCGGTCGGAGCAGTGATCGGGATGCCGAGGGCCTGCTTGTAGGCCCGTCTAATAAGGGCGTCAATTTTGAGTTCTTCGTCCTTTCTGAGGTGTAGAAAAGGGGTGACGTAGGTTATCCTACTGAGGACGAAGGCTTCAACTAATCGAACAAGGTTGTGCTCCTTCATACCGTGATGCCGGTTAGCGATTCGCGATATGAGTCGGGTAGTCTGATGCACGCTTTTTTGGAGCGCGAGGACGGTTTCCGAGTTGTGTCCATTGGCCTGTATTCGGAGACCGAGAACCCGTATACTGGACACTGTGGGGATGGGCTGCGTTCCATTCGCGAAAATATTCACAACCGGGGGGTTCGGGTCGGTACGTCTACCCCTACTAGTGGGCCTGTAGAGCAACAATTCTGACTTTTGCGAGGAGCAACTGAGGCCCCTGGGACTTACGTACCGCTCCACCGCCTCAATGCCTTGTTGCAAGATGTCCTGAATTTGCCCGTCACTGCCTCCGCTGACCCAAAGCGTGACATCGTCCGCATAGAGGCTGTGTTGGAGACCATCGATCTTTTGCAGTATTTCGGGAAGCCCCATCATGGCTACGTTGAAAAGAAACGGGGAAAGGACTGAACCCTGTGGAGTTCCCCTGCTCCCAAGCTTGATCACATCTGATTGGAGTCCCCCTACAGCTAGAGTAGCTGTGCGTTCGCATAGGAAGTTACTTACGTAGTTGTATACCCGTTTCCCAAGGCCCAGTCGGCCGAGGTTGTCAAGAATTGCCGAGTGTTTAACGTTGTCGAACGCCTTCGTTAAATCTAATCCCAATATAGCTCTGGTATCTAGAGGGGAGCAGCTTTCCCCGTCGATGACGTCATGTTTAAGACGGAGCATGATATCCTGCGTAGAGAGTTTTGGACGGAACCCGATCATAGAGTGCGGAAAAAGTCTATTGTCTTCCATATAGTTGGTGATTCGATATAGAACAACGTGTTCCAATAGTTTCCCTACGCAGGAAGTGAGGGAAATAGGTCTAAGGTTTTCAATCTGGATTTTTTTGCCCGGTTTAGGTATCATAACGACCATGGCCGTTTTCCACTGAGGTGGTAGTTGCCCAGTCTCCCAGCATACGTTCATATAGCGTGTGAGGGCTGCAACGGACTCGTCATCTAGGTTTCTGAGCATTTTATTTGTAATTCCGTCCGGGCCAGGAGCAGAGCGAGTGCGCAATGCCAAGATAGCTCCCCTAACTTCACTTATAGTGATGGGCCGGTCAAGAAGAGCATTTTCGTTGCCCACGTACGGAGGAAGCCTCTCGCGGGTGCAGTCGCCAATGTATCTGTCCTGAATGGCTTTGAGCAATTCCGTGTTTGTCCCCTGAAATTTATGGAGAAGTATGCTGATGTTGTTTCTTTGAGTAGTTTTACTATTTTCGGGGTCAATCAGACAGCGTAAGATGTTCCAGGTTTTGCGAAGGCCTATTTCGCAGTCCATGCGATCGCATGTGCTATGCCAATTTTGCCGAGTTAGTTGCTGCGCGTACGTTTCAATATCACGGTTCAGGGCCGCCAGTCGTCGCCGCAGGGTTCGGTTGAGTTTTTGCTTCTGGAGTCGTGTGTGTAAGCTGTGTTTAGCTTCCCACATATGCAGCAACTTTGCGTCGGCCTGTTGTAGCTCTGCCTCTTCCGGTATAACCTTAGTGACACGTTTTGTGTCCGCTATAAGTTGTTCTGCCCAGCTCTGAATATTTGTTATTTCGACTTCAGAAGTACCGTCTCCCGCGGCCAGAGGGCCTCGTGCTTCGGCTCTAAGCGCGCGGAATGCATCCCAGTCGATGAGCTGTAGTTTTTTACCGGACTTTCCTTTCGCTGCCCCAGAATTTACCCCGATAGTGACGAGATAGTGGTCGCTGCCGAGGTTTTCCTGGGTATTTAGCCAGGTTGCTTCCGTACGCGTGTTTTTGGCAAAGGTCAAGTCAGGGGTAGTGTCCCCACTAACACTGTTTCCAATACGGGTGGGATGCCGCGGATCGTTGAGCAAGCTGAGACCCTCTCTCTGGGCATCAAGCCATAGATTGCGCCCCTTTATGGTGTCCCGCTTGTAGCCCCATTCCGTATGGTGTGCATTAAAGTCACCGACAATCAACAGTGTGTTCCCTCTTGCTATTTCGACAGCTCTCCGGAATAGTTTACTAAATTTATGACTATTTTTTGGGGAGCTATACACATTAAGGATAAACGTGCTCTGGGCATAGTGTTTCTGGTCTGTGATAATTTCTACAAGGATGTGAGGCATGGACGCCGCGTCCACCCCGGTCTCGCGCCGCAGGGCTGGGAGGTTTCGCCTAACAAGGGTGCTGACTGCGGGTTTTTGCTTGTCTGTTACACCAGAGGCATCAGCTTCTAGGTCATTGAAAGATTTGTAGTTTGACATTCGGGCAAAAACGCCTGTCTCTTGGAGACAGACCACATCAGGTATTTCATCCGAATTCTTGCTTTTGATGAATAGTTCTAAAGGAGCACGTTTTCTTTTGAATCCTCGACAATTCCATTGCCACACCATCAAGGTGTTGGCTTTGCTTTTTCTGTTGGACGAGCTATTGAACATGATCATTTGCAATTTTGGGGATGTCCGCCGGCGGGGGGCGGGAATAGGGTTTAGTGGACTTGATGGGACCCGGTCCCACTTCCCGTCCGGCTCGTGGGATTCCATTCTCTAGTGCTGTTATTCGAGCTTTCAGGCTGGCAATCTGGGCATCAACGTTTTCGCCGAACTTATCCAGCATCGCTCCGAATCTGGCGCTGAGAGTTTCAGTAAGAGTTTCGGTGAGGGTTTCTCCAAATTGACGGAGCATGCCGTCGTCAACGTTTTTATTCGGGCTCGCGCCTGCGGCCTCACTAGAGCTCTCAGAGGTTATCGCTTGGGCTTTACGTTTTGAGGGAGGGGAGTCCGCAGTGTCCATCTCTACGACAGAGGCACGCGTATGCGCGGTTTGTGAATTGACAGTAGCGAGCTGCGCTGCCGGGCTGACCGGGTCTGTCGGTTGGGTACCAGGGCATGCGCTACCGGGGCTTGCGAAAGGGGTTTTTGTTTCTTCCAATTTGGCGATTTTCGCTTTGAGCATAGCATTTTCAGCTATTAGCTCTTCGAGCATCTGCTTGATTTTGGTTGTCTCGGAAGAATGATCTGAGTGGTGGGATTTTAAGGCGTTGGTTGTGGAAGCATTATTTTTCTGAGTTTGTTTGCATTGGGAGACCGTATCCGCCCAGCTCACCTTGTTTAATTGAGAATGGCCGGCTGCTTGACGTCTGTTTCGCGACGTGGATCGCGACTGCCGTCCTTGGTTGTTGGGCCCCGGGTTGCTGAGGGTCCTCCTCCGCGATGTGGATCGGGAGCGGTGTCGACTACTGAAGGAGACGTCATGGGATCCTGCCCCGTGGCTCCCATCCCGTCGGCTCTGATGCTCACGTTGCAAGAGTTCCGGGAACGAGTCGTCTCGTCCGCGTTGATCCGCTGAGGTCCCGTTGTTCTTGAGCAGGGACGACGCAATGCCACTGGAGAGACACTGCTGTCCTCGGCGATGACAGGGTTCTTGCTCTTGCTGCAGTCGCTGTTGTAGTCTTTTCTCCCATTTCCGCTTCTTCAGAAGGTATGGGGTTTGGAACCGCTGGCGGCACTTCTTATCTCCCGTAGGATGATCGCGGCCACACAGTGCACACTTGGGTTCACAATCGTGTTGGTCCGCCGGAGCCTCGGTGCCGCAGATCTTGCACACTTTGTTGTCGGGCGCTGGGCAAACGTCCGAGCGATGTCCTAGACGGCCGCAGCTGTCGCACAGTTCGTGCCTCTTCTTGTGAATGAAGCAACGGTATTCCGCACCTCTGTAGTACACATAGTGTGGTACCTTAGGTCCTTCGAAGACGATGAGGACAGAGTTAGTACGGCCCATGCGTCTCGCCTGGAGAATCGTAGGATTCTTCTTGTAGAGGAGGCTGCGCGTGATGTCATCGGCACTGTCATATTCGGGGATGTTGTGGATAACACCCTTGACAGTGTCCTCCGGTGGCGCCGCGTAAGCGCTCACTTTGTAGGTGATGTCCCCGAAGCGGAGCTCTTGTATGGCCGTGTATTTTTTGGCCCGTCCCATGCTTGGAGTGCTGGCGACAATGACGTTTTTTACGACGTTGGTGCGAAGTATATCGTCCGCTGCCTCGTCATAACTTATTCCGGCCGAGCGCAACACTCCGTCACGCAAGCCGGCTTGGCTTATCTTGGTGATGTCCAGCCCTTCTCGGGGCCGCAGCACGATTTTAATGTCCTCGCTTGGTAGCGGCGGCTGGCGGGACAGGCGCTGCGACCGATAGGCTTGCGTGTTTAGACGGGACGTGTTGCTGCTTGGTTGGGAGGCAGTGACGGGCTTGCTGGAGCAGCCGCCCGAGGCGAGGCCTAGCTTGGCTAGAGCGCGGGCGCTCCGTCGCCGGTGACTGGTAAGCCACCCAGCCGCTTCACTTAGGTCTTCGGGCGAGATAGACTCACCGTCCACCTCGATGCGCTCCATTTTGCTGCTCCGGGCGAAGGGGGAAGGCGCCGAGAGCCGCAAGGAGTGCCGAGGTCCGCGTTCGAATGGTTAGGCCTAGGCCAGGGCGGCCCCGCCTGTGAAGAGGTTCTCGTCCGCTGCAGGCCGGGCGAGGGTCCAGACTTCGAAAAAGAGGTGTCCACCGAAACAGAGGTTCGCTGGACACTCGATGCCGTGGTTATTTCCGAGGAATTGTAGGAAATTACGCCACAAGAGCCGTGGAAAGACAGAGCTGACGTGGAACACGTCCATTCAGCTCGGCCCCCTGGTGGCCAATCCCTGGAAGAGAAAAGACTTTGAAATTGCTCGGTACGCGGTCAGCGTAGCCTGGCTTGTGAGTCCTCTGAGCGCGTCGAGTTTCGCAGTCCCCAGTTGCTAATTTTATTAGTGGGCTCCTTGTAGGACGGGAACATATTATGCATAGTAAGGACAATTTGTGATTCTGGCGTCATCCGCATTTTTGTATTGTTGCAAGGACAGTCGCAAACGCATCAACGCTGCTGTACTTGTGAATTTATAATTAGTTTAAATATATTGTAATGCCATATACATGTTTTTCGACACGTTGAAGACGCCTCTGTCTTGAAATTAAGCTGTCAGAATTCTGTCGCTTTCGTAGTGTATGCCCTAGGTGGTGAAATATGTTCCTAAATTTTCCTTTCCAACGTTTACCATACACTTTTATTTAACTTAATGTGTTTCGCACAATGTGAGCAGATGTTGGTTTTCCGCAATTGTCGGTCTGACTGCAAGACCCCGATGTATTCCTGTGAACGAGAAATGATTTATTGAAGTTCTTCTTCCAGCCACGGGCGCTCGGCAGTTTGCGTGACAGGTGGACGTCATGAACCATTTACTCGCAGGCTTCAGCGACTCGAGACCTCGCTGAGCGCCGGGGCTGCTCCGATTACACAAAGCGAATCGGTGGGGTTTTTAGTGTGCAGCCCACCAGCGATACAGCTTCTACGTTACAAAAAGGAAAAAAAAAAAAGACCACCTCAAGGCCCTGACTCCAACCGGCTTTTTATCCGCCCTGCCCCCGCTCCCAAGATCAGCCGAAATTTTCATAAACAAATATTTTGCTAATGCTAGCCTTACCCCTGAGACCTTCCGTAAATGGTACACCCCGTCTCTACCGCCTCGATGTCCCTTCTGCGCCTCCCCCACTCCCGCCAATCTCCAGCACATAATTTGGCACTGCCCGAAGTTCGCGCGCTACAGAACCTTCAAGCCTCCTCCAAATACAACCTCTCTTTACATCGACCCTCGTACACTGGAACCCTCCATGCTGACTTTAATTGCACACTTTTCCTAAAAAGGCGGTCTAGCGCGAGCAGTCTAGAGTCGTGAGCCTGCTCTCCTCACCCCACGCGGCCTCTTCAGCATTCTTATGGAGCCCACCTGTTCTGGGACAAACTGTACGCATTTAAGATGTCCCAAGTTACAAACCCCCAACCTTCTACTTCCCCTTCCCCCACTTGACGTAGAGTCTTCCTGTAACAATAAAGGCTACCTCCTCCTGCTCCTTAAACTCTGGCTCGTGTGGTTTCGCAGCGACCGCGTGTATATAGAGTAATACTTCGTTAACTCGTAGCAGTAAAAACCTGGAAATATTTCGAGATAAGCAAAGTTCGGCGAATCGCCATGAAATATTGAGGCGCTGGAACTTACCAGCTCTTCAACAGCAGCTTCCAATCTTGTTTTAAATGCAGAGCATTTCAGTAACTCACGATGTCACCCGCGTTGTCCCGTCGTAGTCCGCACCCTCCCCCTACACTATATAAAAGAAAATACTATCCGGCGCCAGGTTTCGATCCCTCGACCCTGCGGGCGGAACGCAACGTACATGGTGCTCTACCCACTGCGCCACAAAGCCGACACAGAATGGGACGCTACGAACGGGCCTTATATCGTTGACTCATTCAAATTACTGCTGACGAGCGCTCTCTCGTCAGCAGTTGCCACAAGTGCAACAACATTAACGTAACGCAAACTACTTAACGTCGTGCGCCCCCGGAAATGCTCTGCATTTGATCGTGCCCCTCGCGAGGGGGATGTTTCCTAACGGAATGCTACAGAACGTCTAGCGGGCACGTGGCGCATTCTGGTGGCCAGTTTCCATACCACATTTCCTCAAGTGCCTTTCAGTAGGTGCGCTCGAATCGTGGCGCGATAATTGAATTTCAGTCGTGTTTTTGGGATGCTCTTATGAAAACTGAACAGTCTAATGCTACGTGCCAAGCAGAGGGCCCCATACGCGCATTGCATAGCAGGAAATAAAGCGGGTGTCTACTATTTCTTTCGTTGTTGACTTGTATCAGGTTGAAGGTTTTTTTCATAAAGGTTTCAAAAAGAAAAAAAAAAACATACAAGAGACGTTCACCGGCTGGGTTTTGTGGCACTGCAATTTTACTTAGCAGAAAAGAACTGCGTAATGCTGGTCTGCTTTGCGGTCGCACTCGGGCCTAGTAAGGAGTCCTCTAGCTGCTTGACGCCTTGCATGAGCCGATATTCCCCGCCGCTGCACATCCACCTTATTTCGCAGCAAGCGCAGCAAATTCCTTGTTTCAGCAGATGTCGGCACCTCTCGAGGAGGTTCGTCGTCGTCGCCCCCGTCTTCTCGTCCCTCCTTTTGTGGCCATTTCACCGATTTCGGCGTTCGTAAGTTCTCCTGTCACGGGCACAGCATGCTGTACCTCTGGGCATGTCTCTACTGTCACATGACGTGCCTCAGGGTTGCTTGACGAAGTTGATATGCCTCTAGGCTCAGACTTCACGTTCGGGGAAAACATCGGCTTTGTGGTAGGCGCGGCTAAACGAGAAAAAAAAATTAGGGAATTAGGCGCGGCAGCATTGCGCGAATGTTGTGAAACGGTCCCTGGCGACGCAATTTTTGTTCTACTCTCGGGCAAGATTTCGAGATATCTGCAGTTTGGCCCAAAAATACTTCGAAATGAAGGGCAACAAATGTATGGGACGTATAGAAAATGGTTCAGTGCCGCGGAAAATTTTGACTTAATCGATTTTTTTAGATATGCGAGTTGGAATTATTGAGGTGTTACTGCGTATGCGTAAGCCACCGATGCGCGCTCTGGAGGCCCGGCGCCTGTTGTCGAGACCGGCGCGGGGCGCATGCGCGTCCAGTTTTATTCGCAGGCAGCCGATTTCCTCGCTCCCTGCAGCGGTGCTGAAATGGTCACTGAAGCACCGCAGAGCAACGCGTTTGTAGCATTCCTTTCTTTCCGATGGCACATTTGGGGCCTAATGTGACGATTGCACGGGCTTTGGCACAAGTTCTCCTCACGTCCTGGTAAACACTTGCGCGGAATGTTTTTGTTTGTTTTGGGCTTTATCGTTTATAGACGATGAGACCTTGCGAACGGCGTAGCCAAGTCAAGCGCGTACGAAGCACAGCCACACAGTACCGCGCTGCGGACAACGAAATGTTAGCTATGCGAAAAGCTAACTTTTATTCATCTTGTATATTTTGTAAACTATTTGGCCGCTGAACATATATTTCAGCTCGAAAGCAGGCGTCCGCCGGCTTTCTGCGGATATCTGACGGACTACCGAATGTCCGACACTGGATGTCGGACGGATGTTAGATGGACGTCCGTAGTCCAATGGGTGGTATACGCGTTTGATTTGGCTACGCCGTTCGCAAGCCGCTAGTCTCATCATTCATAAACTATAAAGCCCAAAACAAACAAATAAAACATTCCACGCAAGTGTTTGTCAGGACGCGAGGAGCACTTGCGCGAAAGCCCGTGCAATCGTCACATTAGGCCCCAAATGTGCCATCGGAAAGAAAGAAATCCCACAAACGCGTCGCTCCGCGGTGATTCAGTGACCATATCAGCACCCATGGAGGAAAGAATACTCAGGAGAGGCCCCTAGCATCCCAATGCATTGCGAAAAGTGTGGAGGAAGTTACGTCATTTTTCTTGAGCCCATGGACAATGTTGCTTACTTGTTTACAACTGCAGCGGCCAAATTTGGGCAAATAGAAGGGAAAAAATTTTTAAGGCGCTTGGTGTGTCGCTGCCTCGCTACGCTTGCAAACCAGCTTAGTCGCTACGACAAACGTTTTTAGATTAGGCCAGTTTGAAAACTCCGCCGTCGGAGGCGGCCTTAACTCGTACCCCGGCCGCAGCGGCGCTTACGTCGCGTCGAGATCGGCGGAGTGAGCCGCCGCCGCCGCCGGTGACCGGCCGGGAAAATCCCCTTCGCTAAGCGTTGGCGAGAGCCACAGTTCGTTCTTTGCTCACTTTGTGTTTCTTCGTTGTGAAGTGAAGTGAAATTTATCGCTGCTGAGACGTAGCGCGCAAAGACCGCAGTGCTGTACGACCCCAAACAATGCTCCCGTCGTCTGCGTTCGCCATCCCGCGAGCCTGTTGCTATACGACGACAAACGCTACTTTGCCAGGCTTAAGAGCTGAAAAATCGTCCTTCTATCTCAAAAACGAAGGCCGTTTTTCGATTGAAAGTTTGGGTGAGGGTTAGAATGGGCAAATTGAAGGCGATATCAGCTTAGAACATAATATCGCCCCGAGGAATTAGCGACGAAGCTGTTTTCGCTTCGAAGCGGGAGGGCAGGGCGACGCCATGTTAGTCAAATCAAACCGGAGAAAGCAAAGGATGATGGGATAGAGGGCTGGGCTCCGTGGGCTCAAGTCATGACGGGACTCGGCTTCACAAATGTGACGTCAGGGCCTCTGCTAACCTTTTCTTTCCTCCATGTCAGCACCGCTGCAGGCAGCGAGAAAATCGGCGTGCCGGCGAGTAAAACTGGACGCGCATGCGCCCCGCGCCGGTCTCGACAACAGGCGCCGGGCCTCCAGAGCGCCCATCGGTGGCTTTTGCCACGCGCTCGCGTGGTCTGCAAAATTAAGTCCCCGCCTGTACATTTATGAGCAATGGGTCAACTACAATTCTGTTCGCAGTTTGTCTCGATTCCTTGTGTAACCGCGGCTCTATGCCGTTGGTATCCGCCGTGTGGAACCCCACCACCTCTTACACCTTATGATTTTTTTTACCTCGACGGCGCCTATAGGCGCTGGTGCCTGCTGTTTCCCACTCTTCGCTGTTGTTATGTTTTGTTTCTGTCACCGTCGGCTAATCGGCCGCAAATTGAATTGTTCACTGCAATCTTCGCATAAAAGATTAACGCGTCGCTCACCTCCCCCCTATCCCACCCCGTTTTGCAATAGAGTCTAGTCCACTTATAACAATATCCAAGTGCTAAGGAAATCCCATCGTTATAACCGATGATTGTTATATGCGGGTTCCTAAATAAAAAGACGTAGCAGAGATCAAAACATTTTATTTGCAGGCAAGCAAGGTCGTACTGCTACCTACTTGTGGAAAAGAAGCCATACTTCGTCAGCTTTGTTTGCCGCAAATGAAGCTGGCGCACATCTTTTTCAAGAGCATCTATAGGTGCTTCACCTAGCTGAGCGAAGGGTCCTTGGTAGAACGAAGTCCCTGAGAGACCGTCATGCGTTGGGCCTCCTGTGATGGTGCCACCCGAGTAGGCTGCGCAACCGCGTCGTCAGAGTTGTCACTGCCACCGCTGTCCGCAGCACGTATCCGCGCAACGATCGCCTGTTCAGTGAGGCACTCAGACGTTTCTAGAACACCGCCGTGACGTCTGATCCGCGGAAAAACGGAGGTATATGAAGAGGCACCCATTCAAATTCAAAGCAGCAGGCACGGGGACGGGGCCGAAGCGGCGGCATCGGGAGGGGTGTTTGGAAGAAGAACTGCTATTCCCCTCCTCCTATCGCTTCCTCGTAAGCTGTGCAATTGACTCGTTTTTTTTTTTGGGGGGGGGGGGGAGGGGGGTGGACGGGGTGCGAGGCGCATCGCGGCGCATGGTGTCGGCGTGATTGGCGTGGAGAGCCGGCGGCACCTTGCATTTTCGGTGCTCGCTGTAACCCGATTCAATCTTTATATCCGATATCGCAGCATTGGAGCATTGTAATAATCGGTTTATTTTCCCATGGAAAGCACATGGAAGCGGACGGTGCCATAGCTGTTCATTGTTATTTTCGATATATTGCTATTAACGGTATCGTTATAAGTTGAATAGACTGTACTGTGCCCCGTGTCTAGACACAGGGGCAACTTTGCCCGAAAATCTGTCGACGAAGGTCCGCAGGTCAGCGCAGCACGCAGTCGTACACGATTCACTGCGCTACCTCTCCCTCAATACAGAGGGAGAGCATAAACTTTAGAAACATGTGCGGCGTTAGTTCGGGAAGCAGGTCGAAGCAGAAGAGCCCACGTAAACGTAACTGCGGCCGCGGCCGCGACTGCGGCGGCGCCTGCCCGAGCCCCGACGTGACGTTTCGCGTCTAGTACCCGCGTTTGCTTTGTTCTAGGGAGCTTGTGCATGATCAGCGAACGATTCTAGACGCCAACGAACTCCCCCCAGCTAGAAGAAGCTCTCCATCGCGAGAGAAGTCCCTCGTGCAACCAACGAAACCTCCCGTGCACTTGTTTACGCGTGCTGGCTGATACACTTAGTAACCGCTCCAGAAGCCTGGCGCCTGTGGTAGTCGAGGGGTCCGGGTGACGCCGCCGCGGTGGCGCCCCTTGGTGGCTACAGAAGCCCAGAGCTTCACTTAGAAGCTCGCTCATACTGTAAAGGCTAGACAAAGCTTCCCCTCGGCTATCTGTGCGACCACCCCTTCTTTTCTAGCCTTCTATTGGAAATTTAAAAAAAATGGCGAAGCTTGCACTAGTCGGGCAAGGCTGGAGAAACGGCAGAGCTGGTAGCCCGTCTCCCTTCTTCGCAGACTAGGCTGTTGCACCTAACATGGATTTCCGAACTTGCCCCTGAAAGGTCTCCATGACCACGGCCGCTGGATGAAAGGCGCACCTTGCGTGCGCTCTCATCCAGCGGCCGTGCCCTGATGAGAGCCGATCATTTGCCCGGATCATTTTGTCCGCAGGCTTTCACATCTCTCCCAAAGTGGACCACGTCGGCGCCTTTGCGTCCCATGTCCCATTTCAGGCAAGAATGCACGTGAACTGGCAATCAGAACAGAACGCGAGAGATCACGCCACGAACGCTGGGCAGAGTGTTCTCGAAGGCCGAGCTCGCCGACACCGGGCGCTCCTCACAAAGCGCACGTTCCCGTGCGCTGGGAATTTTTAAGTGCTGATCACTTTAGGGGCTCGCCTTCACGTCGCGGCTCGCTCGCTGGACCCAAGTAGAGCCACACGGCATCCCGTCGTAGCGGTGTCCCACAGAGGCTTCGAAAACCAAGCTGTTTATGTAGTCACAACCGTTCGAAACTCGCGAACCGCTGGCGCTTGTCATACATCTCCCCGTTGTTTAGCGCAGATAAAACTACAGGTACATTTGAGACAAAGTATACGTAATTAAACGCCAGCGCCCGCGTTCTTTCAGTTTGGAACGCTTGTTGGGTTGGTTTTTACGATTGTAAGCTAAAAAACTTGGCAGTGCAACGCCGGCACGTGCAGTTGAAAAAGCAGGCACAAAAAGAGCAGAACTCCCGCTGGCGCAGTTTCAGGCAGGGGGCGCGCGAGCACTGCTAAGGCGGGAAATTTGAAATGCGTTGGACAAACCTCCGTTGAATTCATCAGGAGACGAATGAGACCGGGCGGCGAAGAGTGTGATGGGGGTAAAAGTGAGCGGATAACGGCGCCACAGCCATTATGGCGAATCACTGCTTGGACTTCCGACAGCTTTCACATTGAGTTGTTGCTTTATGGCGAGCTCCTCACGTGGCGCAAGCCTGGCCGACGTTGATCGCACCGCACAAGGCGCACGATCATTTGCGCTCGGAATTTTTTCTCGGTGCTTTTTTTTTCTAGTAACGCCAGACGGCGGAACGAAACACTTAAACATCTCTGCTGCTAAACCCGCCGCGGTGGCTCAGTGGCTAAGGCGTTGCGCTGCTGAGCACGAAGTCGCGGGTTCGATTCCCGGCCGCGGCGGCCGCTTTTCTGATGGAGGCGAAAAGCAAAAACGCCCGTGTGTACGAGATTTCGGCGCACGTTAAAGATCCCCAGGTGGTCAAAATTAATCCGGAGCCCTCCACTACGGCGCGCCTCATCGCCTGCGTTGCGTCGGCGCGTTAAACCCTACAATCAATCAATCAATCAATCATCAATCAATCAATCAATCAATCAATCAATCAATCTCTGCTGTTAAAAGCGCTTTCATTCAAGGCACTTGAAATTATTCTTTAGCTCTGTACTAAGGGATGCCTTATTTCTAATGTGGAGCTGCGCTCGTAAAACACGGCAATTATTTTTTTCGCCTCGGTACAAGTGTTCAGAGTGCTCGCCAAGGGCCTCGATAGAATTCCGGAGGGCTATCTTGGTAGGCTGCCGACGGGGACATTCTGCAACTTCGCGAGGGTCGAATACATCAAGTCGGCCTTCTCAGGCTCCTGTATCTTCTGCGGCTAATGGGCAGGTACATATTAGATGGTATGGGCCTGCCAATAACCCAAGATTAAAACATTGTTGTTAGGATTGCGCTGTTTATAACACAAGACGGACTAAAAAGAACACATGCACTTGAAGTACAGGCTGCACACTGACAGCTGTTCATTAAAATTGAGACATATTAGACGGTATGGGCCTGCCAATAATTCAGGATTAAAACATCGTTGTTAGGATTGCGCTGGTTATAACACAAGACGGACTAAAAAGAACACATGCACTTGAAGTACAGGCTGCACACTGACAGCTGTTCATTAAAATTGAGACATATTAGACGGTATGGGCCTGCCAATATAATTCAGGATTAAAACATCGTTGTAGGATTGCGCTGGTTAAACACAAGACGGACTAAAAAGAACACATGCACTTGAAGTACAGGCTGCACACTGACAGCTGTCATTAAAATTGAGACATATTAGACGGTATGGGCCTGCCAATATAATTCAGGATTAAAACATCGTTGTTAGGATTGCGCTGGTTATAACACAAGACGGACTAAAAAGAAGACATGCACTTGAAGTACAGGCTGCACACTGACAGCTGTTCATTAAAATTGAGACATATTAAACGGTATGGGCCTGCCAATATAATTCAGGATTAAAACATCGTTGTTGGATTGCGCTGGTTATAACACAAGACGGACTAAAAGAACACATGCACTTGAAGTACAGGCTGCACACTGACAGCTGTTTATTAAGATTGAAATGACAACATTTATACAAGGCAAAGAAAATAGAATGAAAAGAAAAACAGATGCCAAAGTAGTAAGGGGAACGATTAGTAGGTCTAAATTGCCTTTCGGTGGCACGTACTGGTTTACAATGATTGCTCCAAAAATTGTATTTCACTTTTGGTGAGTATGATAGAAGAGGAGCTGGCACATTCTCTCACCCCCGCATGACATTGCAAACGCCTGGAAGATCTCCCGTCTGAGTGCGTCTTTCGATCTTAACAACATGGTTGTTTTGTCGAACTGGGCTTCGCATTTGCATTTCCCACAGTGCGCGGCCAAGTTCCCTGTGGAAGTTACCTGCTGGCACGCATATCTGTGCTCTCTTAGCCTTTCATTGATACAGCGGCCGGTTTGGCCGATGTAGCAACGACTGCAATCCAGTGGGATGTTGTAAACTATTGTTGTACATTATTAGAGTTTTTTTTTTCTCCTGATACTGTCGCTTCACGTATTGGGAAGCGACAGTATCGCTTTCACAATACGTGGCCGCATTCGAAGTTTCCATAAAATGTAATTATTCGTGTGGTTTACAAATATTAAGTGAAGGTAAAATTCTCCTGCTATGAAGAACGAAGCAAAATGGGTGGGAAAGCCAATAAGTATTACGGACGGTTGTGAGTGTGAGCGGGGGATGTGAGTAGTGAACGCCAGTGCGAGTGCGTATGAGTGCAGCATGCGAGTGGTGAGCGCGTGTGCGAGTGGTCTGAATGGCCAATAGGAGGGGTGATTGTGAGTGAGTGTGGGAGGCAAATGCGAGGGGCGAGCTTGAGCGCGGGGGAGTGCGAGTGGTGAGGGTGAGTGCGAGTGGTGATGGCGAGTTGTGAGCGTGAGCGCGAGTGAGTGCGAGTGGTGAGGGCAAGTGGTGAGCGCGAGTGCGAGTTGTGAGGGCGAGTGGTGAGCGTGAGCGCGAGCGAGTTCGTCAGGAAAAATATATTTTTTTGTGTGCGACTGAGTGGCGTCCAGTTTTTCCGAGGTATGACCACGCATGCACTTTGTCTGACGAAGAATAATATAGGTGGGGCAGCCTACAACAGTCAAACCCGATTAACAAGAACCGGGATATAGCGAATGACGCTATATATCGAACAAAAGCAAATCTGTTACGAAAATGAATGAGAAGCATATCCCTTATAACGAAGTTCACATCGGATATATCGAACTCGGCGTGCTTACAATTTCCACCAAAATGCATGGTCTCGGAGTGGCGATTGAAGTGTTGATGGGCCATGTTTGAGACGTTGAGCCTCGCATGGAGTGACGTGATGCCTGACACCTTCCGTAACTGTTTTCGACGCACGGGATTCACGACGGAGCCCCCCATGCAGCCAGAGAGTACGGAACATGATGGTAACATCGGCGAACTGCGCGCGAAGACTCACCAACGTGCCAGATGCTGTGCTGAAAGGAGTGTCCTCAGATAATTTCCTGAGTGTTGACGACGATGTTGCGGTCACTGTGAGCCCCTCGAGCGCACACACCGTCGCCGTTGTCATGGCAGCTGCTGCTGCTGAAAGCAGTGAAGAGACTGAGGATGTCACAACGTAAAGCTGTCCCACACTTTATGAAGCGCTTTTGGCAGCCGATCTTCTCCGCCAATATTGCTTCGATACTGAAGGAGATGGAGTTGATCTGGTGCAAACAATGCTTGTGTAGACAATGCGGTGTTAGTTGGTGCCGCCAAAACGAAAGTGAAAACAAAAATCGACCCTTTCGTGAGAAGTAGGCAGTTAAGGCGGAAAGTAGCTTTATTGCATGCAATAAATGGATTGTTTTCTGTAAAGTAATGGCATACTTATGTTCGTCCCGCGTGTTGCGAACTAGTCACAAAAAATTCGTTATAGGTCAGTTCGGCTATATCAAATAATTTGATATATCGAACTAAGCGCGGCGGATATTGCAGTTCGCTATAACCGGGTTTGACTGTGTACTGTTTGCCAAGTCTTCGTGCCACTTCTGCGAAGCTGCCCCAATTTTTTTATTTGCAAAAATGAAGCAGTCATGAATTTTTAATTTAAAAAAAACACCGCGAATACTTATGTAATGATGTTTTGGCTCTAATACGCTAATGTTTTCTTTTTATGAACAATTTTCACAAGAAGGAGGTGTTTCCAGATTTAGTGGTTCGGAAAAATTTTGGCTATATAAACTTCTCCTTACAGATTTCTAACTTTTGTCCGGATGGCTGAATCGAGGGACAGACAGACAGACAGACAACAGACAGACAGACAGACAGACAGACAGACAGACAGACAGACAGACAGACAGACAGACAGACGGAGGACAGACAGACACACAGACAGACACACAGACAGACAGACAGACACACACACAGACAGACAGACAGACAGACATTTTTGGGTTTAAGTAGCCCAAGAAAGACTGTCGTCCTTAAAACGGGAAATAGTAAATGGTGCGTGCTACGCGGCCCAGGCGTCCAGGCTACGTGGCCCACACCGCCGCTGCTAGAGACTAGCTAGGGCCGCTCTCCCATTCGTCTGCATTCTACTTTTCCATGCGTTGCCATTCACATCGCCCAAGTATGCGTCGACATTAGGTGAAGCTCGCGGAGATAAACTCATACTAGTCTGACCACGCGTTTTATCAAACGACCCTAACAACAACTTACAGAAACCGTCTTTACGCAAAGGATTACTTGTGAGCTTCGCATACCCTTAGCGACACTCGTAGGATCGAATCTAATTTTTTATACGGCATGTATTGAGGGAGCGCATTGTTACGCGCATTTTCTTGTCGACTGATATCGATATGTTTCTGTTTATTGCTTACACAGTACATCTTCTCTGCGCATGAATTGCATGGTTCCCTTAATTTTTTGTTTATAATAGTAGCATTCGTATGCACCGCGTACTTTCCTTATTTGTACACTCACAAATAAACGTTTACAGCAGAGTCCTTATTATTAGTTGCACACAACAGGCTGCAGTTTGTACAACGATGCAACAAACGATGTGCAACGGCAGGAAGCCAGGTCTTGGTGACATAAACGAAGTCAGAAACCTGTCCGCTCCGTTCAAAGCGGATCTGTTATCAATGAAGATCTTGTATTGTAGCCACCTCGCAACCGCAACAAAAAAAGATCCCTTATCAATGAAGATCTTTTGTTGCAGTGACTCCGAAACAACAATAAAAATAATTACCTTTTCTGAGATGCTCTTTGCTGATGATGCCCTCATCTCGCCTCCAATGTCAGCTTGAGGGTACGTTTATTCCGCTATTTTCAGCATCGTTAACGTATTCCTGCTTGTGAGTCTGTTTGTTCTGGGAAGCTTTGCAGCTTATACTTTTTTTACTTCTTTAATTTTTAAGTAATTATTTCACTTCTATGGGCAGTGTGGTATCATTCCTGACAACCGCCCCTTCCACCGATATGCATCTACTTATTTTAGCAACAGATTCGCCCTTATCGCGTTGTCTTCCGACGTCAATCCTGTTTTTTTTTTTGATCGGAGACATGATGAAATGAAATCCTCGTTATCTTCGTTTGGCGGTAACTGCTTTCGTCAAACCTTTCATGGCCGCGCCTTCCGTTGGATTCATTCGAGGATATTTACAGTATCGGCATTGCGGTTAACGCCACGCCTGAGCCCTTTCAACGGCTGCGTATGTTGCGGTCGCTTTACGGAGTACGTGACTTGTCTGACCGATAGTCATCTGTGGTTCCCGGCGAATGAATTCTTCGGGGAACGGCGTAGATTCTCTATTGGCAGTCGGCCCTGCTTCTTGGAGGTCGAGTCTTCCCGACCCTTGCCCAGTCGATGAACCGGACGACTCGGTGACCCGTACATCGCTTTCTAAAGGCTCACGAGGAGTAGTGGTAGCACTACCCGCTCCGGAGAGAGCTATACATTGGTGGCCTACGGGAAAGTTCTATGTGCAGCATTTCTCTGCAGCTGGTTATTCAATAACGTTGAGGGCCGATCTCTCAGTTTCTTGGTGTACAGGCACTACCTTTGACCCTTAGCGTGAACCAATTGGCAGATTAACGACCTGACTTGCAACCATGCACCGATCAGAGAATTAGTGGCATATCTTCAAGATAAATTCACTTTGTATCTTATTGTCTGTTTGTTTGTTTGTTTGCTTGCTTGTCTGCCCCGTCGTGCTCTATCCCACCAACCCTTCGGAAAACTGAGCCGTCCAGTTTTTCTGGGGGAAACTCCTTCCACAACAACTTCTCCTTCAGCATCAAAGTTGTTAATGCTGAAAACCTCCTTCAGCAAAAATAATCCTTCTGAGCACCCGTGAAACATATCGGTATCAGTTTAAGGGGAAGACGTAAAAGCGTTGGTAGACACTAGTGCGAGCATTGATATTATTCACTATGATTTATGTAAATGACTGCAATGAGTGAAGATGCCGTGCCATCATCATCAGCCTGTCTACGGCCCACTGCAGGGCAAAGGCCTCTCCCATATATCTCCAATTATCCCGGTCCAGTGCTAACTGCGATCAATTTATCTCCTTAAACTTCAAATCTCATCTGCCAATCTAACTTTCTGCCGCCCCCTGCCAGCTTGCCTTCTCAAGGGATCCTGTTACCTTTAATGACCAGGGGTTATCTTGCCGTTAGCATACATGACTTGCCCAGACCCATTTTTCATTTCTTAATTTCTTCTTAAGGTCCTTAACACGTGTTTGTTCCCTGACCTACTCTGCTTCTCTTCTTGTCCCTCAACGTTGCACCTATCATCTCCCGTTCCATTGCTCACTCAGTCGCCCTCAATTCAGGGTTGAACCATTTTAGTGAGACTCGAAGTTTCTGCCCTGTAGGTGAGCACCGGTAACATGCAGCTGTTATTCACTTTCCTCTTCAGGGACAATGTAGGCTGCCATCCATTATCTGAGAATACCTTCCGAATGCACTCCACCCCATTCATATACTCCCCATTCTTATCCTTCTCATGCCAAATGTGGTCGGAGTGCTTTTATTGCTTTCGGGTGATGTTTGAGCTAAACCCCGGTCCTCCTAAAGCTGACATCACTGGTCTAGTCACCTCCATTAAACGCCCGAAGAAGCTCAATCCGATTTCCTTACAGAACTGGCTGACATAAAAGCACCTCAGTCCGCCCACGAACAACTCATTTAATCTCTGAGTAACCTAATTAATCTGCTTGAACTAGAACAATCGAAACCACATATCAATGCTGAAATGGAAGAAAACATGTCAGATAAAACAAGAACTAAGAAGTTCATTAAAGCCGACACAATTGATGCGAACAATCGCATGCCTGACAATAACCTTTTTTAGGCCTCAATTACTGTGAACAAGAGACGTGGAAAGAATCAGAAAAAAAGATACTTGACTTTTGCACAACTCAGTTAAATCTTGAACTAAATTCCACGGACATAGAACGAGCTCATCATCTTGGCAATTTTCAGGATAGCAAGAAAAGCCCAATAATAATCAAACTGGTCAACTACAAAACAAAAGAAAGCATCCTTGCATGTGGCCGGAAACTGAAGGACACACAGTACGCCATACGGGAAGATTTCGCATCGGTCACACGTTTCGCACGTTCCAAATTGTTACAGTTCATCCGACCCAAAAATGTGCCTTTAAATTACAGCTCGATAAACGTCATGAGGGTTCTAAGTCTTACTTCTACGACGCCGCTTCAGACACAGTAATGGAAAGCACAAACAACCGCACAGAATTCCCATCAGAAAGTACATCAGCCGCTCTTGCAGACACTACGGCAGATAGTGTACCACGAAGTCTCACTGATGCTGGAAAATGAACGCAGAACAAAACAAACCTTTCCAGGCTTCGCCTCACTGCGCAGTCTCATCTTGTGTGCACTTAAACATTGCATTTACTAACATCCGCAGCATCATTCCCAAACGTGATGCATTATGCAGCTTCATTGAAGGACATCCCTGCTGATGTCGTTTACTAACAGAAACATGGCTACATGACGACATCTCTGATAACGTAAGTATTTCCAGCAGATCTTAATTGACCCTGTACGTCGTGACCACCACAGCAGGAGAGGAGGACGGCTACTCATCGGCATCAAAAACACACCTGTCACCTTCACTTATATTTCACGACGATGAAATAGAACTAATATGGCTTCTTGTCTACAACAACACTGTCAATCAAGTCTTTGGTATCTGTTACCTGCCCACCCGTTCACCCTCCCAACTTTCTGTGCCAGTCTCCAATCATCACTTCATTCGGTTAAAGATAAGTTTTCCTAACGTTGCCGTTTCCCTCTTCGGCGATTTTAATTTTCCGCACATTTCATGACCCCTGTTGACTACACTTAGTGGTTAACTATTTAGTCAAGCCATACAGTTATCAATTTAGCGCTGGACATCAAACTCCATCAAATCATTACGTGCCCTACAAGGGCGATAATACGCTTGATCTGCTGTTAGCATCGAATCCCGACGACGTTAAAAGGCCGTAACTATTCTTCCCTGGAATAAGCGACCATCATTTCAATTCATATTTCGAATTTCACTTACCAGTAATCAAAAGGTCACCCTTAGAAACTTTATTATCCGATTGTCAAAACAGAAATTTTAACGCATTTAACACATAACTAAATTATTTCTTTCAGGACTTAAGACACTCGTACTTAAACTGCCTCAGTTAATACTAATGAGAGATATACAAGACGTCATGTCCCCCAAACGTGAAAAATAAATTAATGCTACCTACAATTACTTATCAAATCTGATTCCAACCACCCATGTTAATAAGCAGCTTAAGATCTCTACTTATTAGAAAGAACGCTTGTACAGGAAGGGCCAATGCAGTTAACTGTCCGGAAGCTTGGGAACGATACCAGTTAAGTTATAACAATATATTCAAACAATTAGTGCGCTAAAGATAATTTTTTTCTTCCGATTTGCTCACAATTCTTCAGTCAAACCCTACTAAAGTAGGGCGTATTCTTCGCAGTAAAAAATACCCTCATAGAACTTGTGGCCCCGACGATATGCCTATAAGTACTGAACCAGTGCGCTGATGCCCTAATGGTTATTTTTTGTTGCATGTTTTCGCCCTACTAGCGCTTCTATCATCCCCTCCCCGCTAAACTCCTATCACAATACACGATGCCGGCACTTAAGTTCACCATGAGGGTATTTCTAACCCTTATCAAGTCACTAATATATGTTCTTCAGCCGGTTGTTCATCAATCAACAGCAAACTACTAATGAATGCCACTGTTCTTTCTAGTCAGATCCTTTGTTTAATGTTCACACTATCGGTTAGACTCTAGCATCGTTCCTGCCGAATGGAAATTGCGCAAATTGTTCCACTCTTTAAATCTGGGTAATCGTGCAGTGCCATCTAACTACCGCCCAATTTCTCTTACGTGTTGTCTCTTGCAAGTACTCGACAATAATAGCATCAAATCTTATGAAGTACCTTGAATCAAACTGAACTTCTTTTATCCTCACCACATGGTTTCCGCAAATCATTATCATGTGAGACTCAACTGGCTGAATTTACACACGATATCTTTCAGTGCATGGATGCTAACCTACAAGCCGATGCCATATTCTTAGATTTTTCAAAGGCATTTGCTCGCGTCCCGCATAATCACCTCTGGTTAAATTATCTACCCTCGGTATTCCGCGAACTTACTGCGCTGTTAGAAACATTTCGTTACTCACCGAATGCAACTAACTCTTGCCAATAACAAACACTCACCACTCTCCAGCGTCACTTTGGAGTACCCCAGGGTGCATGTTTATCTCCTCTGCTGTTTCTAATTTACATAAAGGATTTAGCCATTAATACTAAAACAAAATTAAGATTATTTGCCGACGACTGCGTCATATATAACCCTATCAAAAACTCAATCAATAACGGCGCCCTGCAGCACGATCTGAACTCCATTTGTTCATAGTGCGATAAAGCACAGATGCTTCTTAACCTTGCCAAATGTAGACATGTCATTTTCTCGTAAAAACATCTTAACCGAGCATTCCTATATCATTAAATCAACCCTGGTTGATTGGACTACCAAGTACAAATAGCTCGGTTTTCACCTTACTTCATATCTATCCTGGGTTCCACTCAATGAATTCATCTGCTCTGACGCTTCACGCACACTTGGATTCCTGCGCCGAAATCTTCAGTCCGCAACTTCCGATATTAAAAAGCTGGCATACCTAACATTCGTTCGCCCTAAGCTGGAATACGCGTCATGTATTTGGAATCCTTCGCAGTCATATCTTTCTAACGATTTGGAATCAATTCAAAATGGCGCAACTCGTTTTATCACGTCAGAGTACTCGAACGAAATAAGTGTCGCTTCGCTCAAACAAAACCTCAATATTCCCAAGCTTGCATGTCGTCGCATTATCTCTCACCTGTGCCTTCATGCTTTGTATTGCCCTCCTGAAACAAGGCAGGCTTTGTTAATACCGCCGCCACGAACGTCATCCCGTTCGAATCATAATCCTCCCATTGCCCGAATCAACTGTCATACGTCATCAATGAACTCTTCCTTCTTTCCTGATGTTATCGCGATGTGGAATACATTGTCGGATGATATCGCCTCATGTAGTAATTGAAGAACATTTCGTGACAAGCTAAACTGTCAAATTGCAACGAGGGGGTCCGAAGCACTAGCAAAGACCCCCGGGTGTTTTTTCTACATTTCAATAAACGTTGAAAAAAATTGCAACGCTACCGCTATTTTTGTGATTGAACTCGGTTAAAATATGTGTAATGCTGTTCCCTCCGACAAGTTGTTGTTTACCTCTGTAATCTTGTAATTATTTTTTCCTTCCTTCTTGTTTGTTGTTCATAAGTTGTTTACCTCGGCGAACAGCCCCCCTTTATGTAATGCCCTCGGGCCTTTAAGGTGGAAATCTGTTCCCAATCCAATGTTCTGAATGCCCTGTAAAGGACCTTTGTTGCGTGGTGCGAATGAAACGCCTGTACAACCTTCTGCGTTTTCTACAGTACGCCCCGACCCCACTTAGGCCGAGTCGCCATCTTATGTTAATGAAATTTCTTGATTCATTCATTGTCAGGTTATTTATTCATTTGGTTAGAGTAACCGAAGCTCCATGCACAGGCAAGACAGCGCGCGCAGTCTCACTCCAGGCCCCGCCTGAGTGTGCAGTATTTAATTTTGGGAGGTGCGGGGAATTTTCGCCCCAGAAAAAAGGCTTAGACTGTGACAGGGAGGAACAAAGAGTTTAGAAACAGAAATAAAGAGTTAATTCAAAATGTAACACAAAAAGCTTCGAGATGCAGCGCATGTACGTACTCTGCGCAACCTCTAAATTATCCTTTTTTCTTCCTGTTTTCTTTGTACTGGGCATTCGCAAATTTCTGATCATTTTGGTGTGAACACGCGTCGAAAGCTCAGAGGTCTAAGTGGAGCGTCACATGCTGCAAAAGGTATTGGCGGGTAGCCCGTATTTGTTTGGTAGTCAGAATCAGATGCCTCGTCCGGTACCCCCCCCCTCTTCGCGCGGCAAAAACGGAAAAATGGAGCCGAGTAATATCCGATCTATACATGGCGAATATGGCTTGCGAATTCGCAGCAGCGGCACCACTCGTGCGAAAAACGGTGTTTTTTGCTGTTTTCCCTGCTGCGACAAATTGCCTAATACCAAGCGGCATTCACAGGAATTGTTTGACCGTTCCTAACATTTGACTATTTGCCACTGCAACGAAACTTGATCGCTTTGCCGGACGAGCGGCGCGCAGCTGCGAATTCGCAGGCAAAATTTGCACCATGTAGAACAAGCTCTACATCCGTGTTCCCTCTTTTTGAGGAAGCGAAACGATTCGCGGAACTCTGAGTGTTTCGCTGCACACCGTGCACATCCCACTCTCAGAAACGCAACGTAAACTAAAAAAAAATTCAGGAAATGGAAAACTTGTGCTACCGGTGCTCCCCCGCACACTACCCGAAGGTGTCACTACGCACAAATAACAAGGTTCCCGCAATGAACAAAGGCGTTCATTTACAGGCATTGCAATACGAATACTAGAAGAGACAATGAAGAAAGATAACATGCAATGCCACACTATCATGACATAGACAGGCAGGCTTACTAACACATAGAAAATATCAAGCCTGCTATGCACCGTTTAAACAATATCATCTTGGGGGACCAGCTCTCATCTTTGGATGGCTATTGCAGAGGACATTTGGTATTTGATACACTGCCTAACCAAAACTCATTCTGTGTTTTGACATCGTATACTTTTATCCCAAAGTAAACGCTGTGACTTCTTTCTCTAAATGCGCCTCTGGCTTCCTTCCTTTTCTTGAGTCTATCGTTAGCCACCCTGGTTGATTACATTGTTTATAACACAAAATCAATAGATCGTCACACCGAAAGTTCTGACAAGCATCACCGCCACGTCCAAATTCAGTGCACTGACTAGAGCAGTTTAGTGCGGAGGCGAGTCTAACAACGCTTGTGCAGCGCTAAAATGCTGCGTGCTGCATTTTGTGTTTTAAGCGGGGATTCTTGGCTGATGTGGTTTGTCGAAGTTGTGTGCAAGCTTAACCGCTATCATCAGTTCCTGTGTGTTGTTGGTATTTCAGTTCACAGAGCATTGTTTTGTGGTCTCAACGTGCAATGTGTCGCCAGCAAATCTACGTGGAACTCGTCTGCGTTCCACGCAGGATGGGTGATTCATGCCATTAGCGGAGTGCATTGATGCCAATCGGAAAACACGGCGCTAAAAACGAGACAGCGGAGGAAAAGGAAGGCACTGCGCTTACTACCAACAGTCAGGTGGCAGTCAGGTGGCAGTCAGCGCACTGTATGTTTTTTCCTCCGTCATTTGGTTTTTATAGCTGATTTTCCCAAAATAGCTCCATGCACCGGCTATCCCTCCTGGGTTTACTGTGCAGACCGTATTGAAAGCGTGGTTGCCTTGAAAGCGTGGTTGCCAAGGGTGGGACTGCCCGTAGAATGACGTGAATGCCGGGTGCACATGAACTTGGAATCTCAATAAGACACATTGTAGGTACTGGGGAGAAATCGGGGTCGCCTGGAAGATTCGATCGTCGATGGGAGCCGTAGATATACGAATGAGAAACTAACCGCGTTTGCGTCTTCTTACCGGGGCTAATCCCGTAGTGAGATGAAGACAGCAGTGATTAAGATCACTCGGTTCTCATGTCAACGCGCTATTGACTGCAGTCCCGTTTGTGGCGAGGGGGATAAAGAGAACTGTTTAATGAACCGTCGAGGTCAGAAACGCTATACCGGCCAACTTGCTAGGCCAGATGCGATTAAGGTGGGAATAAAAGTTCGTTTACACGCACATAAACAAATGCGCACACAGCCAAAAGGCAAGCATACAATCAGCTGAAACAATCATATGGCCATATCAGACTTTTTTTATCGAAGTGAGCGAGATCCACGAACCAAAACTAAGCCAGATAAAACTGCAGTGACCAGAAAAACTCGGCAACTTCCCCATAAAGAAGAGGTAGAAAGAAAATAGGTGAGTTAACACCTACAAACGTGTACGCAGATCGTAGTTAATATGGAAAATGAGCCAGATCATGGTGTTTACGGTCACTCAGTTCTCGTGTCAACGTGGCATTGACTGCTGTCACGTTTTAGGAGAGTGAGATTAAGAGAACTCTTTAATGAACCGTTGAAGTCAGGAACGCTACAGCGATTCAACTTGCTACGCCAGGTGTGATAAAGGTGTGATTAAAAACTTACGCACGCATACAAACACGCGCACAGCGGAAAGACAAGTATACAATCAGCTGAAACAATCATAGGACCATATGAGACTTCTTTTTCAATTGATGCGGATCCAGCAATCTGAACTACGTCAGAGAATACTGCAGTGACAAGGAAAACTCAGCAACTTTCGCATAAAAAAAAGGTGGTGGAAGTATATAGGTGAGATAACACCTGAAAACGTGTACGCAGATCTTTGTACAGATTCAGCTAGAAATGAGCCATATCCTGCTGTTTCACGGATCAAAATGCGCCAGATCCATTTGGCCAATGGCACTTTGATTTTGGCTTGACTGTCAAAGCTCTTTCATGGCTGTTTTGGGAAGTTTTATTTTTTGCTTTCCGGGGCCGGCTTTTCATGAATTCGGACGGACCTTAGAAGGTCGGCGAAAGATCTGTCCCCAGATGTCAGCGACGAAGTGAACGGAATAAGAAGTTACTGAATTGAAACTGAGAGATGTGAAACAATTATTCATCTCGTCTCTCCCGTCCTAACGGAGTAACTCTGGTTGCATTAATTTTTTTTACACCCACATTTGCCATTTTTGCTTTAAATAAATATCCACCGCTTAAATGATGATCGCTATTGGTTTCCCCTTTGTAGCGGGGTGATGACATGTCATCTTACCAAAACGGACTTAATATACCTATGTTTTATACTCTTGTTTAATACTAGCGCTGCTTAGGGCTGGCACAAAATGCCTTATTAGGACACAAAATACTTTTTTTTCTGCTACAGGTGGTAGCTGTCCTAGGCAATATTCCCTCTCTGCTTTTCTTCCACCAGCATTCTAATCTTCTTTTGTCGCCCTCGACAGCCTTACTAACTTAACTTCCTCTGTGCTACCCTTAATCCTAGAGCTTCTGGAAGCCGAATATTCCCTCATGTAGATTTGGATGGATCACCCTCACATTATAACACTATGTGCTGCATAGTTTCTGTTTCTTTTCCGCAGACGGACGCATACCCCATCATTTGTGAATACTTCCCCACAAAGCTCCCAGTTCGCAAGCAACCTGCTCTAGCCTCAAAAAGCAAAGCACTGCCCAGGGAATTATCGTCGAAATTTTCCTTGCTTGTGTTTAATTTCTCAGCCCTGTAAATCTCTAACGAAGTTTTAGATTCCATTTTTTGTCTCCATTTATTCGTTTCAATCTGCCTTACCTCTTTTTTGGTTACCTTGGCTGTTTTGGATCCTCCACTGTTCTTTCCGTATTTCATCGTTAGCCTTCTAGTCTTCCTTAACTACTGCTTGTCCATGCTTTTCAAGTATAAGTACCTAAAATCCTTAGCTGCCCACCTTCGTTGATCCATTGCTCTCAACCTCATCTCAATACATATTTTACTCTGTGCTTCCAGAACTTCAGCCCTAACAACCTCCCCCTCTCCCTTTTCTGAGGGTACGTACCACTTCATTAGGGTGAGGAAGAAGATATGAGGAACCTTCTTGTGAATCGTTCTGGAAATTCATGGCAAGGGCATGCTTTCTTCAAAAGTGACTTAATTAAGGCGTACCCACAAAACTTATGCCGCGGAAGAATTTCAAATGAGCGGATAATGGTGCCAAGAGGACTCACCTGCTCTGAAGCTCTGTTGCACATGTTTAACGCCTTTTCTGCCAGAACGCAACTGCACCATTCTTGAAAGTCAATTTAAATACAGTTTTCTAAGAATGCCGCATGAACTTGAGTGTTTCAATTTAACATGGGCCAGATGCAAACTTATCACCGCAATATTGCTCTAGTTCACCGCATAATGTTTTATTTATTTTGTGGTCATTAACTTCCCCTAGTTGAGATGTAAAACATATCATATAATAGTTATGACAGCGTTGCACTTAGGTCCGGCAACAAACTTCCGCTTTTTTCTCATATTTGCTTTAGCATGGCTCATTTCTAAAAAAAAAATATCGCCTCATATATTTGCAGCGTACGTCGAGTGAAGAGTCCAAAAGAGATGTTAATTCCGCATTTGTTGCACGACATGCAATTCCTGGATTTTTCCGCGGAACGGGAAGTTCCCGTTAGAAGACCTGGGTGGATAGCTGCAGACCTCCAGAGAAAACTACCCGCTGTTCGAGCTCGTAACAAAGACACGCGCGGAGAATAAGTTTTAATAAACAAAAAAAAAAAAGATGCAGTTACTGCTTGGCATCGCAAGGTCCCGTTACCATCACCACAATTCGGGGGATTTCCCTTTGGATCCCCGGAAAGCAGCAAACCATGCATAAAGGTCATTTTCCCTTCGGCACCTCGAGGCGGCTCAACAATCGGTAGATTTCAGATGATTCCCCTTTTGCTACTCATTTTTCTCTTCGCTTGGACGAAACTAAAGCGAAGCAAGGGGTGCAAACAAGAGGTAGCAACTCAAATTGTTAGCATCACTTTACCCGCAATTATGCCGCTTATATCTTCCCTTAGTTTTAATTCGTAAGCTTCTTCAACCATGAGACCACGATCAGACTTGGCCAATTCCCCCAGAGTGGGTGCGTGACATTGTTGTTATGGCTCCAAACAACCAACCAACCAACTCCTTTGTAATCCCTACGCCTTCGCCTTCGAAGCTAGTAAGCAGACATAAGTTCCGGATGAATGTTTGCTTTGCTTTACGCAGGTGAATTTCACGCATGTGTAATTCAGTTTCACAATAAAACGTTGAGCGAAAGCGTTCATCCTTGCTCTTTCCCTCCACGTGTTTTGTTATTTAGCGCTACATTTTCAGGGTGTACTCACACGTGCGGGTTAGCAGCTTTAAAAACTGTACGCCCGGGTAGGTTCTCGCTGGAACGCGGTGTTAGATGCATTCTGTTATAACTCGTTGAACACTGCGGTCAAATAGCTATATTTGCATGAAAGACATTCATCTATTTCAAATAGTGCCCCTTCTGTCCGGCTCCTGCCGAAGACGCCGACACCAATCACCTGCTATGGACGTGCCCTTCCCTGAGTGCAGCAAGGTCCCGACACCACTGCGGCACAGGCCTGCATCCTGGGAGACCCCCCGATCTCCAACGATGGCTGTGGGGGCCCCACCATTGCTGTCTTCTGGACTTCCTCCGGGAAACGGGTGCCAACTTGTACCTTTAGGACTTCATGCCACAGGGCGTGCTATCGCAATTAAAAAAAATGTGTGGGGCAAAGTGCAAAGCGCGATATGTTTAAAATGGCGGTGCTACTTCGAAGGTCTACTTCGATAATAAGCTATTTCTTGCAATTATTACTTTGGCTATATTTACAACAAATAAGACGCCATATATCTGAAGTGAAAAAGGGGCGGTAGCCCCTACCTGAAGACGCAAAATTAACCGGTATTTCCCTTTCGGTTTGGCGGTTCATTACACTCTGCGACACGAACTCGTTTGCCGCATTCCGGAAAAGCAGATCGGAATGGCCAGTGACGTCAAGGACCCGCTGTGTGAGAAGGAAGGGTTAGGTTGACTGTACCCAGAAGTGAAGCTGGGTTTTGTTTATTTGTTTTTGTATCTATATAGCTCACCGGTGACGTATACCGAAGCCTCGTCGTAACCTGTCACACCCCTCTGCATGTTCCAATGCCAACCGTCATTGGCAAACCGAGTCTTTATCGTGTTCTTCAGGTTCCTGACCCAGAATTTTGTCGTTTCTGTCCCTTTTGCTCAGGTGAGCGCCATCTTCACGTCTCGGAAGTGGTCGTGGACTGTGCCGCCCGGGTCTACGGAGAGCGGGTGAGTGCGGCACCACTTTCGCCTACGTCACCTCGGAGGAAGAAAGGGCCAGTCTGTCACACCATCAAGTATGCGCATGAATTCACCGCCGGTAACCGACCCTTAGGTTTTCGCAAGTAACACAGGAACGCCTACGAGTGTTTTTTACTTGAGGGTGGAAGTGCATGGCGTGCACGTCGTCCGTATTAGCGAAATCTTACATCCGAAATCTTAACGTCCGAAATCTTAACGGAACTCAGGTGAACCCAAAATCTCCGACCCACAAAGAAACTGCCCTTTAGCAACTGTCAACTGTAAAGCGCATTGAAAATTTACCTACTAAGCGCCCCCCATTCCAAAAAGCCTCAATGTACAATGGGGGAACAAATCCGCTTTAAAAATAAAAAAAAAAAAAAAAAAAAAAAAAAAAAAAATTTTTTTTTTTTTTTTTTTTTTTTTTTTTTTTTACCATAAAGTAGCCATAGGGGGGGCTTTGGATGTATACGGGTCGTTAATTGAGAGCGAATGTCGTTTTTTTAAATGCAGAGCATTTCTTTAACTCACGATGTCACCCGTTCTAGGCGTCCGTAGTAGTCCGCACCCCTCCCCCTACACTATATAAAAAAATAATACTTACCGGCGCCTGGTTTCGATCCCATGACCCTGCGGGCGGAACGCAAGGTACATGGTGCTCTACCCACTGCGCCACAAAGCCGACACAGAATGGAAGGCTACGAACGCGCCTTATATCCTTGACTCATTCAAACTACGTCAAGAAGCTGCTGATACAACGCATTCACTACCACCAACTCCCCAAACACTAAACGTTAACGCAATACACCCACCCCCTATCCGACGCATTTACTCGAGTCCCCCTCGCGGGGAGATGGGCCCAATTTTTTTTTCGACGGAGCCCAGTCGCTTCTATCGTCTATGGTAGATACGATGCTTATATCGTGAAGGCACGCCACTAAGCTAATTTGAGGTGGACGTAACGAGACTGCTATATTAACATAAATACACTTCTCATAAGTTAATTACAGGGTACTGCAGTTGGAATAGTATTTACGCTACAAATAATCCTCGACGATGGCTGTCCATCTACTACTTCAAGCAGAGCACTTGCCGCGTTGGTACTTTACACAACGACAAAACGAGGCTCCGAAAGAACTCGTTGTTTTGCAGCCATCCGTTGTACAGGTTGGAGGGTGGAACATTTTTCACCGCCATTTAGTGCGCCATATACAGTGCGCCTTTATACAAATTCGGCATTAAGCAATTACGCTTAGGTCAATGTGTGTCTATTTGGCTCGACCATCCGACAGAGTGTATAATGCGCCACGGAATATAAAATATGCAACGTAACGCCCCACGAACAAAATAAAAACGCTTTGTCGCTTTCGTCTATAGTCCGGGATGCGGGTGCCCGTGCCCTAACAGCAGCAGCAGCGCTCGTGGAAAAAACATTTATTCCTGCTCCTCCTCGCTTTTCCTAACTTACGAGATGGCTAAAGCGCTCTGGATAATGTCCTCAGGAAGCAAGTCTGTACGACTTTCAGTGAGGCCTCCGATGATTTCTTGAACATTATAAAGACGGTCATTCACGACCGTAAATCCCAACCTGCATTTCCCGCCGATGTGGAATGTTTGTTGCCATATCGGGTTTATTTGATTGTAGGTTTCGGCCACGCAACGCAGGCGATGAGGGTGCCGTAGTGGAGATCGGATTAATTTGACCACCGGGATCTTTAACGTGCGCCGAAATCTCGTAACACGGGCATTTGCTTTCGCTGTAAAAGCGACCGCGTTGGGTATCGAACGCAAACTCGTGCTCGCAGCGCAACGCCTTAGCCACTGAGCCACTGCGTGGTCCATATCGGGTACTTTAGCACTCCTCGTCACGTTACTTTGGCTCACACAAATAAGAAGTTTCTTTCTAGGAACTTTGTAACTTATGTCGTGTTTTGGAGCACATCTTCAGCATGCATTTCTGATTTACTGCGTGTTTTTTTATGTAGTTATTGCTGCGGATGAGATGTGCTCACTTCGTATCGTATGGTTCTGAGGTCCTCCTCGTGTTGCCCTTGCATACCTGCTTCGGTTCACCTTTTCCGCGGCGTACAACAGCCTGATATCGTTACGTTTTTGGGAGGGAAACGCGTATAATTCTTCCTTCCATCCTTTGCCTCCAATGCGTGGGACCTTCGCGGTCGTTTGAATAACATTTTTGAAGACATTGACCCAGCAGTGCTAAACGACAAGGACACGAGAAAAGAGGACACCGCAGCCCTGACTCACAGAGAAATTTTGTATGAACCTGAGTGCATGCCTGAAAACTTTTCGGGGGTGTAACACGCCGAAGGTACACCGGTGCTATGAAGGGCGCCGTCGTGGAGGGGTCTCGGATTAATTTTGACCTCGTGGGGATCTTTACGTGCGCCAAAATCTCAACACACGAGCGTTCTCGCTGTTATTCGTCTCCCTCTGAAGAGCGACCACCACGGCTGGGATGGAACCCGCGTCCTTGGACTCAGCAGCACAGCGCCTTAGCCACTCAGCCACCCTGGCGGGAGCTTGTAAAGTAATCGTAGGCGCGCGAATACACAGCTCACCACTTCTTTGTATGCTATATGTTTCAGTGATCTCTGAGCTGGTCTCGGTGCATCGATAGCCTTTCTGTGTCCTAAAACACAGCCCCGCTATCGCGCACCATGCCAGTATGCGTTTCTATGCAAAGAGCTCTTGTCCTCCAACCTCCTGGCGTTGGCTCTTCGACCGGTCTCGCCTATGTAAGCACGACCACACCAAAAATGGCAGTAGCACCTGTTTTTAATGGTGCGAAAGAGGACGACCGCTTGAGCACACACCTTTTCCTGGAGAAACGTAACAAGCCTGGCTTGAACTTTCTGTCTACGATGCAACAAACCTTTTTTAGCTTGTTAGGCACCAAGAACGCCACCTGAGCTCAAAGTGACCGGTAGCATTCTCCAAATCACTGAAACAATCTGCGCATATACGGAAAAAAAAATTCCGTGACAATTAGACTCTAAAAAAAAAACTCAAACATTACGCATCATGAAGAAGCCGAAGCTAAACGGAATCTCCCTAAGGACAACCCAGAGCTTCAAATCAGAAGATTGCATGCTGGGTGGAACTGGGTTTAATTTTTGTTTTACTTTCCGCGTTTCAATTGTGAAAGTGGCGGATTTTTTTTCGCTCAACAATATTCACAAGTATGAAGTGTTGTACCTCATTTATACACAGTTTGGAAAGGTTTTGCATATGCAAACTACTTCTTCAAGAATCTTTTTAATTTTTGTTCGGGAGAACCATGGGAAATTTGTTTCCCAGCGCCTCTGGACTAGAAGCGGTGCGCCTGCCCCTATGGCATAGCTCATAGAGTGCGTGCCTATTCGGTGCGGCAATTCGAATAACTGAATTCTCGGAATCAGTTGTTGCGCTCATGTTCGCCTATTTGCAACAAAATCAGTTGTCAGTGCGGCCTATTCACGAGGAACTGATCGTCTTCTCTCTCTAACAAAGCAGCAGTCAGCTGTCCGTCCGCCCATTTCGGTCTCTCTCTGTGTATGTGCGTTTGTTTGTTTGTTTCCGTTTCTGTGGAAAGTCCCGAGCGCAACATTCTCGAACTGGTATTACTGACTACAGAAAAGTGCACCTCTGATTCATTTTTAACCTTTTTAGCGCTTTAGCTGACGTTTAGCTCCCGTTTCCTCTGCCCGAACCGTAGAATTTGCGCTGCGACGGCGCTGCTGTACTCGGGCGAACTGCCCGTTGACGTTCCAGGCCGACTCAAGAGAACCATAAAGCAGCATACTTCACACTGTGTGGAACTGAGTTTAGTTCTTTTGAAATTTACCATGACTTTCAGTTCGCCTATACAGTAGAACCCCGTTGATACGTTACCGGTTTATACGATTTCCCAGGGTCTATACGCTCTCAATTATGAGCACTAAAAATGCCACATAGTGTTACGGCATTTTTTTTTTCGGTTGCTACGCTCCTGGATAACACGATTTATCGGGCGATACTTTCAAAATTTTACAATTTTATGCAACTACGACCGGATGATACATTTTACTGTGAAAAAAAAAAAAAAAAAACGTGCTGTCGTGCGTGCGGACCGAGCCGTAGCGCGCGCGGGGCAATACGCAGTCGTTTTGCGGCGGCCGTTACCATACAGCCGTTCAAGCACTCCACCCTTTGGGAGACGCTTCCGCTGGAGCTCCGCTGCGTCCTCGCCCTGCCACCGCCCAGCGAAACCCCCTACGACGACCTTCGCGCTGCCGTGCTCGCGCACTACGGCCTCTCGGACGACCTGTTTCGGCTGGCATCAGATGAGGTACACGTACGCTCCGCACACGCTTCAGAGCCGCGTCCTCGTCGCTTGCCACTATGCCGCACCACTGGACTCGACCTCCATCGCGGCAGCTACACCTACACCGACGGGACTGGCAGCCGACGACATCGCGGACCACCACCGACCACCGCCCGGCTCGCCCCCATTCTGTCACTCCACGCGAAAGCACCAGTGAGCCACGCAATATCGATGCGGCGACCTCACTTCCTCCTCGGCTGATGGCACCACCCCATGACCTCTCCACCGCAACGCTGCTCCCTCAGTGCCAGACTACACGGCAGGTACAGTCAACCACGAATGAGATGCACATGGACGCACGCACCATCTGCCGTCATGCCATTGCGTCTCCCGTCCTGCTGAGGCAACAGCAACACTGTGACTCTTTTAGCCGCGACGCACTCATTCGCCGCAACATTATGGACACAGCTACTGTTCCTGCGTGTGACGTGCCCGTCAACCACAAACCATGTGCGCTAGCGGACCCTGAGCGAGCGATGGTAGACGTCCCAAAACTTGCGACGCACGAAGCTCTGACGGCTCCAGTGAGTCAGAACCTGGAAGACTCCATTCGTCACACCTACACGCGAACGCACAAACGCCGTGCACCTTGCGCCCGCTTCACCGTTCCACATCAACTCAACCCTTCCACGACAGTGCGGCCGTCACAACCTCTGCGGAGGCAACTTTTCGACCATCCCCATCGACAACGATTCGGTCGAGTTCGGAGGCCATTCACCACTCTTCTACGTGACTCGCGTATCTGCACACAATATAAGCAGCGCCACTTCAAGCCCCCACGACGGTCAATGGCCCAGCAGTCGCTCATCCCTAGACGAACGTGGCGCCGACGGCGCCACTTACGCCCAACAAGTGGTCGAGATCCGCGCAACGAGAAAGCTGTCAACATATCGAAACCACCCAACTCTCGTGGATCGTGTCAGCCCGGTTCCTTGGCAGCTTTTGTGGCTCCTACAGTGCACTCGAACTTTCGGGGACATCACTTTTGCCTCTGCGCGCTGGTAGCAGCCTCCGCTCCGCACGACGCTAGTTTCCGCCTACGACCATTGTGCCATTCCCAGGCAAGGCCCCCCGAGGGAAATGCACTCACCGAACGCCCTCCATTGACCGACTAGGACAGCATAAGGACATTGATCACGGTCCAATATACTGATCACCGGTGTGGACATACCTGTACACAGTTTTTTGTTTCGACCAAAACATCCGACATTATTTCTCATTCTTTACGCGCTAAAAGGGGGAAGGGGGGGAGACCTGTAGCGACACCATTCGTCATCGTCACATGAGCGCCATCATCATCAACGGTACCACGCTCCACAGAACAGTTGGAACGCGGCTCAGCAGCTGGGGCCTACGCGACCTCAATAAATGTGGGAGAGGCGATCCGCTTCAGCGTTGCTTTCTACAACTCATGAAAATGCTGCAACAGACGCAGTGTGATCACTGCGCCCGGACGTTGAAACGCGTTCGAGTTGTGACCAAGGACACTCACTATCAGTGGTCAGCAAGTCCTGGGCGGCCTGAAAAGCAGCACCGAGAGCGAAAAAGCTGCGGGGTGACGCCCTCCCTACGAGGCAGCGGAGCCAAACCCAGTAGCGGTAGCGAAGGGGTTCTCGAGTAGGGTGGACGTCGGGATCGCAAGTGGCTACGTCGGCAGGTGAAGTTTACACACGGTGTATGTTTCAGGAATTGAACAAGCTTCCTCCTCCTCCTGCCACTGTGATGCCGACGTCACCCCTACTCTGAACACCCCTTTCGCTCCTCGCTACGGGGTGGACGGCCGCTGCCCGTAAGGGAGGGCGTCGCCCCGCAGCTTTCACTCCGTGCTGCTTTCGAGCGGCCGCCAGGACCTGCTGGGCGGCTGATGTTGGGATTCCTTGTGGTAACTGCGCACTGCTTCTTGGAATCACGGCGGTAGGTCTGTCCTGGTGCCGCCTCGTTCGGTCGCACTTCACAGTCCACAGCAAGTGGGTGATCGTGGCCCTAGCATGTCACACAACACGCACGTGTCGTCCGTATAGAGTTCCGGCTGTATGTGTTTCATGACGACCGGGGTCATCAGTGAATTCGTCTGCAGCTGTCTGAACGTGGACGCTTCCTCCCTTGTTAGCTCGGGGTGCGGCGGTGCCAGCACCATCCTGTTGTTTCTGTAATATTTGGTGATACCCTGGAAAATTTCCCTTTTTCCTGGAATTTTCAGCTGTAATTTTTACCAAAAGGGCAAAAGGAATCTTTAGTAGATGCAGGTATTTAGAAGTCTTGGAGTAAAAGGAAAAATAATGTCAGCACACCGCACCTCGCATTATTTATTACTTTGTTTTCTTTTAAAAACGTCCCTTATACTTTGTTGGATTTATATTCAAATATGCTCAGTCGGGCTCGCGTAAGCCACAGCATCTCAGTCCGCTTCCAATCCAGTTCATAAATCACGAGTACCCATGAGAAAGAGCTAGTGAAGCGTGAAGCGGCGGCGGCTGAAGGGCTGAACCCTGTTCGCGTATATTCGTGCGCAATATACAGAAAATGAATGATTCATGACTTTCCATTGCTGTCACGAAGATGCTATCGAAGCCCGTGGGTAGGTAAGGTGCAATCCTGAAACTTGTTGTTTTGTATATGCGTAAGTTAACGCATATGACAAAACTTTAGCTGCACCTTAGTCCAGTGCTGGTCAACGGCAATGCGTGTCCATGCCCTAGTGCGTGAGCTAAATTATTGACGCTACCAATTCCCTAACAATCTCTCGTTGTTTTTATACGGTGATTTTAGATTGACGCTTCAGCTGCCCAAATAAGCAGCTCTTGGACAATACGTGCAATGCGTAGTCAAATGCCGCTAAGTGGCAGGTGTAGTAAAATTTATTTCACGCTGAAAACCTAATTCCCTGCACGGCATCTGCGTCCGGAAACACAGGTGGACAATGTTTAGGCATATGTGGCGCTGGCCTGCAGGCCCAAACCAAACAAATCCACGTCAAGTTCTATCAGCTACAAATGAGAATGCAGGGAAATTTCGAGGAAATCCTTGAGAAACTTGCGGGGAAGAATGCTACAAAATAGGCAATTTCTGAACCTAGAAATGGGAATTTTTCGTCCCAGTACGGAGCATCACTGGCACTGATATGGTGATCGGTCCGTGGCTCCCGCTATATTATTACAAAATTTGGGGGGCTGTACAATGGAAAAAGGCCATTAAATGCTCATGTCGTCTCTATGTTGATGTTTTTTACTGCGGCGGATCATACGTCTTCCAGGATAGCACGTTTCTACCTCGCGTTTTCATTTAGACGTATCCACGAGTTTCTACTGTATTCTTTCTGCTGCCTTTATCATACTTCAGCGAGACAGGTACCGAAGGACACAGCAAGTAAAGTCGCTGACACCAACAGGTCAACCCAGCAGTTAATTTCATTCTGGTTGATATTTTTGTTAATATAGTTATTTGTGATTAATTTATTTCTTGGTAATAATTAAGCCTTCAAGTAGACCGCGCTAACAATGGTACGAATGCAAGAAAAAAAATCGCTTGTCCCACCCGTATCTCTTGTGTCTGTATTTTCCTAACAAGGCGAGCTCTATTTATAGAAGGCGACGTGGCGGTGCGACGTGGCGTTGAGAGACCCAATCCTGGCTTCGATTTCAGGCTCACTCGTCTAACCGGCTGCTGGAACGACTGCTTTTTTTTTCTATTTTACTCTGGTGGTTTTGCAGTGACAGACGGCGGCGCAAACACCGATCCGCAAGCATATATAACTTTCCCTTGTGTACTTGGCGCAATGCACACGCTGTGTTTACGAATCTGTATGCGTTCCACGTATACCGGCTCTGCTGCTGCTTTTGCATGGAAGGACCGCCGATATTTCAGGCATGGCATCTAAAAGTGAGCACACACTGTCCTATACCGGAACGGCTTCCGCATAACATGCGCCCGAATAGACTTAAGAACCGACTCAGCTGGGGTACCGCCACATTTTGGTCCTTTGCATTGATGAGGACATTTCTTAGTGTACAGCGTTCCCCACTCATGAAGGAGCACGCCCTCTACAAGGAATTTATTTGTTGGCCCCAGCAGAAGTTATTTTAGCCGCAATGGTTAACAGATGACAGGAAGAATTCACGAAGCACTTTATATTGCACAGACACCCTTTAAAAATGGATGAATGAATTATTTCATTGCAGAGAGGAGCCTAAAAAGCCCTGTAGGTAGGGGTCGAAAAAGGGGACTTTGAAAGACGTCACAAATCAGTTGTAGTATATGTAACTATGTAGCGTTCAAATTTCATTATCAATGTAGTTGTCGCTCGAGGTCCCATTGGAGCAACACAGTTTACATCATAGACAGCGCAAGTGTCTCACTCTTTCGCTCTGTGGAGTTCATCTTTTTTTTCTTGGGTTGTGTTACTCTTACTTATTTTTATGCACCGTTTACTTTGCTTTTTCATTCAGCGTTACATTAACGATTTCCTTTTCAAAGTATTTTTTTGCCCGGACTCTGCTAGCAGCATTCCACCTGTTTCTCGTTTTATAACGTTTCTTTTTTGTCTTCTTCCTGCCGCACCTGCAATGTCTAATAATCACCACTCATCATTGTAGTCACCCCCAACCTGGCGTAGCAAGGCTTGTCACTAGCAGGGCTAACCTCACCAGTTCACATTAAAAGAGTCTTCTCTCTTTCTCTCTCTTGGCCTCCCCTGAGGGCAGCGGGTGTCCGGCATACTTCTTGAACTCACATATGGTTGGTGTGGCAAGATGGAAGCGCAGCGGTGTTCATTTGTGACTGGTTTTCTTGAAATGTAGCCGGTCTGCCATTAAACCATTTTATAGAGATTTTGGGCGAAGTCTCTGTGATGTTGTCTAATAGTTTCGGGGTTGTCCTTAATGTACTCGAGCTGCTCTAACGGCGACGTCGGAACCCTGGCAGCTTGTGAGTTACTGCGCACGGCTGTCTGAGAAGGTTGCGCATGACCAAATGAGGTGGAACAAGTTGGGTGTCTCGCTGCTGCCACAGTGGGGGCACCTGAGTAAGGAGGAACGCCTTGGGTTCACTGAGGTCATGCATACCGAGACCATGAGACCATACCGAGACCATAAGCACAGCTAGGTTTCCTACTAAGGGGTTAAACGCGGATGATAATCATTTCTCGCTTACTTTGCTTCCTCCATTTCGTCGTTGGATTGAATGACATGACTTGTGCGCCAGCACTGCTGCCTGACCAGGGGTGGAGGGAGACTGTCTTATCTTTGAAAGTGCGTGGGATTTCTGGATCCATGTAGATGCTGCAGAGGGGAATTTCGCAAGTGCCTGTCGCACCAGAATAAAAAAAACGCCGCAATTTCAATTCAGTGAACGTTAATAATGCATTTCCCGTTGCAGCGTAGTTCGCCCAGAAAATAACTCTTTTTGTGCGAAGCTGTACATGACATCTCAGGATTCCTTTCTGTCCACCCGTCTACAGAGGAGTAGTCTACAGAAGAAGATTTGTGGCAAAGACAACCTTCTAGCAAATGCGCTAAGCTATAACACTACCACTAAAAAAAGTGCCAGATTTTAAAAAAAGCACAACACGGATAAGTTACCTCCTCTAGCGAGATTACACTCGTCATCTTTGTTACAAATGAGATGTGATTGTCAATCAATCAATGAATCAATGAATTCATCAATCAATCAGTTAATTGAACAATTATACAAACGATCAAAAATAATCTCAGCACCTCTTAAGCTGACGTAGACATCACGAAGAAAAACCATACTGTAACTGGCCAGTAAGACGACGGTATCATTACGACAAGTTTCATATGCTTGTCGTAATTCGAAGTTCTTCTTGGACCTAATATTACCGGAGATTAATACATTGTGGTGGCAACGGGGTAGCCAGGCGGCGATTTTTTGAAGAAGGTCGTTGACACTTCCACATTTCTCAGAGAACTCTGCATTCATCTGCAAGTTGTGACGTCTACAAGCGCACCAGGAAGACCCGAGGAAAGGCTCTAAATATTGCAGAGGGAGTTGGCCAATGTGTATCTCAATTGTATTTACTATAGTCTTTCATGAGAGTGTTGCTGTTGCTATTTAAATTACTGGTTAATTACAAATAGTGCATCTGTAGTCAATTTGTTTATTGTTGTTACCCCTCCCGTCTAAATGTTTCCTACTGTCTGGGTAAAACAAATGAAATGAAATGAAAGCTGAACAGCGTGCAGTCGTGGTCTTTCACCTCGACTTTTTGCTGAGAAGGCTAGAGCGAAGCCAGAGAAGGAAAGTGAGAGTGCGGTGGTGGAGGGGGAGCGGGAGAAGGAAAGAGCTGAGGCGAGTCCACTTAGCCATGAAAATCTCTGTACTCCGTCTCATAAGTTGGCTGCAGCAAGGCGGAACCTAAGGAGTGTGTGGCGTCGGTGTGCCTGCGGAGCGCCATAGTGCTCTGGTTGCAGTTACTGTTCCTACATGACATCCCTAAAATAGGCATTGTTGTGAACATTGGCGTAATTTAATACCTACCAGAAAGGCTTACTGTTGGTAGCTTTAAGCTCTTTGTCAGCATCACTTCGTCACAAATCAATGCCTTTTTTGGAAGGAGGGGGGTAGGTGTTTCAGTGTCGAGAGTCCATGTCCCCGCTGGTGCAAGCTAGGCACATCCTGTTCCACTAGGCGCCATCTACTGGCTCTCTTTCAACACTCACGCTTTTCTCTCTAGCAACTGCTCAAATGCGCCCGCCGTTCGACCTCTGCGGTCTCTAGGTGTAGGTTCTGAGACTGACGACCTGGGTGCGAGCGACTGCGGGTTTAACTATTTTTCGCATTTTTTAAGTCTGAGAACGTTTTTAAGATCAATTGTACGCGTTGTTTTCGTTATTAAGGGTGCTTTGGTATCTTTTGCGTCGGTGTACGTACGCGGCACCGCTTATGACCGGGTTTAATGAAATTTCGGTGTCGCGCCGGGCTTGTACCCTCAGGTTAATGGAATGCATTTCTCAGTGCCTGCCTCCACTCTGTTCGACGAGCATATGGGACCCGTTCTAGCGGTGGAAATAGGCGCCAAGGTCACCCAAAGGACAGCGTCAGACCCTCGCCATTCCATGAGAATCACTTGTCTGTGCTGATATGCATTTATTTATCCGAGACAAGCGGCTCACAACGGGAAAATTCCAAGTCAGTTACGCTACTGCAGGCGTACAAGTAATCACTACTTGGCTTTCTTTTCGTTCTGATTCGATACGTTTGGCGAAATATTTTATTGTTGTTCAAGGCTTGCGGCAAAGACATCCGCACCACAGTGTGGAGTATGGCATCTAAATTTCACAGGCATTCATATATGTTTAAACATTTGTAACCATGTGCTCAAATGTCGTAATTTGGAGCATATATTTTCAAAGCATTCTCAATAGAAAAAAGAAACATCAACATATAAGCATTCGCTAAGCAGCTCGAAGCAGCGAGAATTTTCGCCAAAGGAGAAGTCCACGTTTTTCTGTATGCCCCAAGGAGATTTTCCATGACACCTCGCAGACAACTGCGCCCCAGTGCTCGTAGGTCAGATAATCTCGTCGGGTGGGGTTGGGGGGCCCGCCATCAGGGCGTCCGTCCAATCCTTGAGCTGCTTAATAGTAGCCGCACTACCGCCGCAGACGATCACCACCAGCGGCCGGTCCGGGTGGAACTTCTTCTGGTCCTTGAGCGCGGTAGCTCGGCCATTGTACACGGCAGCGAGAGATGCGCCGCACGCCGGCTCCACGAGGGCGCGGTGGTCGTCTGCGAATGCGCCCACAATCAGTGAGAGAGAAGACGAGGCGGACAGACAGACAGACAGACAGACAGACAGATAGACAGACAGACAGACAGACAGACAGACAGACAGACAGACAGAAAATTTTATCGAAAATTCTGAGGTTGGGGAAAGGATTGCTGAAAACGTATCGAGGTCTGAGGCTTCGGTCTAGGCTTCAGAATACTGAGAGCTTCCTGAACGAAGTTCATCAGGTCTCGTTGCTCCTTATCTCTTCTCAGCTCTCAGGTCAGCCAGTCGTTACTGTTTTCTGCATACGGTGCACTCCCAAAGTATGAAGTATTGGTTATTGACAACTTTGCTGTGTGGACATGAAGGTGGAGTGTTGTACCATATCTGAGGAGATGTAGCCTACCTGGCGTGTCGAGCGTTCCGGCTTCTGCTTGACGGATTAAGGTTTGCGGATGTGTTGTGTTAAGCAGTGGCGCTACGAATTGACGCCCGACTTTCCAGTATTTTTTAAAGATGAGGTTGCTGATGAATTGGCGTATATCAGCGGTGCCTCAAAAGAGAGAGGGAGCACAGTTGGTGTAATACGGGGACGGCTATAAATGCTCACAACTCGTACTATCCGAATGGAGAGTTATTGTAGAAGGTATGGTTACAATGAAATCGTATTACTGGGATTAGCGTAGTCTGTTGGACCGCGAAAAAGGACTCGGCTGTGAACTCACGAAAAAACGACGGAAGACAGCGCAGTGAGAGCTGCGCCGAAACACACGAGTTGCGTGGCGCCGATCACGTCAAGCTAAGAGAACAGGAGACTTGTAGAATAGTTTGGTGCATGGTACATATACTTGACAAAACGATGTATCCCAGCTTTTGAAGGCGCGTACAGAAAGGACAGAAATGCTGAAAACACGCGCTGGGAAATGTGTGCGTGTACATGTCTGCGCGCATGCTTGTGTGTCTGCAAATGTGTGTGCGTGTGTGTGTACCTGCTGGAGCGTGTGTGCTTTATGCGCATCTCTTCTGTGTGAACGCGTATTCGAAGGTTGGCTTCCGTCGCTTTTGTTTGTTTATTTTTCACAGGAAGACGTGTATTGAGCTACAGAGGCTATTTACAGAAGTTGCGGGTCTGTACGCTCTGATGTTCCGAATTTGGTATGCAGTCGTTTGTTGGTTCTAGGATGACCTCGAACAGCTGCAGGAATCGCGTGGAGGAAAAGCTTACTGTTTCAAAATAAAATACCAAACGAAAAGCATTGGTTGTCACCCTTGCGGGCGAAATGTATTTAAGTTAAGAGCTCTAAGGAATGATATTCTCGCACAACTGTCCCATTCACCGCGCAGACTATGAAGCTGGTGTCTTAAATTGCCATCCACGTTTATGTAGAGTGCGCTAAAAGCCGTCCATTCTGACTTAGTTCGCCGTGAAGAACAGATACTGAAATGAAATATCAGCGGGTCATAAGGTTAAATGTATGCAAATGCTAAGCATTTGTGGCGAGGGTCAAACGCCGTCTCGGTGAGCATGTGTACATTGCGTCGACTGTGTCTTGTAAAGCCGAACGCATACTCCACGCATGCGTTGTAATGGGGATGGCTCCTTTCCTAACGACGCGAAACTGGAGACGTGTTTCTAACTGCTTCACAGCACAGCTCTCCGCGTGACATGTGTGACGTCAGAATTCGCGCTCGGATATGTTGAGAAAATGCTAAAAAGAGCCAGCCGTTCGGCCTTTGCGTCCTCGAGGTGGTGTTCTGGGTACATGTCGCTGACGGCCTGGGTTCGAGCCCACTACTGGGTTTTTCATTTGAGAAATGTTTTCTGAGATCAATTATGCGCGTTGTTTTACTTAATGATGGTGATTTGGTATCCATTATGTCGCTTTAGGTTTGGGGCACAGTTAACACAAAGTTTACTTTAAAAGACCCGGCAGCACATTTCTCAACTTTTTTGTAAGTCTTAAATGCTTGGAGAATGTAATCAACCAACACACGCAGCACTTAGATTAGGTGGTCGAAAAACACTTCAGTCCGAAATCTAGGCCCGCCATAAAACTGAGAAGTTGCTCAAAAGATTTTTTTCTGTCTTTCCCGGTCTTGGCGTTCTTCGGCGGCTCGAATTACGTCATTTCAGTGGTGTACCGGCTCTTGGACGACTTTCCTTCACTAGCAGCAATGAACGCATTCGAGAGACAGTTAAAAACACAAAAGTAAAGCAGAAACGGAATGAGTATCTGCTGCGACGAGCAAATTATGCAGTGCCGCTCCGTGCGGGGGATAACTATAGCTATCGCAGTGCTTTCAGAAACGGAGGACAGAGCGAAAGCGTTTACTAGAAATGTTGCAGAGTCCCTTCAACGTCCTGCGTCACGCGAAGGGGCATCACACATGGAACGTATGGGGCACCGGGCAGCGAAGAGTTGGAAATACGCCAACGGGAGAGGGCGGGGAGGCGAAAGAGGGAAGGGAACGGGCAGCGGGGTAGTAAGGAGGTGGTTAGATATAGGTGCGCATGGTGACGCACGTTATAACGCGATAGTGTCGCTAGGCTAATTTTTCGGTTTTCCCATGGCTGTTAGCCGTGCGCTATCAGTTGTGGTCATCAAGCGCCCGCGGAGATACGTCATCGCTGCCAACGGGAAGGTACGACTGATGCAGGCAGATGTGAAGGCTCGCCTGAATCTGGAATACGGGCAGCACACACTGATATGTGAAAAGAAGGGAATGACAGCACGGTCGAGAGGAAAGAGATGACACGTGAATTCAGCAGACGCCGCGCCGGCGCAGTGAAGTTCGTTCTCAGCTCTCTTGGTGGCGAACACGGCTGGCTCGGCAGGCCGTAGCCAGCTTTGTCCCTCAACTTTGCCATCACGCCAACGCGACTCTCATATCGTAACTAATACCAGGGGTCCTATTCTCGACTGCACAAATTCCCGGGAAATTCGCCATGTTTTTTTTTTTTTGCGTAAGCACGACGTAAGCAATCAGTGACGTGCGGCACCTAAAGGTATGACTACATGCAGTTTAATTTGACGCTTCACTCAGCTCACTCATCGGCGTACCTATGTCGACGATTCACTCATTCGTCAAGCTCAACTTCAATCACCGCTGAAATGAACAAAAGAGCCATTTTCTTGCTATTTTTCTCTTGAGTTCGATCGTGTGACCCAGCAGCGTACTAGGACGAGTGTGGACAAATGCCCCTGCATTTGGTTCTCTTTGTCATGGAGAGGCTTGTACTGCCCTCTTATTTGCTAGTTACGCCAAATAATTTGTATTTTATTGCCAAACATAAAAGCAAACTACGGCAACGTTATTTGTATCTCCCTGATCGCTTGACTTGGAAACAGTCCGAAAGCTATTAGTTCTTTCGGTAGAAACATCTTTAAACCGCGCGTCATGCGAAACTGCGCCTGCTGCAAATTCGCGGACACTTCCGCGGCTGCCAAAAGCCGGGGCTATTTTCGCCCTATTTTGCGACGAAAGCAGCCGCCATTGTCAAGTTGTTACGTAACATTACGTGAATTTAGCACAGACTGAAGTTGCCAATGCATGATGTGATCGCTCCCGCCAACTGTTTAAATTACGTCATGTCTTCTCAGCCAATCACAGAGAGGGCGTGTATTACAGGCATTATTGTTGTTGAATAGCAAAGACAGGCTTACGTTGTCATGTCTAGTGCTTTTAGTCTGGTTTTTCATTGCCGGCCATGAATTATGCGCTTTCAGCAAAGAGAAATAAGGCAAACTTTAGAACTGGTGCCCGTTAACGTTATAAAACGTCGAAATGACGACAGAACACACAACTGCTTTGTTCAACCGAAAGCACGTGACCAAAATTGGAAGCCAATCAGAAAAGACTTCTGGCAAATTTCCCAATTTCCCGGGAATTTGTGTAGTCGGTAATAGCGGCCCCAGCACGAACATTCTGCTACCTAACTAAAAAGTTAAACCACTTCGACTCAACGTGAAAGCTGTCGGAGGTGCGAAGCAACGGTTCGCTAGTGTTTTCCTTGAGTAATTCTTGTGAAGCACGTTGGGTTTATGCTGTTTTTTTTTGCAATTTTCGTAAATTTAGTAAAAAAAACGCCGCCTATAACATTGCCTGATACAGGCGGCGTTGCTCCTACTCGTCCACCAAGAGGAGCCGTGGCGCCCTCTATTGACTAGTTTCAGTATCAGCCTGGCGTTTATTCTGAAATTAGTCAAGACAGGGTACCGCAGCTCCTGTAAAGACTATAAAGAGACCCTGGATTGAGTTTTGGTTAGTTTGGGGTAATTAATGCGTTAACTCGTGAGGTTTTTTCTTATCATACTATTGCGTACATAATTGCGGCTTAGCAACGGCAAAGTCAGTGGCAAGGATGCAGCGCAAAGATAACCTTGAATACTTTGCCTATAAGTAACGTGGGCCTCTAAGGCGGAATGGTATAGATGGTATTCGTTGAAAAGTTGAGCGGTCAATTTCTTCGCTTGGCAACACTGGAAACGGCCACAGACATGGCCGACGCGCCACGGACGTGGACAAGTACCGCCATCCCGCGGAGCCCGACGTAACGAGTGACGGCGCACTCACACGGTTGCATGGAGGAGAAGAGGGGTGCCTGATCTGGGGGCCGTGCGCACAACGTCGCCTAGCAACAGACGCTTGGCCACAGATATGGCGGCGCACTCGCATGGTTGCCTGCATGCATTCCACGCCATTGAATACCGGCCATAGTCATTAGCTTCGTAACGCAAGGGACCCAGGTTAGCTCCCGAGTAGGGGAAGCGGTTTTCTTTTTGAGGCCTTTGTTGGAGTGCGTGACGCCGTGACCCCGGACGAACTAGGACGACAAGCCGGGGCCCTGAAGTGATCCACACTTAAAGGGGCTCTGCTACACTCCCGATAAATGCTTTCACTCTTTCTTCGCGCCTGGAAGCACTGCGAAAGTTACAATTATGACCAGCACGCGTGAGCGGCACAGCGTTCTTTAGTAGTCGCAGCAGATACACCTTCCGTTTCTGCTTTGCTTTTGTGGCTTTCTTTTTAACGTGGCTGTGAAATGTGTTCATTGCTGCAAATGATATAAAGCCGGACAATAACCACTATATCGCTGTAATGACGTAATTTGAGCTGTGGATGACCGCCACGACCGGAAAAGAGGGAAATCTTTTGACCAAGTTTCTAGTTACCTGATGGGCATAGAGCCGTAATTTTTCCCTGAGGTACTTTGCGACGCCCTAATCTATGTACTGCATGTATTGGTTGGCTACGTTCGCAAACAATTATGCTACCGAAAAAAGTTGAGAAAAGTTGTTGCAGGGTCGCTTTAAAATGGCTGCAGAAGATTATCGACGCTTCTGAATAACCAAAAAAAGAATTATGAGCAGAATCGAACTAAAAAGCCTCAAATAAGAAATAAAACTTCGTAACTTTAACCCTTTAACTGCACTCATTTCTAATTTTGTTTTCGAGTTCTTCGTGGGTTTGTCACCGCTGCATGGTGGGTGGGGCGAACGAGTGATGGCACCTCGTGGCCAATATAAAAAAAAACACCCACAAATGTTTAAGTACGTCATCCCAGAGAACACTCACGCAAGAATCCTCCGTTCTCATTCAAAGCCGTTCTCACAATCGCCAAAGAACAAAATTTGGCCACATTGTAAAATGCCTATCCAGGGGCACAGTACGACTGAAAGAGAAAACGATCAAACTCATGCAAGCACTAACTATCAGCCGGATATCGTAGAGCCACGGCCGTTCGATGTATTTTTTCCATCGAGCGGCCGGGGTAGAGCGCACCGAACAACAAACTTACCCTCACCGAGACAAACCAAGCAAGTATCTTCATAAAGCCTTCAGCCCTCAACCGCCTAATTTTAAGTGCCTTCATAAAGCCTTCAGCCCTCAACCACCCAATTTTACGTTCGCTCAAAATGTCATCAAATTGGGTCTTCACAACACATCTGAAGACACCGGGGAAGCCACTCTCCTATCGCAAATGAAGCGGCTGCTAAAAAAAAACAAAAGAATGGGACGGGCTATCGTATACAATACAGGCACCCTCCTCCACGCGGAAACAAACAGGACGACACGAGTAACATGTCACTTACTCAGCGACTCCTCAAAACAGCTCTGCCCAACTAAAATAACTGATTCTGAACCTACTTAATGAGGGGCGAGAAACCAGGATAACATTCCTCCGATAAAAGTACCAAAAGCTTGCAATCACAGTATACTATGCCGACGTTGGAATGTACGCAAGCACTAAGGCAACAATCGTCGCAGAGAGAGAGAGAGAGAGAAGTTTATTAGGAACAGATGGGTTAAGGAGACGGGGTGGTCACCAGGGTGGTGGCGACTAAAGCAGCTCGTTCAACCAAGAGCTCTTGGGTGGCCAGGTCGGAGCTGCCCGGCGCCTCCTCCCACTGCTCGCTGCTGGTGATTGGGGGGAGGGGTCTTGAGAGCATTCCCACATGCAATGGGTGAGTGATGCACACGCACCACAAAGGGGACATTCAGGAGAGGGTAAATCTGACGGGTGAATGCGATGGAGAAGGGATCTCGTTGGGAAGGCTACCGTTTGAAGGAGTCTCCATGTTCTTACTTTATGTTGTGGAAGAGATGCATGGGCTGGTGGGTAGAGACGACGGGAGAGACGGCAGTGCTCTGTGATGTCGTTGAAAGTGATCAGCTTGTCTCTTGTGGACCTGGCGCCGTGGTGGGGGAGGGGTTTCATGTCGGCCCCGGTGTGTAAGCTCTCGGGCCTCCATTTGTGCCGCCTCATTCCCCTCTAGCCCTGCATGGGCAGGGGCCCAAACGAGTTCCACAGACAGTGGGTGGATTTTGCTGGAGAATTTGGAGCGTATCCGAGGAGATATTGCCTCGTGCAAAATTTTGAATGGCCAGTTTCGAATCTGAGATTATGACTCTAGGTTGTGGCCTACAAGTAAGAGCCAGAGCGATTGCCATCTCTTCCGCCTTAGCTGGGGAATCAGTGCGGATGGTGATTGCATTAACTGGGGTGGAGTGCGGGTGGTTGATAACTGCCACCGCTAGGCATTTTGACGCCTGAATTCTCCGGCATCTGCGCACTTGGAGCCATCGTCTTGGCAATACAATTAGCGAAACCATCAAATAGAATAACAAACATTATAGACTGTGATAACGGCATCTTTAACAGACGGAATACCTTAACGCTACAAAACATTCTTTCATCCACTGTCAACGAACTTGAAATTAAATGGACACCCAGACTCTAGGGTCAGGAAGGCCTCCCGCCCTGCTTACTAGGACTCACGCGAACTCGCATACCATGCTCCTTGCGACCACGATTTTCACCTTAATCTCACCGTAAAGTGTAGGGAACTTCTCTTTTCACACCAGGGAACACTATCCTTCGCGTGCCACCAGCGGCCTTCAAGGCTGAAACATCGCAAACCCTGCGCAGGATACAAACTAATCTGTATATTCACAAGTCTGGATTGACGAAGTTTTTTGGTAGGGAGCATCAGACGTTAACTGAAGACTGTGCTTCATGCGGGAAATATGCACCCGCTTCCTCGCAACCGAGCCATGTCAAAGAGTTCTCAGGGAAGAACAACTCGAACATGACATATTACGCCTCTGTGGAGAAAATGGAGGTACCTTTACCGACCACTCAAGATAAGCGTAAGCTGATTAAGAGGGCTGGGAACGAGCTGCTGCATCCGGGGCTCTGTAATGCAGGCACCCCTCTGCCCGAACTCCCGCTATTTTTTACTAAACAAAGGTATTCTCTTTCTATTTCTCTCTAAGCAAAAATCAAAATTCAGACAGGCCAAGTTCAGAACATTGATCCCCCGACACGGTCGCCTTCTCGCTGAAACAGACCTACTCCAAGCAGCCGCATCCTTCAACTTGCACTTCAGAAGCCACACAAGCCTGAATAGCGTCTGCCTTTCCTTTGACACGGCGATTTAAAACCGTTCCGGCTAGTCTTGCTCTCTTCGCGGACCTTCAGTGCATAGATAGCAGAAATGGTAAACTGAGCCACTAAGTTCCGAAACACTCCTTCGCCGTCGAAGTAACGCCATCGCTCCGTACATCTCAAGAGGCAAACGTAGATGTCACTGCAACATTTGTCTGAGCGTCTCCGCGTACTGGTGCGAATTATGGGCCCATAATCACAATCAGCATTCGCAAGGAAGGGAGGATTTCGCCCGGATAAGAGACATAACAACGTTAGGCCAATAAGAACATGAATGTCTGTGCCGTCGTTATCTGTGATATTCCGTGATATTATCTGTGATATTAACTTACAACTACTTTTGGAGTGACAGATAAAATAGCGGAAGGGAGATGTTAGCCAAGGTGTTCGTATGTTCGTAAACGCACGCAATGTGCTCGCATCGAGAAGCACCAGGCAACCAATTTCCGATGATTTCCGAGACGAAACGGGAATGGCCGTCAGGATGCTGTGCATCGCGCCAAACTCCTTCCAGAAAGCGATCACCTTTCAAATTCAGTTCAAATTCAAGTTTATTTAACATCACACTGCGTTGGGAGGTACGGGCAAAACGCCATAACAAGGATTGACTGGGCTCGTACCCCCCGCTTCGCAAGCAGTGGAATGTTACAACGCGTACATTATTAGCCCGTCTCTGTACAGTGCATCAGTAGGACATTAAAAATACAGATTCGTGTACCGAAACAGAAGAAAGATATACACAATCGCATTTCTGAATGGGAGGAAACGTAGTGGGCAAAAATGCACCGCTTAATCTGTGATGCGTAAACATCATCAGTAATATCCGTAATGAGTGACTCTGCAATTTTACATGGATAGCAACAAAGAAAGAACATATGAGGCGAGAAAAAAAAAGAGAACAGCTCATTCAGACGAAAGGTAAGCACTAGGCGAGAAACTTGGCAAAACGCGGAATCATTACAGTCGTACATCACCAAGAGAGACACGGGGGGAGAAGGTATGATTGCGTACGAGTACAAACAACTACAGGAACTTGAGATGGGTTTGCGGGTAGTGCACCAGACGCCGGAATAGACATGCGTTCGCGTGCAGATTTGAGGAGCAAATATAGGTGATTTTCTTTTCCTTGGCATACTTGGCCCAGGAAAAACTTACACTGCACTCATTCACCTGCGTACCTTCTATGGCGGTATAAGGTACGCTCCTAGTATCGGCACAGCGTGAAGAACTCACCGGCGAAGCGGTTGCAGGCGGTGACGGCCTGCCTGTCGGAGACCACCATGGAATAGATGGTTCGCTTCTTGTGCAACTCGAGGATCTTGGGGCACACCTTGCGTATGGCCAGGGCGGCAGCTATGCTGCGTGACGAACAGGGCAATGTTATTATCATGTCAGCAGCCGGCTCTTGGTTGTCATGCGCGGGCACGAAGGCGCGTCCTGCATACATCCAATGCGCTTAACCTCATCCTTCGCGCAGCTGGTGCCTACTCTTCCCGTATTGTCCGTACGGCTCTTGCGTTCAGCCTGTAGCCTGTTCTCGCATCGCTTCTCCTAATGGCCAGACCAACTTTAGAGACTTTCTTGGGTTATATGAAAACGCAAATTTTAGTCCGTCCGTCCATCCATCTGTCTGTCGTCTGTCTGTCTGTCTGTCTGTCTGTCTGTCTGTCTGTCTGTCTGTCTGTCTGTCTGTCTGTCTGTCTGTCTGTCTGTCTGTCTGTCTGTCTGTCTGTCTGTCATGAAACTACTTCTTAGGGGTTTTTACGAGCTACATATATCGGAAAAAATTTCTTCGATGCCTTCTTCGATTTCTTCTCAATGCGCGAGCGAGATAGTCACAAATGTACCAGAACTGAATTCCCATTTCTTACTCCATTAGGGGTAGAATATCCCGAAACGCATCCTTCGGTCCTCGCTACACCGTGATGAAAATGTACTCCCAGAAATTCAGGTCCAGCAGTTTCGGCTGGGCTATAATGAATCAGTCGGGCGCTTCTCCTTGTAGGCATAGGTGTTACGTTACGAGATTCGCGCACTTTTCGCAGCCGTAACTAGCGACCGTGCCCCGGTGCCACGTCGCCTGAGTGAGGGGTGCGTACCTGGTGATCTTGGGCAGGGTGACATGCGTGCCGGCCGTGAGCGATGCGCGGAACGAGTCGGCGCCCTTGGTCTCGACGGCCAGGATGGGCACGTGTCCCCAGCCGACGGCGTCCATGCCCTCCGACAGGCCGCACACCAGGCCGCCGCCGCCCACTGAGGCTACGATGGCGGCCGGCACCTCTTCACGCAGGTCCGACTTGATTTCGGGCACCATGGTCGCGTTGCCCGTCCTGCACGAGACTCCACGTGGCCATATGCAGAACAGCTACGCAACACACATTGCCGCATTGGAATAGCGGCAGCTGCGTTGCTTTTAAGTGCCGAAGTATTTCTTCGTGGACTCAAACCGGAAACCCGTCTATGCGGCTGTAACGCTGGACGTGTCGCAATTTCCGTCGTTATGTAACTGCGGCCAGTTATAGGCCATAAGGTCTTCCCACATTCACATCAGACCCATTATATTGCCCCTACAATGTTTTTCCGGGAAAGATATTGTATTTACTAGTGACACAGACACTAAAATGGGCCGGCGTATAACGCTCGATAAGGATACATAAGATACGCGTGTTTTTGGGGAAGTATGTATTTAATACAAGGACCGAGGTACTTCATTCATTTAAACGAACTCCTATATCGCCCAACAGAAAATGTCTCCCCAGCGATGCATTGCTGCATTTACAGTTATTCAGGTGGGTGTTACGGAGGTACTTAATCGGAACAGCCACTCTACTTTAGTATGAGAACGCTTGTATGGCTTCCGTAAAAATTGACAGTCGCTTAGCTCGGCTATGTAGCGTGAGCTAAGGTTCAGCTGCTTATTCTTAGGTTTCCTGGTTGTCTAGGATTAGCTGATTATAATGCTTACTGCTGCTAAAACGATTTCCAATCCAATCCAATCCAATCCACATCCAATCCAGTCCATCCAATCCAATCCAATCCAATCCAATCCAATCCAATCCAATCCCATCCCATCCAATCCAATCGCGGCTGCGGCGGCTCCGGCGCGCCAGCTGTGCGCCGTGAGACGTCACTGCTGCTCGCGCATGCGCAGCACGGCTCTCCAGCAGCCACGCGAAACTGCTCAACCTCGGCCAGTGTAGCCCACGATACCAAAATGCCTTCCTAAAAATGCGTGGCCTGCTCGTAGTTAGCAGTGGGAAGGCCGACTTCAAATGGACTCGGCGTACATCGTGCGGCTAAAGCATTTATCGGACTATTCCCACCTTGAAGTTTCTGCAACTTTTTTTTTGCTAGCGGGTAATGTATTCAACTGCTTTTGCCATTCAGCAATTCGGTGAGGTAATGGATTACTTATCTCTGTATGAATGTAATGCATTGCATCTCAGTTGCACTTGTCAGTGCAGACAGTAGATGTCTTCTAGAGATAACGACCTCACAGTCCTTTGCTTGGCAAGAAGTGTTTTCGCATAACTTGTTCTCGTTCCGCGCACAACGCCGAACACCCCAAACTAGGCGCTGTTTATAGAATCGGTAGGACCTTGCTGCGGCCATGGCAAGCAAAATAGATCGCAGCAAACGCGCGAAAACGCATGTGTTTTTAACCGACTCACCTCTAGTATTTTTTCAAAGCAAAGTTTCTACCTGTACCAGCCAACGCTCCTTTCGCGGCGTGCGGGACAATAAACTCCCAACGCAGTGGAGGCGCTGGCAGGAAGAGGGGGGGGGGGGGGTTGCGGAGGGTTTCACTCACGGAGCACACAGTATAGATGGCGCAGCTAATTTACCCAGCGTTCCCCGCGCGGAGGTAGGTGCCTCATCGCTGGCAGGCGCGTCGGTGGTACGGCTTATGTCGACGGTTGTTTAGCGACGGTTGTTTTGGGGCTTTTTTGGCGCAGCTTTGCGTCCATTTGTGCTTTCTTCGCACGGCTTCATTAACTGTTTAGACAGCACTTCCTGGGTAATCCGGACCCGACTGAATTAAGTGGTCGTACGGCAAAGATACGTTAAGGATTGGTTTGAAGGGAGGGAAAACATAATGTAGAGACCATATACAGACACCTGGCCGCTAGAGAAACGCTACCTTTTGCGCACTGCTTGCCACGATCGAATGGGACTCCGTTTTCTAACTTGATGAATACCAATTCGGTTGTGTTTTAAGAGCTGTTACAAAAGGCGGAAGGAACAACTGGTTCTGATAAATAGCGATTATAAAAGTTCTCTCAGCTCTTCTAGCAATTCTCAAATTACTAAACTAACTACTTTAAATCGGTATAAATAGGAATCACTAAGCTCACATGCCGAATTGTTTCGGTGTCTACACTTGTGTGCGCGCGGTGGTGTAGCTCTGAGCTAGCACATCACGATGGCTGAGTTCCGCTGTCTGACCCTTAGAAAAACGCTCCTCTCCGTTTCCTTTCTGCCGACGCACGGCCGGGCTACGGCAGCGGCGTCCACTGCTCTAACCCTACCGTGGCCAACGCTGCTGCGTTCGGGACGCCGCCCCTGCGAATTCTAAGCAACGGCTGGCAGAATCTCTCGTTTCCCTTTTTCTAGAGCCACGTGTGTGAATTCAGGAGACGTCGCAAGGGCAATTTTTGGGGGTGCCCTTTAAAGCTTTGCTTTCCAATCACCTTCAAAGCGTGGATTGCAGCACATTTTTGTTTATTTCTTTAACTATGACGATTGTGCTAACTGGTACTGACCGGAAGCACACAAAAGTACTCTATATGTGAGCCGGGTTTATAAATATTAGTAAATTATGTAGACAAATTTAATTATTTGAAATTCCACCCCTTCTCGATTCGAACCTACACCTAGCAATCAGTCGCCTATTGCCATCGTGTGCGTGCGGTCGCACTCAACAGGTTCTGTTTTTAAGGCGTAGCATTCTTTGTCGAGTACCCCCACAGCCAGGACCTTGTAACGCACTTCATTTCCACAATAATGCAGATATCGCGCAAGTTACACCTGTAATCGCTATAACGGCGTAACTAGAGATAACTGGTCCACGAAATTTTGAAAATCTAATAAATATGAAAAATACAAAAAATTACGGTAAATGGCCAAACGTGTAACGCCCTGCATTTCCATAATAATGCAGATTTCGCGAAGTTCCACCTGTAATCGTTATAATAGCGTAAATGGAGACAATTGGTCGAAGGAAATTTTGAAAAAACTAGAAAAATAAGAAAAATATTAATTACATAAACTGGTGAACCGGTTAACGCCCTGCATTTCCACAATAACGCAGATTTCGGGAAAGTTCCAAGTGTTATCGTTATAAAAACGTAAATGGAGATAATTGGTCGAACGAAATTTTGAAAAACTAAAAATATAAGAACTAATAAAAATTACGGGAAAATGTCAAAACGACTATAACACATGGCATTTTCACAATAATGCAGATTTCGGGAAAGTTCCACATCTAATCGTTATAATAGCGTAAATGAAGGTAATTGGTAGAACGAGAATTTGAAGAACTAAAATAATAAAAATATAAAATAATTACGGAAAATGGCAATCAGCATAACGCCTTGCATTTCTACAATAGCGCAGATTTCGCGAATGTTCCACTTTGGATCGTTATAATATCGTAAATGGAGATAACTGGTCGGACAGGATTTAGAAAAACCATAAACTCTGACTGTGAAAACTCGCACTCAAGAAGAACGGCATGAGAATGCTACGCATTGGTAGATAATTCTCTGAATTTCTGCAGAATTTGTAAGCGCGCCATCATTACCAAGCCTGCGTAATTTTTATGCTTCGTGAGACCCTACGAGTCGCTCTAATTTTCGCGAAGAGTTACGACTGAGACTATCTTGGTATTCTCGCAATGCCTGCATTGCTGAGTTGGTTGCGATGGGACATCGTGGTCGAATAATCGTTCAAATATACAAAATGTGCGTGTGCTATATTTATTTCAGAGGCCTTGTGATTAGTTCCGTAAGCTGTCACTTTAAAAAAAAAAAAAAAACGTCGTTATAAGATATGTTGCTCACCATATCGTGGGATTGTCGAAAGGGTGGCAGTAGTAGGCTCCTGAAAAGAAACACGAATCGACAGTAATGTTAAGGACGAAGGCAGAAAGGAGCACGAATTTATTGCGTGCGGCATCTATATAGCGATCGTCCACGGGTAGTCTCGGAGAAAAGCTTGAATCCGCATTCTCGTGCGTTCTCCCTTAGGCGACCCTTTTATTGGCCTTCAATTCTGTCGCGCGCTTTCAACTGGGCAATTACAAAAAAAAAAAAAAAAAACGGGGGTGCTGACATTTTGTTCGCCAAGCAAACGCCGCTGAAATGCTGCAGACGCAATGCCGCAGTCAAGGGAAGGACTGAATTAGTTTAGAGCGAAAGCTCCATTACTCCGGGTAAAAACTCAGCTAACGGCTCGTTCCTCGCAGCGTAAATCTGACCTTCAAGCTCAGCCAAGGTCGTGCGGATGCGCAGTGAAAGCGTCCAATCGCTCCTTCGTTCCAAGGGGAGGGGTGCGGAGAGGGGAATAGGGGGGAAGAGTCAGGGCGTATGCCAATCGAAAAGGATACAAGATGGAGGCAGAGAGAGAGAGAAGAGAGAGAGACATTGGAGCAGCGAGCCGGGAGATCGTCCGAGAGGGGTAGTAGCACAAGGTATTGACTAGTCCTCAGTTCCGATCTTCGCTTCCTAACGGTGGAGTGCTGCTTTTGTTCTCCGAACGCTGAAGCTGCGCGCTGCTGCAGTCAAGGAAGCTGAATCGTAACAAAGCTCATATCCGGTCTCACAACGGCGTCTGCGATTGACCAAGAGCAAGTCGTGCGAGATGGCAGTGAAAGCGTCGTCTTCTGTCCGCGGTGCAATGGTTGGGCGTTCATGCAAGCAGCTCTGGAGCGAAAGCAAGCGTGTAGACAAACTTGAGCTCTAAACCGCGATGTCCGGTGCGAAGTTTCTTGTCCATGCTTCCGAGAAGACACTGCACGAAGTATGCAGTGCGTCCTTCGGCAGCTTGAAATCAACTCTGCAGCTTGGTCGCATGTTTCAATTCACCCTGCTTAGCATACTTCTCTCACGTCACGATAGTGTTAGGTCACAAGATTTCTTCGCGCGTCATGAGGTTTGGGTGACGCGGTTCGGTTTTAGCGAAGTGCCAAGCTGTGCGCGTTAACTCTTGCTCTGGAAAAGCCTGTCGTCATTTGCAACGCGTCAAATGTTTTTTTGTCTCCATGCTTCCGCGAAACACTGCACGAGATATACAGTGCGTCCTTCGGCAGCTTGAAACAACCGCAGGTTTGGCGTATGACGGTTTGCCTGCTTAGCATACCCCCGTACGAAGTTTGGTCAAGCGATTTCTTTCAAATGTATTTGGGTTTAGTTTTAAAGTGCGCGCTGTGCCGTAATCTCTTCTTGGAAAATTGTTTTGGGAATGGAGTTTTTTTTTCTTGCGTAGGTGATTCGCAGGTGCTCTCCGCCGAACGCCCAGACCTTGTTCATGAAACGGCGTGTGTATTGACGCGAGTCACAAAAAAATCATTGTGCTAGTTAATTTAGCGCATACAAGCTATAACAATAGCTGAGAGAGTGATTGATTGATTTATTGGTTGGTTGATTGATTGATTGATTCATTAATTCATTGATCCATGATTGATTGGTAATGGCATTAAAGTAGCATCGGGAGATGGCGTGCCGCGTGTGTCATCTCAAAGCATTCTCGACAAAGAAGATTGGCTTTTCCGCAAAGCCTGTCTACTTTTGCCTACACACCCCGGCCACGACTGAGCCATCTGCGTGCATCGGTATGGAGCCTCTCTGTAAAAAGCAAGGCGCGAGTGGGGAGCACAGTTCGAGATAGCCGCGTGTACTCAGGAATGGCGCCAGAAATGCTCGGTGGCTTTGCAGCTACAAAACAATGTGGTTGATCCCGCTGTCGTAAGAATCGTTAAAACACGAAAGTGAAATGTGTCTTGACAGGCTTAGTTGGATGTTTATACTGCATCGATATGACCTTGCACATCGCTATTTGTACTTCGTCGGTATGACACCCTCAGACGCATCAACATTAGACACTGGATTGCACGCGCCGGAGCACTGCGTAAACCCGACTGAAACCACACGCGCTCGCAAACCATGCGAACAAAACCGAACGGGTTACCAGCGAATCACTTGGTGAACTCACGGTCCGCTGCAGCGAAACAGCATGATTTGCGGGGATGTCTTAAGTTGTGGGTGTGCTTGGCGAGCGGCGACTGGCGCGTCGCTTTGGCAAATGTGCGACCACCGCGTTCCTGCTCCGTGGAGTGTACGGCGGCCGGTTGCATGGCGACGAACTCAGCTGGCGCCAACTGTCGGCGCTCATTAGCATCGTGATGCACTACTTCTCTTCACCTGTCTTAGATGGCAGCACCATCTGAATTTAAATGGAGGAGGTTATAGGAAGGATATATGGCTCGTTCATAGCACTGTCTGCGCTTCAGCTCATAGCGCAGTGCGTAAAGCGTCTGGCACCTCCCGCTGCGGCAACGGAGTTACCGGGTCGAATCCTGGCACAGTGGCGCCAAGGAAACTTCTTCTGGCGATGTTATTTCCGTGACGGATATGACGTTAGTCAGATCTTGGTGGACCCCGGCATAAAATACCTTCGTGTTAAAAAAAAAACAACAACGCCGCCTCGAATCGAATCCACGGCCTCGTGCTTAACTGCACTCGTTATGTATTCACTGGTTACTTGCAGCTGGTTACCTGTCCGTGTCGCTAAGCCGAAGAGACCATCAAGGCATTGTCCTGTCATGTGAAGTGCCGCTTTCGGGGAAGGGGGGTCCGACATCGGCGCCGATGCACTGGAACTGCTGTCACCGGGTTCAAGTTACGCATTTTGCATTCAAAGGACTCGACTTGTGTCTAGACCCATGCCCGGAATGCGGTGATGAGGCGGTCGAAGCTGGCCACTTACCTTCCTTGGAGGCAATCTCCTGCGCCCGGGCGTCGGCCTCGTCCCAGGTCTTGCCCTTGACCTCGACGCGCGCGCCCTCTCGGGTCAGCTTCTGGACCATGAGGTGGGGCACGTTTTCGGAGATGACCACAACGGACTCCAGACCCAGCTGTCGCGCGCCGTAGGCCACCGCCATGCCGGCGTTTCCGCCGGACGCGATCACCACCTTCTTGGCACCCTTACTCTTCGCCTGCACACGCACGAGGTCTGCTTTGGCGCCGTCGAATAGAACTCGGAAGCAATTTCGGCTTACATTGGACAAATTCCAGCACGGGCGCTTTTGTCTGCCGAATCTCGCGAAACCGCGTTCTGTTCCACTTCATCCAGCGGAGGCATTACACCATGCAGTAATATTCAAAATCTAGTTATTCAAAATCTATGCATAGCGGGTAGCGTATGCTACGCAAAACTCTCCATTCTCGTCCAAATTATTTACGCATCTCCCGTCTCACAAAGTTTTGGTGTCAATGAAGTGAGAATGTCCGAAGTAGATTTTTCTCGGTTGTACGAAGCGGCGCCACGCACTTACGCCGATGCCACCGCTGCGACGTTTGCAGTGGCTCTATAGGGATTCAGCAATATCCAAGGGCCATTTACAGAGGCTTTTAGGGCGCAGCCCTTTGTCGGCTATCTCTGGGCAGACACGCGTTGTCGGCGTAACCGAGTGAACAATGGCAAGACCAACGACTGAAAGAAAAAGCGAAGGATGATAGAAAGCAAAGGAGGAGAGTGTCCGCGAAATTGGGAGGGGAGGGCGGTTCGCCGTGGAAGCACGAGCTAATGAATGAGTTCCGTTGTGAAGGATCGAGATTTTCTTTTCTGGGGCTTACCACAGCTCGGTTGATGGAAATTTTCTACGGTTAAACTGTTTCTTTGGTGAGCAACTTGCAATGATGTTGCTGAAAACGGATCTATCGAGCAGTAATATAGGACACACCATTAGCGGTTTTGAAGGGAGGAATTATGGTGCCCCTTCCCGCAGGGCCCAGGGTTACGTCATGCTGTGAAATTAAGGGTCATACCCTAATCTTTCCTCCAAAGAAGCGCGATGCTGTCTCTTCGGTCCGTCATTTTAGTGGGCACGGGAACGGGTGAACTCATTTCCTATTATACTAGACAATATTCTTGAATTGACAGCGCAATGAACAACGACTAGACTCGGGTGCAAGTCAAGAACGGCAATAGCTCATGCAGTGTTACTCCGCCAAGACTCCGCGTAATGCGCGACGTCACCTGCATTTTCCGACCTAGTTTGTTGTCACTGCTGTAGTTTGTAAGCAGATTAACTCCAAATTGCAGAAACGACTTGTGTAATGTTAAAATGCTCGCAGTAACGCACTCTTTGCGGTGTTGGGAGCAACAGTCGGATGCGGTGATGAGGCTCCGGTGCAACCTCCGTTGCCGTTCTTAAGTTGTACCTGAGAATAAATTAAGGGCGAGAAACACCGGCGCTGACTGTGAACTGAAATGTACTGCTGCTGCATATTTTATATGCAACAGCAAATATCAGGACAACAAAACAAGAAAAAGGCAACACAAAATGCAAGAACAAAATAACGAAATTGTTACGGCAACACGCCACCACACGTGTTATGTTTGTGTCCTTGTTTTGTTGCTTTGATATCTTCTGTTTTGGGGGCAGACGTCACAGCAACAAATTTCAGTTGAGAGTCAGCGCCTGTATGTCTTGTCCTCGCTTGTTGCGCGTGAATTGAACACAGAAAACCAACTTGCCCATACATCAACATTATCAACGCACCAATCGTCTGTCACTGTCGCAATACCCTACTCCTTGCCAGTTGCTTGGAATGAGTAGCTTAACTGCTAGTTCTTCTTATCCGTTCATTTATCACCCAATTTGCGCATGCTGCAAGACGAAGGCCTCTGCTGCGATGAGCGGTTTCACCCGAATACTACACCAGGGCGACTAAATCCTGTTGTGGTGCGGTTGGGCTGTTTTCGGTACATATAGCGTTCCTAGCATGCATGGCTGTAGCTGTCTAGTTCAGCCTCACTGGCAACTAATGTTGTTGTTCTTACCCGACCAGACAGCAACCGGACCTAATAAATATGTGAAACGCAATCACACGTGCAAATTGCTTGGCTTGGGTCCAAACTACTGCTGCTAAAACAAAGGCCGTTCACGAGCGTCGCAGCGGCTTTCTTCTACCTAGACAGTGCGGGGCACCCCATTTACACCTTATCGTTGGCGAAGAGTACGGCAAAGGCTGAGGGTGTGCAAATTATATCGCGTGCCAGTGCAGAACTTTTTACAAGCTCTCTATTGGCGTGCGACTACTGCCGCAATATTTCTACGGTATACTACCTTAAACGCCCGGGAGAAGCACCGGGTGCGTCTTCCGCCTGTAGAATAAAATGGCCACTGACCAAATAAAAAAAAACATTTGAAGGTTCAGAAACAAATTTGACGCAAACAGTACGTCCTGCATAACAATGAGGTCCTGGCACTCATTTTCGGAAACACGGTGGGCACATCAAGTATGTGCCCCCTAGCAGGATATGCTTAGACCTGGTCAACGTAAAGCTCCCCTCCGCTTCTGCCACTTTCAGGTGTTTTTCACCAGATCCCATGCACCGAAAGCGATTCTGCGCAGAGAGGTGAAAGGGCAATTTGCACAAAAGACGTACACAGCACCGGGATAACGAGACTAACGGCAACTAAAAAAAAAAAAAACAAATACGATTGCGGACGTCGTGAAAAAACGAGACATGTAGTTGACTGGGACGACAGGAAACTTCCGACGTGGGTCCGACCACCGAGCGCGATCTTTCTTCGCGATTGCTGCTTGAATAGCTAATCATCCAGACAACGCCCGAAACACTGCACAGACTGGACGGCAATCTGCGCTCCACAGCTATGCAAAGTCACTACGCCGCCTAGCAACCAATATGTCGGAACGTTTCGCACGATACTGCTCACTGTGGGCAAGGTATGCGCAAAGGTATCGAAACGGCAAATCAATTTTATTTTTCGACTAGGTCAGTGACCATTTCATTCCTACCATACTTTTCCCTGGCCAGATGGTATCCCGTCATTCCGTCAGCACAGCACTACCCGCCACCTATTTCTCCCTCAATGATGACCTCTAGCTCGCAGGTAATCGAGCCCATAGCTCGCAGCGCTTTAGGGCGGTGTGCGCGACAACGACAGCGAGGGACGTACGTCCTGGACGAGGCAGCCCATGCCCCTGATCTTGAAGGAGCCCGACGGGCTGCGCGTTGTCCAGCTTGAGGTAGACCTTCTGGCCGTAGATCTCCTTCAGCACCACACTCTCGATCAGGGGCGTGTGCGCGTGCAGATACGCTGGATCCTTGGCCATTGTGCAGAGAGGGAGGCTGGTGGGACAGATCGAGGCGACTCGGCACCGCTCGACCTCGGAACGCCCCTCCCAGCAGCACACGCGCTCGGCTTCTTCTTCTTCTTCTTCTTCTTCTCTTCTTACTTTAGGAGCTCGTTCCCGTAGAGGGAGATCGGTCAGGGCTTGCGGGCGGCTATTCCTTTAAGTTACGAAATAATGGTAAACATAGGAATGAAAAACATCAAGAAGAACCAGATTCACACCGTAAGGGCCGAGGAGACGCAAAGAAAAGATAGTTTTAACAAGGCAGCCTTCCGGTGGCCGCAATGAAGTTATGAAGCAAGACGTAAATTTTTTTGTTTCGTGTCTCGGGAACTACTAGCATCGAATGAAAGAAGAACTGCAGTTTCTAGCTCGAAGGTGAGACGTCTAAAGAGGACAGCCAGATATTGTTTTCACTCTTCAGCGAAGCGACGGCATTAAAAAAAGTAATGTTCTGGTGATTCTGTTTGGTGGCAAGTCGTGCAAGCGTCTGTTGGTGCCAATCCAGAACTGATTAAATACAAGCATAATTTAGGAAGTCGGCATCTCAGGGCAGTGAAGGACACTTCACATTGGCAGGAAGAGCAGAGGGATGAGGTCCAATTACATTTAGCGCAGTGTATAGAGTGCCGTCCGCGGCACTCTAGCTCAGCGCTACAGGCACTTTAGCTCACCGCTGCCGTCCGACTTCATTCGAATATTTAAGGCTGGGCTGACAGAGGCCCGAGCGTCGACCATTGTGGTGTAGAGGTTCCATCTTAGGCTCTTGTTACTAAGGGCGGTGGTTCCAGTCCGGCTGTTGCCTCTTTTATTTTTTCACATCTCAATTTTTATTTGTAATTTATCATGACTTAAGTTAGCTTTCGGTGTTTTAAATGATTTTAGTTATGTTAGGTCATTATCATTAGGTTATGTTAGGTTAGTTTACGTTTGCGTTACGTTAATGGGGTAAAGTGTTGCCAAACGCGGCATTTTTTCATAGAAATGGCGGTGGATGTCGCTTTAGTGGAGTACTTATAATATCGTCGGACGGTGCTCTAGACACTTCCTAAATTTGAAGTGCTGACCTATCCAGGTGGTGGTGGTGGTACCAGTGAAATGGCGCATACCCACTCAGGGGGATTGGCCAGGAAATGGGCGCCGTACCGAAAGAAATTATATAATTTTTGTAGGGAAGAAAATATTTCAATATTAGAGTGGATTAGCAGTAGATGACTAGAGAAATAAAGGTAAAAGATTAGAGAAAGAAATAAAAAAGGTAAAAACGAACACCATTGAATGAAAATTGGAAGTAAGAAACACGAAGAAAGAATGTGGTACGGACGAAGCAGTGAGCTAGGCGCGCATATACTTGACAGGGGAATCCAGCAGGGCCAAATGATGTCTACATGGCAGACGGCCTGATTCCAGAATGAATGAGTGCAACGCACGGCAAAGATCCCCGTGGCTGAATCCCAGTTCCTTTGACCCGAATGACAAAATAACGTATTTACTCGCATAATATCGCACTCGCGTAATAATCGCACCCTGAAGTTCGTCGTCAAAATACGACTTTTTTTATTCCCGCGCAATGATCGCACCCGAACTTGCCGCAGCCATATGTCATATGTGTGCCAAGTTTGATGTCGATGGTCGTGCTTACTTTAGTTTCCTCCTCTTTCAAAGCGGACATGGCTACGTTATTGCAGCGGACTTGATGATATTGGCGATATCGGCAAGCATGAGTTCATTATTGGTGCGGAAGAAACTCTCACTAAATGCACATAATGTGCTCACAAGACAAAAAAAAAGGGCTCGGCTGGCTGCGTCGGCAGCTGTGTCGTGATGTCCCACACTGTGACAGCAGCAGCCACTAATTGGTCGACCTGTTCTCACCTCGCAGCAAACTCGTTCCGGCGCGTTCCGCAATTCCGTAATTCCGGCGCGTTGCGTAATGAAAACACTGCATTTTGCGTCACTCGGTGGTCATTAGGTGGTCGGGTGGAGTTTTATTATGTTTTTATTTGTGAAGTTTTTATGTTCATGAGACTTATCGTAAACATTCTGACCTGCACCTGCGTTTTCTGCACTGAAACCTTTTTTCGCGAAAAATTTACCTCGCGTAATGATCGCACCCTAAATTTGCATCATATTTTTGGAAAAAAAAGTGCGATCATTACGCGAGTAAATACAGTCAGTGTAGCAGACAGCCGGAGGTTTAGCCGGCTGCATGTGCTTTCTAAGTATCTTCGTCTTATAAAGGAGAACAGTCGGCAGGAGAAGAAGTGGTCGATCGTTCTGGTTCTTTGCAGAAAGCGCATAGCGGCGACGGGGCCAGATTAGAGCGGTGCAAGTAATAATTTAAATTTGGCACGCGACCGCGAAAGCTAGTGAGGGTGACTTCGCAAGCTCGCGACTGGCTTATGCTGCACTTCCATGAGTACCGGAGGGGCTCAAGCTCCGAGTCTTCGTAAGCAGAACTAGGCATACTTTGAAGTTAGCACAGCCTACGTCGTGAAGGATGTGGAAGTGCTCGGAAGGGTAAGGTGTAGTGACCACCGTATGGTAAGATCACGAATTAGGCTAGATTTGAGGAGGGGCCGTAACAAGTTAGTACGAAAGAAGCCGATTAATGAGCTAACAGTAAGACGTAAATTACAAGAATTCAGGATCGCGCTGCAGAACCGATATTCAACTATTACCGAGGAAGCAGAGTTTACGACACAGGAAGCTAGCGACAACCTTACACGCATTATCACGGAGTGTGCAGTAGAAGTCGGGGGCACGATGGCTAGACAAGATACTGGCAAACTTTCCCAGGAGACGAACGATCTAATTAGAAAACGGCAAACCATGACAATCTCCACCCCAGCTGACAGAATAGAACTAGCAGAGCTTTCGAAGTTAACCAATAAGCGTAAGACAGCTGACATTCGGAAGTATAATATGGGAAGGTCGAATACGCTGTAAAGAACGGAGGTAGCCTGCAAAGAGTGAAGAAGCGTCTGGCGGGGGGGGGGAAATCAGATGTATGCACTTAAAGACAAGCAAGGCAATGTCATCACAAATAGGTATAACATAGTCACAGTAACCGAGGAGTTCTATAGGGATCCGTACAGTAGCCGGGACATCCAGGATAATGCCGAACGAGATAGTAGCTCAGAGAAGATAGACATCCCACCCGTAGCCACCGAAGAAGTAAGGAAGGCTTTGAAAGAAATGAAATGGGGCAAAGCGCCTGGTAGGATCAATAACAGCAGACCTCTTGAAGGATGGCGGAGAAATTTGTACTTGAAAAACCTGGCAAACCTGTGTACGCAATGCCTAATGACCGCAAGTGTACCGGAATCTTGGAGAACGCGAACATCATCCTAATCCATAAGAAAGGTGACATGAAGGACTTGAAAAATTACAGGCCGATCAGCTTACTGTCAGTCGTCTACAAGGTACTTACGAAGGTAATCGCTAACAGAATTTCTGCAACCTTAGATTTCAGTCAACCTAAAGAACAAGCAGGGTTCTATAAAGGCTATTCAACAATGGACCATATTCACACGATCAATGAGGTGACAGAGAAGAGCACATAGTATACTGAACCCGTATATAAAGCCTTCAAATATTATAAAAAAGCATTTGACTCGGTTGAAACCTCAGCAGTCATTCCGGCATTACGGAACCAGGATATAGACAAGCATTATATAAAAATACCAGAGGATATTCACAATGGGTTCACAGCTACCAGCATCCTCCATTAGGAGAGCATAAACACCTATAAGAAAGGGCGTTAGACAAGGAGATAATCTCTCTAATATTATTCACAGCATGTTTACAAGAGGCATTCAGAACATTCGATTGGGAACAGGAGGGTGCAAGAGTTAATGGAGAATACCTCAGTAACCTCAGATTTGCAGATGACGTTGCCTTGCCAAGTAACTCAAGGGGCAAATTGCAAAGAATGCTTTCCGCACTGGACAGACAGAGTGGAACCGTGGGCCTAAAAATTAATAGGCAGAAAACAAAAGTAATTATCAATAACCTCCGGACAGCACAGCGGTTTTGATAGGTGGCGAGGCAGTGGAAGTGGTAAGCGAATATATCTACTTAAGCCAATCTGTGATCCCGGATACCAACCTTGACGCAGAGATAATTAGAAGGATAAGAATGGGGTGGAGTTGCATACGGCAGACATTCTCAGATAATGAATGGCATTTACGCATTCTACCATTGTCCCTGAAGAAGAAGTGTATGACAGCTGCATCTTACCGGTACTCCCTACGGGGTAGAAACTTCAAGGCTCACTAAGAAGGTTCTAACTTACATTGGAGAATGACTCACGGGCAAGTGGAGCGTAAAATGATAGGTGTAACATTAAGGGATGAGAAGAGAGCGGAGTTTGTCAGGGAACAAACGCGTGTTAAGGACATATTAGTAGAAATTAAGAAGAAAAAATGGACGTGGGCAGGGCATGTAATACGAAGGCAAGATAACCGTTGGTCATTAAGGGTAACAGAGTGGATCCCTAGAGGAGGCAAGCGTTGCAGGGGGCAGCAGAAAGTTAAATGGGCAGATGAAACCAAGAAGTTTGCGGGGATAAATTGGTCGCAGTTACCACAGGACCGGGGTAATTGGAGATTAATGGGAGAGGCCTCTGCCCTGCAGTGGGCGTAGATAGGCTGGTGATGACGAAAGTGAGGCGAAATTATGATGGAGGTGGGCGGCAGAACCTCCCCTACTGGACCGCCCAATGCCATTCCCGCCAGAGCATCCGCCGATTCATTAAGCCAGATACCTGCATGTCTAGGTACCCAGACCAAACGAAGTTCACGAAAGGAGGAAAGCGATAACGAAGCAAGGGCTAGACGTAGGGGGGGATGAAGTTGAGGAAGTAAGGGCAGAACAAACAGAAAAAGAATCCGCGAGAATAATTGCCTGTCGTTTCGAGGAACCAAGCTTACGAACGGCCAAGACTATCCAGGAGAGCGTTGCGCCACCACAAAGGATCTTCTTTCTCCAGCCTCGGCAAACGGGCAGCCCTGCTCTCCTTCGTGCTCGAACGTGATTACTCGGAGCGAGAAGTTGCCTTATACCTGAACCAGTGCCAGAGCTTAAATAGCTGACTGCAAAAAAAAGTTGCCAAGAAAACTCCATAAAAAATTCAAAGCTCATCTCAGGTAAAAGAGAGAAGTAGCACAGCGACCCTGGATTGGTAAAAAGAGAATTTGGGTTCGAGTCCAGGACTAAACAGAACGGGAGATAAGAAGTCGCGCTGGAGAACGTGTTGAAGCCTCGTTCGGGAATAATGCGAACCGTCGGAGCAAACTTCAGACGCCGGGCAGAATTTCAGTGAAATCAATAAAACTCTATTTTCTGATTTAGGGGGTCTTGTAGCCTGAGTCGAGAAGAGGGTAACAGGAAAGGGCAGCGGGATAAGGCCGTCACATTCACTTGACGTCTGCCTCGCGCAGTGAACTCCCACAAAGAAAGGATCCTGCTCGCCGCCAGAGTGGCCAGATCGGGCGATTTGTCGCCAAACTGGCGACTTTCCGACACTGGTGGCGACGGAAATTTCAGTGTGGCGACTTGGCTACTTTCTGACTCCTTTAAGCATTGGTGATTTTATGCATTTTGGGCCCATCCGATGTCACACTTTCCACAAAAGGGGACCTTAGATGACCATTCGGTGCATTTCGGCTGTTGAGACACACTAAGCAAACAGAACAGAGCAAATTTTCAGGCAGATGACGGTTATCTGGCAAAGTCTAGAATAAGTCCCAACGAATCAGTCACTCAAACACGTACACCACCATAGAGCGCTACTTACCGGCACAAATCGAAATTTGCCTTGATCATTTTAATATCTTGCAGATGACGTCGCATGAATAGCGTAAAAGCCTTCAAGCGACGCCGTCAATTTAAAGTGCAATGCTTCAGTAGTTTACGGGTAGCTTGAGATTTCATACAGAGTGGTGGGTAGTGTGTATTGCGATGTATACTTGCGAACTTAAAGTGTCAGGTAAACTGGTAAAGCATGGTGTGCAGAGAACGCCCGTACTAAGTCATTCATATTCTTTGAATACGTTACCTACACTTGCATATTTAGGTGTTTTTTTTTGTAGACAGTAGTCAACCGCTGTCTTTTTCTCGCACCACAGCAAGTGAATAAAATTTGTAATATTACTTTCTACTGCTCATTGCTGGCAATTTCTGCACTTTTTCCGCGAAGGTAATCAAAAAGTGCTTACTTGCATCACCTTGCTGAAAATGGCGACTCTTCCGGTTCCCTTCCAAATATTCACTTTACGCTGGCGACATTTTTGGCTACTCTCGGCAATTTCCTGGCGACTATTCCTTCTGAGGACCTGGAACCATGCTGGCTGCATCCAGGTGATAGGGTTTTAGAGTGTCTATTCCTGCAATGAGGCAACACCGGGACCCTTGTGCGGTGTTCTTCGGCGGTGCAAGACCGGGACTACAACGCAGCAGGTGCCGGACCATTGGACATGCCCCGGTATCTCTAAACACCGTACAGCGCAGTAGGCAAGACAAAGGACGAAAGGGGGGACACGGACGAGGTAAGTACAACTAGCTCGTACCCATACGTTGTTAAATTACCCGGTATCTCACCTGCAGAACGTCACAGAGGCTGCGTAGTCGCCTCTCGTCTTGACTTGTGTTGTCTGCGTGTGCTGTAGGGTCAGCGCCAGGAGTTCTTTTAGATGCGGCGAGTGCTCGCCACTTTTCTTTATTAATTTACCTAAAGTCCCTTACGGGCGTCACATAGGGGGTCGCAGTGAAAAAGAAAACACATTGGAACATGAAAAACAGCAACACCCATAAATACGAATACAAACTCATTCATGGCGAAACATCTTCAGTAACGGCAACGCCTGTCCTCGCAGTATAGGTCAACACTTCCGCACCGCGCCGAAGCCCTTTGTGAAGTGGGGTGGGGATTGTGCGGCACTCCTCGCCCTCAGCTCTCGTTTCGCTCTCACTTTTAGATCTGGCGTTCCTCGTCCGGTTCCAAGGACAGCGCTGAGCTTTGTACGGGTCAAGGATTGCAATCGGACTTGAGCTTTCGTCTTCGCTCAAAAACCCTTTCAGCATGATGGGTCTGTCCGTGTGCCAGGAGAGTGTGAGTGAGTGAGTGAGTGAGTGAGTGAGATTTGAAGTGAGTGAGAATGAGTGAGTGAGTGAGTGAGTGAGTGAGTGAGTGAGTGAGTGAGTGAGTGAGTGAGTGAGTGAGTGAGTGAGTGACAATCCCTTTAAGTGTCCAGTTACCCAGTTCGCTAATTTTGTCTCCCTAATTGCCAGTACTTTTCCATGCGTCATATTAAACACTGCGTGAAAGAGAAGAAAACCGCATACTGTACATGAAATTATTAATCGAAGCCTTAGTGTCCTCACTGATGCCGTTGTACGCCAATACGCCCTGCAGGAAAGCCAACTTTCTCTTACGATGATGATGAATAATCGTGGTGAAGGGAAGAAAAGAACGCATCCCGTCCGCCCGAACTGGGTCATTGCGTTATGAAGCCGGGGTCTATCTGATTGCTCCACTTCGACATGGTCAAAGTGAACACCAAGCATCGGGTACCGATTCGCGACGTGCACCCCAAACCCGAACTTTGGCCTACGGAGTGCACACCCGGGAGTTCTGTGGTTTCTGGAAAAGTGGGTACCTCCAGAGTACCACATACTCGCATGTGGATTGGCCAGCCAAAAATAAAACCAACGAGAAAGCTTCCGTTGAACCATCGTCGTCGTTAGACGGAGGGGTCATGATTTCTTTTTGTTTTTTCTATCATTTGGTATCTTTCTAAGGGCCCCAAGGGGAATTAAATAAGTGGGTGACATAAAGTAATTACTAACAGAAGAGATTTGATAACAATGCACTCATTCAGGTGATAACAGGAAAATCAGACGGCCATCAAATAATAAAGCAAGGACCACATTAAAGACATAATAGTAAGCACATGGCAACAGCAGTACTTACGTTTATACAGCAGCAAATGTTGGATTTAACTTATTGTACCTTACTTCAGACAGCTTTTTCATTCAAAATTTTTCGGAAAGTCTGGTGGGAACGCTAAATGCAGTTTCAGCCCTACTATATTCTCTGCGCTTCTTTGACCAAAAACAGCGAACATTTTCTACGCTGTGGCATCTGTGCCTTTCTCTTCCCCCGCTGGGTATACTGACTATGCGGGATTTCTTATAGGACGACCGTGTAAACGTAGGGTGTGCCCCGAAAAACGCCGCTACTTTAAATTTCAAGCTTCCAGCATAACAATTTTTCCTATAGGACATTGGATAGCCAGGAGAGACGTTTTGTGCCCGATCCTCGGGGTTTTAAGGGACACACGCCTCAGTGACTCCTGGTCATCACCTTCTATCCGCGCATAGCGGCTAGAAGGTGTTGATTGGGGGAGCAATTGCCAGAATATCACGCAAGGCTAGAGCCATCCGTTATTAAACATCCTCACCATCACCGCCACAGCAGTTTAATGCAAAAATATTACAATCTTAATCACCGACAATTGTTGCGGCGCAATAAAAGTTCTGGGAATACGTCATTTTTATGCTTTCCGTTGTCTGCTGTCGACTTCCCATATCGTCAAGCTGCCGTATTAGGGCGACACTTCTGCTGGGCCCAACCCAACCCGAGCTATTCCGCCGACACGTCTCTTATAGACCCTATACCATTTGATAACTTTTTACCCAGGCGGATTTTACCCACGTAACAGCGCAGTGCTGTACGCAAAGTTGTATTTCGGAGGCGGGCCGTACACCTAAAAATAGAGGGAGAGAGGTTGTAAAAGTAGGAAAGAGTAAGTACAGAAAACAAGGAAAAATTTAAAAGCACTATTCAAGGTATCAATCCGAAATAGAAACTACAAACTTCTATTTGCCGTGAGCATACTCTACATGACCTAAGTATGTTTTGTATTTCTTTTTTTTTACGGCAGTGCAAAACGGCCCCTGGTGTGGTGAAAGGAAACTTCGTATACGTGCGCAAGTTTAGTGCGAAACTTGCAACAAAAAAAAGTATCAACACTTGTTATGTGATGATAGTCAGAGTTACGCATGAATTCCCGGATTAGGGTTCCACTATCATGTTTGACCTCGTTACAAATGTTTTCTCCCTCTCTCTCACCACAGAACCTCAAAAATATAGGAGGGGGGCCCCCTCCCTTCACCAGCTTTGCGGGTATGCGCCACCGGAACAGCGTGTCGAGAAGAAATAAGAACCATCGGGTGAACAGCACACAGGTCTATGACAGCTCTCTTAAGTCGCTGACCGCGTTTGCCATTGATATATTTTAACGAAGCAAATTGTTATTGTAGTAGGAAGGCAATACTAGGACCACTTAGAGAGAAAGCGGGGTTACAGCGTCCGAGGAAGAAAAAAAAATGGCTCCAATCCACGTTATGAAGGTGGTTGGAAAGCAAAGCTTTAAACGACACCCACAACAATTGCCCAAGAGACGTCACTTGAATGTCTTTCGAAGGGTGAGACAGCGGGACCTAGCCATCCTGATGTGCTCGCTTGGGGCTCCACCACCGAGCGAAAAAAGCGCAGACACCGAAACAATTTGGCATGTGAGCTTAGTGATTCCCATCTATACCAATTTAAACTAGTTAGTTTAGTAAGTTTGAGAATTGCTAGAAAGCTGAGGGAACTTTTGTAGTCGCTATTTATCAGATCCAGTTGCTGCTTTCGCATTCGGTAATACCTCTTAAAACACAACCGAATTGGTGTTCACCAATGCAGAAAACGGAGTCCCATTCGTGGCAAGCAGCGCGTAAAAGGTAGCGTTTCTCTAGCGGCCAGATATCTGTATGGGGTTTTTACATTTTGTTTTCCCGCCCGGCAAACCAATCCTTAATGTATTTTTGACTTACGCTCACTTAGTTTTGTCGGGTCCGGGTTACCTAGCAGGTGCTGTCGAAAAAGTTAATCAAGCCGTGCGAAGAAAGCGCGGAATGGACGCGAAGCAGCGCCAAAACAGGAACAAACCAATTGTCGCTAATGCAGACGACCAAGCCGACCCACCGACCCGCCCGCCGTTGCGACCAGTCACCTGCGTGCTGGGAACGCTGGGTAACAGCGCCCTATCGCTGCGCTATCTCCATTGTGCTCCGTGATTGAAAAACGCCCTACCCATTCCAAGCCCCGTTGGGAATTTCTTGTCCCGCACGCAATGAAAGAGCCGTTGGCAGGTAGAGGTACAAAGCTTTGCTTTAAAAAATGGCGGATCTCACGCATAGGAGAGAATCGACGCAACTGGAAGCTTTCATACCGGCATACCGGGGTTGAAACTAACTTGCGTGTGGCTTTTTTATGACAGTAACATTCTTCTCTTGGCGTTGTTAGTAATTTTTTCAGAACAGTCAGTGGTGGCAATTGCTTAGATAAATACGAGTCGTAACGAGAAATGCTCAACGTCTCAACAGCCCCTGGCGATTACGCTACCGGCTAGCTCCAAGCGCAAAGAACTTGATACATGACAAAGAATTCAAGCGCTGGGACAACGGGACAAGCGAGTCAACACGCACAAGCGACTCGCTTGTCCCATTGTCCCAGCGCTTCAATTCTTTGTCATGTTCTACCGACGGGCTCAAACCAGTATCCTCGTGAACTTGATACATCTATCAACCGGGGCTTCCCTACCCCCCGAAGCTCGCTTCCTGGGCCGCTTCCTCGAGTGCGGGTCGGGTTGGCCAGTGTTGTAATTCCCGCCCCATTCCCCTTCGCCCCTCCCTTGCCAGTCCCTTTCCGGGTCCCGTGGGCGCGATGCTCGGAATACAGAAAACACAGTGGAATACCCGGTGAGAAAGCAGCAGCCCCCGTGAAATAGGGTGGAGGGCCAAAGAAAGCTTTTCTTTAAAATCATGCAAAAAAGGACGGGAAGAATTAGTAACGAAAAAAGGAGCCTGACAATTACGATATTACAGTATTAGAAATTTGAGCGCAGGGTGAACTGAAGCCTTCTCGGTGACTGCGCGTTTCTCCTGAGTCTGAGGAAGTGATCGCGTAACCAGCGAACGCACGACGGCGGGGGCTACTCTGGTGATATATCTCCAAGCGAGTCGCCGATCATGTCTTGTGCAGCATCGACATAACGCCCTCCCCCTCATTCTTTCGTATTACTTTCCTCCGCCGCTTTCCTGCTCCATCTATCTCATCTATTTTCGGAGTCCTCTTCCCTCGATCTGTGACTACGGATCTGACGGCGAAGCGAACCCACAGGAACGGCGCAGAGGTGCCCTCTAAAATGCGCCCATACCTGCGGTCAGTGTTGTACACGTTGGACGCGTGGCGTGACCATTTCCAAGTAACATGGGGCCGATGTTTTTCATTGCTACGTTGACGTTGCTCCGCCCGAACCACACCGCCGGTGCTTACCGTTGTCGCTTAATTAAGCTGTGCTTCACGCAGAAACTCGCTGTTCGTTCGCTCTGATGTGAGAGAGCGTCTCTTTCGCTCACTCCGATGCACCGTCCCCACATACCGGCGGTGTCGGTAGATGCGGGAGTGCACGTACAGCCTCCCAAATTTTTAATAATATAGCGGGAGTGACGACCGATCGGCATGTCAGCGCCTTATCACGGTGTTCACCGGCGAAATAAACGAGAGTACGCGCACGCGCATATAACTATCTGCTGTGTGGAGTGTCCTTGTTCCGCTGTTCTCCTCAGCGCAACACACCTCCTGTGTTTCTTATCTTGCAAGGCCATTTCGGTGCCGCCAAAGGTAGCCAAGCAGCGTGAGGGACAAGCTTATATTTTTATCAGAAGTTTTATTTATCCCATTACATCGCGCAGCGGCATAAGGTTGTCCGACCAAAACTCAGCCCTGTTCTACTTTTATTTATCTTTCCAATGACATTCCTCACGCTGTGCTACGATACGATACGCAAGAAAAGAAAGAAAGAAAGAAAGAACGAAAGAAAAAAAGAAGAAAGAGAATAGAAAGAGAAAGAAGAAAGAAAGAAAAAAAAGAAAGAAGAAAGTGTACAAGAGAAAAGATAAAGAAAGAAGGAAGAAAAGAAAAGAAAAGAAAGAAAAGAAAGGAATAAGAATGACGAACAAAGAAAGCGAAAGAAGAAGAAAAAGAAAGAAAGAAAGAAAGACAGAGAGAAGCAAAGAAATAGGAAGAAAGACAGAAAAGAAGAAGAGAAGCAAAATAGCAAAAGAAAGAAGAAGATAAACAAGAATAAGAAAGGATGAACGATTCAAGAAGCACCAGCTAAAGGTAAAGAAAAAAGACCCGCAAAGAAGAGAAGAAGACAAGAATAGCTAAAAAAGAGAAAGAAGTAAAGGAAAAGAAGCGAAAGAAGAAGAAATTGAAAGGACAAGGGAAAGACAAGAAAGAAAAAAGAAAAAGGAAAGAAAGAAAGAGAGAAAGAAAAGAAAGAAAGAAAGAAAAATGCATTAAGTATTCATGCGCAACAACCCCGGTTTTATGAACAATGTCATAAGTGCAGGCGCAGGGAATGTACCGCTTAAGAAAATTCCGGATCGAGGAAGAATGGAAAGTAAGCAAAGGAAAATGAATTGAGCGGTTCGGTAATGTCGCGAAAGAAGACACAATCACACACACGTAGATATGTGCATGCTCAACACCTATTGTGTTGTCGTTGTACTTGATTGCTAGAGCGGATCTCAGCTTTGAAATTTCGTGTCAGTACTCCTTTAAGCGGGTGCATTAGCCCTTCTCACGCCCGATTTCTGGCCAATCCCCCACGTGGGTATGTGTCATGCACAGACACTTATTTGTGTTGTCGTTGTACTTGATTGCTAGAGCGGATCTCAGCTTTGAACTTTCGTGTCAGTACTCCTTTAAGCAGGTGCATTAGCCGTTCTCACGCCCGATTCTTTGCCAATCCCCCACGTTGGTATGTGCCATGTCAGCGGCCAGGCAGCGCGCGCCCATCTCCCCTCGTTGCCAAGGAAGACGAGGAGATTCCTGGCCAATCCCCCACGTGGGTATGTGCCATGTCAGCGGCCAGGCAGCGCGCGCCCATCTCCCCCCGTTGCCAAGGAAGACGAGGAGATTCCTGGCCAATCCCCCACGTGGGTATGTGCCATGTCAGCGGCCAGGCAGCGCGCGCCCATCCCCCCCCGTTGCCAAGGAAGACGAGGAGATTCCTGGCCAATCCCCACGTGGGTATGTGCCATGTCAGCGGCCAGGCAGCGCGCGCCCATCTCCCCCCGTTGCCAAGGAATACGAGGAGATTCTTGGCCAATCCCCCACGTGGGTATGTGCCATGTCAGCGGCCAGGCAGCGCGCGCCCATCTCCCCCGTTGCCAAGGAAGACGAGGAGATTCCTGGCCAATCCCCCACGTGGGTATGTGCCATGTCAGCGGCCAGGCAGCGCGCGCCCATCTCCCCCCCGTTGCCAAGGAATACGAGGAGATTCTTGGCCAATCCCCACGTGGGTATGTGCCATGTCAGCGGCCAGGCAGCGCGCGCCCATCTCCCCCCGTTGCAAGGAAGACGAGGAGATTCTTGGCCAATCCCCCACGTGGGTATGTGCCATGTCAGCGGCCAGGCAGCGCGCGCCCATCTCCCCCCGTTGCCAAGGAAGACGAGGAGATTCCTGGCCAATCCCCCACGTGGGTATGTGCCATGTCAGCGGCCAGGCAGCGCGCGCCCATCTCCCCCCGTTGCCAAGGAATACGAGGAGATTCTTGGCCAATCCCCCACGTGGGTATGTGCCATGTCAGCGGCCAGGCAGCGCGCGCCCATCTCCCCCCGTTGCCAAGGAAGACGAGGAGATTCCTGGCCAATCCCCCACGTGGGTATGTGCCATGTCAGCGGCCAGGCAGCGCGCGCCCATCTCCCCCCGTTGCCAAGGAAGACGAGGAGCGCGCGCACCCGCAGCTGTTGCTATGTGGACGGACGGCGGTCACCGGAATTCAGGGTCGCTTATAAAGTGCATTCGCACTTAAAAAAACAGCGTGGCAGACGACACTCGTACAGCAGTTAGCCCTATGTGCGTGCGCGTACTCTCGGCTATTTCGCTGCTGAACACTGTGATAAGGCGCTGACATGCGATCGGTCGTCGCTCCCGCTATATTATTAAAAATTTGGGAGGCTGTACGTCATCCATAAACCCAGCCCGCCCCCCCCCCCCCCCCCCCCCTTATAGCTTATCTGGAATGCGCATGGGGTCGCGTCGGAGGAGTTTCTGCGTGCACGAGACCAACTGATTTTTCTTTTCGCCTAGTCATATAAAGCTTCGCTTTAAACGTTATAGAAAAAGCAGTTTACTTTTTAGACAGCATCTCAGTTCAGTGCCCTGAAAGGACGCCGCTCTCGAGCGGTGTGCTCTTCACCCGGTCGTTTTCATCCAGAAAGGGCACGGCTGGGGTCTCGAACGGCAGCCCAGTTAAATTTATATTCAGGTGCTGCCAATGGCAGTCAGCACATTGATGGGAAAGTTTTTTTTTTTTTACAGCGAAGCTGTTAGCCTCTCGTTAGTCGCAAAATTTCGTGTCGTAAACAAGAAACCTAGGCAGGACCCAGAAGTTCTTGCCCAAGACGCCGAGCGCATGCGTCAGGCTAATCAGGTATACAACATAGAGCTCTGAATTCGTTTAAGGAAACCACAAAACAAGCATCGAAAACCGCATTATGGATGATAACGCGCCTGTGTAAGTTTACTATTCACGTTACTAGCACAAAAAATAACAAAAAGGCGATTATTTAAAGACGAAGACGCACGTTTGCTAGCTTCCCCGCCATAATATACCAATGTGCCGCACGTACAGTGAAGTGCGATTCGAAGGTTGTCGGGGAAAGATACTTTCAAAATGAAGCAGGCAGAACACCAGCTTTAGCAAATCTTCCATGCCAGTTTCGTTATCGTCGATGTAGATAAAAGGCAACGACGTCTTTGTTTCATAACAACGAATGTAAAGCCTGAAACCCATAGGGTGGCAAGTCAGTCACGCGGACCAGCAAGGAACAGCCAACAAGAGTGAGAATAGTGCGAAATCTCGATTTTCATGGTTCCGAAACGAAACCGTAGGCTGGTTGCACGCTTTGTCCCTTGATACTGGCGCGAGAACCTTTAAATCCTGCTCGACTGTACTTCATAGCTGATAAGAAAGCTTAGTCTTCTTCCTAAAGGAAAATCTAGAACACGCGAATCTGGATAGTAAACACCCAGGGTTGGCCTCCACTTCCGCCTGACGAACTTAGGGGACTACGTTCCTCTCACGAGCACACTCATGGTTACGCTCACGAGCCTGCTCCACGGCCTGCTCCACGGACGGACGAATCACCCGTGGCCTACCAATAGGCCGGTGAACGGGAATTCAGGTCACCATCATCATCCTCATCATCATACAAACTCCTTGAGGTGGGCTATACTGTTAGCGTTCAGCATACACAGATCGCATGTTGAAGGCAGTTATTTCAGGCTTCGTTTGAAAAACAACGCGCAAGAAGCCTTGCCTACATATTTCCCCCTCCCATCTTTTCGTCGACCGCAAGCCCCCCCCCCCCCCCCAAAAAAAAAAAAATATTCCTGGCTACGCCCCTGGACGCGTGTTGTGGCTAGCATCGCTTCTATCGCCTCTCGATTCTTGGTTCACGGTCAGGTTACGCAATCCCTGCTGCTTTTCTTCTGTGAAGGACTCCCGTACCAAAGACAACATTTATTTCTCACGCCAATATGGTGACTTCGTAGTGGCGGCCATCGTTTTGGAAGATTCGAGATTCGTACAGTGGCGGAAATAACGCACGATGCCCGATCCCAGTCACCAGGGATGTCACTCCACTGGATTGTGATGAGGTTTCGCCGCCGAATTGAACATGGAGTCCGTTTTAGGGTTTACCATTGCGACCCAGTTTCAGAGCTTTAACATCCTATTGTCAAAACTATTCTTTCGCAGTACGATGTTGTTTAGCGACTTGATAAAATATAAGGTACAAATTGCTCTGCGAGGAAGACAGCTTGGTGATTCAAGACAGGCCTCGGGCGATCGCCTTAGGAAATGTCCAACGTTTCTTGATATGCTGCCCAGAGGATGCTGAACAGCGGACAACCCCATTCGAATCTGGGCTATGCGAAAGTGGGCAGTCCCTCACGTCGCACTAAACCTAATCGTTTTCCCAAGTTGACATTGTATATTTTTTAGGGGCGGAGCACCTTAGCACCTCCCTTTGTCCGGGGCTTGGCGTCCGTGTACAGCGTCGCGCATGAGCGAGGAGCCTTGGATTGGATTGTATTTGAATTGGATTGAATTGGATTGAATTAAATTGTATCGGATTGGATTGGATTGGAATTGTATATACTGTACACACGCGTTGTCACTCATTTACATGCGCGAGTGCGCAATGCCACGGGTGATTTACGGTAAGAACGATCCCCAGTGCTTCGCTCACTCCTCCTCATGATTCACTTTGTGGAGATGTGTGAATTTTTTTAAGAAGGTTTCGCGCCTTCTCGTTAGCTACCTTCGCGAGACGGAGCTTAACGCTCATGGTGCAGTGGCCATGTTATCACAACGTTAAGTGCCGCTCGGGCGGAGCAATTTCCGGCAGTCTTGCCAGGCTAACACTGCCTAACCCAACAACGCCGCCGACCAACCAACGATTGAAGAGACGTTTCTATAAGCCGCCATGCCGTTAAAAGTGTCGAGTGTGAGCCAACTGGGACGCCAATTTACATACAACCTTATTAATAATAAGCGTTAAGGCATTGGTTCACAGTGCGTATTTTTAATGCTTTACATCAGCCCGCTCGCTCACAAGGTCGAATCTGTGCATGTTCCCCAGCCTCCATCTCCGCGATAATCAAGTGGGCTGTCCTCTGCCTTCCTGCGAAACCTCTCGGAACAGCAGATTCGGCGACCGCGCACAATAAAATACAGTTTTGCGAAACAATAAATTTTTGCCTTACGTAAGAATACGACGCACAACTTGATTTGACGGCTTATGCTAATAGGCGGTACTCTCTTATGCGAAAGCAGCTTCTCGAGCTGCCAACAATGGCGGCAAACTATAATCCCGCCAACGTGTTGCGCGTCCCGTGCTTTTCTTCTTGTTTCTAACCCATTACCAGAGTCCGTCAATGCTGCCATTACTGAGCCCAGACTGGCGGTTTCCTTTACGGTTCATTTGCATGCGGTCTGCGGTACGTTGTGCCAACTTCGCAAAAGAATCACGTCCGTTTCCTGTTTTGTTTTGCGGGGGCGCGAGAATTTGTGTTGCAACGTGGTCAGTACACTCAAGCGGAATACGTCTGCTTCTGATCTATGTGTTTACGGAATGATTGCGCAAATGTTGGACAAGACTTGTAACCAAGGGAGGCGCCTGCTGCGAAAATGGACTCCCAACAGAAAAACAATATCATCAAGTTGAAATAAAGCACACCCCCCAACAAGAAGAAAAGTGAATTTCTGCTCCACTTGTACTCTACCGAAAACTTCGCGTGCAGTGCAAGAAATTACGAGAACGAAATAAAATTACAGGTAATCGTACACAAAGCCACGCACGTTACGGTTCTAATAGTCCAGTGGAAAGGAGGTCCCCTTGTAGACTAATAAGCTATGGCAAAAAGGGCAAATTCCCCATTTCAGGACATGTTACCACGAAAAAATGTTTTTGAAACTGCACAAGCAGCGTTCTCGCTTCTGGGTGGGAGAAGCTTCTGGATTTTTAAATGCAGAGCATTTCAGTAACTCACGATGTCACCCGCGTTGACGTCCGTAGTCGCAGTCCGCACCCCTCCCCCTACACTATATAAAAAAAAATACTATCCGGCGCCCGGTTTCGATCCCTCGACCCTGCGGGCGGAACGCAATGTACATGGTGCTCTACCCACTGCGCCACAAAGCCGACACAGAATGAAACGCTACGAACGCGCCTTATATCATTGACTCATTCAAACTACGTCAAGAAGCTGCTGATACAACGCATTCACTACCACCAACTCCCCAAACACTAAACGTTAACGCAATACACCCACCCCCTATGCGACGCATTTACTCGAGTCCTCCTCGCGGGAAGATGGGCCCAATTTTTTTAACAGCGGAGCTGTTCTACAGCTGAGCTTGACGACAATCTGTCCTGGTATAAGAGCATCGCGTTCCCTCCGTAACAAGCTTTCGCGCGCCCCGCAAAAAAAAGCGGTCTTCTAAATGTAGAGAACACTAATTAAAAATTGCAAAGGATTCTCGGGCCTTCATATTTTGATATAGAACGGCTTACATTGCCCTTAAAAAATGTCTTCCCAGTAATTTATTTAGATTTAGAGGCAAAGCCGGCTTTAAGGATATGGTTGTAAGCTCGGTCTTTAAAAAGTGGCGTTCCCACAATTCAGGTTGCGCAGTGAAGCATGGTGCATACGGAGGGAGTGCGATTACGGAAAACGGCTCTAACTCTTTAGTTATCCAAAGTACCCCGAAGCAAATTATATGAAAATTAGCTGCTAAGACGAGTCTAATATTACGCCAAGTTTAGCTAGTTCACAGTGATGTTGTAAATGTTGCGGAATTACTGTCTGCTGCTAATACATGTCCCTCTACGGAGGGAGTACGGTTACAGAAAACGGCTGCAACTGTTGCTGCACCGAAACTATGCGGAGACAAAGTATATGACAATTGCCGCTACGATGAATGTGACATTACGCACCACACCTTCGCTGGTCATCTTTCCTCACAGAGTGGAAGGGCACTGAATTTAGTTTTGGCACACGCTAAAGGGCTCGGCAAAGCTGGTTCCAGATCATTCGAGCTTACTGAAAAAGAAAAAAAAAGAATTCCCTGGGCATTTAACTCTGCTTAAACAGTTTGGAGGCGAAACCTTTGCGATTATAAAAGCTTTAATTCTTTACTGGTCCGTCGTGTTTTCGGCTCTCTCAGCTTTTTGCTGTCTTTTGACGCGAATCACTCCGACCGGCAGTCTGACCGCGCTCCAAGCTGCAGATTTCCCGCCGTAAGCGCCCTCTTCTGCGTGGCCGCCACGTGCGCCTGTCACGGGGCATTCTGGTCTGCAAGGGTGCCCAGTTAACGTTGTGGTTAGTACACATGGTTGTCACCCTGGCAACCCGGGCTTCAATCCCACGCGAACACAACTTATTAGGGGCGAAGCACTTTAAAGGAGCCATGAAGATAAAATACAACTTTGTTTAACTTGAAAGAACTAGGATTCAGTATCTCACTCAGCTCCATTACAGCCACAAAAGATGTTTTTTAAAGAAAAAAAAGCAAGAAGTATTTAAAAACTTACAAATTTTGCGCCACAGTGACGTGTTATGAGCAAGAATGGCGTCATACGGGCCAACAATAAAACATACTTTTCAGTGCATTATCTGCACGTTAGCATTCAAGTGATGCGGTCAAACGGAACTGGAGGCCCCACTACAGACGTCCAGTCGTGTGTCGTCGTGACAGGTCAGTTGGGCGGACGCCAATCGCACAAACAAGGTTCTGTGACGTCAATGAAAAGTTGCGGGAAATTGGCTAGAGGGTCGCGACTGCTTCAGACGTTTTCTTTCATATCTCCGTTATTTGTTCGAAGATTGTGGTGATATTGGTATCATTGTTATCGGGACTAAGCAGTCTTTCTAATAAACCCAACTTGTATTTTGTCTTCATGGCTCCTTTAAGGCCGAGGCTTGTCCGGCGTCCGGCGTTAGTGCTCACGGCACAGCCCCGTGTAAATCGAAACATCTGTGACAAAAGGTTCACAAAAGGTTAACAAGAACAAAGTAAAAGGTTCCCTAAAGGTTAGAGAGGGAGAGAGAGAGTGCTCCTGGAGAGCCGTGCTGCGCATGAGCGAGGAGCGTTGGATTTAATTGGATTTGGATTGGATTAAATTGGGCTAAATTGTATTGGATTGGATCGAATTGGAAATCGTTTCAGCAGCAGTAAGCACTCTCACGGGTGATTTACGGTAAGAACGATCCCCAGTGCTTCGCCCACTTCTTATGATTCACTTCGTGGAGGTGAGCAATTTTTTTTCTCTTTAAAACGCTGCCCATCTTGCTACCATTCGTGATGAGCAGCTGGCGACGCTCACGGCCAGTTTTCGCGTTTGATGAGATACTTCAGGCTTTTGGCCCCCAAAATTCCCCAGCCACTTACTAGCCTTCTCGTTCACACTGACACTCGCACTCCCCGTTCCCCACTCACCCCATCCACTTACCCCGCACACGCACCCTTCACAATAACCCTCTCGCTACCCTCGAGGAATGAGTAGCGAGCGGCGCTCGCACACGCAGTAAGTGGCACTCTAGGCTCGTTAAATGGACGTAGAAGAGAAAGCGGAAACCAAAAACCCAAAAGAACATGTCGGAGAAGTAGTTCACCACTTTTCTGCGTGGAAGTGATGATTCCAACAGCGGTAGAAAAGCAAGAAAACAGAGAAAAGTTTGAGCTACTTGTGGGATCCTAACCCGCAGCCCTGGGATGAGGCGGCGTGCGATGCTCTACCGGTTCAGCTACACGGGTGACCGAGTTTCCACCACGTTTCGGGTGTATTTATGTGTGTGTTAGTAAGGCTTGCATTTGTTCTAAAGATTGCATACCCAAAGACGCTCCGACAACTTCGGGGAGGAGGGAACCTTTTTTTTACCCCCCGGGGCAGTGACTCGAGCTTCAACGACCTGGCAAGAGCTATCGACTGGTCGGGAACCCTCGCAGGCTGCCTGGGGCACGAAGGCTGCCAGGACATCGCAATCAAATACAAATTATATTGTAATCCATCTTCATTTTGGTGCTGCCAGCATGATCTGTGTTGGCCTATGGTAATTCCCGGTTCCACTCCTTTATTGCACGAGCTCATTTGGCGAATGGCGTGTTACGCGTTTCTTCAAGAGGGGTCTGTTGCGACATCCTTGCGCCACCTCTTGATCGGCCGCCTGGCAGATTGGTGGATTACCCATACTACAGCCGCCGACCTGCTGCAACCTCATCCACTGCATCGCTGCTGCTATGGCTTCCTAAGCTCTGGCAAAAGCCACCGATACGCGGTTGTACATTTTGTTTTAGCTTTGACAAGGTTTTAACCACCGCCGTCGTCTCACTTCCTCCTCTTCGGCATTACAGCTGCGCCCAATCTGCGCCGCTCGGCCAAAGCTCTCAGGAAAACTCCCTACACGTGCTAATCCTTTAATTTAATGTAATTCAATGCTGCTTCTTTAAATGGCCTGATGAGCGAGAAGGCCAGCCAGCGTTGACGTCAGTGTATGAGACAGCAAAACGGATCCTTGAGAATCGTTCCATAGCACGAGGCATTCTATAGCGCAAGCTCAAACGCGGCAGAGGCCAGAGGTGGCCGCCACGCCAGTATACCGCAGATGAAGTAAGGGAGCGAATGGGTGCAGCCTATACGGCCCTTAGACAAGCAGCGAAATTCACCGCTGTCATCATCTCTCAAATTATAGGGTGGCAAAAACGAGCAGCACCGCAACGTGTAAGAGACAGATTGAGGCCATTCGAAAGCGTTAAGGCGAATCGCGAAGCAAAGCGTCTTAGGCGGCCAGATTACAAAGCCCTTCGACAACGCGAGTCGGAAGCAAAGGACCTCAGACGTTTAACTGGAAATTAACGCTTTCGCATTCAGCGCTTATAACAAGGGCTTAGGTGTCATGGGTCTTCTTTTTTTTAATGGTAGAACTGTTTAAGCTTGGGCATGGTCAGCTGGCGTTCGCAAAAAAAAAAAAAAAAAAAACACGGAAGAAGTTCTTCTGGCGCAAGGTGGCCGGCACGACCTTCGCGCAGTACGTAGGAGTACCCAAACCTCGCCCAGCTATGACGTCATCGCGCGCGCCTGCACCGCTTTATTTTCGAGAACAGTCCTCCCAGCGTTCGTGGCGTGATGTCTCACGTACTCTTCCCCTCACCAGTTCACGCGCGTTCGCGCCTCAAGCCCAGAAAAGCTCGCCACGCAGACGCCGAGTTCGCGAAGCCGGTTGTCGCGATCTCTATAGCGCGTGCTAACGCGGTCCACTTTGGGATAGATGTGAAAGCCTGCGGGCAAAACGATCCGGGCCTGCCGGTCATGGAGAACTTTGAGCGGAAATTTCAGAAATACGTGTGAGGGGCAACAGCCGGGTCTTCTTTTGAAGGGAGAGTTGGGGGCAACAGGAGAAAAACGTCACTCCTGAAGCAGAGGAAGTGCGGAGCGAAAGCCGCCGCGCCGCTACTCGAGAACGGATGCGATGACTTCGGTCCCGAATATGACGGCGGCGAAGCAGCGGCAGAACGTCAGCGAGTTGCAAAAGATCCGGAGTTACGAGCTCGCGTACATTGTACATACTGTGAGAACGTATGCTCCCCAAATTGTCTGCTACACTTCTCGTACATACTCATCATTATTCTACCGACTGGAAGATTCTTCTACTTCATCATCACCCTATCATCGTCATCAGAGATTCGGAGTGTGGGAGCTTGGTCGTGGTTGCTCTAATAAACCGTTCTCTGCCTCACCGTGCCTTAGCCTCACAAAACTCTAATGACCGGGTGTTCATTGCTCGTTGGGAGGCTAACGACGACACCACGCAGAAAACTTGACCGTGTCTCAAAGCATAACCACGCATGGAAATTGGCCGAGTTTCGAAGCGTGACCACGAAAAATTACACCATCTCCACGTGGGGAACCAAGAGGTGAATGCGAAGCATCATGGGGGTTCCGTGTAGGTTCCATTGTGTTGCCGTTATGTTGTTTCATTTATCGGAGCACGAATGGGAACGTAGTGTGAACCCCCATGTAGAGACAGAGAAATGTAGAGAAATGTAAAGACAGTGAAGAGACTGACACCCGCGTTACCTAATCGAACACCTCCTGGTTCTCGTCTTGCTTTATTGCGTGCTCACGCTCCTACTCCGCTGCCCTCCCTCTTCGTCATCTTCTCTGGTTGAGCTGCAAGGCGCGTGGCGCTTCCCGCCACAGATTTTCCGTGGGAAATTTAACATCCTCCTCTAAAGTTTTCGGTTCGTCGTTTCCGTTGACGTTCAGCTTCGCGTGCCTTCGTTGTATCAGTAGCTTCTTGACGTAGTTTGAATGAGTGAAGGACATAAGGCGCGTTCGCGCATGCTCTCGTCGCGGTTTGTAGCGCAGTGGGAAGAGCGCCACGTACCTCCCGTTGCGGCCAGAGAGTCGTGGGATCGAAACCTTGGGCCGGCTAAGTATTTCTTTTTATAGTGGACTGCGCTGACGTCAGCCCAAACGCTGACGGGGCGGAATAGACGCGCATGCGCAGTAGAGTGCGGACGGCGGACAACAACCCGAAAGAGGGAGGGACACAGCCCCGAGCAAGAGATGCTTCGCATCTAATAAACTTAGCTTAACCAAGAATTAGCGAAGTGGAGCCACGAGCTCTTCTGCTTTTGCAGCAATCGTTGGTCTGTGGGCTGTCACTCGGTGGGGCGGGTTCGTCTCAGTCCAGGTACCCTGGGGCCTTGGGGCTATCCTGGCATGGGTGGCCAGAAAGATCTGGTCAGCGTGACCGGACCTGGTCAGCACTGCTCGGCGGAAGTGTTGGAATTTGGGGGCGAGCGGTAAGGTGTTTTGACAGGACTACAAAATGTGGCAGGTAGCATTAGGAGAAGGGCAGAAGTGACAGGAGATGGGGTATTGATTGGGTAGGAGAAATAGAGTGGACGATGGCTGCGTTGTGATAGGCGTGTGTAATAGACGCTAGTACTTCCAAGGAGAAAGTACTGAAGAAATTTATTTTTTATCGTGGAAGTTGGGCTAGAGAAGGAATTGCTGGTAAGTACCATGCGCTTCCGTGGTGAACAAAATTTAACATGTTCCCGTGCCTCTACGTCCGGGCGCAGTGTACACACTGTGTCTGTTGCAGGCACTCAACAAAGTCTTTCTTCCTTCCTTCCTTCGCATTCTAATCTTGGGGCCTCGACGATTACTCCTGGGTAAAACGCTGCTTATTCGCTGCGGTCAAGGTACATAGCAGGCTTAATTTTACATACTTCTGAGCTTACTCACAATAGCCCTAAACTGCCTCTGGTGTAACTGTTGTAATGGGCGGCGGAAAGGACGACAAGGCATTAATCGGTAGTTGATTCGTAAACCCTTCCCCCATTATCCCGGCGCCACCACCAATCCCTACCCCGACGGTGGTGCCGGTAGTTTCGCTTACGTTGAACACCCGTCTGCTCTATGACGTCGCAGCTAAAGCAATGTTCCCTTCACCCCGCATGTCGGAGCACTCCTGGTCCCCATGCTTCAGCGTCATAGCAAACGATACGATCGCACACACGTTATTACGCAGGAATGGTATACTGCTGAACATTTGGCTCAAATACTGTAAAATTCGGCGCGTCATCTTAATGATGTGGGTTCAATTACCACCTAGTGCATAGGCGGAGTGTCCCCACCACAAATTATCTGTCTAGTCACGCTCGGCATTGCCCTTGTTTTAATCTTCTCGCCATGAGGCTTCAAATCGGGTGGCGAGAAACACCGGTGCAGATTGCGGACTGTGTAACGGCCTGACCAAGCCTGGCATTTGGCGTATATGTAGCTACATGTAGGAGGGATCGAAGACAACGTCGACAATATGACCGCGTTAAACCATCGATCGACGTTACACGATACTTTCCGCGATAGCGAAACAAGAGGACTCCGGAAGTGCCCGAACTCACTGATTGTATTTTGACTAGCGAAGGCGTGCAAGCACCCCGCCGACAGGTCGGCCGCGGGCGGCGTCATGAGTGGACTGTCACGAAGTGTCAAACGGAAATGTTCGCTCTCTGCAAAAGGGCTGCAGAAACGAAAAAAAAGCATCAGATTGTATTGCGACTGTAATATGTAAATAAAAACAGCTGGCCTAATACCACGTACCCCACCATGTGCTAAGTAGTATTCATGGGAGAGGGGCAAAAATGACAGTTGAGGGGGCATAGGCTGGGGGAAATAGAACGTAGAACAGAATATACTTGATTTTATAGAGAATTACAGCGTTTTTAGGGTAGCAGTGTGCACTGATTCAGGGTGTTGCACATATGCACTATACTCGGGTACAAGTTAAGAACGGCAAGGGCTCATACAGTGTATAACTCTGCCGAATTCAGCGGTGAACCCCGATGTCAACGCGCGCGAGCGCGTTTTGAAACAAGATTGTGCCAAATGCGTAACATCGTTTTAATTTGCACACCTAGATTGTTTGCAGCCACCGCAAGAATTTAAAACTAGTGCGAAAATTCACGAAAATGGCTCGTTTCCCGTTCAAAATGCTCGCAGTAAAGCACTCTTTGCGCCGCGCGGAGTAACAGCCGGCTGCGGTGATGCGGCGCAGGGGCAACTTCCGTAGTCGTTCTTAAGTTGTCCCCGCGTATAGCTGGAAATGGCGAAGTATTGTCTCAAAGTACAGAGTGTCAGCGCCTTAAAAAATCCCCTGGCAACTATAACAAACTAGAACCGAGAAACGTTGCTCACTTGGTTGATAACCGCGTGCATTCCCAGCGTAAGTTGCCGCGTGCCGCATCTGAAGAAAAGGTGCGCAGTACAAAGGAGATTTTTATTTGCAGTAAAAACACATTGAGGGGCCAACATGTTGTGAGATATTGATGAAAATTGAACGAGTGGCTCTGTTTTTAGTAGGGCCAGAAAATGTTTCTTTTTAAATGGTGTGCAGATACCTATGGTGCCATTGTTTATACTAAAAGTGCCATTTTTTTCTTTTTTATTCTTTGTAATTCCACCTGTGGAGTGATGATTTGCCGTTTGCACTAAGAGTATAAAATTTAAGATAATCTGAAGGAATTAAGTTGATATCACTGTTACAGTCACAGTACCCCTTAAGGTCCCTGTCTGATGAGGCTGATTTCTTGCGCTTTATGCGGCTCAAGAGCAAAATGATGCGAATAATTATTATGCAAGCACATTTAGAGGCAAACAACTGGAGAGAATTTCAGAAAGATCAAAAACATTTTTTAAATGTGCTTGTGTCTTTACAACTGCGTGCCCGTTGCTTCTTAGCCGCACGTTGCATAATTATATTATTTGTTGAGACTCGCAACGAGCAGCATCGGGTAATATTTGAACGCTGTGATTTTACAACTTTTCGAATATTATTCGCAAAGTCCTGAAAAAATGAGGCTCTCAGCGAGATTTCATATTTTATTGCAGAAAAAAAAAAGAAAAACATGTCCGAGGAGCACATTTGGTTAGTGAATTTCAAACTATGTGTAGATTAAGGTTCATTCCCAATGAGAAAGATGAGCGTGTTCAATAGCTTGCATGTTGGTACGAACCTCCAGGGCACCACCGAAACGACGCACCGCGATTAAGCTGGAATATTGCGGACATGCATCGCCATCTAGTCGAGCGCGGAGAAACGAATGAAACGACATATGCGCGCGTGTTTCAACTGCCTTCGAAGAAGTGCCTGCTGCCTTCCAAGAAGGCGATGTGTATTTGCCAAGCCCCTACACTTATTCAGATGTTTTTCGACACACGTGCACCCGCTTTCGCTCGGAGCATAAAACGATCAACAAAATCTAGTTATAAAAAAATTGTCCACAAAAAGGGAGACACGGACAAAGTGAGGACAGGCATATGCACACAGCTCGAACTTCCAACTACATTTTATTGTGCCACTGCGGGAGACTTGTACACATAAGAAGCATCGACTGCGCATGCGGTATCTTAAAAAGTATTAAACGCCCGTCGATGGGGTCGCCAAGAAAGCCAATTCCTTCTCGGTGAGCGCAAGCGAAGGTGAGCTGACTCCTTACCTCCGAGTCTTGCAATCGCCTCAGCTCGCGAAATTTCACGCATAAGCGGCGTCCTGCCACGAGATACAATCGTGCTCTTGTTAAAGATAGATTTACAGCCACATTTTAAACAATGTGCAGCCAAGAAACCGCAGTGCCAGATTTAACGTGGTTATTAGGTTACCGTAACAGGTCGTTCTGGAAACGCCCGTTCTGCCCATTGTATTGCCATTTACACGCAAGTGGCAGGCTCTACACTACCCGGTCCGCACACGCAACAGTCCTCTTCCCATGCCACTTGTTGCACTTCTGAGGCGTGGGGGAATTGGGGTTTGTTAGTTTACAGAGCTTCCCAGGCCTGTTAGGAGCCAGGGAAACAACCTTAACAATCGTCTTCTGCCCCATCTTCTTCAGGTTATCGGCTATCTCGTGCATGTAGAGAACTGCGCCAATTTTTGGGCGATTGCCGGCTGTGACATCGGCAGCTGGTTGTTGTGTGTTGCGTCTCGCCCACACCATGGCCTCGCCTCTATCAAAGTCCGTATCGCTACCGACGTTAGCACACTTAGGATACCCTGCCGAAGATAGACGTTTACGCTGCTGCCCAAAGCTTGCGCTCATTAGGTGGCAGCAAGACTTTATCTATGCATTCTTGAAGCAGAAATTGACGACGGCTAGCTTTACAAGCCGCGAGCCAAAAAGCAACTTCTGCCATATACGTCAGCCCATTCCAAACTTGTAAAGCGGGCCGTCGGAAATTTGTGCTTCAAGAAGGCTCTGAGAAAGTCTTACTGCCACTTAATGGGCGCACACTTTGAGCAACGAAGTCAAGGTCTATCCTCGGCAGGGATATCCTTTGCTAGCGTCGGTAGCGGAACGGATTTTGAGAGAGGCGAGACCATGGTGTGAGCGAGACCAAGCGCACAGCAACCAGCTGCCAATGTGACAGCCGGCAACCGGGCACAAAATGGGCATAGTTCCCTACATGCGCGGGATATTCCATAACCCGAAGAAGATTCGGCAGAAGACGAATGTTAAGGTAGTTTTACCGGCTGCTAAGAGGCTTGGGAAGCTCTGCAAACGGACAAACCGCCCCATGGCCGAGAAGAGCAACAAGCTGCACTGCAAGAGCTTTGTTGCGTGTGCATACGGAGTAGTGTACAGCGTCCCGCTTACGTGTAATATGCAATACATTGGGCGGACCGGGCGTTGCCTGAACGACCGGTTACGTGAACGCAATAACCACGTTAAACCTGGAACTGGCGGTTTCTTGGCTGCACATGGTTTAAAATGCTGCTGTAAACACATTTTTAATTAACAAGTGCGCAGTTGTATTGTGTGGCGGGACGCAGCTTATGTTTTAAATTACGGAAGGTGAGGTGATGTAATGCTCAGAGATTAAGTTTTCTGCTCTACCACGCCTGTGCTCACCGAGAAAGAAGTGTCTTTTTTGACTGCCCCATCGCCGGGCGCCTTGATGTATACGCATGCGCAGTCGATACTTACTATGAAATTCAGTGACACGCCATTATTTCCCATAAAGTATGTACAAAACTTTACGGGGCAATTTGGGAAAAAACTTGCTCAAGGGCAATTTGACCGGCCCTAAAACCCATACGTCAGCAGGACGGTGGACGAACACAATCATCTTAAAAGTTGAAGCACTTACGTGTATAACATGCATATACCTAAGTTCTTAGACTTGAATGTAGAACTTATGTATACAAGTTTCACATAGTGGCAAAATAAAATGTAGTTGGAAGTTAATGCTGTGTGCATGTGTCTGCCCTCACTTAGTCCGTGTCGCCCTTTTCTTGCGCGATTTTTCTGTAATTAAGGAGCACCAACCTGATCACAATGCTACTTTTATCACGAAACTAGTGCTGTGTGACTTTCAAATGACTCAGCTGCTGGGTCGAGAATGATTTCGCAGACATGCCACACTCCCCTTCTCCTCCACTCCACACGACAAATTAACTAAGGAAAAAGCCACCACCTACCGCCGCCTCACCTCATGCAAACCATCATATACCCACTGTCAGGGTTGCCAGGTCCTCAGAAGGAAAAGGCGCCGGGAAATTGCCGAAAGTAGCCAAAAATCGCCACCTTAAAGTGAATGTTTGAAATGGAGCCAGAAAGTCGCTGTTTTCAGCGAGGCGATGTTAGTAAGTAGTGTGGCATTACCATCGCGGGGAAAATGCAGAAATTTTGACATGTGGAAAACAGTATCACATTTTATTGGTTTGCTGTCGTGCGGGAAAGCGACAGCGGGTGACTACTGCCTGCAAAAAAAAAAAATATGCTCGTTTAGGTAAAGCTCTCAACTAATTAGAATAGGCGTTCACCGCACACCATGTTTTACCACTTCCGCTGCCCCTTTGCACCGCCGTGCCTATTATAAATCGTCATACGCACTTCACACCACTCTGCATGAAATTTCAAACTCCCGTGAACTACTGGAAAATTACACTTTATACCTAAGGCGTTGCTCGAAGGATTTGACGCTATTTATACGAAATCAGGTGCGGGATATTAAAAAGGGCAAGGCAAATTAATATTTGTGTCGGTAAGTAGCGCTGTATGGTGGTGTGCTTAGGTGACAGAGCTGACCTCTCGAGCCCACATAAAAGAGTTCTCTCTCTCGTTCACCGTAATCTGCTTAAAAGTTTGTCCTTTTCTGTTCGTGCATTTTTTTTGACGACTGAATTGCACTGAATGGTCACTGAATGCATTGAAAGGCCCTTTTGTGTTAAGCGGGGCGTTGGAATGGCCCGTAAATACATAAAATCAACCATACCCAAGGTGCCAGAAAGTAGCCAAGTCGCCGCACTCAAACAATCGCCACGAGCCTCGAAAAGTCGCCAGCTTGGCTACACATCGCCAGACCTGTCAACTCTGCCCACTGATGCGATTTAGCGCGAAGTGCTTCGGCGTTACTCTGTGCGCGCATGACACGCCGGGTAAGTTTCATGCACTGCCGTGATGTTCCTTTTGTGGCGATGAAGCCACTTCATTCCGAGCTTCGACATGCATCAACACATCGGAACCTGACGGCCACGGGGCGACCTGAACCTACGAGCCACCACTGTTTCCGAAGCCAAGACACGGAACGAACGCGTTCTAGCGGCGGCGTGTTGGGGCTGGTCTCTGCTAGCGGCGGACGTGGCGCGCGTGCCTCATTTCCCCAACGTCTGTTTGGGGAAGAGAGCAACTGCTTCTAGGGACCTCGCCGATGATTCTAGGGACATTCTAAAACTGCATGTAGTGCAGGATTGTTTTATATATTTGTACTTTTCGTGCCGAGCGCAACACGCCGAAACCCTGTGGACCATTGGGACTTCTGGTTATACATTCTCACGCTTCGGAGAGCCGAGTGAGTACGTAATCGCCATTGGAGCGAGGCATTAATCCACCAGAGTCGTGTAATCATGCCAGCGGGCTGTCTCCTGTGTCATCGCTGCTCTCTTCCCGCCTTGCATATTAAACAAGTTAAGTTTTGTTATCGGCCCTTCGACGTTGGGAACAGAGGCAGCTGTCCTGCTTGCCGTTTTTTCACCACGCTATTGGCGGTGTGCGCGACCACGGGCGGCGCTGCGAAGCGCGCCTGCGTGACGTCGGCTTAGGGATTCTCGCGTTTGTCGTCTGCTTCACTCGGGCTCGCTCCCCCTGCTGTTTCTTTGCTCTCGGTTGACGTCTGATGCTTGTTCGTGTCAGATTTTGCGTGTGCGTAGCTTTTTTTCATAATAAAACACTTTAAATCGCATACACCAGCTGAAGGCGTTATTTTAAAGTATAGTTTTAGATACCGCTACGGAAGAAAATTGCCGGTGGGCCCCCCCAGTTTTTGCGAAGCCGGCCCTGTGCGGAGCGCGAATGAGTCGGAGTAAGCGTCAGCTTCAGTGTTCAGAAATCTTAGAACAAAGGGAGCCGCCAGCTGCTAATAACCGACAGCAGCGAAAATGCAAGACCAAAACAAATTCCAGGCCTTCGTGGCTGTCAGATTTGGCAGAAAGCGTTACGATTCCCGGTAATCATATGTAAGAAAAAACAGTTTTTGCAACCTCGCTGAACGATCGAAAGTACTGTACGTCGTAATAGCTTGAAAGTATGCCACATGCACTATCGGGCGCAAAAACTGTAGGTTGAGTTCCAAATAACCGACTGCGTGTATAGGTGCGTGCTGGGTTTTTTACCAGGCTTCTAACCAGTATGGGGGTTTATTGAGCAAAACGAGTAAGGTCTACGGGAAAGACAGAGTAACACTATGTTTGTTCAGACCTGGAGGGAAATTCGGTACATTTCCAACAGCCTTATCTCCCTTATCTTCAGATATGCGTCATAGGAAAACTGCGCTGAATAGGAGGAGCGGGAGGAGGAGAAAATTTTATTTTTCAGTAAAATCGAACTGATTAATGGGCCGGGTCCTCAGTCCAGGGCAAGAGTAAGAGTAATTTTCTTCGATTCACAGAACGGGATCCCGAGTAGACTAGGATTTGTCCTTTACACCTCAAGGGGTGGCAACCAATACAGAGCTGTTTGGAAATATTAATCGGTTTCGGTTCTTGTAATATAGGCACGTATACTTTTTATTGCGTTCGTTAGCTAGTATATCGCACCTTCAACACCGTAATAATGTCATAATTGTTATGATAACGATGGTTACGGTAGAAATTCGGAGCACAAAAGCCGCCTTCGAGTACTCTGGACAACGTACGTTGCCTGGAGCGCGATCACGGCGGAGTAGCACACACCTTGTCATTGTATTTGCATGTGAATAACAACGCACGCTGCGGATAGTACCTTCGTGCACGCAGCCATAACGAAAACCAATTTGTAAAGCAGGGAATGTATGCCGTACAGCCCGAAGAAAATATCCACACGATCTTTGTAAGCCTGCCAAACACCCCCAAACCTACTGATAAGACGTTTGTGACGGTGCGGAAAAATTGATGCGTTGGGCACAGTAAAAACAACCTGATACAAGTCAACAACGAAAGAAAAAGAAGATAGCCGCTTTATTTCCAGCATGCAATGCGCGTGTACCGGCCCTCTGCTTGACACGTAGCATTAGACTGTTCAGTCTTCATGAGAGTATCCCAAAAATACTGTATGAAAGCCTACGCATTTTGAATACTTGTGAGGAGCTCTGAGCGCTGAACCTCGCGTATAAGCTAGAAAGGACAAGTTACACACGATCTTCTGACCAATGCTCTTACGAAAGTTGTTATCTCTCTCTCTCCTCGTGTGTTGCAAACTTGTGGTGGATACAGCTTGAAATTATTCAGATGTGTCAGAAGCTAGTAAAAATACCTGAATTACTAGAAATACGCTTAGCACCATAGCGGGCGATTCCTAGCACAGGCGCTGCTGCCCCTCACAAGCGGAGTGTAGCAGACTACAGCGGAGCGAGTCCCTAAGCTGACGTCAGAGCCAGGGGGCGCCACTCAAACATCTCACCGCCAATTACTACATGACAGAGGCGACGAAGGCCGGTTCTGGGACGCCTTCGCCAATGTAACAGTGCCCGACACCCCCCTCCACTCCATCTACCTCCCCCCTACTACTCCGCCACCTACAAGTTCCACCCCGAAGCTTGCACATTTAGCTATCACATCACCTGGGAGTGCTCCCCCACCCCTTCCCTTATCTTCATCCTTCTCCAGTCATGAGCAGTAAGAAGGCGTGCTGTTAGCCCTCAATAACTCGATCAGCTTACGCTTGTCAAAGGGCCGTCTGGCAGCGACCGCTCAGAGACTTCTGGACTAAGACCTCCCATCGCCATGGGTCCAAATGAACTAACTGTTGATTTATTGCTTACTCTTCATCCGCCTCTCTTACCATTCACATAATTTAGTGCACGCTACAGCATGTTTACTTGATAAGATGCTTCCGTTAGAAAAGTAATTATCATCGTGTACAGTACTGTATACAAATAAATTACAGCAGCTCTTGAAGCGAATAAGGTGGCGCCATATCTTTTAGAAGCTGATACAAAGGTTTTAAAACGGCTTTTATGAAGCGAGTTTTCTGAAAGCACATATATGTACATACCACCGTTTCTGCGAAGAGATAAGCGATAATTCCATAGGGTTTTATATTGAACGTATGCACCGCCTTCAATGTTTGCCTGTACTCTACACATACGCAGGGTATGCACATGACGCTGCGCGAGTGCGTGCTGACGCACCTGGAAGGGCGTGATCCTGCGGCCAGCCTGCGTGTGTCCTCGGCGGGCGTCGAGGAACTGTGTGCTTGGACCAACATGTCGGCCCTGGCCGGCCTCAAACCATACTCGGACGCCGATGCGGTACGAGCACGCCGTATGCACGAGACCGGTACACCGGGAACGAGAGTGCAGGTGGCGTCATAAGTAAATTGAACAAGGATTTGTGAATATCACAAAATATTTGTTTTACTAGCTTTAGGAAGCCATTACCTGTTTACAGGGAGCTTTCTCAGTTAGGGAGGACTCATTTAAACGCACACCAAAGTAGCCAGGCCGTTTACAGAATAAGAAATTCCTCTAAATTTACGAGACCGTGTTCACATTACTTTTGACGGCACCTGTACGTAGAGGCAGTAATGCCGGTCTTCTACCAAGCTGCAATAACTTGACATAATCGTCCAGCCCAGTCGGGACAAACAGACGATGATAATAAAAATAGGTGGGTAGGTGTGCTACAAAGATACACAGATAATACAGGAATTTCAAATGGGCTACCTAAAACACGACCGGTCATGCAATTTCAAAGCAATTTGTTTACCTCAAGGTGCGCAGAAAAGAATCCCATCATGCCCTATAAAGTGCTGTGTAGTATTTCAGCCTTCTCGCTACCCATTAATAAACAGTAGTGGACCCATTATGGAAAAAGAATTATTGCAAAAAGAAAACTATTTGTGAAATTTCTAACAGAAAGATAGATATATGCCAAGGATACTCGTATGAATAACACCAACTTTATGCTCATGTTTGCATTCCGTCTGGCAGGTGTCCGAGTGGGCTATCTCCGAAATAGGTAGCTAAGTGTAGTGTCACGAAGGGGACGGCCCAAAAGGGCAAGGCAGAGAGACATGAGCTCTTTGAAGCCGAAAATACGATGAGCCTTTATTCAAGATGGCGCCCCTTTTATAACCTCGTCAAAGCCCCCTGGTGATAGATCACCAAAGCACTGACATCCAAAACCCCCGATACCACAGCAAGCTTGCACACGATCTTGCTGTCTGCTAGAAGCTACAGAGGTCTTCAGAGCAATCCAGCGCGACTGTCCATGTGAGCCTTTAAGCCTGTGTGGTATCATTAACTGTGACATTTCTAAGCGGCTTAATTTGCAACTTGGCGCAAAACGTGCTTCCGCACGAAAAAAAAATTCACTACTTTTGCTGTATAGTACAGAGTTTTTAAACACGTACAAACTTCGAAACTCCCCCTCGGAATTCGGCACCCTATTACCCTATTAGTGCCCCCCCCCCCCCCGTCTTTCGGCCACGCGTGGTTAGAGCAACGGCCACCTGTGCAAAAATAAACGTGCAAAGCACTGCTTTATAATACAGTTGCGGAACTTCCAAGCATCATCAATGACTGTTTTGGAGTAAAAACGAGGCTGTTCTGCAGACTCGCTTTGTCAAATAAGACTCCACATCATCCGGTGCGAGCACCTTGACATGGTGGCGCAAACAGATGCTTCACAACACACCACACCTTTCCCTCCACCTATTAACATTACACCGAAGCATGAGGACGGAGCTGCCGACCAGCGTGGCTCTAGCGGCCAGCGTATGCAGGTGGAGAGGGCCTATGTCGCCTGCAAGCAACAAGGCATCCTGGACTGATGACACGTCCCACCTGGAGAGCGCCCCAAAGTCTCGCTTGCTGCCTCACTCCCCTGAATAACCCTTGGAGAGACCTTATAGCTTTCGTTTGGCGCAATTTAGTATCACTTGGGCACTCTGGGCATTCTCGTTGTATAACCATCGTCGCTCAGTGGCTGTTATCCTCAGTGATTGTCCTGGCGCGACTGCTTGCAGTTGTCTTCTTTGGGATTCCCTTCCCTGCGAATCCACTAGTATAACCTTATAGGACGGGAAGCGGGAGAAAGTTATGGCCCTGTGCACATTTTAGTGTTCTGTCTGTCACAAAATGTTTGTGTTTATAGCCACTGAACTACTAAAGCTTAGCGTTATTGTGCTGCAGAGCCCAAGGAGGCGGATTCGATCGCGGCCGCGGTTGCAGTTTGTAGATGGAGGCCAAAAATAAAAACGCCCATGTGCCGAGATTTGGGAGCACGTTAAAGATCCACAGATGGTCCAAACTAATCCTGAGACCTCCACTACGGCGTGCCTCACAGCCGAGGGGTAGCTTAATTCGGCGCGTTAAACCTCCAAGGTATTTGAGAGCTTGCCGTCTAGACCACAGCTGCACGAACTCTCACACCACTTCAAAACTAGTTTTCGCAAATTCCAGCCGACTCCGCGGCAGCCGCGCCTTCTGACCAGTTTTTTCCACCTTCCGTCTAAGAAGCTAAGATTTTCTGAGAACGTAAAAAAGAATAAAATAAGGACGCTGTGCAGTGCATGGGAATCCTCAGTGCTTCATCCATGTGCCTTCTAACGCCATCTTCTGAAAGCTGTTTATTTCTTCTGAAAGGCGCCATCGGCTTGGAGTTGTTCATTTCTGGCTATGTGCCGTCGTCCCGCTTGACCCAGCTTCGACGTTCTGTGGCGGAACTCTGGCCACTTCCTCGTCTCAGGCCGCTCTGTGGTTCAACTAGCCCTTACTGCCACTGCTCTTCAGGATGTCTAAATGCGTGTTCATTTTTTTTTTCGAGAAATCCCGGATAATAGCGGTACTGAAAGATGTAAAAACAGTAGAAACAACAACAACAGCAGCAACAAAAAAGAACGATTGAAAACGGTATCACAAACAAGGGAGAGAAAAGCAGTACAAAAACTAAAGATATCGGTTCGAGAGGTGCCGAGCACAACAACAATAAAATGGCGCAGCTTGCACTAGGGGTGCAAGTGCAAAGCGGCTTGAAACGCACTGTAAAGCAAATACCAATAAATTATGTACAGTGTAGCAATTCAGTAGCAATCGTCGTCATCCCTTTCGACGTCGTCTCACACGGCACTGCCGCGCAGGGCAAATCCCCTTGTGGCCCGTCCTCCCCTTGGTAGACCTCCAGTTACCTCGCGAAGATGAAATCGTACTAATCATCTCACACAGTCTTATTTTATCACGAGAGACTGATGCGGTTAATTGACTACAGTTAAACCTGTATATACCGAAGTTGATAAAAATTTGCAATTTTTCGTTACATCCACGTTTTCGTTACATGCAGGCTACAAGTTAAGGCTCGCCTCAACGAAGTAGAAATGAAACCAAGCTGCTAAACATCAGTGCCGGTGAAGTCACCCTTCAAGGATTTATTTCACTGTGAAAAACTGTGATTTCCGAGCCGAGTACTGATTTCTCACGTGCATAGTCACTACACAGCACTCCAAATAAGCAGGGTCATTTGATCCCGCATTCAGAAAACGTAACTTAAGTACCACTTTTGCATTTGACGCCTTTCGGTGCCTTAACGCATTTCAAGGACCAAACGTATGCTTAAAGAACGCCTTTTCGCGAACTTGATGTTATTTTCCGCACTTAAAATTCTGCAGAGCGCGCTAGCTGGGATACTGTAACGGGCGGCAACGTTCATCTTTCTCGCCGGAGACGGCCGTCAAAAGTGCGAGCTTGCCTTGGAAAGACAAAGCTTTTCGACTTCCGGTAGCAGAAATCATCACCGACAAACCGACACCACAGATAGCAGAGGCGACGAGCGACTAGACGCCGACAGGCACACCTGCACCTAACCGACACTGCGCTCATTCGTGGACACCCGCGGTAGTTTGCGGTGCGGGCGAAATTCGCCAAAGTAGGACAGTTCTCCAGTCGAATTTTTATAAAAAGGGCAAAGAACAATAGCTCATCAGCGTAGCGAATTCGTTGCATCAAGGTAAACTGTTGCAACACCTTCGTTACATAGAAGTCGCAAAAACATGGGGTGCAATGGAGGTGGCAATGGGGAATTGAAAAACTTCGTTAAATCCAGGAATTCGTTACATGGAGGGTCGTTACAACCAGTATAAACTGTATATGCTTTGTATCCCCTATGCCACCCTCGGTAATATCTGCTTCTCCGACGTATCGCCCCCCGATATCAGGCCCTCAAGGAGGCAGAATGCCTACGCTTGATTCAAGGTTTCGTTATCAGTCGACTCACCTACTCCCTTCCTTGCCGCAATCATACCCGTGCAGAGCCTGACAAAGTAGACCGCCTGTTGCTTAAAGTCTACCGAGTCGTTCTGCAGGTACCTCACAGCAATCCCACTGCCCAACTAGAACAATTTGGTATTCACAATACTGCTGATTAACTTATTGAGTGTGATGAATAGTGAAGTAACAAATACTCACCCCTAGCATCATCACCGGCGGGACTGATACTTCTCCACCGATTACACATCCGCACCTCCATCTTCACTGATTCTGGCCACCCGATTCCCCCTATCATTCGAGACAATATCCTGTCCCTGTCACTGCCCCGCAACATGCACCCCAAAAACCACGTCGCTCGTAGGGAGCAACGCGCACGTCACCTGAGAGAAAAGATACCCCATCAAATTCACAACACAATATTTGGATGCCGCTAGCTACCGAAAACACTCAGCCTATGCACTGGCGGTCATCACCAGTCCTAACTATCTCCTAATCACATCTCTCACCATCCCCACCTACGTATCTGCTGAGGCAGAGAGGGAAGCGATAGCGACAGCTCTCTCTCAGTGCCCTACCCCAACAGTCATCTTGTCCGATTCTCAATCTGTTATGCGGAAATTTGCCCCAGAGCACGTATCAGACAAAGCTCTAAAAATTCTTCTGCGCAACCCCCCCAAACCTCCCGTGGAGGTCGTGTGGACAGCTGCCCAAGTGGCTTAGGGTGTAGCTAGAGATCTCCCATTCCGAGAAGGCTCCTGTTTTTTTTTCTTTTGGTAATTTATGGTCTGGAAAATGCGTAAGCACATCCCCGAAAGCTAATCGGCATTCTTGGCAACCGCTGGGTAGTTCATCCGATTCTGTGCTTCGACTGCACGCTGCACTTGCCTGTCAGGCCGTAGCATATTCTATACCGGTTCATCACGGTCTGAAGAAACGTCAAGAGCAGCGACTGCAAGCACTGGTAACCAGAAGGCTCCTTCTCTGCCTCGGAGTGCCCAGGCCGACGTCGGTAAATGTGGTTCTCGCGTAACCAAGAGAGCCACTTGTAAATGCTTTGCGAGTGCAGGAGGTGCGCCGCCATTACCTGCCCCTGAATACGCAGCACGAGCCTCACCCTTTCGTTACCCGCCTTCAACAGCGTTCAGCGTCCAAAATTCATAAGACCATCTTTCGTGATATAATGGCCCTGCCCTTGTGTCTGAATACCCGCCGCGGTGGCTCACTGGTTAAGGCGTTGCGCTGCTGAGCACAAGCTCGCGGGTTCGATTCCTGGCCGCGGTGGCCGCTTTTCTGATGGAGGCGAGAAGCAAAAACGCCCGTGTGTGCGACATTTCGGCGCACGTTAAAGATCACCAGGTGGTCAAAATTTATCCGGAGCCCTCCACTACGGCGCGCCTCATCGCCCGCGTTGCGTCGGCGAGTTAAACCCTACAATCAATCAACCCTTGAGTCTAAATGGCAACACAGCACTCAGCTGTCTCCATTAACTGTTCCCTGCATTGGCACTGATGTGAAAATCCACGGTATGCCTAAGAATTATCTACACCTGGGAGCAATGGAGATGACGCTCAGTCATGCGAATGAACATTATGCTGATTCTGGGCATATATGCACCGGTGGATCGTCGACGACCCCTTCGTCAGCGTCACCTTTCACAATACCGAGTCTCCACATTGATCAGGTGGTCAAGCTCCCGCACGCCACATCGGCGACGGCTGCAGAGCTATACGCTATATACATTGCAGTAAAATATATTGCAACCATGACTTCACTGACTAAATAGGCGCTATTCACAAATTCAAAGGCGGCTGTTCGAGCTCTAAATCGAATAGCGGCTTACACTTACAGCAGTCTCTTTGCAAGGCGCATGTGTGATGTGATGGCAACAGAAATAGGAAAAACTAAGAGAAAAATGTTGTAGTGGTAACCAGGGCACATTCCAACTCGTGGAAATTCACGAGCTGACCAACTAGCACCAACCGTCCATTCAAATTCCACGTGTACACTGTGCCTCTTACCAGAGTTGACCTGAAAAATTATTTGGAACAACTGAGGACGCACAATACTTTGTAAACCAGGTTGACGGATAAATATCGTTCATCGCTGTTACACCAAGTGGACCCGTCGCTTACATACCCGTGTGCGTCCCGTGTCGGTCGTTCTGTTGACAGGCTATTACATCGCCTCCGTCTTGACCTGGCCTACACCAAGAAATTCCTTTACCATTTTCGATTTGCTGATGAAAAATCCTTTGCTTGTGGACACCAAACTGAAGACTTTTGAATGCCCCCTATATGCGACCGGGCGGAAAACAGATGTGAGAAGATTAGTCCGCTATCTAGGACACCGTTATCTTCGCACAAAATTCTGGGTCCTTGGGATAATGTACGTAACCAAACCAAAGGCTTCCTTTCCTTAAGGGAGTTTTAAAGCGAAGATTTCGTGTTCTCACTGATGGTGTCTGTAACACAAAAACGTGCTGCAAATTTATCTGACAATGCTTATGAATGACCCTGGGTGAAGTGAAAGAAAAAAAAACGCTTGAGTGGCTCGTATCAAACCTGGGTCCCTCGCGTTGTAAAGACGGCGTCTATGCGATTGCTCAATTTCGACATGGTTGAAACTCAGTCCAAACTCAGACGACCACCAAAAAATCTGTCACGAGAATGCCTCACGTTCAACCATAGCCGTCGTTAGACGGATGGGTGCATAATTTTTTTCAAGAGACGAAGGTGCGTGCCTGTTCGTCTGGATGAGTGTGGATACACACAATGGTGTTATGCAGTGTACGGCATGCAGGTAGATATCTGTCACATTATGGTCATTTTGTATTGTTTGCATATTGGTGTATATAGATAGTTTGCATAATATTCCGCTGTTATAAGGAGACATGTATATCTGTTTCAGCCCTGATTTTTTTATTTGACGCAAAACAATGTTTTCGGTGTAGTTTCGTAACTTTTAGGGTCCCATAGCCCACAAACAAAAAATAGAGCTGGAAGTGCAAATATTAAGATATTTATTAATGAGGCAATTAATTAGGACATTTGGCCATTAAGGCTTTCGTCTAGAGCTGAGACATCACCTTTGCATATTTTCCTAAACCTTATGACTACATGAACCTACAAACAAAAAATGAGCTTCGGAGTGCGCGTATTTAGAGATTTTCAAGCTCAGGAATGGAAGTAATTTTTTCGGCCTCAATGTCGTGATTTCGACTTTACCGGAGCTTCTCCTTTGTAGCGTCCAGCTCCACTAAAATGAAACAACAGAGATATCTATCGCAACAGGCATCACTGAAGAAGAATTCGCCAAAAAACTAGCAGTTTTGGTTTCGTTCTCTATGCGCTAAAGGATCATTTAGGTGATCGGGTCAATTGACACCACAAGGCGCCCCTTTCCATAGGAGCGATTTCCCGTGCAAGCAGGGTGAACTTCCCAAGCGTTGTAGTACCACACAAGGACCGAGCGCCAGGCCGGGGCGTCGCTTGTACCTATTTTACCGGTAGGTGCCCGGCGCCACCAAGGCACACGAATGCACATGGTGCCTTCCACAGCCACGGTGGACGCTCAACTCGCAACCGCCTGCGGCAGGACATGCCGCCAGACCTTTTCACGCCCGGCAGTGGCACGGCGCGGCATGATGGCCGGGGGCTCTGCCAGATGGACCAGGGTCAGGGGCCCCTCGCAAGGATAAAGGCAGCTTTCCAAACGTGGATTCCCCTTTCAAGGGTCCGCACTCCACCAGGGACGCCTGTACCCATTAAAGAAACCGGTGGGTGTCCGGCAGCCCAGGATTCGAACGCAGTACCTCCCGCTTACCATATGAGTGTTTTACCACTCGACCATCGCCATCGGTGATGGTGTCGATACGATGGTGTCGATACGCCACCGGTGATGCCGTCGATACGAGTGTTTTACCACTCGACCATCACCGATGGCGATGGTCGAGTGGTAAAACACTCGTATGGTAAGCGGGAGGTACCAGGTTCGAGTCCTGGGCCACCGGACACCCACCGGTTTCTTTAAAGGATACAAATGTCCCCGGAGCCTCTGGACGCCTCGGACGTGGGAATACACGCTTGGGGCTTGACCACTAGCAGCCGTGTTAGGCTATGTGGGAGGTCCCTCGAACCACTTCGGCCGGGGTCAGGGACCGCTGGGCACCCACCAGTCAAAAGGGTACAAGCGCCCCCTCTACTGCCTTGGCAGGGGATAAAGGGCTTGGACCCGCTCTACCACTGCGGCAGACGTGGGAGGCTGCTGCTCCCCGACTTCAGCCGCTGGCCACCCACCAGTTTGGAAATGGGAACGGGCGCCTACCATGCGGGGGTTCCTGTAAACCGTAATACCACGCTGGAACGTACCATTGGTTACAAGAAAGTGGTAGGTACTTCGGTACCGCTGGGCACCAACCATTATAAAAATGGCAGAATCTCCACTCCGTGGATGATGGCGAGGGTTCGGAGTACGGGGACTCGAAATGACATCCAAGTTGCCCCCCGAGTGACGTCCGATTTGCGCCTCGACCGTCATTCGATTTGAGCCGTGAGTTTCACCTTTATTATTAAGTGCGAATGCACTTCTTAAGCGAGCCTGAAGCGTCCGCCGCCGTCCGCATAGCAACAGCTGCGGGTGCGCGCACTCCTCGTCTTCCTTGGCAACGGGGGGAGATGGGCGCGCGCTGCCTGGCCGCTGACATGGCACATACCCACGTGGGGGATTGGCCAGGAATCTCCTCGTCTTCCTTGGCAACGGGGGGAGATGGGCGCGCGCTGCCTGGCCGCTGACATGGCACATACCCACGTGGGGGATTGGCCAGGAATCGGGCGTGAGAAGGGCTAATGCACCCGCTTAAAGGAGTACTGACACGAAATTTCAAAGCTGAGATCCGCTCTAGCAATCAAGTACAACGACAACACAAATAGGTGTCTGTGAATAAATGCATCTTTCTTTCTTTGTAGTTGTGTGTGTGTGTGTGATCTCTCTTTCGCGAACATTACCGAACCGCGCAAATTCAACTCGTGCATTCGCACTTTCACATTCTTCCCCTCGGGGAAATGCGGGGAATTTTTCCGTAAATGAAACTGCAACTCACGGCTAAAATCGAACTTCGCTTGATATGCGCACGGATGGTGGTATGCGAACGGATGGACGCACACGGCCAATTGGAGGTCCTACGGTACTTCGCACAGTTACAGGCGAGGGAGTAAGCCGTTTGACTCTCGGGAACTAACTCGCGGTCGTAGCCCAATGGGTAAGACGACTGCCGCTAACTCTGTCTTGTTTACCAGACACAGGCTCGAATCCTGCCGGTGCCTGTGTGAGTTTTTTGCGATTTTAAATGATATGCGCACGGACGCGGACCGACATTGTGCGGTCCTAAAGTGCTCCGCACCTAAACATTGTACATGCACCCCCGGAACAGGGGATCCAGTGCTTGGGAAGTTACGAGACTTCGTCGGGAAATGCCCCAGTGGAAGGGGTCGCAACTTCTGAACCGCATCGATGGCTCAGAGGTACAGCACTCGCCTCATATGCGGGAGGTACTGGGTTCGAATCCTGGCACCGCCGGGCACCCACCGGTTTCTTTCATGGGTACAGGTGTCCCTGGTCTAGTGCGGAAACTTGAAAGGGGAATCCACGCCTGGAAAGCTGCCTTTACCCTTGCGAGGGGCCCCTGACACTGGTCCATCTGGCGGGGCTCCCGGCCATGATGCCGCGTTGCGCCATTCCCGGGGGTGAAAGCGTCTGGCGGCATGTCCTGCCACAGGCGGTTGCGATTTGAGCGTCCACCGTGGCTGTGGAAGGCACCATGTGCATTCGTGTGCCTTGGTGGCGCCGGGCACCTACCGGTAAGATAGGTACAAGCGACTCCCCGGCCTGGCGCTCGGCCCATGCGTGGGACTACAACGCTTGAGAAGTTCACCCGACTTGCACGGGAAATCGCCCCTATGGAAAGGGGCGGCTGCAAAACCGAAGGAACATACATATATATTATATATATATATATATATATATATATATATATATATATATATATATATATATCAGCTCTACACTATTCGCATATATTACTGCTGTATGAAAACAGCATAGCAGCTATAGCTTAGTGAGCACTCATGTGATCTTCCAGCCGTTGCCCTTTTAATGTAACTTTTTAAGCGACCGAACAACGGAGGGCCTTGTAGACGGCCGCCTGGTAGGCCCTTTCAAACCAAGTAAAGGAATGCCGCAAGGCTCAATTCTTTCCCCAACTCTTTTTAACATAGTCCTCAAAGACCTGCTTGCAAAACTAGACCCCATCACCGACGTTCACTTCAACATATATGCTGATGATCTGACTTTGTGGTGCTGTCAGGGTTCCCCCGGGCACCAGGAGCACCAACTACAGGAAGCGATTGATGTCGTCACCGCATTCATGAAAGACGTTGGTCTCAGCTGCTCCCCCTCTAAGACCGAATACATCGTCGTGGAGGATGGTCCAGCCGGCCGCTCTGACCATATAGCCGCAATTTAATCAAATTAACACTAGACGGCACAACCATAGCAAGGAAAGAAGAAATTCGAGTGCACGGTGTTTTCTTCACCAACAAGGCAAAGCCGACACGTGGGTTAAAAAAATCACGACACAGATCAATCAGATCACGCACATGATGAAACGGATTTCAAGGAAGCGACATAGGGTAAAAATCATGAACTACTATGAATTTTCGAGGCGTTCATCATTCCGCGCATCATGTACGCAGCCCCTTACATGCGGCTAACACGACCTCAGATAGACAAATTAGAAACGCAACTGCGCAAACCTATTCATGCTGCCATGGGACTCCCAAACTACACCCCACTCCATGAGATTCGACGAATGGGAGTTCACACTCCAATATCACTCCGCATAGACATCCACAAAGAAGCGCAAAAGTCTCGGCTGCGCGCCTCTAGACAGGGACGAGCGATACTCCGTTCCTTAGGCGCACAAATTGAGGAACCAGAAGGCTACATTACAAAACGCCCTCCTTGGGAACACCTGCCGAGGCTGACTGTACATCCTATCCCCCGCCACATGAGTTTGGAAAACGACCACGAGCGCAGAGCCCACAGAGCACGTGCCAACCGCCATTTAGTGGCGCAGAAGATAGACCAGGGTCACACTCCGGTCTACACCGACGCCGCCGTATCAGACGACGGTATAGTGGCTACTGCCGCGTACTACGGGAATGGACAAAGTACTCGTCGCTTCCGAGGAATTAGTGATCCCGGTCATGCCGAAGCGTTAGCCATAGCAGATGCCATCACGAACTGCACCGGCCGACGGAAACTGCTTATACTGACTGACAGCCAGGATGCGATCCGCCTCTTCTGCCGCAACAAAATAGCCACGCACATTCGCAACATTCTCGAAGTGCATCTAACCTCCCAACCAGAGCTATCGGTTGAACTCCGCTGGATCCCAGGTCATCAAGGGATACCAGGAAATGTGGCGGCTCACCAACTCGCGCGCGAAACTCTCTTCCGCGAGTCTGAGCCTCCAATTGCCCTGCCGGAGGAATACGACCGCCGCAACAGCCACGTCGAAGAAAGACAAGCCAGGCACCAAAATTTGGTAGACCTTCGCACCGATCAAGACACACACTGCGTTCCTCCCATCTCTTGGCCGCGATCGAAGACAAGTTGCATCCGCCGAGCTCAAGCAGGTGTCCTACGCACGCCACATATCATGCACTACATAAAAAATAAACCTGGCCACCCTAGCTGCCCACGCTGCGGTCACGGGTACCCTAACAACCAGCACTACATGTGGGACTGCTTAGAGATTATACAGACAAGAAACATATACACGGACTCCCTTTTCCCTACTCCTGGCACTTGGGCGGAGTGGCTTGACCCCCCAGAGGATCCCCAAAAACAACTCAAACTCGCTCTCCGCAAGCGCACGAAAAGAGCCGGCCGGTACCCACCCTCAGTCCGACAATTGACCACCTCCCAGAAGAGGAGCACTGGGAGGCCCTCCTCCAACACATTGAGGCAGTTCTTGGGAGTGACTGGTAACAGCAGCTCCGTCCCCCAGCAATGCAGAAGCCTTTATAGAAGGGCAAATAAAGATGTTTTTTTCTCTCTCTCTCTCTCAATGTACTTTTTCTAAGCTGGTGGTTCATTAAGACAACCATTGTACATTTTAATTACTCTAACGTTTGGAGTAGCCAGCTCATTTTAGGTGAGAGCTCAATTGTCCAACAAGTCATATTTCCCTCTCTCTCCCGTGCTGCCCCGCTTAGTACACCGTTGATTTCATTTGCAGCGTAATTTCAATTTACGGCCACAGTGATTAGCAGGTTACGGACCGTGTTAGTGGCTCACTTCGAGTGGTCTTTGACGCTTACGTGACCATGCACCTGCTGCTTGTGCCCTCTTCCACCAGGTGGTGCCGTACAAGGCGGGCTCCACGTTCTACTGTGCCCTGGCCAATCTGAAGATCACGCCGCACGAGTACCTCAAGGCGTATGAGGTACGTTTTAAGCTTGTTCTTTTTCAGTGCAGAGCGCTTTAGTGGCTCGACTTATCGTCGTAGCTCGTTCGCTCGACCCGAGTAGAACCACACGGCGTTCCGTCGTAGCGGCTGTCGTCGCGGCGGAATCCAAAGGCTTCGAAAGCCAAGCAGTTTATATAGTCATAAGCGTTCGAAACTCGTGAAACGCTGGAGCTTGTCATACAGCTCCCTGTTGTTCAGCGCAAAGGAAACTGCAGGTATATTTGAAGCAAAAATGACCTAATTAACCGCCAGCGCCCGCGTTCATTTAGTAAGGAACGCTCGTTGCGTTGGTTTTTACAATAGTAAGCAAAAAAAAAAAGTGGCAGTGCAACGCACGCACGTGCAGGCAGAAAAGCACGCAATAAAAATTCACGCATCTCCACGAAGTGAATCATGACGAGTGGGCGAAGCACTGGGGATCGTTCATGCCGTAAATCACCCGTGGCATTGCCCACTCACGCATGTAAATAAGTGACAACGCGTGTGTACAGCATATACAATTTCAAACCAATCCAAACCGATACAATTGAATTTAATCCAATCCGATCCAATCCAATCCAATCCAATCCAATCCAATCCAATCCAATACAAACCCATCTAATTCTCCTCGCGCATGCGCAACACTGTGTACACGGGCGCCAAGGGGCAACCCAAGGACAAAGCGGGGTCCTTAAGTGCTTCGCCCTTAAAAGAACAGAACTCCCGCTGGCGCCGTTTCAGGCAGGGGGCGCGCGAGCACTGCGAGGGCAGGAAATTTGAAATTCATTAGACAAACCTTCATTGAATTCATCAGGAGAAGAATGAAACAGGGCGGCGAAGAGCGTGATGGGTGGTAAGAGTGGGCGGATAACGGCGTCACAGCCCATTATGGCGAATCACTGCTATGCACTTCCAACAGCTTTCACATTGAGTGGAACGGCTTTAATTTTTTGTCACTTGTGTTGTTTGTTTTCACTAGAAGAGCAAGTGCCAGAAATTTCGCTTCCTATGTCCCAAACAAAGAAATACAATAAGAGCAAGGTGATCGAAACAACCCATCATAGAATTTCCCGTGGTGCGAAGTATTCGCAGTGGTCTTCGCCGTGCTTTTCACTTTCGGCTACAGGGCGCAGTTAGCGGATATGTGCGGTTTAAAGCAGCCGAAGTTTTTGGCGCGAATTAGATTTTTTTCTTCATATTTTGTTTTTCTTCGGTGATTATTCCGCCTTTATTCGAAGACATATTCAACTTGAATGAGTTTCCTTTTTTTGAAGTTGTTAGCGGGATAGCATCCAAACGTTTATAAGTGGGCTGCACTGTTATACACGTAATTTTTGTATTGTCAGCTTACTGTTTTACCCAAGCGCGTTTTGTGTAGGCTTGCTTTACAAAGTCCCAAATATGCTTGCAATAATAGCTTCTCCGTAGTGTACCAGTCACATGGGGGGAAGGCCAACACTACATAGAGCTAGCCACTGTCTTTGGCAACTACACACCGAGCCCCTCTCCCCAGCTGTACTACTATACACAGATGCACATCCAAATCATGGATCAGCTCCTCTGGTAATGCCCCACAGCCCATTTACCCCATATCCAGACGGTGAGCACTGGGCAAGGGCTTTGGGCAGCTTTGATTCGGCGGTGCATGAAGCCGTCCTTGCTGTGGCGGCCAAAGTGATTGGAGACCTTCCTCCCCCGGTCACTGCCCCCCTCCCCTGAATAAGGCTGGGACAACGAAAGTTTTATCTCTTCTCCGAGAACACATGTATCCATCAGTAATTACATGTCGAAATATGAAGGCTCTAGAGCCTTAGATTTTGTATTTTATTTTGAACTGTGACACGGCAGACGCGCGTTAGAAGCCCCACGTACCATACGCAGAAATCTGTACGTCGTAGTCCGGAGCGCTACACATTAAAATAATGGTTCGACAGATCACATTAAATAACATATAGCCACAGACGACCAAACAGGTGGCTGGTGGAAACACTACCTGTCATTAGGAGACGGCCGGTCCGTGGATCTCCCAGAGTTCCTCACTAACCCCAAGGAAGTGGGCGGCCAGGAGTTCTTGCGTCGGCTTGACGTCCGCGGCTGACCCGGCTCCAGTCAGTCGTCCCAGGAAGCGATGCGGGAACGCAGGTGTTGCTGCTGGTCTGGTGGATGGCACACCCAGTAGAGGTGTCGTACTAATGGGTAGGGGGGGGGGGGGCGGTGGCAGTTGGGTGTAGGGAAAGTGGGGCGTGAGAGAATCCCATGTATGTAGTGGATGCGGGTTGAATGGGAACAAAGGAGGCTTGTGCTTTCCGGACCACACATGTGGCTTCACTGGAGAGGGTGGGGTGGGGCACTGGAAAACACTGCCTACTGGCACGTAGCGCGCAGAGATGCTGTAGGCGTCCCTCGTGATCTGAAACCTTTTGAGTGCCAGGGTGGTACAGATTTGGCCACTACATTGACAGACACGGGTAGCGAGTGTGCTCCAGTATTAACGCCCAAGTTGTCATGGTCGGGGACCCATACCAGCGGTATGTTCTGGGGAGGATGGCCGCGAGGGACGCAGTTTCGGGGTCTCAGAGGTATCAGGGTGCGTTGCCTGTCAATCTATATTGCGCTGCCTGCTGCGGGTCTCTAAGCACGAAGATACGGGTTGAACGTTAAACTTCAAACTTCAAGATTTTGCTGCGGGGGTGTTCGACTTTGACAGTGCTTGACGGATGCGGCTATGGAGAATTCTTCCAGAGATGTACATGGTGTGGCATTTTTGAGGGGGTACATAATGTATACGGACGGGGTAGGGCTATAGAGGACGATTTTTTTAACGTTTTTCAACGCCTCGCGATAGAACCTAACGCGTAGCAAATGAACACACCGGGACACTCGTTTTTCGTTCGTGCTTGCTAGCTCGCTTCTTTTCTGTCCGTACTCACTTTATCTTTAAACTTCCAGATACCTAGTAAGGTTCTCGCCTGAACTGAGCCGTGCCTCTACCACATCCTACGAACGCCGCGCACTCTCCGCACTCACCCCGTTGCTTCTTTCCCTTCACATGGCGTACGCAAGTGGTTCGCGTACAGCTTTCCCACCACCATTTCCTATATTCACCGATGAAAACATTCAGGGAAGCTTGAACTTATGCCGAAGACTTTTAATAGCGAAGCTGTTGTAGGTGGTCATTCACGGACATTAAAGGGGTCCTGAAAGGCGTTTTGAGCACACTAAATTGACTAGCGCAATCGTTATATTGGGTCGTCAACATCATCTGTGCCAAGCATTACTCTTTTACGCGCAGCGGAAAGCTCACACTTTTGTTGCAAAGTTTGTCGCTTTTTTCTCACCCTTCCCTTCGTGTTTTTGGACGCCGCCGTCTTCACATGTCTACGTCAACAATTCCCGGATGTTCGTCATGAGCTATACATCCTGCTATTGGGCGGCTTTTTCACGCACTTCCGGCAAAGAGATGAGTCGTCTGCTTAGGGTCGGCTCGCCGGCTGATCTGCCAGCGGAGTGCCGGAGTGCTTGGACATTTTACGACAAACGAAACAAGTGTAAACAAACGCTTAACCGTTTGCATTGAATGCAACAGGGCCATAACACGACATGGATATTCTCTTACTTGAGTACGTTCCATAAAGAAAGCGTTGAAGCCCCGTGGCACTTCTTTCTTGCAATCGCAGAGAACGCCCTGAGCCGAATGCCCGGGTTTGACGCATACATTTTATTCAACTTCCAAACAATCCATAGATGCGTTTCGAACGAACACAACGTCACAACATGCGTTGCAAGTCCGAACCGCGATTGACAGACGATGGGTTGCCTCCTCCTGCCCCTCGTAAATTCGGCACTCACCTCGCGCGCGGTTTGCCGGGGACGAACAGCAAGTCACTTAACTCTGGCGCACAAGCCGAGATGGCTTTTAGCCACGCACACTGCACATACACCATGCGAGGTTGAGTCGTACGCCGCTTGAGAAAGATAATCCAGACCATGGGAAGCACTATCCACCTGCAAAAGTACAACGTCGCATTTCATCGCGAAACAAAGGCGTCCACAACACACACACCATCGCCTCCTGTAATGCCAAACGCATCTCGAACTTCCAAATGGGAGGTGAGTAGTATGCCTGCAGTGCCCATATGCCGCGAGGGTGGGGGCCCCCAAGCTGAACCGGGATCACGCAACCGTAACTGACTTCCAGAGCGGTTTGTGCCTTGTTGCCAGGGCAACCGATGTTTGATATTGTCAAAGAAATGGTTTTGCTCGCTCCAGCGCTAGAAAGCTCAGAGCCGCAGCGGAGCATGTTTTGCCAACGTTGCCGCTCTCCACCACGCATCGCCCCAAGCTGAACTGGCGTTTTGTGCGCGGGTTCTGTATCGGTTTAAAATGCCTTTTGCACATGCCGCCGGCAGGAATTACCACCGCCACAAAATAAGACCCGGCACCAGCGGGGCCCCATCTGATACGGCGCTTTTTGGATAAACAGTGCGCTGTGCATCCGAGGGAGCGAGGCGCAGGATCCTCCCCGTGCGGCTGCGAGTTCGCCGCCGATAAAAGTCGCGTGCCGCCGATAGCAAAGTTCTGCAGCAAAGTACACCGCGAAAAGGGCAGGGCCCAGGCCGCCGCAAACATGGGACCAGATTTTTCGTTCGCTTTTCCAGCCTTGAGCGGAGTGCGGGCTTCATGGTATCAACAAAGCTTGCCCGTAGCAGACGGCTGTGTGAGCAGCGCAATAGCGGAAGTACGTCACCGCGGAGGAGCGCAGCATCATGGGAGGGAAAGCTCGCTCGCCGTCAACAGCGGAGAGTAAGTTGAAAGGAGGAGGAAACGCGGCGCGACGATAATGCGCGGTTTTTATTTACGATTTCTCATCTAATACTCATCGCTTCAACAAAATTCTTGCGGGAGGAGATTGCTAATACATTGCTTTATTTGGTTACATGTACATCCACGCATCGGCGGAAGGTATTTCAGGACCCCTTTAAGTGGAGTTTTAGTATCGTTGTGGTGTCGTGGTTGACGCCGGTGGCATGGCATTTCAATGAACTCATGTTGAGTAAGGCCAGAGTAAGCTAGTGTTTTTGGTCGATGTTTTCGTACGCCACTCTGCAAGCTCGACGTATCGTGTCTTGTGGATGCTTTGCACGCCGAGCGTCTCGAAGCGCAGCCTCTTCCTCGGCCGTGCGAAGTAATCGCGGACGGGCCATGTGGAGTCAGTAATCACCTACAGTAGCTTCGACATTCAAGTCGCGGCTGTTCTACGGTGCAGAGAGCATGCGTAAGACGGCATGAGGACGACCGAACGAGGGGCCTAGGGTATAACGTGTCTTTCTCGTTCCAAGCAAGTGTTGCCATGATTCGGTGAACGCTGGAGTTTTTTTGTTGTTGTTGTTGTGGTGAACGTTGGCCAGTATCATTAAGTGGTCATGCTCGGCTTTGTGAACGTGCGCTCGGGGCATGCGGCGAACGCAGGAGTTTTTTTGGTCAATATTGGCCAATTTCCCTAATTGGGCATGCTTAGCTTGACGAACGTGCGCTCGAGGCACGCCTGACGAGCGCTCGGCATCATCTTGGTATTTTAGTTGTCGGACACCACACACAAACGATTTGCTCAACAGCTTCGCTGCTAAAACTATTAAAAACGAGTCTTTCTTGGGCTGTTTAAACCGAGAAATATTGGTGTCTGTCTGTCTATCTGTCTGTCTGTCTGTCTGTCTGTCTGTCTGTCTGTCTGTCTGTCTGTCTGTCTGTCTGTCTGTCTGTCTGTCTGTCTGTCTCTCTGTCTGCGACTCGATTCAGTCACCCGGCCAAAGTGATACGAAGTCTGCGCAATAGTCTTATATACTCACAGCCAAATCTGAACGTCTAAGTCCGTTGTCAATGCTCACTTGTTAACATTGTTGAACAAGAAGACATTACGCAATTATAAGACAGAAACTTAATACACAAGAGATATTTACAATGTTCCTTGATAAAAAAATTTATGGATGCTTGATCTTTCCGAAATGACACACTCTAAATCAACTGCAGAAAAAAATTAACACTGTCGCCTGCTGTAGCCCGCGCCACTATAGCTTCTGGCGGCATTTTAAGAAATCAAGTGGCAACAGTTACGAAAGGTTCCACTAGATAGGTTCCGCGTTCTGCTTGGAACGCACGTGGACTGGGGCAGCGCGGTTCTATAAACGTTGAAATAGGGCGTCTCGATTCACGCGCGTCTCCGCCGAACGGAAGCGCTCTACATCGAGGCACCCGGCCTGGAGCAGTGGAACGCGGTAAACTTAAACTGACTTGAGGAAACCTTTGGCGCGTGTACCTTTGGAGGAGCACGGCGAAGGAGGAACAACATGAGAGGTGAGCGGGATATTGAAGGTAGGCGCTTATTTGGCAAATGCCGACAAAGACTATCGTCTTTTGTCGACATTTGCAACGAAAGAAGGAGATACGCGGCCATTTTTTTTTCACTCGGCCTATCACGCAGGCACAAAACAGTTCACGCGGAAAGCTGTATCTGATCGGTTATCTTTGCCTTCTCTTTCCCGCGCAGGAGTGCCACCGACAGTACAAGGGTCTAGTCGGCTACGAGCACGAGGACTGATCTCCGCAGCGAGTACGAGGAGGCAGGCCAGCCACTACAGCCAAGAAGAATCTTGAAACTTACATGCCAATTGACGAAATCTTGATTTAGTGGCGCGTCCTGGCAATAAATTTGGTTTTATAAAAAAAATAAAACCCAGTTCCACACAATATAAAATCTGCTGAAACAGCTGAGCACTAGGTTATCTTTACGAATATTCCGTTTAGCTTAGGCTTCTTTCGTGTGCGTTATGTCCGTCTTCATGTTTCGTGTTAGCGGCTGATTGTCATTTAATTTGTTGCCAGACAGTTCCGGCGAAACAACAGTTTAGCCGTTTTCCATACATCCTCCGTATATAGCCGTGTATTGACAGCAGACAGTAATTCCCTAACGTTTACAACTTTTATTGTGAATTAAATAATTACGAACCATAACTACAACTCGGCGTAATGGAAGAGTCTTCTTGGCGGCTAATTCTCATATGCTGTGTTCCTGGATATTTTCGTTAACAGGACAGTTTGAGCCGTTTTCTGTAATCACGCTCCCTGCGCATATGGCCATGCGTCACTGCGCAACGGGCAAAGTGGGAAAGCCATCTTGCAATAATTACGCTTACACTGATCTGTTTAAAGTCGGCTTCACCTCTAAATCAAAATGCTCTGCTGGAGAGATATCTTTTCACGGGAACTATAGGCCGTCGTATATCAAAATTCGAAGGTCCTAGTACCTGTATTTATTTCTGTATGAATGTTTCGTATAGACCGTTTACAGCGAGCATTTGGGCTGTCCTTCAACAGGTGACGCTAGCGCCCCACTCGCCATGACTGGCCTTTAGCATGGGCGGTTTCGGTTTCCCGCCGTAGGCTGCCATGGTGCTCAGCGAAGCGCGCAGTCAGAAAATGTGGATGTCACAGGGAAAACTTGCGCCGTTGTCGGATGAACCAGCTGCGATCGGGGCTCAAAGTGTGGCACGAATCGCTATGCGAGTCTCGCTTGCCGCAACTTCAAAAAGGCTGTTTGTCTGTGTCTCCTTTCGCAATTCACCGCTTTCCGCACAGTGAGCGTGACACTGAGATCGGACATTGGTGGATCGCCTTTTGCAACGGAAGAATTTGTTCCAAGAACATCGACAAGGGCGGATTTTTCAGCATGTAGCGGAAGGCTGCTGGCAAGCGTAGTGTAGTCCGCACCAACCTGCCTCGGCATGCTTGTTCTAAAGCTTGCCTCCTGTGGCGTTTACGCTTTGCGTGCGTGTCATAACTATGAAACGAGTCAGCCTGGCTGTGTAAGCTAGCCGATCGAAGCGTTGACTCCCAGATTCTTTTCTAATATTCGCTAGCGCATAGAAGCTTTGCCACGGTGTAGAATATCTAGTCCTGCATTACGTAAAGTCAGCGGTCGGCAAAACAGAAAAAACGCACTCAAACTTAATCACAATTTTTTTTCCTTCACGCTGTACTCACTTAAACTCAGACTGAAAAAGCTCGTCTGTACGAAAAATCACTCTTATTCACTCAGCACATACGCATTTGTAGTTGCAATGATCTCCACTCAAACTCATTAGTCGTCACAAGTAATCCTACTCAATGTGTACTCACTCGTACTCAACTCACCTGTACTCACTTGTACTGAACTCACATGTACTCCCTTGTACTCGTACTCAGTCTGAACTCACTCGCACTCGTACTCAATCTGTACTCACTTTTTCTCAATCTTCACTCACCTTTTACTCGTATTCAAAAGTGTTTCTACAAATTTGTTCTCGTAATCAGCCACTTCCATTCACGCGCTGCATACTGGGTTTATGGACCTATAATTTCAACGGAACAAGTCTAGTAAAACGCCCACGCCTGCTGTTACTTTTACTAAGGTAACCCTGTAGCGAAAAGTCCGAGCCGCGGAAGAGGGAATGGCAAGGTTGGAAGTTCTCGCCCTTATCACTTCATTTTGCTATCCTTAAAGGCCAACTGCACTGAAAGTTTTTTGCCGGAATGTGATCAAAATAGGTAGTTTATGCTCTTGAAATTACAATGGCGATATACTAAGCTTCGCAAGAACAGATCCCACTAAATACCGCTGTTAGCTGTAGTTCTGAGCAGACAATGTTTTCAGATCAGCGCCGGGCTATCCGCCTCTGCTTGGGCCTTCCGAGCACATCTCCGGTGGCGGCGACATACACGGAGGCAGGCTTCTGGCCCATCCAGATGCGGGCCCTGCAGGTGGGTCTCCACCACATCCACCGCCTGCAGGGCACTCCTGACGGCGTGGCACTCCTTGAACGCTACCGCAGCCGGCCCAACTCTCGGATGGGCATGCTGCTCAGTACGTACGAGAGCCACATCGCGTTGCCGCAGCGGCCACGCCTGGAGCCACCACCCCCAGGCACGGGGCAGGCTCTACGCATTGTCACCACATTGCCGGGGGTCCGTAGTAAGAGGTCGACTCCACCCCAGGCCGTCCACCAAGAGGTGGCTGCCCTGCTACAGGGCGACGCTGCCGGACATCTGCAAGTGTACACGGATGGATCTGTACAACAGTCGATGGGCAGAGCCGGAGCCGCCTGCACGGCCCTAGAACTCGGCATCAGCCAGGTGTGCAGCCTGCCCTTCCCTGCCTCATCCACCCACGCAGAGCTGGCTGGACTCCACTTGGCTGCAGATCTTCTTCTCAAGCAGGGCACCCAGGCTCGGGGGCCATCATCCTGACTGACTCACGGTCTGCCCTCCTCCGTCTGCGTGCCGCCGACCAGCCAGCCAGCTCTAGCGGCTACGTTGAGCGGTCGCTGGCGGCCAAGCTTCATGCGGTGGAAGCGCAGGGGTGTCCACTGCGACTTCACTGGCTGCCATCGCAAGTGAACATCATAGGCAACGAGGTTGCAGACGCCTTGGCCAAAGGTGCTGCTCGCCAGGCAGGGGTTCCAGCCTCCCGGGATGTGGTGTCATTTGACGCTGCAAGGACTATCCTGGCACGAGTGGTGGAGGCCATGCATCCAGATTCCCGAGTAGTCAGTGGCCAGGCCCCACGGATCTTGCCCGGACGCATTAGCAGAGACGCCCCGGTCGCTCCTTCTTCGCCTGCGGCTCAATTGCTGCAACGTGGAGCGCGCTTGCACCACCAAGGCCGCCGAGCATCCCCCACCTGCGCCGACTGCCCAGAGCCTGAGACGCTAGAGCACTTGCTGTGCTCTTGCCCGCAGCACGACAGCGCAAGAGCACAACTCCGGGCCGAACTCCAGCGACTCGGTGCCCCAAGCCACAAGCTAGAAGACTTCCTGTTCCCCACGGGACCGGACGCCATCCGACGGGAGGTCTTCCAGCACGTAGTCAAACTTCCTGGTTACAACAGGACTAGCGCTGCGTTTGTAGCCATCGAGTCATGGACTAAACGAACGCGATATAGACTATCTCCCACTCTCCTACCGCTCTTCTCTTCCCCCTTCTCTCTTCCTATCCTTTGAAGCCCCAATCCCCTTCCCTGGACTGGGTCGTATGAGGGTGAACTCCCCGTTGAGTTCAACAATATCCCCAGGCCTTTTCTCTTCCCTCCTTTGTTAATAAATCACCACCACCACCACCAACTGGCGGAAGGTCGCCAAAACAAGTTCCGAGTGGCGTGTGACGGAGAAGAGGAACTTGTCACGTGGAGCTCGCGCTTCTCCGGCGACTTGCACGGCACAGAGATGCTTTCGCCAAGGGTCTCGTAGAACCGTTGGAATTTCACTGAATCGTACGGCCCAAATAAACTGTCCGAATAAACTCGTTTCCAGTCTTTCTCGTGCCCTTCAGTTCAGTTCGCAGGTTAAAATCCACCGATGCTTTTTCTCCGGCATGATATCTTAACAGCCGTTGGGATACTTTTAATAAGTATCGATTGATTGATTGTTGGGTTTAACGCGCCGACGCAACGAAGGCGATGAGGCGCGCCGTAGTGGAGGGCTGTGGATTAATTTTGACCACCTGGGGATCTTTAACGTGCGCCGAAATCTCGTACAGACGGGCGTTTTAGATGCGGAGCGTCTTATGCTCGGGGGTATGTCCCGCGGCGTAGGCGGTGGTCCGGCGTCCGCACACCACCGTTTCTTGGCCAATACCCCACGTCTTATACTCGGGGGTATGTCCCGGTGGTCCGGCGACCGCACATCACCGTTTTTTGGCCAATCCCCTACGTGGGTACGTGCTATAGAAGAGGAACAACAACAACAACAACTCCGGTTGTGCTTGCGCTTGACTCCGTGATTCTTCAGAGGAAGTAGGATGGAAGCAACAGCCCCGTCAGTGAGTGTGCTGACGCAATTAGGTGAGAGAATCAGCGCAAACACTAACAGTAATTACACCCAACTACAATCCACGAACGTGTATCGATCTCGTCTTTACGAACTGCAACGGCTGACGACTACATACAACCGCTGCTACGAGATCCACTGACTGTGCACTTCAGCGACCATAAGGCCGTCATTCTCAAAGTAAGAAGACGTGCAAACCTAAATAAAGACCTTTAGATACCACTTCAATCTAGTCTCACTCGCGTATATACGCATACAATAAGGAAAATTACACCCATCTCCCCGAAGGGAACCATGAGTAGGATATATGAGCATTACGGGGTTAACTACATTTCCACCAAATCTGGCTAACAAGCATAATGGAAACGAAAACGGAACCCCCATGACGCTCTGCATCCTATTCATGGTTCCCTTCGAGGAGATGGGTGTGAATTTTGCTTTTCGCCTCCATCAGAAAAGCGGCCGCCGGGGCCGGGAATCGAACCCGCGTCCTCGTGCTCAGCAGCGCAACTCCTTAAGCCCGTTCTACATGGTGCGTTTTTCGCCTGCGAATTCGGTGGAACGAACATTCGCACTTGCGAAGTTCGCAATGCCGGGAAATGTCGTCTACATGGCCTGCGAACGTCGCGATTTTCGCACTTCAGAAATACATTGTTTGCAGACCGAATTAGGTCTGCCACGAGCAAAGCTTGTTGTGATTTTAAAAAAAAAATGTTATGGGAAGTTGTTTCAGATTGTTTTGCAGAAAATATGAGTTTATTAGCGGTTTCATTTACCAATCGCCAAATATTTTTCAATATACGCACACATAGCAGAAAAGACAAACACCGCAAGCAAACCTGGGTTCGCTTGTTGTGCGCAGAGCTCTTCGATATCCAGTAACTCTGGTTGTGCGTACCTAGCACAATTTGGTGTACCTCGGACGGAACTTCTTCGGTTCTTATGTGCTTTTTCCGAACTGCTGTGATGTCCGCCACATGCGCGGACAACGATTAAGCATTCGTTGAAAACGACGCGCGACATCGTGTTGTGAACACGCGTACGTTTGTGTTGGTGCGCCCGCGCTTACGCCGCGCGTAAGCAACCACCGCCATCTGGTCGCCAAGCGTCCAAATGGTGATGCCGTGACGTGCCCGTGACGTTCACCTAGCTGTGTTCCTATTGCCCTCCTACGGCCCCTCTACCGCCTCCCCGCTGCACGAGCGGCGTTTGCCGGGGAAGCTCGATCGTTCCTCACATTTGGCACTTTGCCGCAGCAACAACAAACGGTCGATTTGCCGCAGGAGCCGCGCGCCCCACTTGCGAATTCGCAGGGAAAATCGCTCCATGTAGAACGGGCTTTAGCCACTGAGCCACCGCGGCAGGTACTTTTAATAAGTAAGTAACCTATGACAATTACAGTATATATATATATATATATATATATATCTATATATATATATATATATATATATATATATATATAAATACAGATATATATATTCTTTAAGCAATGTTCTCCCAACCTCAATACGAACTTAAAACATTGAAACTAGTAAAGACGAATCAGTTACGAGTTGAGAGCAATATTAGTAAAATTTTGCTGTGATTAATCTGTTGCACTCACTGGCGGGTGCTCACAACAGCTGAGTACTCAGGATTTCAGTTCACGGCGGGTGGGGGGGACCTGAAGGACCACAAAAGTAAATAAAACAAAACAAGCGCAGGAAATTTTATTGCTGCATTTAAGTGGATGCCAAATTTTTCTTCCCAGAAACTGACTCCGCCTTGGGGTTTTCCTCCAAATCTGGCCAATTAAAATAAAACAAGACAACAGAAAAAGCCAAAGGTAGCAATTTATACGGGTGATTCCGTGCTCTGGCTCATTTTCCAATTATTTCAATAATTTCTAAAGAGAATTTGCATACATACATCGAATTCGCGAATGGCTGGTGCGTAGCGTGCGACACAGAAATAGTTATCGGAAGCCATTGTTCGTGGATGAGCATGGATTTGTCTTTGCTGGTTGCTTCCTACCCCGCCCCTTTCCCCCTCTTTTGCGTTGGCCCGTAGCCAGGATTGTAGCTAAAAAGGAAAGAAAGAGTAGCAGCGGCGCTTGGCTTGCCCGCGGAGTGGGAGACGCGCGCATCAGCTGATGATTGCTATTGGTTTCCCCTTTGTAGCGGGGAGATGACATGTCATCTTACCAAAAAGGACCGATATACCCATGCTTTACACTCTTGGTTTAATTCTAGCGCTGCTTAGGGCAGGTACAAAATACTTTTTTTCCTGTTACAGGTGGTAACTATCCTACGCAATATTCCCCTCTCTGCTTTTCGTCCACCAGCATTCTAATCTTCTTTTCGTACCCTCGACAGCCTTGAAGTTAACTTCCTCTCTGATACCTTTAAATCCTAGGGCTTCTGGAACCGAATATTTTCTTCATGTAGATTTGGATGGATACCCTCACATGGTAACACTATGGGCCGCATATTTTCTGTTTCTTTTCCGCAGACCACGCATATCCCATCATTGTGTGAATACTTCCCCACAAAGCTGTTATTTTTCTCAGCCCTGTAAATCTCTAACGGCGTTTTAGCTACCATTTTTTCCTTCCATTTATTCATTCCAATCTACCTTGCCTCTTTTTTGGTTACCTTGGCTGTTTCGGATTCTCCACTGTTCTTTCCGTATTTCATCGTTAGCCTTCTAGTCTTTCTTATACACTGTGTGTCCACGCTTTTCAAGTATAGGTACCTAAAAGCTTAGCTGCCCACCTTCGTTGATCCATTGCTCTCAACCTCGTCTCAAAGCATATTTTACTCTGTGCTTCTCTAACTTCAAACGACTTCCCAGCCCATATCTCCATGAACTGCTGCGTTAGTTGTTTTTCCATGCGCGCCTAAGGCCAAACGTCTTACCTTTCTCAGTTTCACTTCAAGGCCTGATAGAACGTCTGATTTTAAGCAGAGTACAGCCTTCGCAAACGTGAGACCCGGAACCATTACTCCTTTCCACATTCCTCTTACTACTTCATACTTCTTATACCCCCACAGAGCTCTATGCTTCATTATAGCTGCGTTTCGCTTTCCCTTAAGCTTAAGTTGCTCCTCGTGAGTTCTTAAGTAGTTATCCCCTTCGTTTATCCACACTCCCAAATATTTATATCCCTTCACTCAAGATAATTCGCCTTGCTGGATAAACACTACGTCAGTGGTAGTGTCACTGGAAACCATTATTCCTGATTTTTATGCACTAAAATTTAACCCGAGGTCGGTGGCATCCTGGCCGCTAATATTTATTAGCCGTTGCATACCGGTTTGGTTATCAGCTAAAACAACAATGTCGTCTGCGTATAACATTCCCGGAATATGCTATTGTACCACTTCGCCTTGCAGCATATGGGTTATGCTAAAGCCTACTTGTCTTTCTTCCAGCTTTTATTCTAACCCTGCCATGTAAAGCATAAACAGTATTGGGCTCAAAGGGCATCGCTGTTTCAGCCCCGATGGATGTTGACCTGCTGGGCGAATTTCTGTCCTTCCCAAGTAAGGTGCACTCTATTGTCTAAGGAACTGTATTAACTCGTCATCTAATCCCTGGAGTTTCAGCATTCTCCACAGCCGTTCTCTGTTTATGTTGTCATATGCCCCTTTAATGTCCAAGAACGTAATCCATTATGGTCAAATGTGTGCTTTCGCAATTTCAATGCATTGCGTTATCACGAACAAATTGTCATCCAGTCGCCGGTCTTGTCTAAATCCATTCTGCAGTTCCCCAAGTATTTCATTTTCTTCCATCCATGCCTGAATTTCTGATTTTATCACCTGCATTACTAATCTATACACCACTGACGTTATTGTGAGTGGTCTGTATGAATCAATGCTGGCTTTGTCTCCTGTGCCTTCCTTTATATATTAAATTCATCCTACTTTGTAGCCAGTCGTCTGCTATTTGTTTGGTTTCTATCACCTCATCTATTGCCCTCATAAACGATTCCTTACTTTTAGGTCCAAGCAAGTTTATCAGTTGCATTAATATTCCGTCCGGGCCCACTGCTGTCTGGGGGGAAACCTTTTGCGCTGCTTTTTTCCGATCAAGGTTGCTCAAACGTATTTCCCTTTCCGCAGTCTTGAGGCGCTGATGTTATCGGCTCAGGCTTCCCTACCACTATTGCCTCAAACTTCTTACTAATTACCCGGTAAATATGCGCCATTGCGTGCTCTCCTTCTAAATATTTCGCCTCCTCTTCAACCAAGAATTTTTGATGGCTATCGTTTCTTGAGCTTAGTAATTTTGCATGATTCCAAAGCTTCTTGGATGTGCTTTTGTCCTTCTTCCGTATTTATGCCATCCATTGTTCGCTTTTCTGCTTCATCTTTGCTTGCACCATTTTCTGCATCTCTAGTTTTTTTTCCCGGTAGATATCCCATTTCTCCTTCACTACCTCCGGTTCCATACCAGTTCTTTTTGCCTCTCTATGTTCTCTAGGCGCCTTTCTTCGCTGGTCAATAGCCTCTTTTATTTCCTTGTGCCACCAACTTCTCGGCTTTCTCTTCCCTTTCCATCGGTTTCGTTGCTTTGCTTCATTCATCTTACCTTTATGAACGCAATCATTTCGTCGTAATCCCAATTTTTGTCTGGGTATTTATCGATTTCAGCTTCCATTATATCAGCGATGATCTGTAACTGCTCATTGTTCAAATTAGTTCCTCCTATTGTAACTACTACTAAATTTGTCCAGGTTGCGTCTCCAAAGTGCAAGGTAAGCCGCTTGTGGTCGCTTCCTAAGCTGTCTGTTTCATTTTCATATATCCTCATTTCCCGCAACTTTTCGTATACTGTCTAGGACACTAAACTGTAGTCTTATCCTGGACTGTCTGTTACCGCTTTCCCACGTATTTGTCCGTCACACTTGCTTTCCGTGTTTACTATTACAAGCCGGTTTTCCTGACATAGATCTATCACTAGAGAACCGCTGTGGTCTGTGTACCCATCCAAACCTTCTATATGGGCATTCATATCTCCAACAGATTATTTCACCCGAATCTTTGAACTCGCTTCTCTCTCTTCTCAAACAGTTTACCATTTCCTCATTTTCCTCCCTAGCACTATACTTCCGGGAAAGTATCATAGCAGGGAAAGTTGGCTTTCCCGCAGTGCGTTTTTGCGTTTGGACATCATCAGTGCGAAGCAAAAACCTTCGCCTTGAAAGAAGCAAACTGCCCGGATTGGTAAATTGAAAAACCGGAGTAGTTCAAATCTTAGCACTACGGCGCTGAGCAGAACGACAGGCCTTTTAAAGGGAAGCTTACTACGCCTCACTGAGGGCGACTGTCTCATCTCCAAATCGCACTGGAGGAAAGCCAGCTTTACACAAAGGGCTTCACAAAACGACGATGTGACAAGCGAAGGCACATAAGGCGCCTCAAGGAAACAAGATGAACCTGGGTCCCCGACGCCTATTCGATTGCACCATCCTGACACGGTCGGAGAAGCTTCGTGTCTCAACCATCTTTTTTAGGGGCTTTGATTTTTAATGCTCAATGGGTCAAATCGGTTTATTGATTATTGTTCACGAGCCCGACATTGCACATTGGCACATCTTGATGTACATAAATCCAACAAGAGAACAGATATAGACAGTATTACAAACGATGCGAACGTTAGAAATCCACCGAGTCAACAAGCCTTCAAGAATTATCTTGTAGCGGATAGCGCCAGTGGTAATTTGCCTTAGCTGCGCTTGGTGTGCTCAGTGCGATCGTTTGGTGCGGTAATGTTCCCTTTGAAAGTCTTTTATTAACATTTCGTAAACTATTTAAGGCTGTACATTACATCAAGGCAGTGGTCATTGCGCACAGTACTTTTCAGGCCCTTTTCCGGTCGTCAACATATAGTTGCAGGTCTACTTTGCCCCAACGAACCCAGAGGTTTCGTTGCCCTAAAAACGAACCCTGTGATCAGTACCGCCCGACATCTCCCGAAAACACGAGCGCAAGCCCCCTAGCGTCCATCTGTTGTCCCCTCAGGCATCCAGGAGCGTCGACGTAACCGGCTGGACGCCCCCATGCAGGGACGAGCAGCGCTAGAAGGCCACCGAGCCCACGGCCTCGAAGAAGGGCTCGGTAAAGGAGACGCTGAAGAAGTACGCCAGCATGCCTAGGCTGATAGACAAGGGCAGGGCGGGCAGGGGCTTCTGCAGGAGTACCAGCAGCGTGAGCGTCAGGAAGATGCCCATTATGATGAACACGTAGCAGGTGATCACCGTGGCTGCAGTGCCGTACCTCGAGGCCTTCCCCACGAGCACGCTGTAGAAGATGAAGTCCCCGAGCCCCATCTTCATGCCTTGGTCGGCCTGTGGCTCTCCCGCGGGTTCATGGTGCGGACATCGTGAGGCGACGGCGATTTCATGCCGGCGGTAATGGCTACCACCGGCGCCATGAAGGGGACTGGCGTTTTCCTCCGGGATATAACGCGGAGCAGGCCCGAAGTCGTGCCAAGCGCCACGTGTGCCACCACCTCCACGCGTGCCGCCGTAGTACGAGCCCCCCGAGTGGCGCGTTGCTTGAAATCCCCGTGCATTCAGTTGGGGCACGGTGCGTGGTGACGGCGAACCTGGAATCTGCCTCTCCGTGTCGTTCGTGCCATTGGCCTCGCCAGGAGAAGTCGCCTCGTGTGGAGCGTCGATTACCACCATGTCCTGTTTGCTTATGGCGGTGCACGTCATAGTAGGCGCCTCTGCACGCCTGTCAGATGAGTTCCTGGATCCGTTAGTGGTTTCCAACATCGTCTCTGTGTCCGCATTCTCCAGCAAGGTGGAAGCAGAGCGTGACTCTTCGCCTACTCCTTCGCTCTTGGGAAGTGGTTGATGCGTTTTTTCGTCTCCGTCGTCATCGTCTTCGTCGTCGTGCGCCAACGCAAGATTCTGAACGTCAGGCGTGCACAGTGGAGGTCGGCAGTGAGCTTTGTGTGACAGCTGCCTTGCCGGGGTTGTGGCCATCCGGGTTGGCGATGACCGTGGAAGAAATGTCGCGGACGAGGGTCAAGCTGGCCGAGCGCTCGCCAATGTCGTAGCACCAGGCCGAAGAGGTGGAAAAGACGAGCGCTGGGAACAGCGGCTCGTTGCGTTCCTTGGCCGTTTCGAGAAGCATCCGCAGTGGTCCCACGACGCAGAGCACGGCGAACACGTCCCAGATGGAGATGAGAACGAGGAGGACCCAGGATGTCCACTCGGGGAGGGACTCTTCGAGGACCAGCGCCATGAGCACGGACATGTACACGAGGTAGCCCTGCTGCATCATGAAGGGACCGTCGAAAGTAGAGCGCCGCGATGCCTGCCATACCGACGTTCCACGTGATCAACGAGCAGGTCACGTGGTCCACCGGTGTGTTGAAGTAGAAGAGCAGCCGTCCCAAATAGTAGTAGCCCGTGGCGAAGAGCAAGATGCCCGAACCCGTCATGAGCCAAGCCTGCGCAGTTTATGAGCGAGATTTCGTTTCTGTATGCGGGTGAATTCAGCCAACAATGTTGCGCTAACTACATGCGCATCAAATTTCCGTAAAGGTATTTGCTATGGCGAATGCTTTGAAACAACCTGCCTCTTCAGAGGAACTATCACCATAACTGATCCGAGGCCGAATATAGGACATTCGCTAGCGAGTTGAACGATTCCCGTCATTTTTGTTGTTTTGTACAAATACGCCCCCTCCCTCCCCCATTTTGACAATATATAAATAGACAGGCTATAGAGACGAATAAATTATCTGCTTCCGTTCGGCATGTAGTATGAATCTCGTTAGTCAATAAATAACTTCTTTTTATCGGGAGTTAAATCAGCTCGGTCTCACACAGACAGCGCCAATAGTAGTAGTCAGCTACACACACTGCCTCGGCTATGCCCTCAGCATTTACTGCTCTGACTACAGAGGTACGCAGTACTGACCTTGATGATGTTGTAGTGGCCGCCCTTGTAGAGGATCACCAGGGTGCAGTTGACGATCATGATGACGGAGAGGAAGCTGAAGGCGTTGGCGAACGAGTTCATCAGCACGAAGGACTCGCCGCCGTCCAGGTCCTCGTCGTCCTCGAGCGGGTAGCGCACGTAGCGTAGCTGCAGGTCCTCGTTGTGGCTGCGCTGCACGACGCGAGTGAGCACGCTCACGCTCAGCATGCACACGGACACGGCCGTGATGAGCGTGATCACCTGCCGCAGAAGGTGCTCGTACAGCCGGGACAGCTGCTCCAGAACGCGCCGGTGGTCCATCTCGGAGAAGAACTGCAGCCCGCAAGGTCGCGATCCTCCGTGTCTGCTTCTTCGTCGCTTTTCTCGTGCATCCACACGCGACGACGACGACGATCGCGATACCGATGATTCGGGGTTAATGGCACATACCCAATCATAGGACCGATAAATAACCAGTTGTTGCAAACAGAGGTTGTCTCTCACACCAAAATCTGTCTCATCTCCCAGCCCGTTCCCAAGAGCAGTGGGAGGGCCAGCTGACCAGCTAACATTTAGTGGATCAGCTTCAGCTGATCTCCCGGGCGCAGCTGGCTGCCCATGTCCAGGACATTCTGGAATGAGGACGTCGCCGTCGCCCTAGCGAGGGAACCTCTCTAACAACTACCGTTTCGCCAAAATTAAACGTTCCTTCTTCATCGTCTAACTACAGGGTTACAAAACTAAAAGTCAAAATCATGATCGTGAAAAGGAATTCAGAAGAATGGGATAAATGACAAATCAATAAATTGCCAGAATTAACGAAACCAAGTATGGTACAAAATTATTAGAATTTTCATTGAAGCTCCGGAGGGCAGAGCAGATATCCTGGCGGCAGAACTGGCTTTCTTCTTCTTCCCTTTTCGCCCCTACCACTCCTGCCTACACCCAGCGTGGTGGATTGACCGCGACTCATAGCTAAGCTTCGTCCGAATGCAGGCTGCAATGATTACTGATATATGAGGGTCAAGTACCACGTGTCATATTCAAAGCTTGTTTAGTATATTCACTGCGTGCATCACACCCCGCGACGATGACACGTTTTGTCTGGTCTGCCCTTCCCTATAGACCTTTATTTTATATTTGTTAATTCAACTTGCCTTGTTGTGCCATTGACCCGCCGTTATTAAAAGGCTGTGGTAGAAAATTTTAATGAGGTATCGCTACGAGAAGGTGGTTAAGCGCGAGCGAATACAATGTGTTATGTCTTATATGTGTAAGTGTTGCCGCCTTTTTGTCTTGTCTTTTTATTTTTAAGTATTATGCTCGCTTTTTATTTTCCTAAAGTGTTAACTGCCTTTACACAAGGGGATAAGCCACTGCAATATAATAATTGAGTTTTTGTTATTCGAAGAAATCCGCTAATGCCTCGTTCACAGTTTTCCTTTCTTGTACAAGTGCTCCTCCTTCTCTGCCTTCTTCTATTGCCTCTTCATGCCGGCCGTGTTCTTGGTTTCTACGGTGTCTGTCCGTACATCACCGAGCATGTTTCCGAACGCGACTCCATATCACCCAGTACGCACGGTAAACCACAATCTCCCTCGTCCGGTCCGTCTTTACTGGAATACCAGAAATAGAAATCAATGGACAATCTTACTCTTGAGTGCATCTAGTCGTGTTGCCGTAGCCCACTGGTCTACCCATGTGTTGGGCTCAGTGAAGCAGTTCGAAGACTAACTAATCTCCAGCGGCGGCGGTTAACTGCGGCGAACTCTGACCGTCGCCAAAATTTTATTGCATGAGCTAGAGATGAACATTTCTGGCAATAATTTGAGGAGTAGACGACCAGAAAGTGGGTGAGAGAAGAACAGACAACGATAGAGTGCGTGCAGAAACGAGCGGCGTCAACTTAGCCGGCGACCGCATTGCTGCGGTGGCGCTGCATTCACACCGCTGCCGATCTAGTTGCTAGGGAGGCATCAAGCTTAAGCCCGGCTCGTCCCCTTGTCAGCCCTACGCGTACGTGACAACTTGTACGCGTTGAAAAATGGAGTATGCATCGAGTTCCGGGCCGAGTAAGTGGTAAAATTGCATGGAATGGGAATGACGGTGACTCCACAGTGATTGGTGGAAAGCAGCACGAGCGACAGGCAACCAATGCCGGTGCTAAAGCGAGCAAGCCTGTCCACTGAGAGGGTTAGAATGCAAAGCAAAGTTGAAACGGTATGCGAAGGGCGTGCGAGAAACGCCCTTCGCATACCGAGAAACGAGTTGGAGCAAGGCGTGGGCATCGGGGTGAGCCTGAAGTTCGCGAGGGAGAGGGATCAGACGACCACGCACTCTTAGGGATCCACCAATAAATCTTTTATAAATTTTGGTTTTCAAAATGCGTGCACAAGCTTCATTATTTATGCGAGAGAATTAGCTAGTGTGGAAGGGAGGAAATCTGGTTTCGTAGCCAAGACATAACACACAAAATAGCGGACGGATTTTACACAAAATTGCCGACCGCTCAAAGAATAAACATCTGATCCAAGTTGGGTAGGATTAGCGCCGAATTCTTCAAGAAAGTCCTAGTAAACAGAGTAAAGTAATGGAATTTAAACAAAATTACCGAACCCCTTCCCTCCGGAAACAGGGGTGCACGTGAAGCTTGACCTCACTGAAAACGAAAGCGACCTAAGCCGAAACAACGAAATGACCGAAATGAAAACGCACAACCATCGATCGACCAAAACGAGACCCGTTCATTTGGCTGAGCTTTGCCCGAACGCAAATTTTTGGTATACGTTATTGTAGATCATTCTTCTGCGATTATCGGCAACGTCTACATTCTGCAATGGCTGGCTGCCCGCTCTTCCGCGGAGCAAACCGACACGCGGCTTACCCATGCCGGGATAAAAGGTGAGCTGCTCGACGAGAGTGATCTACTGCGCCTGCGATGTGGCGTGATGCTAGCGACGCAACTGATTGACTTCCCTTGCGGCGTGCTATAGCGCGACACTATGTGCGCGCGCGCTAGCGCCAGCTGCGAACGGCGAGCGAAAGCTGCGCCCGAAGAGCACATGGATAAAGTTGGCATAGTTAACACTTTATCCCTGGCCAATCGCTCGAGTGAGTACGAGCGCAACACTTCAAAGGAATTATCCTCATCATCAGCACCATCAGTCGTTATTAGACCATGTGGACAAAGCTGGCTTTGTCGCAAGGCGTGTCGGCGCACGTCACCACCGACGGCGCCGTTCAACCAATACAAGATTTGCTTGAAAAATTGGCAAAATGTGGGAAGGATTTAAACCCGGGACATCAGCAAAAAGAGACCAGCCCACCACACCCCAGGCACCAGCACAGCTCGATAATGTAGCTGACACAAAGTGGACCTAGTTAGTGTGTTGTAGCCTATACATAGAAACGCGTGTTAGAGGACATGTACTGAGGTCTACATGAGTAATCTGAGCACGCTAATTTCAGAAGTAGTAATATTTCTGGCTACGCCAATGGGGTGAAAGATAATAGGAGCGACGCTATAGAGAGAGGAAACGCGCTTCCCGGATCAGCGAACAAACTAGGGTAGAGGATGGAATAGTTCAAATAGAAAACAAAGAAATGGAATTGGGATGGCCACGTAGTGAGACGAAATGACAATATGGCAACTACTGGACCACCAGGGTGTGGCTACCAAGAGACAGGATTAGGAGTAGCGGAAGGCTGTTAGTTCGATGGAGGTACGAAAATTTCGGAAAAAGAATGCACTAGGGCTGCGCAGTACAGTAACTCCACTTCCCTCTTTAATGCCTCTATCCTTGAGGGTTAAATAGTTAAAGTATATCGCAATACGCTTCGTTAGCTACAACAGAGACCGAAATTTTAACCCTTTGTTGTTTTTTGGCCGTTATGTACATAATGCACACATTTTCAAACGCACTGGATCTGGAGAGATGCTTGACGTGAAAGGCCCTGAATGAACAAGCAGTACTGTGGGCCTCAACAAGAATAGCTGCCGACTATGAGCGCTTTAACAAGGGGAGCAGAGAAAGCAGTTTTGGCATTGCATCACAACCATCAATGTGCCCTTCTTTATTTTTGTAATGAAGATAGCCTTGGTGTCGGTAAACTTTAAATAAGGCTGTGTACCTTCACTACAGGAATGCTATCATTGATTTTGTCACGATTATTTTTTCCCAGTGTTGATTACACCTGGACGGTGCTGCTGCATGCAGGGGGAAAAGTATACAGTTCAACATAACTTGTCACACTCTAATTTATTGAGGAAAAATCCAATACATCTTTGTAGATGCTGCTGTTGGAACATCATAATTATTTTTTACAATCAGGTGTCCATCATGATGGAAAAAATAGCAACATCACTCTTCACAAACCTAAGCAAGCAGTCATCAAAGCACCGAGTGCTAGAATTCATGCAATGGTGGGGTAAACGAAACTTTTGTGACCGTTTTGCCACTTATCATGAGAATGTCAGAGTAAATTAGTTGGTCATGACAGTGAAAACTCTGTGTTAAAAGACAGCCTCCAACATTTTAAGCATGTTTATTGTTTTGCATCAACAGTGGAAATACTACTTGCATATCGTGTTCTTCTAAGTAAAATTATGTCAGAGATCGCCGAACAAAGTCACAATGCAATGGTTGTACTACGTCATAATATAACTCTTGACAGTGGTGAACTAAATGTGTCCAGAAGAGTTCACAGTATACTTATTATTTTTTTTGTGTGGGTACATGCATCATCATTGTTTGCTTCACAGCAGAATGATGGTTACAGGGTAATAAACAGAATTTTCTGAATAGAATCTTGACCGGTCTCTCTAATCACAACAAGGCCTGACGACCCATGAAACCCTTTTGGAGAGGTTCGGCAAAGATGAAGTGATCATCGAGGATCATATGTCGCGGTTGCTGTCGATTCGACCCGTGCTGAACGTCGAGGAAACAGGGAGGCTGAGGATGCTGTACGATGAAATTCAGGCTGGTGTCCGAAGTTTGGAGGCGTTGGGCGTGCCGCCGAGCGGCTACGGAGTGCTGCTGCTCACGGTCCTCCGAAAGAGCATTCCAAAGGAGCTTCGCTTGGAGTACTGTCGCAGGAAGACAGCTCGCAGTGATGGAACCGAGAATGAGCTACTGAGTTTTCTAGACTTCCTGCGAAATGAAATCGAGAGCAGAGAGAGAGCAGAGTACGGTACTTGTCGGTTTCAAGAGTCTCATTCGCCACGAAACAAACAGAACCGCATGGGAAACGACCAAAGCAGGCATCGTCGTCAGTCCTGTCAGCGTTCGCGGATAAGAAGGAAAATGCATGCGCCTTTTGCAAAGCACGTGATCACCTGACAGCCGACTGCCAGGCGGGTGTTTCTCTCGAACAAAAGAGCAACATACTGAAACAAGAGAGACGTTGCTTCAAATGCACCAAACGAAACCATCGAGCAGCTGAATGTCGTACGGCAAAATGGCTCACTTGCGCGAAGTGCTCAGCTCGACACGCCACTGCTCTTTGCGGCCTCAACAACAGACCCGCCCGGAACCATCGAGCCAGGTTGCGGCCCCGCCAGCGCCTACCGCAGAGTCGTCACTTCAGGCAGCAGCGACGGTTGGCGCTGTCCGCATTATGCTGCAAACTGCTCAAGTTTGGGCAGAGGGACCTCACGAGCGATCCAAAGTGAGGCTCCTTCTCGACGGAGGAAGTCAGCGCACATTTGTAAAACAAGAACTATCGCGACGGCTAAAACTCCGCGTCCTGGGAGAGGAAAAACTGACAATTATGACCTTTGGCAACGAGAGGCCCACTGAGCAAAGAAAATGCCGCCGCGTCGAGCTGTGGCTGCGCAACCAACACAGCGGAAACGAAGTCCGAGTGGAAGCGTTGGAGGTCCCTCATATTTGCTGCGACGTGATACCAGCTCCTGAGATGACCATCGTGGCATACCTTAATGAACAAGGAATGGAGGTCGCCGACTGCTCGGTCGATGGGTCCCGTCTCGACGAAGTAGGACTCCTCCTAGGAGCCGATTATTACTGGGAGGTGGCCACCGGTAACATCAAGCGCCTACAAAGCGGGCTCGTCGCCGTGGAGACGGTTTTCGGATGGACGTTGCAGGGAAGTGCGTCAACTTCGTCATCCGCTGTCGCCTATCACGCCAGCACCGGGGTCTTGCGCGTAACGGTAAGCGCCGACCTGGATGACGACAATCTTTCCAAGCAGCTAAAATCATTCTGGGAGCTGGAGCACATAGGCATTACGGACAAGCCAGATAACACCCACACCGAGAAGCAAGTGCTACAGGACTTCAAAGAAAACGTCGCTTACAAGGACGGTCGCTACTGCGTTGCCCTTCCCTGGCAAGAAAACATACACGAGCTTGCGGATAACAAGACGACGGCTCTTGCGAGGCTCTCCTCTCTGACTACAAAGCTTTTGCGCAGTGGAGGCACGGCTGAGGCCTACGACAGAGCGATGCGGGACTACCTCCTTACCGGACACGCTGAGGAAGTTCCCGAAGCGGGTGAGTCCCCGAGGGGGCCTGTTTATTACATGCCGCATCGCGGCGTAACGCGCCCGAGCAGTGAAACTACCAAATTAAGAGTAGTCTTTGATGCTTCGTCAAGCACACCAGGTCAGCGGTCTTTGAATGAGGTACTATCTGCTGGGCCGAACCTAAATCCGAACCTGTCGGATATCCTCATTAGGTTCAGGATGCACAATGTGGCCATCATGGCTGACATTGAGAAGGCCTTTCTCCAGGTTGGGCTTGCGGAAATGGATCGCGATGCACTACGCTTCCTTTGGTACGAAAGCGTTCCCAGACGGGGAGAAGTTCTTCCTCCGATCAAGGAGTATCGAATGACAAGAGTGCCCTTTGGAGTTACCTCTAGTCCATTTCTGCTCGCAGCTACCTTAAAGCACCATCTCGACTCTGTGCATAACTTGTTTCCTGCAACATCAGAGATACTACGTGACCCCTTGTACGTGGACGATCTTGTAACGGGAGCTGACAACCTGGAGGAGGCGGAAAAGATTTGTCGAGAATCACAGGAAATCATGCAGCTAGCTGGCATGAACCTCCGTAAATGGAAATCGAACGAATTCAAGCTCGAAGAGGCATTGTCGGAAACAGATCGAACCCAAAGCGGATTTTCCGACGTGACGATGACAAAAATTCTTGGAGTCGAGTGGAGACCAGAAAGTGACGATTTTGTGTTTGAGATGAACACGCTGATTGACTTTTTGAGCAAGCGACAGGACACGAAGCGATTTCTTCTGCAGGCATCTGCACGCGTGTTTGACCCCTTTGGCTTCCTCGCGCCAATTTCGACTACTGCGAAAGTAATGTTTCAGAGCCTGTGGGAACGAGGGACAGACTGGAACGAAAGTCTCCCGCCCGATATAGCTGAGACGTGGGACAAGTGGTGCCACCAGCTGCCTATGCTGAGGCAGATCGCAACACCTAGGCTGCTCGCTCGTGACCTCAGCCATGCGTGCACAGAAGTGGAGCTCCATGTGTTCTGTGATGCCAGCCCAAAGGCATACGGCGCTGTTGCTTATGTTAAAGCAAGGACAGAAAATGGATGCACCACGGTGACATTGTTGATGGCTAAAGCGAGAGTGGCTCCTCTCAAGCGACTGTCACTACCGCGACTGGAATTGATGGGAGCCGTTATCGGCGCACGGCTGGCAAAAAACCTGACGAAACAGTTGGGAATTGAAGGCATGACAGTTCACTGCTGGACAGACTCAACGATAGCCTTAAGCTGGATCAAAAGTTCCGCCTCCAAATGGAAGCCTTTTGTTTCAAACCGAGTCCAAGAGATACAACAACTGACCAATCCCGCAGTGTGGAAGCACTGTCCCGGAAAGGAAAACCCCGCAGACATATTAACCAGGGGTATCTTACCATCAGTTTTGGTGAATGCTAAGCAATGGTGGGAAGGGCCAGAGTGGCTCAACAAAAGCAAAACGTACCCCGCCTTCGAACCCTGCCTTGCTGATCCCCAACTCTGGCAAGAAGAAATCAGAACGCCGGTGCTAAACACCATAACAGACGGCGAACCAGCTGTTCTGATAAACCTAAGCGAAAAGAGTTCCCTCACTAGAGTGCTTCGGACAACAGCGTGGATCAAGCGCTTCCTCTACAACTGCCGAACCTCTTCGGAGAAAAGGATGGGGAGCCTGTCAGCCGAAGAGATGACCGAGGCGGAGAGGTACTGGCTGAGGATTTCACAGATGGAAACATTCGGAAATGAAGTACGGACCCTCAGTGCATCCGAGCCGCTCGACCGAAAATCCCCGATAAAAGATTTGAACCCGTTCCTAGACAACGAGGGACTGCTACGGGTTGGAGGTCGGCTGCAAAACAGTACAGAGCAAGAGAGAACAATACATCCGATCATTCTGTCTGCGAGGCACCCTTACGCTGGCCTTCTGATTCGCGGGGAACACAAGCGGCTTCTACACGCAGGAGTACGAGATACGTTATCCCACCTCCGTGAGAACTACTGGATCATTCGTGCAAGACAAGCCGTGAAATCAGCCATAAGACGCTGCGTGCCGTGTCAAAGACAGAGTTGTCGACCTGCCGCGGAAGCTCAGGCCCCGCTACCAGCTGACAGGGTGACTCAGGCGGACCCCTTTGAGGTTACGGGTGTAGACTTCGCGGGCCCCATATTTTACACGGACCAAGGAAGCATGCGGAAGTCTTATATAGCGCTCTTTACTTGCGCTACAACCAGGGCGGTACACCTAGAGCTGTAATAAGAATGAGCAGAGGCTCATTGGGGGGGAGGATGTTAAGAATTCTTCCGTTCTCGGAAGGCGTGTCTAAAGTTTACACGTCGCTGACGGGGAAGAGCTCGGGAGGACTTTGGAGGCCCCGGATCAAGTACCGAAGACGAGGATCGGAACGAAAAGCGCCGCTGTTTTACACCATGCGGCGCATCCGACACCATGCCACAGACCACGGACGGTGCGGCGCCAGCGAGCGACGTGTGTTTATGTGTGTGCGCGCTTGCAGACGAACCGACGCCAACCATCGCCATTTGAGGCACCGAGACTCTCCTCTTTGTTCGTGCCCTTACCCTCTTTCTGTAGTGTATACCTGTGCGTATAATAAAACAGAGCTTCAAGTGAACCCATACTGTTCGCATCGTTCCTTGGAGATCTCCTGCGCGCGCGGCACCAGCCGCCCCGTTAAGTTACGCGCAGTCGAGCGGGAACTCGCTAATATCTAAAGGCAAGTTCACGCCTGCGGTTTTCCGTACTGTTTTCGACAAAGAAAACACTACTCAACAGTCGTGCAAGTGGTGACTGAAACTGTGGACAATCACCCGTTTTTCACTCTTATATTGAATCTGGTCTCAGCAAAGCCATGCCACGCCTTGAAATTAGTTCCTCCAGCACTGAGCATTTGCTAGATGCCACAGATATTCGCTGAAGTTGGCCACGCCGAGACGAGTTGAGACAAACTGCTGAAATTATCCTTGCTACCGGAATAATGCAGCTAGTTGGAGCACTTTCCCCCGCCCCTTTGGAATAAGCGAACTAGGATCGCATTGTTGTGCCATGAGTACGCAGAATCACTGCAGAATGAGGGCAATGTAGTGCAACTACATTGATAAAACCAACTTTAATGTGTGGTGCACATGAAGATTTGTTTGTCCAGAGTAAACAGGGGTGCTCCAGCTGTAGAACTTCTGACGGCCACCAAAGAGGACACAAAACATCCTGCTCTCAATGTTGGCGAATGACCCCTATCTACTACGGGCATCGCCAACAAAGTACACCGGGCCGTGTCCAACAAACTCTTAGAATTGTCGCAGCAAGCCTGACAGCTCTTCCTGACGGCGAAACTGTCTTCCTTTGTGACAACACTTCAGCACATTGATGGGCATAATGGCGGTTTTCGTCATGACCCAACACACAATCCAAAGACCTTTTCTGCAATCTCACCGAAAAAGTTATTTCAAAATTCCGTTTGACTGGGAAGGCTTACTTACCTAGAAAAACTTCTACAATCACTCCTGAATGCGCCAGCAGGTGGAAAAAAAAGACCGCCGGTCCATGATTCCAACGCCAGAGAAGAGGTAAAATGCAGCACATCAGCTGCATTGAGTTTGAAGCATATCACAGGCATAATTCTTCGTTTAAAATATAAATGAGCGCTATGCTTAAATGAGAGCTGATTAGCTGCTTGCTTTAAAAAATGGCACTGTTAGTGCTAATGTGCCACATACAGCTATATGCCATGTGCTCGCCATGTGAAACCAGATTCCTCACTCACAATGGCATGCACATTTAGTGAAAAGCGTAACCAGACCGCTCACATGAACCGTTTTGTATGTATACGTAGCCTTACTTGAATAAAAAGTCGTTTTCCAAACCACGTACCTTGAGTGCGCTAAATACCGCCAAACCCGGCTATAACGAACCCGGATAGAGCGAATTATGCTATATGTCGAACAAAAATAATTCAGTTACGGAAATACATGGGAAACATATTCCTTATAACGAAGTTCACATCCGATATATCGAACTCTGCCCGCCTAGAATTGCCCCCGAAATGCATGGTCTCGGAGTGGTGATTGATATGAGGACTGGCCGCGACCACGGAGCAAGAGTTGCGACTTAGACATTGCGCCTCGCACGGAGCGACATGACGCCCGACACTTTCCGTAACTGTTTCCGACGCGCGGGACTCACGACGGAACCCGCGCAGTCAGCGAGTCCGGACCAAGGCAGCAGCATCGGTGAACTGTGGGAAGAGCTCTCCCACGTTCCCGATGATGTCGCGAGTGAAAGCCGTCCGACGTTATAATGAAGCGCTTTCGGCAGTCGATGTGCTCCGCCAATGCTTCTTAGATTTTGTAGGACGTGGACTGTGCAAATAATGCTTCGTGTAGAGAATGCTATGCTAGTTGAAGCCGCCAAAACAAAAGTGAAAACAAAAATCACCGCTTTTTTTCTTTGCAATGTAGGCAGTTCAGGCGGAAAGTAGCTTTATTACTTGCAATAAATGGATTATTTGGGTATGGTAATGGCTACTTTACTGTGTTCGTTTCTGCATGCGTGGATGATGCAGTTGGGGTGAAGGAGGGGGGCTCCCGTGGATTGCGAACTTGTAACGATAAGTTCATTATAGGCGGGTTCGGCTATATCGAACTATTGGATATATCGAACTAATCGCGGTGCATATTGCAATTCGCTATGAACGGGTTTGACTGTATCTCTCCAAAAACATACAAGCTCTTCTTGCTTGCACTGCTGAAGGGTGTGTGCACTCGATTTTCGACCATGCAACGGCCCTACCTGCGTGGCGGTGGCGACGCCATAAGTGCGGCTGCACTCTGCCGCACGGGCAGCGCTTTTCCCGAGACGAAACGCGGTTTGGAGCATGGTGTTAGCAATAACGTGCGTGTGGACAGTGTTTTTTTCTGCTAATCCGTGGGCTTGCAAATGCCTTGTCGTAAGAGTAGCCAGCAATGTTCACGCTTAGAAATTCCGGGCTGCACTGTTCACGCCTTCAACAACAGCAAACTCTAAGCAGGCCGCACAAAAAAACAAACAAGCCGTTTTTTTTCTCTCTCTCTCTCTTTTTTCTGTTTTGAAGCGAACGCTAGGGAGGTGCTTGAAGACGGTCTGATTTCATTCGACGAATTCCCAAAGAAGTTATTCAGCCCCGAATCTGTTGCACCCGCTTCATTTCAGCTGATCCCCAGGACGATGGGCGTCTGAGCTTTCATCTGGCGCCTCATCACATGTTTGAAGCATTACATAGTGCTAAAATGTTTATAAATTAAGGTAGCCGGCGTACCTCATGGATGAGACGAACCCGACTGGGCACGCAGCCTTAACATAGGCTACTTCAAGTGTTATGAGGTGAACGCGCCTAATGCATGCAATGCTGGAAGATGAGTATTCAGACCAAACCCCTTCCCCGGAACATGGCGCCGGGCAAGGACGACGAGAGGCGGTCCGCGCGGGCAAAAAGCAATCGCCCGGAAGCTGGAAGAGAAGCCTATGGTCCTCTACGCGGACGCCTCGCTCCGAAAACTCAGCTACCGTGCAGCGGCGGTAGCTACGTCCAGAGACAGGCTGATTGTCAGCGCGTCCCTGAAGACAACAGACCCCGCAGTTGCCGAGGAAGTGGCCGTGGCCCTGACAATCGCACAGCCGTGCGTGCAGACCCTGGGCACCGACTCAAAGACAGCGTACGGAAGCTTCCGCAGGGGTAATCTCCTCCGCGGCCCGAGCCATTCTATCCAAGTGCAAGCCACCGGGAAGAGACACAGAGCTCGTGTGGGTCCCGGCTCACTCGCAGGTAGCAGGCAACATCATCGCCGACTACCATGCCAGAGAAATGTCAATCCGGGCCGAGCACGAGCCGGAAGAGCTAACCGCACCCGGTTACCAGCTTTCCGGGACATTACCCGGATGTACGCGAGAGGAGAGGTGCAGACTGCCGGAACCGCAACCCCAAAACTGACTAGCAACAACAAACGATCCTGCGTCGAGCGCAGGGCGGGATCGCTTGCGCATCCTGTACTGATGAACCGCATGTACCCTACGGAAACCGATACGCTCTGTCCTTTTGCAAAAGAGAGAGGGGCAACCCTGCCGCACATCTTGGCAGAATGCACAGAACTCAAGACCCCCCTCCTTCCCTTCCCCACAACAGCCCCAATCCGAACCCATTGAGCGATGGAAGAACCTTGTTGACCACCCCGCCCGCCCTGCCGACTCAGCTCGCACTGACACAGGGGCCAGGATCTGCTGGGAACATAAGCGTCCCGTAACTAGGGAACCACCCCGTCTGGTGCCAGCGTGCACCACCGATTTCTTTTCGGGCTCAGTAAAAGTTGATTCCTCCTCCTCTGCTTTTCAGGTAATTGTGGGCATCCAACCCTTTTGTCGCATTTACCTCTTCTAATATTCAAGGGTGTTTAGGAGGAAACACACTACAGCTTGACGCTGGGAGCACAGCTTGAATGACTTCAAAAACAGCGTAGAGACGAAGATGTATGGAGTGACAAACTAAAGCGCTCTTTATTTTCACTTATCTCGGTGCTGTTTTTGAAGTAGTCAAAGCGTGTCCCATGATCTTGTTCGGCTTATAACTTCCGCTTCGTCTACACCGAAAAGAAAACACTTACATTCATTGATGAAATCTGTCGTCGCTGCTGCAACTAATTTTATCACGTAGTTACCTCGGAATTGTGCCCATCCAGACCCTGTGCATGAAAGCCCAGCTTTATTGGGAGGCTCAGGAGGAGGACGTTCATGCGTTCGACGGCACCAGAACACTGTCGCCACAGCACCTCACCATCTTCCCTATCAATACACTTCTAAGAAAAAAGGGCGGTAGTTTTCTCCCTTAAGGGTGAAACAGGAATGTATCATATATTGCTTCCCTAAAAGGTAGAAGGATTCTCCCTTTACTGGAGGATCGCGTTTCTTCCCCTACGAATGGAGGAAGATTTCCCCCTTTCGTGAACTAATGGAGGAGCGTTCCTCCCTTGGCGGCGGTACCCAAGCAATGCTTGTTAGGTGAGAAGCTAGCAGCTGATCGATTTGAGGATCGAGCAAGTACAAATAGATAGTACTGTGGTTGTGTGCGCTTAAATGCGCCTAAAATACCCCGCTTAAAATGGCGCCTAAAATAACCCAAAAACATTACCTACCGCGCATCAGAACTGCGGTTAGCCAGCCATGACGCCAATCGTATATGCGGGACTTGCATCCGTTCCGCTAAGCGCTCCGTGTATGCGTTAGGCGCGAACGCCACGAACGCGCCGCTGAAGTCATAACGATTGCATTCAAAATGCTTCCTTTATTTCCCAAACGATCGTAATCCTGCCATTCATTGACTCACGAGATCACAAACATCCAATGCGGCCGTCAGAGAACTAGTTGCTGCCAGTCGCCTTACCTTGCTACAACCAAGGAGGTTAACCTCCTTGGCTACAATTGATGCACCACAACGCAGATCGTCTGCAATAGTGCACCTCAGCGCTAAGGCGGTGCAGGCGGCTCAAAATACGGACCTGCCGCATCCGTCCGGGCAACGAGATGACACTGCTGGCCATCTAGCGAGCTCGAATCATAAACGTTTAGAAATGACCGATAGATGACGCAAAAAAAAAAAAACAGTTGGGGAGGAGGAGGGGAAGTTACTAAGCATCACTATCAGTGGGCGTTTACATCAAGGCGTTTCCTCTATGGCTAACGTATATATAGCAACGTTACAGAGACGGCAGGCTGGCGGGCACAAATTGGGAAGAAACATAGCACAACACAGCAACATACACTTCGTTGAAGGCATTGTCAACGCACAATACATGCAATAAACAACAGCGCAAGCATGATACACGTATACATACACATTGCACAACACATAGTACACTTTCCACGTGTCCGCAAAGCACAAAGCACAACTACACCTTAAACGGCCACAAAGTATTTATACCACTGATTGCAGAGCGTGCAAATAGGAACACTGAGCTTGTTGTTTGTTTCGAATAACCCACAGCAATGCTTTAGCCTCAGCAGTGTTTTGTTGTTTCGTCAAATGTAACTCGTGCAATTGCAACGTTTTATTAGTTTCCGGTTTTGTAAGAAGTAGTAGAATAGCTCAAAGAAGAAAAAAACTTGTAACAAAATAGTATGGCGCGCATGTTTGAGTGGCCTTGCTTTCGCTCTTTTAGAGAAGAGCGCACCACTGGTCTGGCAACCATTCAGAGACGCCAGCCGAAACGATACCGCAGGGGTCCTTTTGTTGTTGGTCACTGATGCATCAATATGCTGCTGTCCGTGTTTGTTGATGAAGAAATGGGCAGTTTAGTATAGTCGCTGCCCTCTTTTACCCTTGGGAGTGAGTAGAAAGCGTCCACAAATGCGGTGGTAACGTTGAACTGGGCGCAGGCGAGTCGCACCCAGCAAGCATGCAGCGGCTACCACGGAATGTGCGCGAAACACACGGCTGGAGAACCGTGCGTTTGCGTGGCGAGAACATGGTTATAAAAAAAATTGGCCGCGTATCTGCTCCTTTCGTTGCAAATGTTGTCAAAAGACGATAGTCTTTATCGACTTTTGCCAAGTAAATGCATCCCTTCGCTTTTCCACTCACCTCCCATGTTGTTCCTCTTGCGTCGCGCTCCTGCCAAGGTAAAGACGCCGAAGGTTTGCTTAAATTAGTTTAAATTTCCCGCGCTCCAGTGCTCCAAACCGGGTGTCTCGATGCCAACGCTGCCGTACGGCGAAGACGCGTGTGAATCGAGGCGCCCTACTTCAACGTTTATAGAACCGCGTTTCCCTACTCCACGTGCGTTGCAAGCAGAACGTGGAACCTATCTAGTGGAACCTTTCGTAACTCTTGCCACTTGATTTCTTCAAATGCCGCCAGAAGCTATATGGCGCGGGAGACAGCAGGCGACGGCGGAGTGATATTGTTTTCTTCAGTTGATAAAGTATTTAATATAACCAAAATCAAACATGTACGAGTTTTATAAAGGAACCCTGCAAATATCACTTCTGTATTAATTTGTTGTCTTATATATGCGTAATGTCTTGCTGTTCTTCAACAATATTGACAAGTTGACAACCGGACTTAAACAACCGGACTTAAACGGGCAACCGGACTTGACAACCGGACTTGACAACCGGACTTAAACGGGCACATTTAGCTGTGACTATATAAGACTACTGCGCAGGCATTGTTTTACTTTGGCCGAGTGGCTGAATCGAGTCACAGACAGACAGACGGACGGACAGACAGACAGACAGACAGACAGACAGACAGACAGACAGACAGACAGACAGACAGACATACAGACAGACCAAAATTTCTGTGTTTAAGTAGCCCAAGAAAGATCGTCTTTAAAAAAAACAGTGAGCGGACACAAGGTAGTACTACCACATTGCAGGGGCGATGCTGCACAGAATAATCGCGCACGCACGATCGCCGAAAGCCGTTGTGCAACGAAGAACGGTTTCGTTATCGGCGTCGGTACCGACGGCAGATCGCAGACGACAGGGGAGAGTATGCTCCCCGTGTGCGTGTTTCGTAGATGCCGTACAGACGGCGCTACGTGTAATGCGCTAAAGGGAGAAACTCGCCGGGCTGGGGGAGGAAACCCGCATTTTCCTCCCTTTTCTACCCTTTTTCCTTAGAATGTATACGTGCAGTATGCCTGGGTGGCTCATCTTACACACCATTATCACATAAAATATCGTTGCAGCCATGGACAGAGAAATTTTCCTTACTCGAGCTACGGTTTGAAGCAATGCAAGAAATCATCACACCGCGGTAATGCTGCCGAGATAGCACGAAACAGGTGCGCTATCCGCGCCGCTGTGTCTGTCCAACCATTTGACGGTTGCGTTCGCTGCGCAAAGTTCTCAACCACCCCCCTAACATTCAGGAAGAAAACAGTAAGAAAAAAATCACGCCATATCCACGGAATGAATGATGACAAGTGGGGCGAAGCTCGAGAGGGGGAGATCATCGGTAACCGTAACTCTCCCGTGAAAGTTCGCCCATTACATCATTAAGAAAGACGTAAGACTGTGTGCGTACATTGTACAAATCAACTTTTATTTTCGGAGTCAATGCTCCCAGGCCCAGACCTGGTGAAAGACCCCGCGCCATCGAGGACTACCCCGCACCACCACCACAATTTGTCACGTAGGATGGGACACCGGTAAAGAAAGAACTTTCATTTAGGGCGAACTTGTGCCCGAACAAGACGAGAGGAAACGAGCAAAGGTCCTTGCGTCTCGTTCGATCTCCGAGAACGACTGCCTGCGTTCGTGGCGTGATCTGTTGCGTGATCTCCCCCTCGCAGTACACGTACGCTCGCGCCTCCGTTGGCGAACACAGACAAGCTCGCGCTCCCGGTGCCGAGTTTGCGCTGCCGGTTGCAGCCAGTCTGCGCGTGCAACGCGGCCCACTTTGCGACATCTCCGAAAGCATGCGGTGGTCACGTACCACGAGACACAAGGGATGGACAGACCCATGGCTTTAGGAGCTTCGCCCCTAAAAAATGGCACGGTTGTTTTAAATGCGAATGCATTTATTAGTCGGGGGTTGCCTTGCGTCCATCGAGCGGCGTGCGCCTGCATTCCTCCAGCGCGAGCGCACGTGAGCGCGCGCCTCGTAGTTCTGCCTTCGTCGTCGTCGTCGTCGTAAATGCGAATGCATTTCTTAGTCGGGGGTTGTCGTGCTCCGTCGGCGTGCGCCCGCAGGTGTTATCTCTCCGCGCTCAATGCCGAACGCATGCGCTTGAAGCGAGCTGTACAAGCGGCAAGGACGGCGAGTACTGCGGTGTTAGTCTCGTGTCTAACGTGTATGGGAATTTGATATCGCACGCCGTTGCCACGTCTCCTGTTCGAGACACGTCTCCGTACAAGGACTTGTACACCCTTGCCTACACCGGAGACGCAAGCAATTATGGAAAGCTGTGTGCCCTGATTCACTGTTAACACGGAATAATGCGAGGGTATTTGCTGAGCATTGCGTGCAGCTGAAGACCTAAAAAATGGCAAGGCACATTAACCCTGATGTCCACTGGCCAACAGGCTGTTGGCCAATGATCTGCAATGATGTCCTTTGGCCAATGTGTCCACTGTTTGTTTGCCAACATGTTTGTGTGCCAATGATGTCGCTTGACCAACAAACCTTTGATGCCCATCAGCCAACAGTCTGTATTAGCAAGCTCTCACCCAGACTCGAAACTGTGCTAGCATGAGCTCATCGCAATGAAATGGGCCCCAAGAGCTCACCCAGCCAAACAAGACGATGCCGTGCATGAGCCAATTGCCTTTCAAGAGCGCAGGTTGACATCTGGATCTGTCGCTTCGGCAGAGGGATACACCACATGAGCTATCGCTGTCCTTAGCTTGTACCCAAGTATAAAGTGTTTCACTGCAGCTATGAGATAGACGCATCACCACACTCACACATTGCCATTATATTAAGCTCTTTGAATGACACCCTATGACCGTTAAGTACAATTTAACATTTATATTACTAAAGAAAGCACCTGCCACAGCAGCAGGTAGCATTGCAACGACGAAATTAAAATAAAAAGCTTGGTTCACCAACTCATAATTGTCTTGTAGAATCACATGTGTTCATGACTGTGACTTGTTTAGGTGAAATTTCTCACTAACTGGGAGTTCAAAATAACAGCAGGATTTTTAAATGTTGCGTTGAACAAGCCTAATTTAACCAAACAAGGAATAAGCAAACAGTCCTGTGCCATTTCATGGCTGCAGCCAGTGCCATTTTAAGTGACACAGTGAAGGTGCTTGCATATTCTACATGTTCAATGCAGCACAAGCAACCGAAAAATCATGCCTCCCATACGCAGCACACTCAATGTGGCTGATGTGCTGCATTTTGCCCCTTCCGTGGCATTCACAAGCACGGACCAGCATTTTCTCCCACCTCCTGGAGCATTTAGGAGTGCTTGTCAAGGTTCATCTAGGTAAGCCTTCACATTCAATTTTAATTTTGAAAAAACTTTGGTCGGATGGAAGAAAAGGCTATACAGCGGCAGTCTTTGAATTCTGTGTTGGGTCATGGCCAAAGTCGCCACTTCAGCCCGTCAATAAGCTGGAGCATTGTCAAAGGTGAAGACGGCTTCGCCATTGGGGTCATGTTCTCGAGCTTGCTGCAATGATTCTTCAAAAAATTAATCGAAGATGGCCCAGTGTGCCTTGTTGGCGATACTCCAGTGAATGACGCTGCTGGCCAATATTAGGAGCAGAATGTTTGTTTCGTCTTCGGTGTCCGTCAGAAGTTTTATAGCTCGAGCACGTCTCTTCGCTCGGGCAAAACAAAACTTAATGTGCACCACAAATTAAAATTAGTCTCAATAATGTAGCCGCATTACACCATCGTGCCCACCTTCAGCAACGATTCTGCATACACACGGCGCTTCACTGTGACCAACTTCAGTGAACTGCCATGGCTGTAAAACCAGTGATGAATGCAGGACGAACTAATCTCAAGGCCTGGCATGGCTTTGTTGAGAGCAGACAGCATCAGAGAATACGGGTGGTTGTCAACAATTTCAGTCAGCACTTGCATGACAGCCTCATCGAAAACCTGTTCAACAACAACGCTTTTTGGCGGGGCTACGGTTCGTGGCTGCAAGAAATGTAGCCGTCTTGACATTTATGCCAAGCATCTCGGGGAGAAGCTTCAAGCCGCCACCGCGCCAATACACGTGAAGAATTCGGGCTGGGTCGAAATTTGAAACGGAGTTGTATTTCCCTCCACCAGGAGCTGTTTCAGTGTTCCATGAAAACGTTTTTTTTAAATCCATTCTCTAAAAAATATCTTATGCGTAGAGATTAGAGACATTCATTAATATGCGGCAACCAGAAGAGCTTTTAATCGGTGCCTGGCATCTAAATTGTCTGCTCGCGTAACATTACACAGGGAAGTTCCTTTGGTAAAACACAATTCTTAAATGCCTTGGTTATTGAGTTCTGAATCAATATTTTTTCGCAGTGTTAGCTGTTGTTTGCTAATAGTGGTTGAGAAAAAAGCCTGAAATTCAAGGCAAAGCACCTTGAGTAGGAAGAAGCGCTGCAGACACCATCGTGCCCTTATTGTGCAGCGATTCTTCCTACTCAAGGAGGTTTGCCTTGACGTTCCGACAGTTTTTCTCGATCAGTATTAGAAAACAACAGCTAACACTATGAAAAAAACATTGATTCAAAAATCAATAACAAAGGCATTTACGAGTTATATTTTACCAAACGAACTTCCCTGTGTATTGTTACGTGAACAGGCGATTTAGACGCGAGACACTGACAGACGCTCTCCTAGTCTTCGCTGGTAGTGACTGTCTGTTAAGCTTTACACATAAGATATTTTGCACAGAATGGATAAAAAATGCCACGTTTTCATGGAACACCAAGAAAGCTCCTGGTGAAAAGGAGCACAATTCCATTTCAATTGTCCATCCAGCCCGAATCGTTGAGGTGTATTGGTGTGATGGCGACTTAAAACATCTCAGCTATGCGCTTAGCATTAACGTCAAAATGGCTATTTATTGCAGCAACAGACCGCAACACTGACAAAACGCGTGGTGGTTAAGAAGAAACTTTCCACGAGACTGTCTTGTTAAGAATTCTTCCGTTCTCGGAAGGCGTGTCTAAAGTTTACACGTCGCTGACGGGGAAGAGCTCGGGAGGACCTTGAGGCCCCGGATCAAGTAACCGAAGACGAGGATCGGAACGAAAAGCGGCCGCTGTTTACACCATGCGGCGCATCCGACACCATGCCACAGACCACGGACGGTGCGGCGCCAGCGAGCGACGTGTGTTTTTATGTGTGTGCGCGCTTGCAGACGAACCGACGCCAACCATCGCCATTTGAGGCACCGAGACTCTCCTCTTTGTTCGTGCCCTTACCCTCTTTCTGTAGTGTATACCTGTGCGTATAATAAAACAGAGCTTCAAGTGAACCCACACTGTTCGCATCGTTCCTTGGAGATCTCCTGCGCGCGCGGCACCAGCCGCCCCGTTAAGTTACGCGCAGTCGAGCGGGAACTCGCTAATATCTAAAGGCAAGTTCACGCCTGCGGTTTTCCGTACTGTTTTCGACAAAGAAAACACTCTCAACATTTGGTGCCGAAACCCGGGAGAAGTCGACCAAGCGACACCGAGAGCATCATGGATCGACTCCAGAGAAAGCAAGCAGCAATTCGCAACAGCATCGACAAGACCATGGCAACCGCCAACGAGCTACTGCAAGCGTCACCAGCAACGATCGGTAAGCTGGAAGAATTGTTTGACTTGCTTATCCAACAATCTGAAGAGCTTAGAGTAGCTAACGAGAACGTCGAAAAGAAGATAGACATCGACCAGCTTGATGAAGAATTGGCCAGCTGTAGTGCGTACAGCACAAAAATAAGCTCGATGAAAACAATCCTCAAAAGAGCTATCAAAATGGGAACAGCTAGCGACATTGCCCTGGCGGTTTCATCGCAAGTTAACACCAGTTCAACGAGCAACACACAGTCCTCGGCTCCCGCGTCAAGTACGACGTCGTTTCAATCACAGGAGGCAACCACCAGACTTCCGAAGCTCGAAATTGCAAAATTCAACGGAGACGTGCGCTCATGGCCGAAATTCTGGAACGAATTCGAGTCGACAATCCACAAGAATTCAGCGCTTCCAGCCATTGACAAATTTAAGTATCTCTCAAGCTATCTGACAGGACGAGCTGCCGCTGCAATCGAAGGCCTTACGTTGACAGACAGAAACTACGAGATCGCGGTCAAAACCCTTTTGGAGAGGTTCGGCAAAGATGAAGTGATCATCGAGGATCATATGTCGCGGTTGCTGTCGATTCGACCCGTGCTGAACGTCGAGGAAACAGGGAGGCTGAGGATGCTGTACGATGAAATTCAGGCTGGTGTCCGAAGTTTGGAGGCGTTGGGCGTGCCGCCGAGCGGCTACGGAGTGCTGCTGCTCACGGTCCTCCGAAAGAGCATTCCAAAGGAGCTTCGCTTGGAGTACTGTCGCAGGAAGACAGCTCGCAGTGATGGAACCGAGAATGAGCTACTGAGTTTTCTAGACTTCCTGCGAAATGAAATCGAGAGCAGAGAGAGAGCAGAGTACGGTACTTGTCGGTTTCAAGAGTCTCATTCGCCACGAAACAAACAGAACCGCATGGGAAACGACCAAAGCAGGCATCGTCGTCAGTCCTGTCAGCGTTCGCGGATAAGAAGGAAAATGCATGCGCCTTTTGCAAAGCACGTGATCACCTGACAGCCGACTGCCAGGCGGGTGTTTCTCTCGAACAAAAGAGCAACATACTGAAACAAGAGAGACGTTGCTTCAAATGCACCAAACGAAACCATCGAGCAGCTGAATGTCGTACGGCAAAATGGCTCACTTGCGCGAAGTGCTCAGCTCGACACGCCACTGCTCTTTGCGGCCTCAACAACAGACCCGCCCGGAACCATCGAGCCAGGTTGCGGCCCCGCCAGCGCCTACCGCAGAGTCGTCACTTCAGGCAGCAGCGACGGTTGGCGCTGTCCGCATTATGCTGCAAACTGCTCAAGTTTGGGCAGAGGGACCTCACGAGCGATCCAAAGTGAGGCTCCTTCTCGACGGAGGAAGTCAGCGCACATTTGTAAAACAAGAACTATCGCGACGGCTAAAACTCCGCGTCCTGGGAGAGGAAAAACTGACAATTATGACCTTTGGCAACGAGAGGCCCACTGAGCAAAGAAAATGCCGCCGCGTCGAGCTGTGGCTGCGCAACCAACACAGCGGAAACGAAGTCCGAGTGGAAGCGTTGGAGGTCCCTCATATTTGCTGCGACGTGATACCAGCTCCTGAGATGACCATCGTGGCATACCTTAATGAACAAGGAATGGAGGTCGCCGACTGCTCGGTCGATGGGTCCCGTCTCGACGAAGTAGGACTCCTCCTAGGAGCCGATTATTACTGGGAGGTGGCCACCGGTAACATCAAGCGCCTACAAAGCGGGCTCGTCGCCGTGGAGACGGTTTTCGGATGGACGTTGCAGGGAAGTGCGTCAACTTCGTCATCCGCTGTCGCCTATCACGCCAGCACCGGGGTCTTGCGCGTAACGGTAAGCGCCGACCTGGATGACGACAATCTTTCCAAGCAGCTAAAATCATTCTGGGAGCTGGAGCACATAGGCATTACGGACAAGCCAGATAACACCCACACCGAGAAGCAAGTGCTACAGGACTTCAAAGAAAACGTCGCTTACAAGGACGGTCGCTACTGCGTTGCCCTTCCCTGGCAAGAAAACATACACGAGCTTGCGGATAACAAGACGACGGCTCTTGCGAGGCTCTCCTCTCTGACTACAAAGCTTTTGCGCAGTGGAGGCACGGCTGAGGCCTACGACAGAGCGATGCGGGACTACCTCCTTACCGGACACGCTGAGGAAGTTCCCGAAGCGGGTGAGTCCCCGAGGGGGCCTGTTTATTACATGCCGCATCGCGGCGTAACGCGCCCGAGCAGTGAAACTACCAAATTAAGAGTAGTTTTGATGCTTCGTCAAGCACACCAGGTCAGCGGTCTTTGAATGAGGTACTATCTGCTGGGCCGAACCTAAATCCGAACCTGTCGGATATCCTCATTAGGTTCAGGATGCACAATGTGGCCATCATGGCTGACATTGAGAAGGCCTTTCTCCAGGTTGGGCTTGCGGAAATGGATCGCGATGCACTACGCTTCCTTTGGTACGAAAGCGTTCCCAGACGGGGAGAAGTTCTTCCTCCGATCAAGGAGTATCGAATGACAAGAGTGCCCTTTGGAGTTACCTCTAGTCCATTTCTGCTCGCAGCTACCTTAAAGCACCATCTCGACTCTGTGCATAACTTGTTTCCTGCAACATCAGAGATACTACGTGACCCCTTGTACGTGGACGATCTTGTAACGGGAGCTGACAACCTGGAGGAGGCGGAAAAGATTTGTCGAGAATCACAGGAAATCATGCAGCTAGCTGGCATGAACCTCCGTAAATGGAAATCGAACGAATTCAAGCTCGAAGAGGCATTGTCGGAAACAGATCGAACCCAAAGCGGATTTTCCGACGTGACGATGACAAAAATTCTTGGAGTCGAGTGGAGACCAGAAAGTGACGATTTTGTGTTTGAGATGAACACGCTGATTGACTTTTTGAGCAAGCGACAGGACACGAAGCGATTTCTTCTGCAGGCATCTGCACGCGTGTTTGACCCCTTTGGCTTCCTCGCGCCAATTTCGACTACTGCGAAAGTAATGTTTCAGAGCCTGTGGGAACGAGGGACAGACTGGAACGAAAGTCTCCCGCCCGATATAGCTGAGACGTGGGACAAGTGGTGCCACCAGCTGCCTATGCTGAGGCAGATCGCAACACCTAGGCTGCTCGCTCGTGACCTCAGCCATGCGTGCACAGAAGTGGAGCTCCATGTGTTCTGTGATGCCAGCCCAAAGGCATACGGCGCTGTTGCTTATGTTAAAGCAAGGACAGAAAATGGATGCACCACGGTGACATTGTTGATGGCTAAAGCGAGAGTGGCTCCTCTCAAGCGACTGTCACTACCGCGACTGGAATTGATGGGAGCCGTTATCGGCGCACGGCTGGCAAAAAACCTGACGAAACAGTTGGGAATTGAAGGCATGACAGTTCACTGCTGGACAGACTCAACGATAGCCTTAAGCTGGATCAAAAGTTCCGCCTCCAAATGGAAGCCTTTTGTTTCAAACCGAGTCCAAGAGATACAACAACTGACCAATCCCGCAGTGTGGAAGCACTGTCCCGGAAAGGAAAACCCCGCAGACATATTAACCAGGGGTATCTTACCATCAGTTTTGGTGAATGCTAAGCAATGGTGGGAAGGGCCAGAGTGGCTCAACAAAAGCAAAACGTACCCCGCCTTCGAACCCTGCCTTGCTGATCCCCAACTCTGGCAAGAAGAAATCAGAACGCCGGTGCTAAACACCATAACAGACGGCGAACCAGCTGTTCTGATAAACCTAAGCGAAAAGAGTTCCCTCACTAGAGTGCTTCGGACAACAGCGTGGATCAAGCGCTTCCTCTACAACTGCCGAACCTCTTCGGAGAAAAGGATGGGGAGCCTGTCAGCCGAAGAGATGACCGAGGCGGAGAGGTACTGGCTGAGGATTTCACAGATGGAAACATTCGGAAATGAAGTACGGACCCTCAGTGCATCCGAGCCGCTCGACCGAAAATCCCCGATAAAAGATTTGAACCCGTTCCTAGACAACGAGGGACTGCTACGGGTTGGAGGTCGGCTGCAAAACAGTACAGAGCAAGAGAGAACAATACATCCGATCATTCTGTCTGCGAGGCACCCTTACGCTGGCCTTCTGATTCGCGGGGAACACAAGCGGCTTCTACACGCAGGAGTACGAGATACGTTATCCCACCTCCGTGAGAACTACTGGATCATTCGTGCAAGACAAGCCGTGAAATCAGCCATAAGACGCTGCGTGCCGTGTCAAAGACAGAGTTGTCGACCTGCCGCGGAAGCTCAGGCCCCGCTACCAGCTGACAGGGTGACTCAGGCGGACCCCTTTGAGGTTACGGGTGTAGACTTCGCGGGCCCCATATTTTACACGGACCAAGGAAGCATGCGGAAGTCTTATATAGCGCTCTTTACTTGCGCTACAACCAGGGCGGTACACCTAGAGCTGTAATAAGAATGAGCAGAGGCTCATTGGGGGGGAGGATGTTAAGAATTCTTCCGTTCTCGGAAGGCGTGTCTAAAGTTTACACGTCGCTGACGGGGAAGAGCTCGGGAGGACTTTGGAGGCCCCGGATCAAGTACCGAAGACGAGGATCGGAACGAAAAGCGCCGCTGTTTTACACCATGCGGCGCATCCGACACCATGCCACAGACCACGGACGGTGCGGCGCCAGCGAGCGACGTGTGTTTATGTGTGTGCGCGCTTGCAGACGAACCGACGCCAACCATCGCCACTTGAGGCACCGAGACTCTCCTCTTTGTTCGTGCCCTTACCCTCTTTCTGTAGTGTATACCTGTGCGTATAATAAAACAGAGCTTCAAGTGAACCCATACTGTTCGCATCGTTCCTTGGAGATCTCCTGCGCGCGCGGCACCAGCCGCCCCGTTAAGTTACGCGCAGTCGAGCGGGAACTCGCTAATATCTAAAGGCAAGTTCACGCCTGCGGTTTTCCGTACTGTTTTCGACAAAGAAAACACTACTCAACAGTCGTGCAAGTGGTGACTGAAACTGTGGACAATCACCCGTCTTTCACTCTTTCTCATATTGAATCTGGTCTCAGCAAAGCCATGCCACGCCTTGAAATTAGTTCCTCCAGCACTGAGCATTTGCTAGACTGCCACAGATATTCGCTGAAGTTGGCCACGCCGAGACGAGTTGAGACAAACTGCTGAAATTATCCTTGCTACCGGAATAATGAGCTAGTTGGAGCACTTTCCCCGCCCCTTTGGAATAAGCGAACTAGGATCGCATTGTTGTGCCATGAGTACGCAGAATCACTGCAGAATGAGGGCAATGTAGTGCAACTACATTGATAAAACCAACTTTAATGTGTGGTGCACATGAAGATTTGTTTGTCCAGAGTAAACAGGGGTGCTCCAGCTGTAGAACTTCTGACGGCCACCAAAGAGGACACAAAACATCCTGCTCTCAATGTTGGCGAATGACCATATCTACTACGGCATCGCCAACAAAGTACACCGGGCCGTGTCCAACAAACTCTTAGAATTGTCGCAGCAAGCCTGACAGCTCATCCGTGACGGCGAAACTGTCTTCCTTCGTGACAACACTTCAGCACATTGATGGGCATAATGGCGGTTTTCGTCATGACCCAACACACAATCCAAAGACCTTTTCTGCAATCTCACCGAAAAAGTTATTTCAAAATTCCGATTGAGTGGGAAGGCTTACTTACCTAGAAAAACTTCTACAATCACTCCTGAATGCGCCAGCAGGTGGAAAAAAAAGACCGCCGGTCCATGATTCCAACGCCAGAGAAGAGGTAAAATGCAGCACATCAGCTGCATTGAGTTTGAAGCATATCACAGGCATAATTCTTCGTTTAAAATATAAATGAGCGCTATGCTTAAATGAGAGCTGATTAGCTGCTTGCTTTAAAAAATGGCACTGTAAGTGCTAATGTGCCACATACAGCTATATGCCATGTGCTCGCCATGAGAAACCAGATTCCCCACTCACAATGGCATGCACATTTAGTGAAAAGTGTAACCAGACCGCTCACATGAACCGTTTTGTATGTATACGTAGCCTTACTTGAATAAAAAGTCGTTTTCCAAACCACGTACCTTGAGTGCGCTAAATACCGCCAAACCCGGCTATAACGAACCCGGATAGAGCGAATTATGCTATATGTCGAACAAAAATAATTCAGTTACGGAAATACATGGGAAACATATTCCTTATAACGAAGTTCACATCCGATATATCGAACTCTGCCCGCCTAGAATTGCCCCCGAAATGCATGGTCTCGGAGTGGTGATTGATATGAGGACTGGCCGCGACCACGGAGCAAGAGTTGCGACTTAGACATTGCGCCTCGCACGGAGCGACATGACGCCCGACACTTTCCGTAACTGTTTCCGACGCGCGGGACTCACGACGGAACCCGCGCAGTCAGCGAGTCCGGACCAAGGCAGCAGCATCGGTGAACTGTGGGAAGAGCTCCCCCACGTTCCCGATGATGTCGCGAGGGAAAGCCGTCCGACGTTATAATGAAGCGCTTTCGGCAGTCGATGTGCTCCGCCAATGCTTCTTAGATTTTGTAGGACGTGGACTGTGCAAATAATGCTTCGTGTAGAGAATGCTATGCTAGTTGAAGCCGCCAAAACAAAAGTGAAAACAAAAATCACCGCTTTTTTTCTTTGCAATGTAGGCAGTTCAGGCGGAAAGTAGCTTTATTACTTGCAATAAATGGATTATTTTGGGTATGGTAATGGCTACTTTACTGTGTTCGTTTCTGCATGCGTGGATGATGCAGTTGGGGTGAAGGAGGGGGGCTCCCGTGGATTGCGAACTTGTAACGATAAGTTCATTATAGGCGGGTTCGGCTATATCGAACTATTGGATATATCGAACTAATCGCGGTGCATATTGCAATTCGCTATGAACGGGTTTGACTGTATCTCTCCAAAAACATACAAGCTCTTCTTGCTTGCACTGCTGAAGGGTGTGTGCACTCGATTTTCGACCATGCAACGGCCCTACCTGCGTGGCGGTGGCGACGCCATAAGTGCGGCTGCACTCTGCCGCACGGGCAGCGCTTTTCCCGAGACGAAACGCGGTTTGGAGCATGGTGTTAGCAATAACGTGCGTGTGGACAGTGTTTTTTTCTGCTAATCCGTGGGCTTGCAAATGCCTTGTCGTAAGAGTAGCCAGCAATGTTCACGCTTAGAAATTCCGGGCTGCACTGTTCACGCCTTCAACAACAGCAAACTCTAAGCAGGCCGCACAAAAAAACAAACAAGCCGTTTCTTTTCTCTCTCTCTCTTTTTTCTGTTTTGAAGTGAACGCTAGGGAGGTGCTTGAAGACGGTCTGATTTCATTCGACGAATTCCCAAAGAAGTTATTCAGCCCCGAATCTGTTGCACCCGCTTCATTTCAGCTGATCCCCAGGACGATGGGCGTCTGAGCTTTCACCTGGCGCCTCGTCACATGTTTGAAGCATTACATAGTGCTAAAATGTTTATAAATTAAGGTAGCCGGCGTACCTCATGGATGAGACGAACCCGACTGGGCACGCAGCCTTAACATAGGCTACTTCAAGTGTTATGAGGTGAACGCGCCTACATGCATGCAATGCTGGAAGATGAGTATTCAGACCAAACCCCTCCCCGAACATGGCGCCGGGCAAGGACGACGAGAGGCGGTCCGCGCGGGCAAAAAGCAATCGCCCGGAAGCTGGAAGAGAAGCCTATGGTCCTCTACGCCGACGCCTCGCTCCGAAAACTCAGCTACCGTGCAGCGGCGGCAGCTACGTCCAGAGACAGGTTGATTGTCAGCGCGTCCCTGAAGACAACAGACCCCGCAGTTGCCGAGGAAGTGGCCGTGGCCCTGACACTCGCACAGCCGTGCGTGCAGACCCTGGGCACCGACTCAAAGACAGCGTACGGAAGCTTCCGCAGGGGGTAATCTCCTCCGCGGCCCGAGCCATTCTATCCAAGTGCAAGCCACCGGGAAGAGACACAGAGCTCGTGTGGGTCCCGGCTCACTCGCAGGTAGCAGGCAACATCATCGCCGACTACCATGCCAGAGAAATGTCAATCCGGGCCGAGCACGAGCCGGAAGAGCTACCGCACCCGGTTACCAGCTTTCCGGACATTACCCGGATGTACCGAGAGGAGAGGTGCAGACTGCCGGAACCGCACCCCAAACTGACTAGGCAACAACAAACGATCCTGCGTCGAGCGCGGGCGGGATCGCTTGCGCATCCTGTACTGATGAACCGCACGTACCCTACGGAACACGATACGCTCTGTCTGTTTTGCAAAAGAGAGAGGGGCACCCTGCCGCACATCTTGGCAGAATGCACAGAACTCAAGACCCCCCTCCTTCCCTTCCCCACAACAGCCCCAATCCCCAACCCCTTGAGCGATGGGAGACCTTGTTGACCAGCCCCGCCCTGCCGACTCAGCTCGCACTGACAGACAGGGGCCAGGAGCTGCTGGGAACATAAGCGTCACGTAACTAGGGAACCACCCCGTCTGGTGCCAGCGTGCACCACCGATTTCTTTTCGGGCTCAGTAAAAGTTGATTCCTCCTCCTCTGCTTTTCAGGTAATTGTGGGCATCCAACCCTTTTGTCGCATTTACCTCTTCTAATATTCAAGGGTGTTTAGAGGAAACACACTACAGCTTGACGCTGGGAGCACAGCTTGAATACTTCAAAAACAGCGTAGAGACGAAGATGTATGGAGTGACAAACTAAAGCGCTCTTTATTTTTCACTTATCTCGGTGCTGTTTTTGAAGTAGTCAAAGCGTGTCCCATGATCTTGTTCGGCTTATAACTTCCGCTTCGTCTACACCGAAAAGAAAACACTTACATTCATTGATGAAATCTGTCGTCGCTGCTGCAACTAATTTTATCACGTAGTTACCTCGGAATTGTGCCCATCCAGACCCTGTGCATGAAAGCCCAGCTTCATTGGGAGCTCAGGAGGAGGTCGTTCATGCGTTCGACGCACCAGAACACTGTCGCCACAGCACCTCACCATCTTCCCTATCAATACACTTCAAGAAAAAAGGGTGTGGTAGTTTCTCCCTTAAGGGTGAAACAGGAATATATCATATATTGCTCCCTAAAAGGTAGAAGGATTCTCCCTTTAACAGGGAGGATCGCGTTTCTTCCCCTAGGAATGGAGGAAGATTTCCCCCTTTCGTGAACTAATGGAGGAGCGTTCCCCCCTTGGCGGCGGTACCCAAGCAATGCTTGTTATGCGAGAAAGGCCTAGCGAGCTGATCGGTTTGAGGATCGAGCAAGTACAAATAGATAGGTACTGTGGTTGTGTGCGCTTAAAATGCACCTAAAATACCCCGCTTAAAATGCGCCTAAAATACCCAAAACATTACCTACCGCGCATCAGAACTGCGGTTAGCCAGCCATGACGCCAATCGTATATGCGGGACTTGCATCCGTTCCGCTATGCGCTCCGTGTACGCGTTTAGCGCGAACGCCACGAACGCGCCGCTGAAGTCATAACGATTGCATTCAAAATGCTGCCTTTATTTCCCAAACGATCGCAATCCTGCCATTCATTGACTCACGAGATCACAAACATCCAATGCGGCCGTCAGAGAACGTCGCCTTACCTTGCTACAACCAAGGAGGTTAACCTCCTTGGCTACAATTGATGCACCACAACGTAGATCGTCTGCAATCGTGCACCTCAGCGCTAAGGCGGTGCAGGCGGCTCAAAAAACGGACCCGCCGCATCCGTCCGGGCAACGAGATGACACTGCTCGTCATTTAGCGAACTCGAATCGTAAACGTTTAAAAATGACCGATAGAAGACGCACAAAAACAGTTGGGGAGGCGGAGGGGAAGTTACTAAGTATCACTATCAGTGGGCGCTTACATCAAGGCGTTTCGTCTATGGCTAACGTATATATAGCAACATTAAAGAGACCCCAGCTGGCGGGCACAAATTGGGAAGAAACATAGCACAACACAGCAACATACACTTCGTTGAAGGCATTGTAACGCACAATACATGCAATAAACAACAGCGCAAGCATAATACACGTATACATACACATTGCACAACACATAGTACACTTTCCACGTGTCCGCAAAGCACAAAGCACAACTACACCTTAAACGGCCACAAAGTATTTATACCACTGATTGCAGAGCGTGCAAATAGGAACACTGAGCTTGTTGTTTGTTTCGAATAACCCACAGCAATGCTTTAGCCTCAGCTGTGTTTTGTTGTTTCGTCAAATGTAACTCGTGCAATTGCAACCTTTTATTAGTTTCAGGTTTTGTAATAAGTAATAGAATAGCTCAAAGAAAAAAAAAACGTGTAACAAAATAGTAGTGCGCACATGTTTGAGTTGCCTTGCTTTCGGTCTTTTAGCGAAGAGCGCACCACTGGTCTGGCAACCATTCAGAGACGCCAGCCGAAACGATACATCAGGGGTCCTTTTGTTGTTGGTCACTGATGCATCAATATGCTGCTGTCCGTGTTTGTTGATGAAGAAATGGGCAGTTTAGTATAGTCGCTGCCCTCTTTTACCCTTGGGAGTGAGTAGAAAGCGTCCACAAATGCGGTGGTTACGTTGAACTGGGCGCAGGCGAGTCGCACCCAGCACACATGCAGCGGCTACCACGGAACGTGCGCGAAACACACGGCTGGAGAACCGTGCGTTTGCGTGGCGAGAACATGGTGATAAAAAAACATGCCGCCGTATCTGCTCCTTTCGTTGAACATGTCGTCAAAATACGATAGTCTTATCGACTTTTGCCAAGTAAATGCATCCCTTCGCTTTCCACTCACGTCCCATGTTGTTCCTCTTGCGTCGCGCTCCTGCCCAAGGTAAAGACGCCAAAGGTTTGCTTAAATTATTTTAAATTTCCCGCGCTCCAGTGCTCCAAACCGGGTGTCTCGATGCCAACGCTGCCGTACGGCGAAGACGCGTGTGAATCGAGGCGCCCTACTTCAACGTTTATAGAACCGCGTTTCCCTACTCCACGTGCGTTGCAAGCAGAACGTGGAACCTATCTAGTGGAACCTTTCGTAACTCTTGCCACTTGATTTCTTCAAATGCCGCCAGAAGCTATATGGCGCGGGAGACAGCAGGCGACGGCGGAGTGATATTGTTTTCTTCAGTTGATAAAGTATTTAATATAACCAAAATCAAACATGTACGAGTTTTATAAAGGAACCCTGCAAATATCACTTCTGTATTAATTTGTTGTCTATATATGCGTAATGTCTTGCTGTTCTTCAACAATATTGACAAGTTGACAACCGGACTTAAACAACCGGACTTAAACGGGCAACCGGACTTGACAACCGGACTTGACAACCGGACTTAAACGGGCACATTTAGCTGTGACTATATAAGACTACTGCGCAGGCATTGTTTTACTTTGGCCGAGTGGCTGAATCGAGTCACAGACAGACAGACGGACGGACAGACGACAGACAGACGACAGACAGACAGACGACAGACAGACAGACAGACAGACAGATACGACAGACCAAAATTCCTGTGTTTAAGTAGCCCAGAAAGATCGTCTTTAAAAAAAACAGTGAGCGGACAAGGTAGTACTACCACATTGCAGGGGCGATGCTGCACAGAATAATCGCGCACGCACGATCGCCGAAAGCCGTTGTGCAACGAAGAACGGTTTCGTTATCGGCGTCGGTACCGACGGCAGATCGCAGACGACAGGGGAGAGTATGCTCCCCGTGTGCGTGTTTCGTAGATGCCGTACAGACGGCGCTACGTGTAATGCGCTAAAGGGAGAAACTCGCCGGGCTGGGGGAGGAAACCCGCTTTTCCTCCCTTTTCTATCTACCCTTTTTTCTTAAGTGTATACGTCCAGTATGCCTGGGCTGGCTCATCTACACACCATCATCACATAAAATATCGTTGCAGCCATGGACAGAGAAATTTTCCTTACTCGAGCTACGGTTTTGAAGCAATGCAAGAAATCATCACACCACGGTAATGCTGCCGAGATAGCACGAAACAGGTGCGCTATCCGCGCCGCTGTGTCTGTCCAACCATTGACGGTTGCGTTCGCTGCGCAAAAGTTCTCAACCACCCCCCTAACATTCAGGAAGAAAACAGTAAAAAAAAATCACGCCATATCCACGGAATGAATGATGATAAGTGGGGCGAAGCTCGAGAGGGGGAGATCATCGGTAACCGTAACTCTCCCGTGAAGTTCGCCCATTACATCATTAGAAAGACGTAAGACTGTGTGCGTACATTGTACAAATCAACTTTTATTTCGGAGTCAATGCTCCCAGGCCCAGACCTGGTGAAAGACCCCGCGCCATCGAGGACTACCCCGCACCTACACCCACAATTTGTCACGTAGGATGGGACACAACGGTAAAGAAAGAACTTTCATTTAGGGCGAACTTGTGCCCGAACAAGACGAGAGGAAACGAGCAAAGGTCCTTGGCCTTCTCGTTCGATCTCCGAGAACGACTGCCTGCGTTTCGTGGCGTGATCTGTTGCGTGATCTCCCCCTCGCAGTACACGTACGCTCGCGCCTCCGTTGGCGAACACAGACAAGCTCGCGCTCCCGGTGCCGAGTTTGCGCTGCCGGTTTGCAGCTGCAGTCTGCGCGTGCAACGCGGCCCACTTGCGACATCTCCGAAAGCATGCGGTGGTCACGTACCACGAGACACCAGGGATGGGACAGACCCATGGCTTTAGGAGCTTCGCCCCTAAAAAATGGCACGCTTGTTTTAAATGCGAATGCATTTATTAGTCGGGGGTTGTCTTGCGTCCATCGAGCGGCGTGCGCCTGCATTCCTCCAGCGCGAGCGCACGTGAGCGCGCGCCTCGTAGTTCTGCCTTCGTCGTCGTCGTCGTCGTAAATGCGAATGCATTTCTTAGTCGGGGGTTGTCGTGCTCCGTCGGCGTGCGCCCGCAGGTGTTATCTCTCCGCGCTCAATGCCGAACGCATGCGCTTGAAGCGAGCTGTACCAAGCGGCAAGGACGGCGAGTACTGCGGTGTTAGTCTCGTGTCTAACGTGTATGGGAATTTGATATCGCACGCCGTTGCCACGTCTCCCGTTCGAGACACGTCTCCGTACAAGGACTTGTACACCCTTGCCTACACCGGAGACGGAGTCTTTGTGGTGACCGTGTACCTCGCGCCCAACCTCGCTCGAGACGCCGTTGCCGCGCAGCTGGACGCGGCTATGGAAAGTGTGCGCGTGCGCTCCAAACCCTCTGACCCCATAGTCTTGGTTGGCGACTTCAACGTTGACGTGCGCAAGAAGAGTGGCGAGTGGCTGGTCGAGTACATGCAGACCAGGCACTCTATGCATTGTCTCTCTGCCGGCTTCGACACGTGCCCCACTACCATTCACGGGAGTTGCATTGATCTGGTCTTTACGCGAAACTGTGACGCGCGTATGCTTCTCAAAGACCCTTTGACCGTGCACTTCAGCGATCACAAGGCAGTGATTGTGGCCGTCAGGTACAACAATAACACAAACAGGTGCTGATGAATAAATGATTACGTTCACACTCTCGTCATTAATTACGCCATTACTCGCAACACACTCATCGGTGCACCCAATGCATTCGCATTTCTGCACGATTCCCTTCGGGGAGGTGCGGGGGAATTTTTTTTGTTGTGCGGCCCGCTTAGCATCTGCAGTTGTAGGAGGCGTGAACAGTGCAATCCGGAATTTCTAAGCGAAAACAATGCTGGCTACTCCTTACGACAAGGAATTCGCGAACCCACGGATCACGCAGAAAACACACCGTCCACACGAACGTTCTTGCCAACACCCCGCCAGAAACCACGTTTCGCATTGGGCAATACGCTGGCCGTGCGGCAGAGTGCAACCGCACTCATGGCGTTGGAGCCGCCATGCAGGTATTGCCATTTCATGGTAAAAGCCCAGCGTACACACCCTACAGCAGTGCAGGCAACAAGAGCTTATATATTTGTGGAGTGATGTATAGCACACTGAAGGTATGCGATTTGGAAAATGGCTTCCCATTCAACTCAGGCTACATATACATAGAAAAGGATTTATGTGAGAGGTCTCTTCACACTTTTTACTAAATGTGCATGTCATTGCAAGTGAGGAAGCTGGTTTCTCCCGACGAGCACATAGCACACAGCTGCATGTGGTACATTAATACCTACAGTGACATTTTTGAAGTAATGCTGGTACACCACGAGTCCTTAAAGAAGTCTCGTCCAATCTGCATTCGTGACCTCACAAAATGAAGCCCTCCTTTTAACCACCATGTTCACTAGGCACAAAAAGACACAGAAAAAAAGACGGAGGTAAGCAGAAACAGGGTGCGACTCACAACTGAAATTTATTTTGAAAAGAAGAAACATATATACATACTAAAGGTGCATGTCACACATTGATACTATGAATTGCATCACATGTCCTTATATAAATACACTACGTGTTGCTGTGAGAGTGCTATGGATGGCCGGACGGCGCATTTGTTGCCTTGTTTTCTGATTCTGCATTTCGAGTATTTCCCCGGTTCTTTGATCTTTATGTTTGCAAGCAAGTGGTAGCACCAAACTTTGCAGTGCATTTACACTCATCAAAATAGGTTGCCAACTGTAAGACGTTGCCTTTGTTCGTGCTGGTCTTGTAGGAAGCAGGCGTGTAGCGGATGCGGCTTCCCACATTTATTTAGGTCGCGTAGGCCCGGCCAGCACAAGGGGCCACCAAGCTGCTGAGTCGACGTTCGATGTGTCCTGTGGTGCGTGGCGCTGCCCACGCAGCTCGGGGAAGCCCCGCTGATGATGCTAGTGGGATGATGCAGATGATGATCGTGTGCGCTGTGCATAGTGGCGAGGTCGGCGGTTACTGATCGCTGTTGGACGTCGTCGAACTGCCGACGTGGAAAAGTGGCCGCGAAAGAATGCTTGCAGCGCTGCCTACGAAGCATGTGGGGCCGAAGATGGAGCACCGGGTTGTTTGTCAATTGAAATCTCGAGCCGTCCAAAAGGGTGTCTGCTGCACATGTGTTGAGATGCTGAGGTAGCTGGACGTGGCAAGGACTGGTACTTGCTTCACACCATAGTGCAGTCGATTCAGCCGAGACTTATCTTATTAATATTCAGATAAGCGTTATAGCAAAAGTGCACTCAGGAGGGGGAGGACTCGGAGGAGAAGGAGAAAACTTTATTTACGGGGAAAATCGAGCTGATTAGACCTTGAGTCTCCCCTTCCGAATAAAGAATTATAATTATTAATAATACTTTGCCAGGTTCTCAGTCCACGACACGAGAGTAAGAGTAACTTTCTTCAATTCATAGAACGCAGTCCCGAGTAGACCAGGATTTGTTTTTTACGCCTGGAAGGGTTGGAAAGCATTCGAGTCGCTTGGAAAAATTAATCGGTTTCGGTTCTTGTAATATATACAGGTATACTATTTCTTGCGTTAGTTAGCGAATTAATCAAGCCTTCAACACCGTAATCATGTCATAATCGTTCGGGTTGAGAGTCAGTTCGTTATGATTGCGACAGTTACGATAAGAATTCGGAGCACAAAAGCGGCCTTTGAGTACTCAGACAGCGTTGTCTGCGGCGCGATCTCGGTGGCATAGCCCGAAGCTTGTCATTGTATTTGCATGTGAATATGCAACCCACGCAGAAGATGTGCACCTTCTTGCACGCAGCCATAACGAAAGCCAATTTATGGAGAAGGGAATGCATGTCACACAGCCCGAAGGAAATATCCACACGATCTTTGTGAGCCTCCCAAACATCCCCAAACCTATTCAGAAAACGTTTGTGGCGACGCAGAAAAATTAATGCGTGGGAACAGAAAAAACAAAAACATTAATCTGATACAAGTCAACAATAACGAAATAAATACAACACAACCGCTTTATTTCCTGGTGTGCGATTCGCGTGTAGGAGCCCGCCGCTTGGTATAAGTAGCGTTAGAGTGTTGAGTCTTCATCAGAGCATCTCAAGAATACTGTAGGGAAACCTACGCATTTTGCATACTTATCGAGCCGCTCTCAGCGCTGAACCTTGCGAATAAGCTAGAAAGGACGAGCTAGACATGATCTTCTGACCGATGCCTTGAAGAAAGTTGTTCTTTCTCTCCTAGTGTGTTGCAAACTTGTGGGGGATGCACCTTGAAATTATTCAGATGTGTCAGAAACTGGCAAAAATAACTGAATCACCAGAAATACGCTTTTCAATGCACTAAAGCATCAACGCGGGCTTTTTCTAGCACAGGCACTACTGCCTCTCACAAGCGGAGTGTAGCAGACGACAGCGGCGCGAGTCCCTAAGCCTACGTCATAACCAGGGGCCGCCACTCAAACATATCACCGCGGCCGCGCATAGAATCTAAGCGGCGCAGGGTACTCCAGTTCGGCCGTGATAGGGGCTTGGAGGCGGGGTTTCGTGTCGTCTGCTAGCGCGGGAGAGCGCCGTGCTTGCTTTGCTGTGAAGCACGTTCTCGGCATGTTTGTAGCGTCATAGCACGCCGTGGCTGCTTTGCGGGAAAGCGCAATTCTCGCACTGCTGCGCGTTGTGTAGTTTCTGCGTACGACAACTGAGCGCTTCTTCTTTTCAGGTCCGCGGTCCTCGTGTGGCATCATATGTGCAGAACACACAATGCCGGAGGTCGGCAGAAAAAGCTGTCTCAAGGACAGCTTTACGGAGCTGGGGGTCCCAGTTTCGGCCCCAGCGTACTGTTCCTTAGTACATAACAAATAATAAGCAGCGTCGAAATATGGCATCCCTTGCGCCATTCAAAGAATGTAAAAAAAAAGTAAAACAACGACAACGATAACAAGAGAAGGAAAAGAAAAAGAAATAACATTTATCGACTGAACTTTAAGAACACTGCGAGCACCATTTGTGCATTGATGATTTGCCTAAAATATGCCGAATGTTTTCTTTTCGCTCAGAAATGTTGACTACAATGAAGTATGTTTTCAGATTTATTGGTTCAGTAAGGTTTTGGCTATATAAACTTGCATTCAGGAATTCTTTCAACTTTTGCTTGGATGGCTGAATTGCGGAAGAGACAGACATGCAGACAGACCGACCAAAAGTTTTGGGTTTAATTAGCCCAAGAAAGACTACCGTTTTTAAAAATGAAGTGACGATCTACTGCAGATTTGTTGCTGATTACGCTCGCCAAGCCATGCACGCTACGTCGTCTTTCTTTCGCTTACGGCGTGCCTAATAAACTTCGGCGCTCGTTTCATATAGGGACCGCGCGCGCCACTACAGGCGCCACCGCCACACGAAGGTCATCCAGCCGCCACTTTCGCGGCGTATTGGCCTGCTCTTGGCGTGCAAAGGCTCGCTGCTTTTGGTGTCTGCGCGCTGATTAAGTGTGTTTTTTTTCGTAGTAGTTAGGGATGAATAGGGATCACCTGCCTTCAATGGGGTTTTATTTTTCGTAGTAAATTACCGTAGACTTCGGCCGCGAACGGGAACGGCTTCTGCGTGTTCTGGCAAAGTGCTGCGCCGTAGTGTTTTCGGATTTTTAAATCTCTGTTTCTTGTTTTAAATGCAGAGCATTTCAGTAACTCACGATGTCACCCGCGTTGGCGTCCGTAGTCCGCGTCCGCATCGCTCCCCCTACACTATATAAAATAATGGTCTCGTTTAGCTTCCACAACTCCCATGTAAAAGTGTTACGCCGTTTTTTGTACCCTATTCTACATGCTACAAGACAATGATCAGTAAAGGACACTGGCAAAACCATGTAGTTGCGGCATTTTGGCACCATGTCTAACGATAAGTATATTCTGTCCAGTCGGGCATGGCTTGTGCCTTGAAAGTGAGTGTATTGCACACTTCTTCCACCTTCCATGCATTCCGCTACATCCTCTAACTCGAATTCCGCAAGCTGCCTACACAACAACTCAGTGCTCGCATCCTTAAAAGGCCTGCTGCTTACCTTGTCTCGTGCGGCTAATACGCAATTAAAATCTCCCAATAATACTATCTGCCTATCATTACAAAGGTGCTGTCGTTCATAGGCAAAAAGGTTGACCCGCTCGTCTTATGAAGTCGGTGCGTAAATGCACACAATTCGCCACTGGTGACCACCAAAGGAAAAGTCGCAAACCACCAGTCTTCCTGACACACACGACGTTACGGTTTGGACGATCAAACCCGGCACCTTTCGCACAAGAAGCACGCACCCCGCCGAAGTACCGACTGCATGGCTAACACACGCGTAGTACCTCGACGTGAAACGCCGCACCATGCTCTCAGTCTCTTCCTCCCCGTGAACTTTAGTTTCCTGAACTGCCAACACATCAACGTCACGCTCCGTTATCAATCGGTGCACTTGGCTTTGTTTCCTTTTCGCTGACAAACCCCTGACGTTGAGTGTAGCTACGTTCAGTGTGGGTTCCTCAGACATTTTAAATCACTAGAGGACGAGAGCGTGGCGCTTACATTTCGCGTCTATCGCCCGGCTAGGCGCTCCCGCCCGCCACCGCGCTGTCCCCTGCGTTCCGCGTCTGGGGTGGCGTTTCCGATGGGCGCCGCTCAGGGGGCCGGCTCCTCGGCGTCGACCGCCGCGTCTGCGTTGCTTTCACTGGTGGCTCTCCGATGTTGGCGTCCCCAGCTGCGTTGTCTTTTCCTTCTTCCGAATCGCCGTGTGGGCGTTTGGCGGACCCCGTCGCAGTCTCAGTTCGGTTGGTTTCCATTGCTTCTGTTTGTCTTTCCAACGATGCTCCCTCGGCCTCGGCTTCAGAGCGATTTTCGGCGCTTTTTTCGAAGGTCTCTGTCATGGTTACCGCATCTGCTGGAGCGACCTCGTCATTTTCCCCCTCCTGGCTGAGTCCTACTTCTTTTGGTGTGCTGGGGCTAGCTTCCACGGGGTCGCTACCACCAGCTCCTTGAGCAGCTTCCTCGGCTTCCGTTACGTCCATAAGGTGCTCGGACGCTCCTTCGATGTCCGCGGGCCCCGTCACCGACGCGTATGAAGGCACACACTGCGCCTCGCCATGCCCGAAACGCCGGCACTTGGCACACCGAGGCACTTTACACTCACGCCGCACATGGCCTTGGCCGTTGCAGCGAAGACACTGTATGGGCCGGCCAGGTGCCAACACAAGAGCGAGCTCCCCAGCCACCCTTATCTGGTGCGGGAGCTCCTCCAACTTGACGCCCTTCTTCAGCTTAAACAGCACTGACCTAGTCGTGGACCCTTTGTCAGCGACGCCTTGGACGCGCCAGCGTTCCCTATTCACCTCAGTCACTTTGCCATACGGCGCGAACGCTGCTCGGATGTCTTCGTCGGCGACGCCGTGCAACAGCCAGTGCAGCTTGAGTCTGACCTGATGGTCTTGCGGGTCGATTACGAGGCACCACCGGCCCTTGACTTGAAACTCGTTGACAGCCAACCTTTTTCGTCGCCTCGGCACTGTTGAAAGTTATCGCCCACACATGGTTGATTTGGTAGGCCCCCAAGGCGACAACCTCGGAGAGTAAACCAGTCCGTGTGAGAGCGTCCCTGAAATCCTCGACCTTCAACGGTCTAGCCTTCACGTCGCCGTGCAAAAACAACGTGTTCAGAACGATGCGTCCGGTGGGCAGTTGTGGCAGTATTACCTGATAATCTTCGCTGTCGCTTCCGTTAGGCCTGTTTCTGCGGCTCAACCGAGCCGCCATTACCGCTCCGCTGGAGCTCATGATTCTCACGTCCGAACCAAATCCCAGAACGAGAAACGCGGCTAATCGGCTGGTTTTGATTTTGTTATATTGAGGGAGCCCCGTCACTGTAGTGCAGATTTTAAAGCGACGGGCCCCGTCACTGTAGTCAGTACCAATAATCAAACTCGGGGGCCTCGCCGGCGGATTTCGTACACCGTGGGTGGATACCACCGTCTACGCGCTGGGCTTGACTGCGTGACGCCATCCGTTAGTTCCACACGTAACAGTGACCACCCGTGAAGAGGACACCACCACAATGCACGCGTAGTCTGGAGCCCTCCTCAATGAAACGGCCGCGACCTCAACATCACCGATTCGCAAGAGGAAGTGCGAATTCTCGTGGCAGAAGAATACCGCTTGCTTTACGAAGCGTACTTAAACGATGCTCTACGATACCGTAAACCACCACTTACGGTGAACACTTCCGCAACGCCAGAAAACAGCGGGCTACATATGAAACCCTACATCGTGAACTTACGGCAACTGAAGCCCAATGCTACGAAAACTACAAACACCTCCATTTCATAAATCTCGCTTGGCGAAGGTTTTACGCCATAGACTGCAGAGTGGGTGGGGAATCGACTTCCGTTCAACGTCCATACAGTTTCATACAATAACTGTATGAAACCACAGAACCGGGAGGATTTGAAACTCGTTGTCAACGTCCCCACATGTGGCGCCCTCTCTGGTGAGCGCCGTACAAATCCCGCATCACGACGGGCCAGACAAACTAATTTTCTCTTTTATTTCGTTCCTTTGCAGCTTGAACGCTGTAAAATGCTGTTTCTGGTTAATATACCGATGGAGATACTTGCTGAAAACTTTTGCGGAAAGTCAGTGCAATTGTTCCGTAAATTGTACTTCTGAAATATGCTCTTTTGTTGCGGAATCACCGGGTCATAAAGAAAAGACTAAATGAATGGGGTGTTTGCGGCAACCGTTCATGTGCACTCTTGGAGCCCTACCATCCCGACCTCGGTCGGTAACTGGAGGTGCTCCAATATGTCCTCAAAAACAAGAAAACAACCATTTGCCGGAAGGCTTTAAAGTCTGAGCTGGCGCTGCAGTGCCCTTGCCCGGCTCCCACGGCCTCTTGGTGCTGTAGCGACGTTTAGACCCCCTGAACCCACGGCGGTTGCCGTGGTTGTGGGGCAGAATTTTTGGAGAGGGGGATTGGCCATCCCCCACCTATCAAATCCAAATTAAGATATCATTAACAGATATGCACTGACAGGAGAGTCACTGCGAAAGAGAAAGGGAGGAAATTTACCGTAAGTGAATGATTTGCGACGGTGTTCGAAGGGGAACTACAGACTGGAGAAGGTTGTCGGAATGAAGTGACATTCCTTGCTGTTTCCGTTTGGTCTGTCATTGAGAGTCTCGTTATGGTTCAGCCGTTCAGCCACTACCAAAAAAGAAACATCCCCCTCGCGAGGGGCACGATCAAATGCAGAGCATTTCTGGGGGGGTGCGCGCCTGCAAGTCGTATGGATTACGTATTGGTTTTTGTTGTTGTAATTGTTGTCTTCCAGCGTAGACATTGTCGATGAAGTCGATGGTGAAACGTGCCTTGAACCCCCTGCCGCGGCTATGACGCAACGTGGCGCGGCTATGACGCAACACAATTCAACACAATCCACTTTAATCCAATCCAATCCAAATCCAAGCCAATCCAATCCAATGCCCCTCGCGAGAGAGTGTTTTAGCGCCGAAATCGCCACCACGCGAACGCGTGATGCTGACGTCACGATCACGCCACAGATGTTTTAAAGCAAAAGTTGTAAATACCCCACATACGATAGCTGCGTAGTAACGGACTGCTGCGGGCCTATCGATAATACAATAAAAATACTGAAAGAAACCAAGTACGCGTCGTTCAGACTACGCTTAATGAATCTGTTGATTGCTCTGGAATGCACAGAACACTAAAAGAGATAGCTCAATAGTATTGTCGTTTCAATGAGTGGGTACATTCTTGAGAACATCTAAAAACGCTGCAGAAACGCGAAGGATCAAAACACGAAGAGATATATGTTGCACCATGTGTCTTTCCGCTTCCACGCTTTGCAATCCTTGCAAAAACAGGAAGCGAAAAAAAAACAATAAAACTGATTTTATCACACGCAACAAAAATTCAATATACGAAGGGAGACAAAAGAGCGTGGTCCAGCGTACAAAAATTTATTTTTTCGCGTTGCAAACGGAGGAAACAGAATATTGCCACGTAACCAAGAACGACGCAAAGCTTTTCTGAACGCAGCGAGCTAGCGAGCTCCTGTTCTACAGAAGACTAGAATGGAACACAAACGTCGAAGAAGCAGTCCGCAGTGTGACGTACACAGATGAACGTCAATAAAGTGAGTTGCGCGGCGTTTGCTATGCATGCATTACTCTCGGAACGTTATTAATTTCAGATCCATGGTAATGGGATCGAGAACATTGTCGAAGAAACAAAAAACCAAGTTGGCGACAAGGTGGCACCCTTTTCATATCAAACAATATTGCCCGACGGGACGTACGACAAAAGGCAAACGGGCGCTCCAGTGAAACGCCAGATAAGAAACCGGAATCGGCCACGCGCGGTTACAAACAAGCAAGACGAACCCTAAGGGATAATTCGCCCGTAAATACGAAAAGTAAAAGCACAAGGACGTCCCGAAGCTTTTTTACACGCGAGCCTGAGCGCAACGGTAATACAAGTTTGCAAACAGGTAATGAAGCACCGCTACAACCTGACTGATATTACAAAATCCTGCTTTAAGTTAGCCTTGTACAAGTCTAGGTCCACGATGCTCTCAAAAGGGTACATTGCTTTTCCATTCTCACGCACAGTGCATTTCCACGCACTGTCACACACTTATAATCGAAGCTGAAATATCCCATTCTTGCCTTGGAATGGCGCGCCTCCATTTCTCTCGCAGCTGCCCGTCGCTCGGTCAACAGAACAAGGAAACATTTTCTGTGGTATCGTTGTACAAGGAACGACATCCCGGACCAACACATGTTAGGCATCGTCATTGCACTATTAGTCGCATCACAAGAGTGCGAGATGCACGTTATATTTTTTTTCCCGCACAAAAACAAAACCCAACTCGCCCGCCGCTCTGCCGTTCGAGCCATCGCAACGCCGCCCGAGGAGTGACCTCAAGTGAGAGGGTGGCGCCACGGCGCGGCGGCCAAGCGCAGCATATGAAGCTCTCCCATTGAGTTACGGAGCAGTTTCGTGACCCAGTAAAGCATTGAAGGACTCTGCTAATACTTAGCTCCGTGCGCCGGCGCTCGGTCATCGACGTCCCGCTGCCCCACTGAAGACGCTCGCTCCTGCACTCCGGAAGCTTCGCCCGGGAAAGGCCATGGAGAGCTACAAACAGACCCGGCTTCTTCAAGTCCCTTATGCATGCCTTTTATGCCCCTCCCAGGGGCATCGTTCCACTACGGCGGGCAGCTGTCGCGTTACTGTGAAGAGTGCATTACGGCTGAACGTCGCAACACGGCGGAGAGTCTCACTATGGCGAAAAGTGTGGTACGGCTGAACGTCGCAACACGGGGGAACGGGGACAGTTTCAGCCGTTCAGCCGTTAAAATGACCTGCACCTAGTTTCATGCAACATCGTCGCAGCTGTGCGTTACGTGCAAGAGCCTGCATACATATGCTGACGCGTCTTTCCCGCATTTTCATTGTTTTCGGGCGCCTGTTTTATTTTTTTCGCGTTAATTGATAGCTCTCAAGCATATATATTCCACGTTTTTGTATTACAACAATAGCCACTATGGAATCAATGATAACCTCCCGTGCAATATCCCTGAGCTGCAGTGTGTTCAGTGTATTTAGATTGCTATTGTGAAATATACACCTTGTGGCAACCAGAACAATGTGCAGCGAGTCCGGCGCTGTTGTATGGTATACCTAGAACCACCCCAGTTTCCTCCTTCGGCCCAAAAAAATGCCTTGAAATGGCAGAATTGGGTTGAAATCAAAATTAATTTGGAGGGAATAAGGTAAAAAAAAAACAGGAGGGGACTATAGCTATCTTTAAGCTTGTCTTTAGCGTTGCATTTAAAACAGTCTCTGAAAGCCATGTTCTGACTAGGCATACGCTGGCGACAGCACCATGAATACAGATATCACTGAAAAAGAAAATAAAAAAATACGCAGGTCGCCTGACCCAAAAAGTGGAAGCTTGTGGGCTCGGAGGCATTTTCAGGTGGAAAGAGGGGGAGAGAGATGAAGACGAACCAACCGGCAGTACGGGGACTAACTTTGTAACTTCTTTCTGCGGAAGGATGGCAAGTTGGGCTAGTTGGTTCGCAGTGACCACATCGAACAGGCAGCGCAAAAGGACGGGACAAAAGAAGGAATAACGTGGGCACAGCGCTGTGTCGTCGTTATGTCTTCTTTTGTCCCGTCCTTTTGCGCTGCCTGTTCGATATGGTCACTTCTTTCTCTTCAGTTCCAATTAAGTAAGACGTTGAGAATACTAGGGCAAGAATTGATAACCTACCATAAATAAACACCGTGCCGTTAAAGAATTACCAATGCCCAAATTGGAGGGGACTTTTCCTGAATTTCCGGTTGGATTTTTGACATTTTATACCCCTGTCACACGGGCGCTCTCAATGCCATCCGGGATTGAAGCGAAGCGCGATTGACTTTTCGAGCGGCGCTGGCGCACCGCCGCTGCTACACGGCACGTTTCGATCCCGATCGGGAAGTTGCACCGGGAGCACTCACATACGCCAGATGGCGCTAGAAATGTACTTCGCGGCCGGCGTGTGGTAACTGCGCGGTCGTAGTTATACGGAACTATAGATGAGTTACTGCACGCCTAGTTGGGTAAAGTTATTTGATACAATTTGTAGCGTTAGTTGAAGTTGTCACCTTCTTTGCCCTTACTCAGCGGGGACCAGAGTATCATCGCCTTCGTCCTATCGCACTGTGGAAAACTTTCAATCGCGCTCGAGAAACCAGATTGAGTTCGAGCGGGATCGGGGCTCAATCGCGAATGAAACCGCTTGTAGCAGGCACCCAATCCGAATAGACTCATTCGCGATTGAAAGTGCCCGTGGGGACAGGGGTATTACGCACAAGCTTGGACGTGATTGATTTTGGAGTGTAAACGCAACGGAGTTACCATGGTCTATGAGGCACGCCGTAACTACAGCTTCGGATTCATTTTGAGCACCTGGGGATCTTTGCCGCGCACACGAAATCCCGGCCGCACGGGCCTTTCGCATGTTGGCCTCATCCGAAAAGCGGGCCCGCCCGCGGTCGAAATTGAGAGGCTGTCTCCCTGTCCGGCTCCGCAGTTGGCTGAGGTTTCGGGTTTCCCTTACAGGTTCGCTTTGCTGTTCTTGGTTCTTCTACTTATCCGGTGGGCTCTTGGTTACCTGTTACAGCAACTTTCAGCCGTAACCCACATTTAGCCGTACCAACCTAATTTCAAAGCCGTAAAAAAAAATAAAAACAACGCGAGACACGCAAAAAAATTAAACAACTGCCCGAAAACAATAAAAATGCGGGAAAGACGCGTCAACATATATGTAGGCTCTTGCACGTGACGCACAGCTGCGACAATGTTGCACGAAACTAGCTGCAGACCATTTTTACGGCTGAACGGCTGAAACTGCCCCCCTTCCGCCGTGTTGCGACATTCAGCCGTAACGCACTTTTCGCCGTAGTGAGACTCTCCGCCGTGTTGCGACATTCAGCCGTAACGCACTTTTCGCCGTAGTGAGACTGCCTGTCGTGTTGCGACGCTCAGCCGTAATGCACTCTTCGCCGTAACGCGACTGTCCGCCTAGTGAGATCGTCTGAAATTGCCAGCAATGGAAACCTGCGCTGAGGCTACGTCCGCGGTGTGGTGTGCAATCAATCACGTTTTGGCGCCGGGTTGACGCGAAACCGGTGCGGTTCTGTTGAAGTTCGCTGAATGCTCTTCTCTATCGCTCTGGATGTCACGCATTCAACTGTACGAAAGTGTGCGGCATCTAAAGGGAGACAACCTGAGCAGATGACAAATTGTGCTAGGAGGAGAAAGAGCGACAAGACCGAGTAAAGAATCCGAACGCATTCACTCGGTCTGCACGTCGAGAAAAGCGGCTTCATGACCATACAAATTGCTCCGAGGCCCCAGGCAGAGGACAATACTCTGCCCCGCTAGAGATATTAGCGCTACACAATGTGCAACAATTACAAGCGTATTTGGTTGGGTTGGTTTTGGTTGGAATCAAAATTAGAATTCATCCTAAAAGGCGTGTTAACCATCGTCGGGAAACGTCGTTTTCATCAAATAACAAAGCTCCGAAAAATTGGGCCCATCTCCCCGCGAGGGGCACTCGAGTAAATGCGTCGCATAGGGGGTGGGTGTATTGCGTTAACGTTTAGTGTTTGGGGAGTTGGAGGTAGTGAATGCGTTGTATCAGCAGCTTCTTGACGTAGTTTGAATGAGTCAAGGATATAAGGCGCGTTCGTAGCCTCCCATTCTGTGTCGGCTTTGTGGCGCAGTGGGTAGAGCACCATGTACATTGCGTTCCGCCCGCAGGGTCGAGGGATCGAACCAGGCGCCGGATAGTATTTTTTTTTTATATAGTGTAGGGGGAGGGGTGCGGACTACGACTACGGACGTCAACGCGGGTGACATTGTGAGTTACTGAAATGCTCTGCATTTAAAATGTATCCGTCCGTTTAACTGTTTTAAACGCAAAGTGACATCGCTCTACGAGCCAGCCAAGGTCGGCGAGACCAGAGAGACGGGTGAAAGGCAGCACTGCGACCTGGAAGTTTATTCGGAAAGTTTTCGTGATAATATTGTCGGTCGCATCAAATGTGAAATTAATTTCGCTTTATCCATACAATTACAATTCATACAATAAATCACATCACCCTTGGTTCATTTGAACAATGTGCCGTAGTTGCTGCGATGACTGTGAACGTGCGCTGCAAATTGCACGCACACGCACATCCACCTGCAGACAAGCACAGGATACTCAACAACTATAATCTATTAGCGATAACGCTTGTTGGCTTTGCGCAACGGCTTCTTTACAAGGGGGCGCTAAGACATAGTGACACAAACCGCGTTGTCTTCTGCGACATTTCGTCGTCAATGCTGCCACCACGCGGGCTTCGGCGAAAGTGATGCTTCTAAATAATTGCGAGGCGACGTGCTCGTCGCAAATCAAGAAAAATGTCAGGTTCGGATGAAGAAAATGTCCGGAACAATAACCTCTTCCTGAAGTGTCCTAATGCGAAGCATGCGAAAGCGCTTGGTGACTGCAACGGAACGACGTATAGCGTAGCGACTAGTTCATTGAGCTGAAAATATGTTCACATCGAGCGGATGTTGAACGCTTTCCTTGAGGGTCTTGGCTCGGGGAAGTCTGGGGTTGTTGGTGGGCGTCATGACGGCGCAGACGCGAATGAAGACGATCATTACGAGCAGGAGCACCTGCAACCATGGCCACAACCGCCCACATGTTGTTTTTGATCCACTCGCGCAGGCCCCCTGACGCAAACAGCTTCTCCAGCCTGTCAAGCGGGCCACCCTCGTCCACGCTTCGGCATCGACTGAACACGTCGCAGTAGCCACGGTTGTCGTTGCAGGCGGCGCCACGTTCTCGTTTCTTGCCGCAGAGCGGCTGCAACTTCGGCTCCTTACACGTGTCCAAGCAGGGTCCTTCGGACCCCGGCGCCTTGCAGTCAATGAGGCACATCTCAGTAGGGCTCCCGCTGACGCGCTGGCAGTCCTCGTACTGGTACTTCTGGCAGATGGAGCCATCGCAGCGGCCGTTGATGCACACCTGCGTACCGTTGTTGCACTCGGTCACGTGGTTAGGCTTGTGCCGGGCCTGTGGACACTGGGCATGACTGCCGTTGCACAGGGACTGCTCGCTGCACTCGTTCGCGCCTGCGCACACGTGCTGTGCGTTCAGGAAGCCGCAAGCAGCAGAGCAGCAGCTTCCGGCAGACGGACTGCACTTGGAGAGGGGGGTGAGCGTGCAGCCGGGTTTGCCTCCTTTGTTCTTGCTCGAGTAGCAGCAGCCGTCTGTGCACTGGGACTCGTGGTATCCGCAGTCACACTCCTCTCCCTTCTCGCGCACGTTGTTCCCGCAGAAGGGCTGCTGGTGCGCGAGGAAGCAGTTCTCCTTGTCGTGAAGACCATGGACGACGGCATGCAGCACCCGGCTAATGGATCGCACGCTGCAGCGCGAGAAGCGGCGGTTGTTCGGCTGCAAGCCCGTCGTCGCCCTCGCGTACATGATAAAGTTGCCCTTGGCGCCACCCGGGGCGCACTCGCGCGATTCGTCGTGCGGAGAGCCGAAGCTGTGGCCAAACTCGTGCGCTACTGTGATCTCGCTCACGGCCTGCGAGACTTGCCCACCATACAGGGAGAAGGTTACCACTCCGCAGTTGAGCGTCTGTTTCTTTAGGCCCTGGCGTGTGTTTATCGACTTGTACTTCTCGCAAACGCCTCCGACCGTCCTGCCCGGGTGTCCGATGTAGGCAAGGCCCAGCGTGCCCTCGCCCAGGTCCCGATTAGTCCACACGTACGAGAGGCAAAAATCGTCGTGACTCTGGGAGGAGTACAAGGTCAGCATCACGTTCGCGTCTAGGTCGTTGCGACAGAACGGGTTGGAGTTACTCCTTGTATGGAGGGGGTCACAGGAGCTAGAGTCGTTGATCCTGAGGTCCTGTAGCACGAATCGAATGCCAACAATACCTTCGAAGTCGACCTGTGAGTAGATCACATTGGTCGAAGTTATGTGAGCGTTCACCAGCGAGGTGATGCGCGCACGGGCCGTGCGGTCGTCAACACCTTCGGCATAGAACTTGTATAAAGTGTGGTCCACGGAAATCTGTAGGTGGCAAAGCCGTCGGTTGGAGGCTTCCTGGTGTCCTATCCGGCCTGGAGGCGTTCGGTGTCGGGTTACAGGCTCCTGCATCCCTACTCCCGGATACTCCGCGATGTCGGGTGATCGTCTGATACGGCCGCCCCGGTGTTGGGGAGAGCGCCAGGGGCTGCTTGCCTGGTGCGAGTGCAGGTCGACCTCCTCGGTAGCCAGGTGTTTCTGCAGGCGATCCAGTCCACAACCACCGCGTGTTCCCTGCAGCTCGGGCGGCAGACGAACGTCCTCGGCCGCGTAGACGATAGAGTGCCCCGACTGTGGCGACAGTGCCGGGTACCTCCAGGCCGGCTCCACGTAGAAGACACGCCCGTCCCCCGTGCTGATCCGCCCTTCAAAGACGCCGCCCAGTATGGAACCGAACGCGTGGCTGCCCGGGTCGCCGTACACGTAACCGGAGACCGCGTGCAAAAGGTCGACCTCAACCGGCCCCGAGGACGCTCTCACGATGAAGTTGTTGGAAAATGCGGACAGGTCTGGGCTGAGCACCAGGTGGAAGTGCCTTCCGCGGGCATTGAAGCGGATGTGCCTGGTGACCCGACGTGTCGGCCGTGGCGCGTCTGATTCTTCTAGCGCTAGAGTTACGGCTCGCTACTTGGACAGGGTACGACAGCAGCTCGTAGTTGCGGATGAATGGGCCAAGTTCTGCTGCGCCACTTCTTGCAGGGAGATACAGCAGTACCAGGAACAGCTTCGTGAAGAGGTCTTTTTTACATTCACCCCTCGGAGCTATTGTCTCGTTCCTGGCAGTCATGGCTGTTGCCGCCTTGAATAAGCGGCCAGGGAAAGAGCGTTGGGCTACGGTGAGGCGTTGAAATGGTGGTGGTGCCAAAAGAAATGGCTCAAATGCAGTTCGAGACCCTGGGAGCTTCGTTCTTCTCTTTCTTCCTCGCCTGAATATTCGACCTGAATTCTGACGGCTTCGAATAAGCTGATGATGATTGTAGAGGGCCTCATTTGTTCGCACGTGCTTAATAAGCACATAAGGCACGAAGCAGTGATCCTTTTGGTTCATTGAAATAAAAAGTACCGGGAGAAACGTTGCCGGCAGTTCCCCGGCAATCCCGCCCCTGGGCTCCAATGCTGCCGCTGCCGGAGATGTCAACTTTAACGTTGGGGTCAAGTTATCGAGCTTTGCAAAGTTGAGGAGAAGGTGATTGGTACTGATAAAACGAGTCGGCCGATTTCGGCGGGCAGTTCGAACTTGTCACTTTGTTCAGCGTAAGTTCTTGGCTGCCTTTGTACTTGCACAAGGATAGAAATGATTAGCAAAATCAAGATTCGCGGCAGAATGGTCAAGTTACATGCGCGCCACATCTTACCGATTTTTTTCGGTAATCGAATACACGAACAGTACTAGAAGTCAGCTCGGCAAACTTCTTTTCCCCACTTAAATTGCATCCCCTCGGAGCATTGCTCCCGGGGCAGCATGCTGTTGCCGCCAAAAGACCTGCCCAGCGCAAAGTGCATTCTCGGTGAGGCAGCATTGGCGCCCAGGGCAGACGCCGGGATGCTGCAAAGCTCCTTTCTTTTTTATTTCCAGGAGCATAGAGAAGAGATGCTAAAGCGAGGTGGACTCTTCGCTTCTCGGAGCCGCCTCGTCGTCACCCATTTTCGGTTAAAGAACGTCTTTCGTTGCTGGGAAGGAGCTGACTGGGTTACCAAAGGCCAGTTTTTTTTAAACTAAACACAGTTGTATTTCATTTTCATTGCCCTTTGAGAAGAAAAACAGCCTATACAGCATTGGAGGGGTTTAAAAACGTTTGTTTTTTAGTAAACGCACCTTTGTGTTGATTTAAAGGTGCCGTGTAACGCAATAGAAGTTTGGTCGATTTGAAAAAAAACGAGCTTTTGTTAACTCCCTCAGCTCAATTCCAGCAACGAAGGACGTTTTTAAACCGTAATATGCTTATAAACATTGAAAACCGACCAGATGTAGGGGAAATCCCCAAGGTGGAGTAAGTTTCTGCGAAGGAAAGTTTGACACCCACCTAATTGCAGCCATACGGCTACAAAGAAAAGCTATACAGCTTTCTCGGAAACTTCGCAGTTGAAGAAAAATTCATTCTGGTACAGGATTCGAACCGGGACCTACCGCTTAACCGAAGCTGTCGCTCTACCAACGGAGCTAACCAGGAGGCTAGTCGTTTGTTGCGCGAGAGCGAATTGATTCAACAATTCGAAGTGAAGGACTGGTGTTTTTCTTCAACTGCGAAGTTTCTGAGAAAGCTCTATAGCTTTTGTTTGTAGCCGTATGGCTCCATTTAGGTGGATGTCAAACTTTACTGCACAAAAACACTGAAAACGTTCACATTTCGTGCTACAGTGACGGAATATTAGCAGAAGTGATGATTTTTCGTCAGTCTGCACTGAATTTTCACTAACAGAGCTAATAATCGAACCAACTCTGGTAACACCGTCCGTGTCCAGCATATTAAATTTAATGAACCCCCCCCAAAATTTTTTTTAACTATAACCTACCAGCCCGAAATTAGCGACCATTCCTTATTAAGTATTACGTTGAGCTTGCCAGAATACGCGTCGCCGAATTCAAGAACAACAATTCGTGATTATGCAAAATCCAACTTTGTTGCCATTCACAGTGCCCTAGAAACGTTTATTGATCAGTTTACAGCCGATTTTAATGAACGCTCTGCAAAATCCACAGTTCAATTGGCTCACACATTCCACAAACACCATCACCCCAAATTGTAATTTTCTGTGGTTCAACCAAAAGCTAAAGCGATCTGAAAACAAGAGGTGCCGGCTCTTCTAAAAAGCACAATCATCCGGAAGGCCTGAAGCTTGGTCAGGGCTCCGAGAGCACACCAGAACGTTTAAACCAACTCTTAAATAGGATAAAGGCAAATTTGATTCCGTCACTTTATCGTCCATGCAAACAAATAATCCGAAGCATTTTGCTATCATCGTGAGCAAGACAGACAGATCGCCAATATCTTCACATGACTCTGGATTATCTCCTGTCATACCCATTCAATGTTCTTCAGAAGGGAAGAACATTGTTTATAAGCGCTTGTTTATAAGCACTGGAGCGGCAATGAACTTTTTGTTGAAAGTCAGCGCTTGTCCCGTCTACTCCACGTCCCGTGTTTTTATTTAGCGCTTGTTTTCCGTGTGACCATTCAATGTGCCGACCTAACGAAACATTCAGGCAAGCTTTTTCTTCCATCAATAACGAAAAATTAATTTTTACCAGACTACACTATATATGCTTTCAATGGATCCACTGACGTTTGACTTCGATGGCACTGTCAGAATAATTGAACGCCTCTATGGCCAGGATAGTGGGGCATCGCCTCAAGCTTCGCAAAACTGGTACCGTGTGGCGTCCATAGTCGAAGACACTTTTCTCTTCTTCTCGCTTCTCTCCTCCCCCCCCCCCCCCCCCGCGGTGTAAGAAGCAGGAACCGTGTCCGTGTCCACTCCCTCGCGATTGTATCCCTGCGTGGGCAAGCTTTCCTCCATAGATATTCGCCGATATAGGACAAACAAAATCCCGCCATCTCCACGAAGTGAATGATGATGAGAGGGGTGAAGCTGAAATGCTTATCTGTAAAACCGTGAAACATTCGCCCACACATCATATAAAGACTCGACACGTCAAGCTTTCCACCGCTCCGTTGACAAGCCTGTCGACGACGTCGATGTTTGTGGTGTTTATGTAGGGCTTGTTTGGGACGATGAGAATCTCCATGGGTAAGTTGGCGAATTCGGTGTGAGACATTTTAGCCACGTTGACCGTCGCCTTCTGCAGAGCGTCTTGTGTCGCATACCCCCGGTACGTGTCTTTAGCTCGCAGGCGACGAACGACAACCTCTTCTTCTTCCTCTCCTCCTTGTTGGGTAGCAACGAACGCGTTGAACGTTTTGACCTCTTCGGCCAATCTTTGGTTGACCAATCCCTAGGGGGGTCCTGCCGCAATCATCATCATTCCGCCGTGTATGGCAGCAACGAGGGATGGGACAGAGCCCGAGCAAGAGTCTTGAGCTCGCAGGCGACGAACGACAACCTCCTCCTCTTGTCCTGCGTTCTGCTCGCTGGTTTCCCCTTTTCTGGGCATTATGAACCAACTAGCCCAGCAATTCACTCTCCTGACAACCTCTTCTTCTTCCTCTCCTCCTTGTTGGGTAGCAACGAACGCGTTGAACGTTTTGACCTCTTCGGCAAATCTTTGGTTGGCCAATTCCTAGGGGGATCCTGCCACAATCATCATGAATCTGCCGTGTACGGCCATGACAGGGCCCGAGCAAGAGGAGCTTCGCCCCTAAAATGGCTGTGAGTTAGCTCAGCTAACCTTGGATATGCAAAGCAAAAGCTTGGCTTAGTCCTGTTGAGTCTTGTTTTCAGTTGGTTAACCCTTGGTGTAGCAGTATAACCGACCACGGCTCTACGCCCTTCGGTACCGTGCAATGCTCACATAAGGAGGCCCGCCTCGCTTTCATTCGCGGCGAACGCGGCGTTCCTCTTCACCGGGCGCACAACGAATAACGTAGCCCGAGCGTTGGTAGGCGTGGTGCGTGGTAGGCGGCTGGGGTTCGTCGGCTGCAGATTAGCTGAGCGCTTGAAACCACGGCGGCCGCCACCGCCAGTTGCGCAGAATGACTGAAACGAGTCCTTGTGCGCAGCGCCGAAAACGAGCCCGGCGAATCACGCGACGCGCTTCAAGGGGTGTGTCGTAGGGGGTGTGTCTGCGGTCAAAAGGTGA
>CM023456.1:96985441-97205441 GCA_013339765.2 Haemaphysalis longicornis
CTACCATTAAAACCGTTTTGCGAAACCCAATCAGAATTCCAATGCCTGTATGTGCAGATTTTTTTCTTTTGTACTGTTAACGGAAACTTTACAGGGAAAGCAAGAAGAAACCATGTACAGCAGATGCCTCCAAGTGAACTCCTTGAAATACGGAAACTCAAAAGACGCTGGCCAGGAACGAGGAAATCGTTTTGTAAACAACCGCTACCGATTTTCGCTCACAGCGACGAAATTTCATTTTTCTGACCGATGAAGCTTTCGTTTCGACAACTAATAATGGCGACCATTTGACGCATTAGGTTCAGCAACCTGGAGCGGAGATGTATAGATGTAGCAACGTGTCAGCATTGCCAACTTTGCACGCAATTAAGTAATTCCACCCGTCTGCTGCGCGCAGACCTTCTTTTGCAAGGCTCTAACTCTGGAGCCACGCAACCAAAAAAAAAAAAAAAAACTTTACCATCTCTTTCTAAAGAAAGCTGAGAGAACGACTAAAGCTTTCTCGCATCAAAACCGTGCAAAACCTGCGTCAGAACATTCCTTGAAAATGCTAGCAACCTTTGCCGAAAGTGCGTCCGATCGGTCGTCAAATTTCCGAAACCGAAATCGCGAACAAAGAACGAACCCATGTGAGGATTTCTCTCGCACTAGGTAAACGCGTCTATGAACGATGTAAATGTATACCGATACGTGGTTTATAAGATAAAGGTATAGTATTGTAATCCTCCTTAATCATCGATGCGTGGATTGTCTCCTGTAGAACCAATCATTTTTCGCGATTTTCGAGTAACCGTTTTGGCAAAATGGAAGCCCGGTTTCACGCACGTGCCGTGTGTCCGGAGATCTTATCTGAACTTTTCGTTCGACCAACAGGTTTATGTGGAAATGCATTAGTCTCTTGACAGGGCGCCATCGATCACATCAAGAAAGCTTTCGCTTTAAAAGTTGGTGAAACGGGCGAACGTTTTAAACACAGGCAAATGACCGACGGAGGAACGCGGTTAAGACATGTTCATTATCATTCGCTTTTCCTTTTTTCACACCGGTATTCTCGGTACAGGCCACGGAGGCAGATCGCAAACACGAACAATCCGTCGTGCCCTCTGTTGGCTTCCGCCGTGTCCATGCAATCCCGAAGGGCTGGAGCCATGGCCAATCACACAAGCGAAAGCGTCTACAGCACCACCGGCGCGATTAAAAGCTAGGAGCCGTGCTGACCGCGCAAACACGGATCCCACAGCGTAGACGTAAGTGCGGAAGCCCCTTCTGCGATGAAACAAGAAAGTGCGTCCGCGCCGTAACTTTCGCTGCCGCGCTATATGACCCGGCCGCCAGCATCGTAAAGTGACGCGCACACTGGCCTCGCGGCATTCCAGCAGTTGCTCGCTGTGGTCCCGGTTCTCTACTTTTCCTTTTTACCTTCTTAAAACATTCCGAATATCTTTACTCTCCTTTTTAGTACTACTTTATACTCGTCTCTGTGTGCACCTCTCACTCGAGAGGCACATGCAAGAGTGGACTCCGAGGCAACGTGCATGCAAGCTTGGTATGTGCTTGTTCGCGGTGGGTGGGTATATTTGTCGAAGGTCCTTGCTCTGTACGCTTCCGCTGCTGCGTTTCTTTTTCTTCTTAGATATTCTTTTTTCTGCGGTTTGTTTGCATCCCTTTAGGTCTTTGTGCTTCAAGATTCTCGGCGTGCCCGAGACCTTTACTTTCTGTGTGCGTTCACCCCGAAGAAGCCCCTTACAGGCACGTTCCGGCTGTTCACGTTGCGGACAGAGTCTCGGCATACAGAACTTCACGACTTCGCTGCTCGCCCTGCCCTCTTCGTTCTTTCCGCTGCCTCGGGAGAAGTAAGAGCGGAACGAAATCAAAGTTTGCAGCCTTGCGAAGAAAATCAAGTAAATCACGCATCCGCCCCGACGGAACTACCGAATAAAAGCAGATAAGAAAAAGCACGAAGGCAATAAAAATCTGGCATAATGCCGGCCGTTCTTCACGAAACGCTACCGCATAAAGCCCTGGTTTAGTAAGAGTGAAAGCATACGTGCCGTGAGCGACTTCACTGCCGGCCATGAAGTCGTGTACATAAGGTGGAATGAGTCTCCTCAAACCCCATTCCCTACACGTTGTATGCCTGAATACACAAACCTCGCGGCGCCAGATCGTGTTTCTTATTACCCCTGAGTAGATGCCAGATTTTGCTGCCTCGTGCTCCAATTTCGTCTTCGTTCTCCATCGTTATCGCAGCGTAGCGACTGAATAACGATTCTTATTTTGTTTTAAAACTAAATTTTATGAGTGCGTGCTTGTTAACACATATCTTTACATGGACATCGTCATTAGGTCAAGTTGGTCCCAACTGACATATTGCGTTGCCCCCCGGAAAAAGGTCGGCAACTTCTAAAAAAAAAAAAGAACGAGTGAAGGAAAAGCGGAGGGAACGTTGACGCCGATCAGGATATGCACGCAGTCGTACTCTCGCAAGTTCGCACAACATGAAATGCGCAATATTCGTATACGCAGACCGAATTTCGATGGAAAGAGAAGACGCAAAATCAGCTCGTACGGGCATATCTGCGCACATATACTGAAGTTGATCGGCAGGAGTTCGCTATACAGAACACAGGGCGGTGAATGAGTTATTGTGCACCACTGGGGAGCCAGACGTGGCCTATGGTTGTCCGCACGTGTGAGCCCGAAAAAAAAAAAAAAAAAAAGAAAAAAAAAAAGCAACGGCGCCCACATTTGCATTTCCCACGAAAAGGCGAGCGCGAAGATGAGAGCACGCGTTAAGTTTACATCAGGAAACTCTCGCTGCAAGTCGCCTTACGCCTCAGGCAGTCGTAACTCAAGCGTCCCACTTCGAACTACACAGTGTTCGCCTCGCAGTGCGCACGACTCTTTCAATAGGGTTGGAGATGTCATCTAACGCGTCCTTCCTCGAGTACGTCCTGCGACACGGACGACAGAGACATCGTGCTTACACGCGGAAAGATGCGTGAAAAAAAAGGAAAAAAAAAAAAAACGAATAAAATAAAAACAAGGCGTCGTTGTCACGTTTTCAGTGTCTACCTTATCCTGTTATAACGCGTATCACGGTTGCCCGTTGAAACAAACGCATCCCGTGAGGCTTCCTATAGTGACAAGGAATGCTACACACGGTCGGAGCACGTGCCCGATCACTATCGGGCTGGCTGATCACGGAACGCCAGCGGAGTTATCCTTGATTGCTCGCGCAACGAGGCACGTTTTTTTTTTTTTTTTTTTTTTTAATGCAAACGAGCAAAGGTTGCGTCTCGTTCGATCTCCGATAACCTCGCCTGTTCCTGCGTCGGACGGTGTCAACAGTTTCGCGTCCGCAGCAGGCACGTGCGCCGCTCCTTCCTTCCTCTCTCTCAACAGCAGCTGGCGCGCGCATGCCGAGTCGTAGTCAGCCCGTTCGCTCGCGTCGCGGCCCACTCTTCGCCGTAACAGGTGCGTGATAGCAGCGCCTCGGTGGGGCGTACCACGGAAGGGATGCACGCTGCTTGCGCATGCGCGCTCTCCCCCCGTACTGCTCCTACTTACGAATGCGCGCGCTGCAAAAATAATAGCGGCTAGCGGTCGTTGTCTCGTGTTTCAGTCATGCGTTGCTCCTTCCTCCTGGTTGACGCTCGTGCCCACGTTGAACAAACGCATCGTGTCTGCTACTCCAGCATCACGGAAGAAGCGATGGAAGCAACACTGCCTTAATCAGTACGGGCTGGCTGATCACGGCCCCAATGCTCTGCATTTACTCGTGTTCCCCTCGCGCAACGGAAGGCGCGGGAATTTTTTTTTTTGTTTCTGGTTCCTCCGGTGTCCCCGATAGGACGTCCCGCCGGGAAAGGAACCACTCTGTTTGTGCCCCCCGCTTTTCCCACGTCAACTGGAGTGCGAATAGCACACCACACGGACGACAATGCCCGTGCGCATAACAATGGATACGGCCACGATCTGAGCCAGAGAGACACTTAGCTCACCATAGAGTTTCTCCTACGAGGTTTACACAGTGAGTTCCCAAGCTCCCCTTTACAACTAGGCCTCGCACAATCCCATTTAATAAATTATTCTGCTACTACTACTATTCATCGTCCCCCGGTTACTCCACCGTCGATTTATTTCACTTTCTGATGCTTCCAGTGGCGGTTACGTGCATTAATTTCACGGCCTACCAGGCGAGCCATCGGAATTTCAGGTGATTAATGTTTTTTGTTCTAGCGAATAACCCCTCATTATAAAGAGGTCCCTGGGACACGAAACTGACTTCGTTATAATCGGCAATTTGTTTAAAGTGATTTGCTTTCCCTGGACTCGGTTGAGCCCGTAAAAAACTGCTAATAAAGCGAGTTCGTTGTACCCTTTGTTATAACCACGAAGGGTACAATTTAGGCGCACTCACGATCACACACACAACGACTAAGAGACAATACAAACGCTAACAGGCAACCATGAAGAGGCTTATAAATCCAACTGCGGTTTGTCGCCCCTCATAACTAAGACAAGCAGACGCACGCGTTCAAAAGATACAACCACTCCGGTGGATCCCTCTGTGCCGCATAACACTGCTCGGCAACGCAGCCAGCTCACGAAAAATGGACTTATTTGGCCTGGGAGGTTCCGCATGCTGGTCAGTCATGCGGCACCTCCAGTAATTTCATCCACTAATAGCAATAAACATTTAATGAGCGAAGGTAAAAAGTCGTAGTCGAGGCATTTCTCGCCAGGCGCAGGCAAACTTTTCTCAGCCAACCACCACAGTAAGAGCGGCGATAAGAACACTGCAACAAAAAAAAAAAAAAAAAAAAAAAAAAGGAGAAAGATGGACACACATCGAATCCTCGTCGTTGAGCATATATCGGCGGTCGCCGTGGTCACGCTTCGTTCACGCCGATCAATAACGACTGGCCGATTAAGCGGCGCAGCACCGATATATACCTAGCTGCACTGCCGCCCCGGCGGAGGATGTGGCCCACATCGAGAATCGCTAATCCCGGACCTCTTCCTGTCCCTGCTTAAAGGCGTTCGCTTCCCGTCGCGCGTGGTTCCCGGGAAAGCCGGCCCTAATCTGCGAAAGCTGACCGTGCATTTGGCAGTTCCGACATTCGAGCTAGATAACCCGGAAAAAGTCGTCCTGACCACGGCGACCTTCCTGTTTACACAGTGCACGCCCGAGGATCGGAAGTTAGGAGGAAACGAATAGGAGTGCGCTATCGGTCGCGTGGGAACGCTTAAGTCTTTCTTCTCGCACGAAATCGTCGAGCTCCGAACACTGCAGCGCGTGTGAACCGGTACAGTGTGCGTGACTTCGCAGAGAAACGAAGGGGTCCAGTCGTTTTCCCAGCATTATGTGACTAGCCCACTTTGTAACAAAATCTAAACTACGCTAATCCTACTTCGAAATTCCTGGAAATCAAGCAATGGGGTGCTTTAGATTCATGAAACTGCGTTATCGTGATCGTGTCTTTATAATCGCTACCGCCATACCTGCCCTAGCGTTTGGGCTTTTGGATGCGTGTACCGCGTGTACTGAGAGCGTGCAGGCATGCCGGGACGGGCCGCGGTCGCCCTTTGAAATGGTCTCCCGGAGCTTCAAAAAATCTTGATGTTAAGAGTGTCTTACACGCCATCGTGTTTGCGTGTCCTTTCTGCCGATTGAACCAGACCGGTTAAACGATACGCTTAAAGAACGCTAGCCCTCACCTTCAACTACGCGTTACTGGGGAATACCCTGTATTGCTATTTTAATGCTCAACGTAATGCAACAATAATGCTCCCAGAATAAAAGTTATGGCCGTGTGCGTGGTAGGCCTTTGGTACACAAATACGCATCCAAAACAGGATCATGCATACAAGAATACTCGCACGCTATCCACAGACTGGTCGTCAATATACCAGCAACAGAACCTGACGCATTTGCAGTTGCGTATACAAGACATAGGGACCCAAGCTCCGATTTGCGTTCATTTTGACTGATGTGGAGTGCTTCAGCTTCCCTTTGTTTCGTAAGCAGCGGAAAACTGATAGGTCCCTTACCGAACTGACTGCACTAACCATGACGCCACCGTTTGGCAATGCCCACTTTCCATACACCGCTGTGACGAGGAAACTACAGGGAGTGGTTCCCTCCTGCTATCCCGCCTGCCTATCTCCTCCTCCCCCCTCTCCATCCGCCTACTCCTCTACCAAGGAACAATATCCTCCCTCAAGTGGAGGTAAGCGGACGACGTGAAAGCGTGTAAGCGGCAGATACGCCCATTGGACGGACACCAGTCTCCGCTGCACGGCCCGAGCCAAAGGTCCCACAGAACAGTCCTGCCGCCGGCTCGCTCGTGTCCAATCCTCACGCCAAGGGCACCGTTTCGCTTCGCTTCCGTCCTCCCGGGTCCGGTCACGAAGAGACGCCGCGTGCAGCTCTCAGTCGATTGCGCGCGCCAACTGATCCAGCTCATTCGCCTGTATATACGAGCGGCTCCCACACAGTTGCTTCGGCTGCCCTGTTACGTGCATGCACGCGGGGAGCTCATTGCGAGCGCGCGTATGTACGCGGCGATCACCTTTCTCTCAGCGTATACACCGCCCACCGGCTCCCCTGCTTCTGTAACGCCGGGCAACAATCGGGCCGTTCTCCCTTGTGGGGCAGAGTCGTGAGAGACCCTCCTCCTGCTTCTGCTGGACGCTGGAGCATAGTGAAGAACAAGTTGTAACCGAAAGTTGCTCCGAGTCCCCATGATTTGCTTCCTGTTGTTGCTCCATTTGCCAGCCCGTCCATGGAGCCGTTGCGCATGGAGCGGCGTTGCCACAAGACACTCATGCCTGGGTGAAAGCTGAATATCTTGTTTCCCTTTTCCGTTTTTTTGGGATGGAATTAACCAGCGATGCATGCTACTCCAGATTTGCCGTGTACATACGCAGGAATCGATCACAATCATCAGGGTGGCCGCTGCTCAGCACGGTCACGTTCCTTCTTGTTGGAGCGGTGCGTAAGCGTGGGGTTCTGTATCTCATACACCGTGGTGATTCAGGGACTAAGCGTCAAGCTGAGTGAAAGGCCGCCGACAATTTACGGACGTTGCAATTTTCGTTAGAGGCAAATGGGCCTTCGAAAGCGCCCAAGTGAAACATAAAAAGCCACCACCAGGTGGATTGTGTACAGGTGCGTCCGCAAACTTCTGAGAAGTCCGGGAAAAGTACGCGGAATCTCGCAATTTACACTGCAATAGCACTGTAGGGTTCGGGTACGCTTTACATACGGGATCCCTCGAGGCCGCGGATGGGCGACGTGTTTCTGTTATTAACTTAAAATGGATACAATGCGCCCCTGATGACCGACCCAGCTGTAGCGAACTGGAAGACCCCCACAAGGTTTTCTACGAGGAATTCCGCGATCATTACATAATAGGCCTTGACGAAACACAGGGGGCTAGACATAAAAGTGCATTCCCAGCATGAAACTGCGTCCCCATGGGTGGGCTATGATGTATATATACACTGTCCACTCAATGAAAGTCACGACCTAAGCGCAGGGGTTGGGCGTGGTTGCTGATCGTCATCACAAGCGGTGAGCATCTGCGCCACAAGGACGACAGGCGCTGAACCTCAGCTCTATCTCTAAAAGAGCGTGGCTTGAGCGAAGTGCGCGGCCGTTCTTAGCATGAACTCGTAATGCTGCTCTGGTGCGCTGCCATGATAATGACTGTCTGTTTAGTTTTACACCGGCCTTATCATCTGATTCAGCGCCCCGTGAGAGACGTATGGTCCTGCTTGTACATAGCTGGCTTCATTGGTCATTTCCCATACCTTCCATATTCGTTCCTTTCTCTTTCTGCCCCAGCTCCCCCAGAGGGAAGTATCCCCAAGCTTTCTCAGCGACCTCCTTTAAAACATTACTCTCTCTCTCTCTCTACTTCCTCGAATTAGCGCAGCGGAAGTCCGGGTGATGCATGCCTTTTCGAAATATGGTCCAGCGGACAATCCTTGCGCGTCCTTTAACCTTGGCGCACAACTCCTTGAACACAGAACGTAAATCCTGTTCGACTGAACTGGGAGCGTTTCTTGTCATATAATCGGCGCGTTATCGCGGGGGCGTAGCATGTTCTGGAGTTCCGCTGCGCATGAATTGACCTGACGGGCGCGCCTGAGAAAACATGCGATGGCTACCGGTAAGTGGCCGTCCTCTGCGATTTTAAAATAATGAGTGGGCATTAGAGGGAGACACAAGGAGATCAAACGAACGTTATCTTCTTGAGGTTTCAAAGTCACGCACGTCATGTGCGTTCGATATTGCAACCTGCCAGTGCTCTGCCCAGGTATACTCGGTAGCGCTATTTGTCGAGCCGGACACGTGTAGCAGATACAAGTAACGAACAGGCGGAGTTCCTCAATGCATTTGTGTGCTAGTCACGCCCTCGCTGCGCCTGTGTGGGAATTGGACTGGTCACTTTATGTAGATGAAAACCTTCTCTAAAAGGAAAAAAAAATGCTCTAGTAGCACTGTGAGTTAGCGCTGCTCAGAACGATGCTGTATTGCAGCCTGCGGATACACTTTGATGATGCAGAGTATAAATTGATCCTGGATTGGACATTACTCCACAGTGGAGCTTTTGAAAAAAATCTGAAGTTGTTCAGCAGTTACACAGTTGGTGTCCCAGCTATCATGCACCAAGATTTAAAAAAGTAAAAGGCGTAACTCGAAAGAAACCAGATGCATAATGTTTGCAGTATTGTGAAGAAGCGGACAGTATTTTTTTCTTTAATGAGACTTAATTAACTAATTGTAATTAATTATCTAACTCGATAAATACGGTCCTAATCACTAAAGTGTCAATGAGCGGCTTGTAGGTACCCACGAGGGCATATAACTGCGGTATTTCAGCGATGAACTAATTGCGTACACATTTATTCTGACTGATAAAGGAAACCCGCGAAATGAAAAATACCACGTGAAGGCGGCCCCGCGCGTAACTTAAAGCACCGCCCTCAAACAGGCTGCCCTCGAGTTAGCCAGAATGAACACAGACAAAAGAAAGAAAAAAATCGCGTCCGAGTTTGTTCCTTATATGCAACACACGCGTCCCTCGAATCTTGCTGCTGGTGCTCCTTCCATGCATGCTATTATCAAGGTGATGCGCTGTTCTTCGGGCGGGTAACACGCGAAGCAGTTGCTTTCAATCAGCTTTGTTTGGGGACGCTGCTTTACAATGCGCGCGTAAGCGTCGTCACGTGGTATTTTTCATATTTGCGGTTTCCTTTATCAGACAGAATAAATGAGTACGCAATTAGTTCGTCGCTGAAAATAGCGCAGTTAGATGCCCTCGTGGGTACCTACAAGTGCCTCATGACACTTCAGTGATTAAGACAGTAATTCTCGAGTTAGATAATTACCGTAATTACCCGATTCTAACGCGCACCTTTTTTCCGGAAAAATAGGTCGAAAAAATCGCATGCGCGTTAGAATCGGATACGAAACCGAAACTGCCGAAACAACGGAAATTTCGTCTCGCCCATCGCCATCTCAAGATGGCGCCAAAACTTTTAGCAACGATTTTTCGACGCAGGAAGCATAGGCGCCAGGCTTTTCTATCGGCGTTCACATCAAATCGTCAAATCGTTCCACTTGCCCGCTTGATAACAGCAATGGCAGCAGCGGCTCTCGCGCGTTCAAAATGAGTGGTCGGCTGAAGCGTGCGCCTCTGGAGAAGTTCGCAGCATGGGCGTGCGAGGTGTGGGCCACGATCCCATCGATCATGGGTGAACGTTCGTTATGAAGTGTTGGCATCGCGAACGCGCTTGACGGCACCAAGGACGAGATGTTGTGGTCAACGGAGAGTCACGAGGAGGGAGATGGGTGCGATTACTTCGAGAAATAAATCGCCCGTTTATCTCGCATTCGTTTTTATTGCTCACAAAGTCCGTGCGCGTTACAATCGGAAGTGCAAGTTTTTTCAGTTTTTTTTGCCAGGGAATATGGTGCGCGTTAGAATGGGAATACGGTAATTACATTAATTAATTAAGTCTCATTAACGAGAACAATTTACTCTCCGTTTCTTCACAGTACTGCAAACATTATGCACTAGGTTTTTCTTCGAGTTCCGCAATTTCTCTTTTTTAAATCTTGTGCATGACAGAGGGACACCCTGTATATGTTTGATTAAAAACTAAAACACTGTCTTCTAACGGTATATGTATTATAGCTGAGGTGTCTTTGTGGGATGTTATATCATTATTGTCACTGTAATCATCATATTCATCGCATTTATTATCATCATCAACAACAACACCCTCCTCATCAAAACAACAGAAAATATGCACCCTCCGTCTAACGACGACGAAGGTTTTCGAGCGCGAAGCTTTCTCGCGAGGGATCCTTTGTAATCGCCTGAGCTTGGACTTCGACTCGCAGATGTTTGAACTTTGACTCTTTGTGCTGTCAATTTGACTCACACGCAGTTGTACTTTTGATCGCGGCGGCATTGACTTTGACCATTTTCCATTTGATTGCGCACAAAGAAAGCTTCGCGTTCAACCATCGTCGCCGTTAGACGGAGGGGTGCATGATTTTTCTGCTTAATTTTGCATGTCTATGCACCCCTCTCCAATTCCAAACTGCTTCGACCGCGTCGGAATGACGCAATCGGATAGACGGCGGCTTCATAATCCGAGAGACCTAGGTTAGATGCCGTGGCCACGGGAAGCGTTTTTTCTTTCACTTCACTCACGATCATCACCATCGTCAGAGAAAGTTAGCTTCGCTGCAGTGCGTTTTCGACGCGACATACACAATCAGTGCAATATAAAAAGATTCGCTTTAACTACACAGCAACAACAAGCAAGTAGTTTCCTGTAGGCGTTTCAGATGACTGTGTTGCAACTCACTCTCACGCTGGACATTCACGTGGCCACGTATTCTGAATTTTGAAAGTTGAGCAGCGACTACAGAAGAAAAATGCTCAGTAAATTACTTTGTGTGTGGTCACGCCAGTTGCTAGAACAATATAGATGTCAGTGCGAGAGCCGAATGTTCGACAGTGCTTATATCTCAAAGAACAAAAGAAGGAACAGTCAGTTATGTAAGCACACCTCTAATGTTCGGAGATGACGAATGAGGCCTCTACAATTACGTGACTTCTCGGACGAGCCCGCTTTCAGTTCGCAATCGTAATCACGAGCCTATACAGAAGCCCCCGTCGTGCATCCGTTACCGAATTACAGTCAGCATGCTGTACAATTCAGATCACTCGTGCCACAGCTAACCCAGTTTCTTCATTCGTCTGGCGAGTCTAATGTCTACAGCACGTAGTACAGCTTTCTTAACATCCACCAAGTGCGCACACTCGTCCCTTGTATCTCTTGATTAAGTATGACCCACTGTAGGAACGTACTACGTTCCCAAATGCCGATTTCGTCATCTCGTGCGTGAATCACTCCACGTGCTGCCAGATATCCCTGTACGGGGCTTGCAGGTAGCAATGACGTTACGCAGTGTGTAACACCCAGAGATGGCCCCACGTGGCTAGAGGCGCGTCCGCCAAGTCAGCAAGAGAACAACAACACCGGAGGAAGCATATCCGGACGCTGCCGCTCCAGCCTGAAAACGTTCTCTTCTCTGCGGGCTCTTTCAGCCGGGCGGCGAACGGCGGCACGTTCTCTCTCGGGCGTCGTGACGATCCGCCGCCGTACTTGAATGGACCCCTCCGTCGTCCTCGCAGGTAGAGAAATCGGCGTCACGGAAATCGTGGCTGTCCCACCTAAGATATCGCCGCCGCCTGGCTTCACGTTATAGCGCAGTGCGCTCTCCCTCTGCCCGTGCACCTCTCCAAACTGCCGGACCGGCGGTCTTATTTTTTTTCCTTTCGAGCACTCCATTCTCACCATCCGCTGCGCGCGTCATACTTTTCCTGCGCCTCTGGGCTTATACTTTTACACTATTACGCGAGCTGACAGCGGGCACAGCATGTGGAATCTCAATGTCTTTTTTGAAAACTATCCTGGAGCAGAGCTCCGACAGAACGAGTTGGAGGGGACTGGTGGAAACGGTTAGAATAACACGTCAGTCTAAAGTTCTTTTAAAGGGGTCCTGAAATACCTTCCGCCGATGCATGGATGTACATGTACCCAATAAAGCAATGTATTTGCAATCTCCTCCAGCAAGAATTTTGTTAAAGCGATGAGTATTAGTGAGAAATCGTAAATCAAAAACCGCGCATTATCGTCGCTCGCGTTTCCTCCTCCTTTCGACTTACTCTCCGCTGTTGACGGTGCGCGAGCCTTGCCTCCCATGATGCTGCGCTCCGCAGCGGTGACGTACTTCCGCTATTGCGCTGCCCAGACTGTCGTCTGCTACGGGCAAGCTTTGTTGACACCATGAATCCCGCACTCCGATCAAGGCTGGAAAAGCGAACGAAAAATCTGGCCGCATGTGTGCGGCGGCCTGGCCTTGCCCTTTCGCGGTGTACGTTGCTGGCGGCACATGACTTTTTATCGGCGACGAACTCGCAGCCGCACGGGGAGGGTCGTGCGCTCGTTCCCTTGATGCACCGCGCACTGTTTATCCAAAAAGCGCCGTATCAGATGTGGCCCGCTGGTGCCGGGTCTTATTTTGCGGTGGTGGTAATTCCTGCCGGCGGCATGTGAAAAAGTCATATTAAACCGATACAGAACCCGTGCACAAAACGCTTCAATCATGTGACCAGTTTAGCTTGGGGCGACGCGTGGTGGAGAGCGGCAACGTTGGCAAAACATGCTCCTCCGCGGCTCTGAGCGTTCTAGCGCTGGACCGAGCGCCATTCTTTGAAAATCTCAAACATCGGTTGCCTTGGCAACAAGGCACAAACCGCTCTAGAAGTCAGTTACGGTTCCCCGATCCCGGTTCAGCTCGGGGCCCCACCTCGCGACATGTGGGCACTGCAGGCGTACCACTCACTCCCATTGGGAAGTGCGAGATGCGTTTGGCATTTACAGGAGGCGATGGTGTGGGTGTTGTGGACGCCTTTGTTTCGCGATGAAATGCGACGTTGTGCTTCGCGGGTGGATAGTGCTTCCATGGTCTGGATTATCTTTCTCGAGCGACGTACGACTCAACCTGGCATGGGGTATGTGCAGTGTGCGTGGCTAAAAGCCATCTCGGCTTGGGCGCCAGGGTTAAGTGACTTGCTGTTCGTCCCCGCCCAGCGCGCGCGCGAGGTGAGTACCGAATTTACGACGGGCAGGCGGCAACCCATCCTCTGTCAATCGTGGTTCAGACTTTCAACGCATGTTGTGACGTTGGTTCGTTAGAAACGCATCTTCTGGATTGTTTTGAAGTTGTATAAAATGTATGCGTCAAACCCGGGCCTTCGGCTCAAGGCGTTCTCTGCGATTGCACGAAAGAAGGTCACGGGGCTTCAACGCTTTATGGAACGTACTCAGATAAGAGAATATCCATGTCATGTTATGGCCGTGTTGCATTCAATACAAACGGTTAAGCGTTTGTTTACACTGTTTTCGTTTGTCGTAAATGCCCAAGCACTCCGGCCCACTCTGCTGGCAGATCAGCCGGCGAGCCGACGCTGAGCAGACGACTGATCTCTTTGCCGGAAGTTGGTTAAAAAAAGCCGCCCAATAGCAGGATGTCTAGCTCATGACGAACATCTGGGAATCGATGATGTAGACATGTGAAGATGGCGGCGTCAAAAAACACGAAGGAAAGGGTGAGAAAAAAACGACAAACTTTGCAACAAAAGTGTGAGCTTTCCGCTGCGCGTAAAAGAATAATACTTGGACAGAGGAGTGACGACCCAATCTAACGGTTGCGCTAGTTCATTTAGTGTGCTCAAAATGCCTTTAGGGCCCCTTTAACTGTCCCTGGAACAGTCGCTGCGTAAAATGAACTGGCTGATGGTGTTAAGTACTACAGCCATCCTATCTGCTGTTTTCATTGTGTTTAATCTGGGTGCTTCAGTGAAATGTTGCTTGTTCTTTTGTTCGGCTTTGTTGTCAACTGCAAAAGTGTCGAAGTTCGGGCTTGTGACCCGCGTTGATAAAATCCCTGTACCCTGGATTGCGGTGGTGTAAATAAATAAATAAATACATAAATAAATAAATAAATAAATAAATAAATAAATAAATAAATAAATAAATAAATAAATAAACAATGCCCAATGTTCATTACAATGAAGTTCATTGAAGTGAAACTTTGTTGTATATTGAAACATATTTCTTCGGATTCTTGCAAGGGTCGTAATTTTATTTTGAACAGCCGAGTCAAAGACCAAATTTACGGAACGCATCATTAAAGAGAGAAACAAAGGAGGGGGAAGATAATAAAATTTATTTCCGACCCAGTACTCCCGGTCAGCTTGCCATCTTACGGGAAATTTAAGCGCTTTCGTGATAGGCGCATGAAAATCAGCTGCGTAGAATATATATGACCGGCGTGATGTTACGACCCCAAGGACGGTAGTTCTAGATTAGTTCTTTTTTTTTGTTTTTCGCATCATCTAAATGTTGCATTTTTGCAAGCCATTTTCTCGTGGCAATGCCAATCTAAGGAATTTTCTACAACCGCGATGGGGTCCTGTAGCCTCACTCAGTAATGCAACGAATTGTAGCCCTTGTGAAGGCAGTTCCACCTCCATAACCCACGGCGAAAGGAATTCTATGTGATTTAGAGCTGTAAAATTTCTGATCACGGCTTCGGTGAGCTACCCTTCTTGACTATACCGTTCTTTTCTATCCTTCGCCGTCGACAGCAATGCGCAAACTTCCGATGCGAGTACCTGTTCCCGAACACATGGAACATTAACGCGAGAAGTGACAGGTCAACCCACCAAATTACGCTCTCGGCATAATAAGCACCCACATATATTTATTTACCCACCTACCTACCTAAGACGCAGCTAGGAAGCCGCAAAGGAACCGCCGCTCCACTCGGACACCGTCTTTCGCGCAATCACATCGGGAGCGCACACCCTCCGCAGAAGGAGTAAAGACCCGCCTACATCTACCATACGCGCCCATAGAGAACGGGTCCATATAATCGCACTCGTGCGGCGCCTAAAATCCCGCGCGTGGCGTCAACGAAAACGGCAGGCTGACGCCTAGGGCGTGTGAATAGCGTGCGAATAGTGTCACTCCCGTCTTTGTGCGAGTGCCACCGAAGAAGAAAGGAGAGTCACTGCTGTGCCAACAGAGGCGAGGCCAGGCGACGGCGTATAAATATCTGCCTCAAGCACACTTATTTCTTCATACGAACGCGCGCTTATTTTTGTACGTAGGCGAAGCAGCAGTATAGGCTTTACTCAGCGATGACGCGCGTCTGAATAAGTGCGCACAGTAGGGCCGTGGTCAGGAAGAGAGCCACCCCACCGATCACGAATGGGAACTCGTTTGGCGCCGCGCGTCCGTTCTCCCAGTGTTGTTTTGCGTTCGTGCGCCTGTTGTTGGCGTTCGAGTTATAAGCGGATATGTGCACACCGGCGTGTATCCTTTGCCCATTTTCGCGGGAGCGCGTATCCACTGGCACGCACAGGGCGCGCCGTTATGCCTGCCGATTTCGTACAGCCGATCTGTAGCGGCAGGGCGCTACTATTCTTTGGACATAAAGCGAAACCTGCACGAGCGAAGGTTGGCAATCTTCGGTGGAATCGTTGGTAATGGGGCCCTGATCTCGCGCAGTAATCGCCGGCGTCATTCGTAACGCGCACCGTTATTCTTAGTCGGCTCGGTTGCGTAAAACTGTGCCTACCGATCGCCTGATAAATAAATTCGCGAGCTGATTCTCGTGGACGCTATCGGTGGGGATTAAGTGACCCAGCCTCTGAAAGAGACGTCAGGATGCCCCGAGAGAGATTCTTGAACGGCGATCGGAGGGCGGGGACGATAGGGTGTGCCTGGTGTTATTTAGGCCCACTCGTAACTCCACGCGAGCATGGAATGGGGTTGAGGCTGCTTTCAGTAGCTACCTTCAGAACCCGGTAAGTTGGAATGGGTAAAATTTGGCAGCCAAAGAGGCAGTGCGTTATGAATGGCAGCGATGAGTAAGCGACAACATCGTTTAAACTTTCCAAGAGAGCTCTCTCAGGCACAGGTATGTTCGCTTTTCGCGTCGGTGGAAGTTATTGTCGCTGTAGGAAGAAAACACCGCCAGCGTCTTTGGACGCAGTGGGAGAGCCCTTGAAAACGCCGTGTTGTTTTTGAAACGCTGAGTCGATATACGGAGTCCATAGTACAATCCGTACATTCGAATGTTATTGGTTTAGGCGATACCATGAAACGGAAGAAAGATTTGCGTTTTTTTTTTTTTTTGAGAATGTCTCCAAGACGAAACCGTGACACCATACATTGCTAGCTTGCTACGAGAAGAAATACCACAAGCACGATACATGAGACACTCTGCCTGAAGTGTTACGCCATTTGCAGAACGCATGTGTACCAGGTTGTCGATGTAAACCATGGCAAACGTTCAAAGCCCTGGAGATCGAGCAGAACGAAAAGCGCAGCCATATTTTTGCCAAACTTGACGTCAAGAAAAATGTAAAGAGTTCCCATGAACATCGTTCGTACTTCGCAAAAAAAGGAAAAGAAACCAAAATGTGAAGTGAATTAGAGAAATTTACCCAAGATAGAAATAAAAACGAGCTCTATATATACTTTGTTAAGGACTTAATTTACGACCAACAAGCGCTACTCCCGTTCCCACCTTCACTTCTTCCTTTTAGGACCGAAAAACAAAAATAATACAGCGATTATTTCCTATTTCGCAATTTCGTTTCCCAACCCTACTTCATTACAACACCTCTGCTCCCTTAAGCACGCCCACAACAGAATGCCTCACTACTCCGCTTTTTCCTACCATCACAGAGAAATTTGAACAAACAAGAAAAGAAAACGCAAATTGGCGGAAAGGAGAATGAAGTGCAAGTCGGATTATCGTCATTAAGTTTCGGCGCTCCGCCCTGGAGTAGGCGAGCGAACGTGTGTACGAGCTGCGAACAGTCCGTGCGTAGACGCGTGGGTAAACCGCCCGACGGCAACAATGGTGGCGGGGCAATATCACCACCACCAGGGAGGGGAGGCGGCGAATGCGAAAATGTCAAGGACGCCTCTGTAACGCGCGCGAACCGTGGGAGAAAGCACCCGACATCTTCAATGCCGCGGGAGAATGCCCCCCTCAAGAGTTCACGGGAGAACGCCGACGAACGGGCGCAACAACACGCCGTAGGAAACGGAGAGACAGATCTCGGGATGCGTGCTTTTGTGTGCAGTCACGTACACTGCAGTTGGGACTGTTCAGACCTCGGCAATCTCGTTAAGAAACGCTGAGTAGTTGTGAAAACACAGCACAAAATTCCCCCCTTTCTTTAGAAACAGAGCAACAGAGAACGTGCGTTGCTTTGCTGTTTCCCTCGCTTTCCTTTGCACAACAAAGATCGTCGGTGGGTAGGATCCAACAGATGGTATCTTGTGCAGACCGAACGCTGGCGAACAATTTTAACAGCGAAGCTGTTCTTGGTCGGGGCTTTCGTGTGACGAAAGGTGGTAACGCAGTCGCAGCGGTGTGGAGAGGGCATAGCCCGGCCAGGAGGAGAGAAAGTGCCAAGCACACATGCAGCAAGTTTAAAAAGAGTGCCTGAACGAGACGCTTATATTGGCAAAACGTTTATAAACTAATAAATCTGGTACACTGTTTAAAATCTGGTATATCTGATTAAAAAGAAAACAGTACGAATATTTGGGGCGGCACATCAATTCATAAATGATAAGTACATTGTATATTTATTAAAAATACGCGGATACTTAATTTTTGCTATAGCAAATAAAAAATTACGCCGTGAAGAAAGCTGGATTTCTCTCTTCACAGGGGGAAGGGTTCTGATATTTTTTTTTTGTCATTGTATAATTTTTTCTACTTCGCTGGAATAGGTTTGGTTGTAACACTTTAGGGCCTGATCTGCTGTGTTTTTAGAAAACCAAGCCCACCAACGAATACTTTCTCTAATCAAGCCCGTATTTTTCTTTTTTTTAAATCTCGACCTGGCGTTTCCTTCATAGCGGCTCTTACACAACCTCAATGAAGTTGCATTAATGGCAGCAAAGACCAGCTTTGCCTTCCAGTAACAACTACCCTGTACTTCTCTCATCTCGTGTCTGTCTGTCTGTCCGCCGGTCTGTCTAGATCTGTCCGCCCGTCTGTCTGTCTGTCTGTCTGTCTGTCTGTCTGTCTGTCTGTCTGTCTGTCTGTCTGTCTGTCTGTCTGTCTGTCTGTCTGTCTGTCGATATTTTTCTAACAGTGATATGTCAATGATGAACCGCGTGAAATACTTGTATACTTCGCTGCAGTACAGGGGTGCCACTAGGTCAACCGCACGCTCTCGCAGAGTACTATCAACGCCAACAACTTGTTTGCGCCGTGGTCACGTCGTAAAGTCGAATGTGTGGATATCCTGAGACGACATGTTGAACTGGGCGTGAACCTCACCGCCCTTGTTATTGTTAAACGCCCATGCTGTCGCCCCTGCCACTACCCGTAAACATATTGCCTGCTGCATTCTGGCACTCACAATGGCACATGAACACGAACGTTTTAACACACGTTCGTCCCAGCATTCGTAATGCTCTGGGGGCAACATACGAACAAATTTGTTCTAAGAAATTGAACCAAAGAACTTGTATAGTCCTTGTAGTGAAGGGTCGGTGCAGAATGGTGGCCAATCCGCCGGTACCAGTGGCGTAACGTTTGCGCAAGAGAAAGCGGCATCGAGGCAGGGGAAGAAGACGAGGAAGGAGCTCGGAAGCAGTCGGGCAAGACGACACCAGGACGGCGCCCTCGCGGTGTAGGCCCGAGGTCCGTCACCGGCGCTTCCTTCCAAGTTTCCGCGCGTCGCGGTGTAGGCCCGACGACAGCCCTGGACGACGCCGGGAGAAGCCGGGGTCCTTCCCAAGAGTGAGCGGTGTGCCGGTGACGTGGAGCGCGGGCAGCGAGGCTTCGCCGTGGCGCAGGCCTAAGCCATTCCGTCCCGCCGCTAGCCATCGGCCACCGTCACGTGGCTGTCCAGCGAGACACCTCCACAACGACTCGAGTAACCTACCCCGTGGCCATCCACGGAACTGCGTCTCGCGAGTCGTCCCATCCAGACCATCTCGTCTCGGCGATCGCCGTCTGTGAGCATACGACCCCCTTCATGACTTTGTCCGCCGTCAGTACGCCGTCATCCATACCCTCATGTTTCCGCGTGTAGTCCCTCTGTGTGCTGCAGTGTCTATTCCGGCTTTGTACATTGTTGGGTTAATATAGCTGGTGTGTGTGCATTTGCGAAAGGGTAGTACAGGCTCGTGACTTTCTACGCGGTCCTGCCCAACATTCATTACAGTCCTGCTGTTACGCTGGTGACCTTACCGGTTCGTTCCTTGCCTGAATCTGACCCGCAGTTTTCCCATTGGATTCACATTGCGTATGGATGTAAACCAGAGTTTTGAATATTATGATTACTCTTTAGTTATCGTCTCCGATGTCTGTCTGGTGATGAACCTCAAATAAACACCCCATACATTTTCATTTCTCCTTGGTCCTTTTGTTCTCTTATTTCATACAGGTATATACATAAATATGTACACTGTAAGGAAGCCGCTACCGTCCTCTAGGACGCCATATCTTCAATGTGACGTAAATCGGGTATCCGTATCCACATATTCTTCAGCAAGCGTTTCCGCATCAGCATTACGTGTCTTCGTGTCAAAATGATGATGTAGCGCGCACGAACGAGCTCAACCACCCAACCGGGTACCTTGTATTTTCAACAGAGAGAAAGATGACCTCTTTGAGGCGCTTAACCTTTTTGGTGCTGCTTCATACGAGTTCTAAACAAGAGCAAAGCGTAAAAAAAGACTCGAAGTGGGTAATAGATGCTGCGTCACCCAACGTTCACCGACGGTAAGTGGTTAACGTACGGGAAAGCACTTGCCGCTTCCGCGAGAAACGAAGAGGCGCGGGTAATTCAGAATGCAAATGTGCGAGAAAAGCGGCGAACAAACGGGCTCGAAACGGAGGAAGCGTGGCTATTTTATTTTTATTTTTTCATGATTATTCCCGAGGGAGATCGCGAAACTTCATTACCCTATTTCGTTGAGGTCTTCCTCTGCTCTCTCTGAAACGGCAGCGGGGCAAGACGAACACGTGAGCACGTGTGCGTCTTGGCCTGTCCGTGAAACTGCCTCGTTTCGAAAGGAAGCAGTAAACAGCACAACAACAACAACAACAAAAAAGAGCTGCGTCTGCCACGGAACCATCGCACTTTTCAGGCTCACCCGCCCGATCTTGTACTTCACGCATGCAAAAGCAGCTAGCCACCGCCTCGAGACCCTCTCCGTGTGCGCACTGTATTGGGGCGTATGGAAGCTGCCGGAACAAGAAATGTCGGCCTGAAGGTGACGGAAGACAAGGCAGTTTTACGGTGTGGTGCAAAACTTAATTATTCGACGAAGATGAAGTGTAGGGTAAATAGAGCGCGGCCGCGACGGGAGTCGCCCGCCGGGTTCTACAGAGCGAAAGCCTGAAACCAGGATGACATCCCGTTGTCCGTCGACAGTAATTATGCTATCTCAAGCCTCTTATTTAGTCTCGGTATACTTCCTCGATGAACTTTTCTGTCGTCAAACTGAGGTTCCAAATATAGCACACATGATGGATAATTATTAGTTATCAATCCTGTTACTACTTCGGGGTTTCTTGCAGTTTGAGATTGGTGATTTTAATTAGGAATTGAGATAGGGCATCAGTATGCAGACTGACTTACTGAATACACGAGGGTGGGTCATGTTTAAAACAAACGTGTGTCGTCTAATTTACCCCCCTTTGCCAAACGCGAGGAAAGAAAAAAGTCGGGACACGAGAAATTTGTTTGTTTAGTCATTGTCTTTCTTTTCCCTCGCCTATTGTTGAAATTCAGGAGACAGTCAAATACTAGACGAGACTATAAAATCGATGTGCCAAACTAGCCCAATAACAAATGCAACGCCTTATAAGTCCGGCATCAAACACAGTGATAATATATATTGCGTCAGATCCTCCAGGCTTCCGTTAATATGAAGAAGGGGCAATATATTTGACGCGAAACGTTCTAAGCGTGTCCAAACCAAAATAAAGCCCAAAGACTTTTTTGTTTTGTTTTCGGGGGTGAGGTATCATGCATGCACCCTGACACGATCTTCAGCCTGAAGATAAAATTGTATTTTAAATTTTTCCACCATCTGTCTTTGTGTCAAGTTTCGTGTTCTTTACATCTATTACGCTTCCAGGCTGCGTAACCCACCCCCAAATACAGAACGCGTGCTTCTTACGTAGTAATACTAAATTTTTAAAGAACAAGAAAACGCCTCCCGCGGAAAGTGGCCCTGCTGCAAATGAGGGAAATCAAAGTTCGCGAAGCGCGCGGTGTGAAGCTATTTTTGACGCCGTCCCCTTTGATGTGTGGAGCCTCTTTTTTGAAGGAAATCACAAATTTATTTCATTACAGTCACTGTCACGGTGCTCGACGTGTAAGGGCGGAACAAAATTACGTGCATACGGAAAGATCTTAGCCCTAATTTCCAAGTTCAAACATTGTGGTTGGTGGAGATCAAATAATGGGGTATGAGATGATAGAAAGGTCGTTTGTAAAGTTCGGTGCTCCTTCGTCGTCGCTACAAAAATTCGTGCCATTATTCATTGTGTGTTAACTAAAATCTCGAAAACCATGCCCTCGGGTTAGCATTTCAGCGTTTACATTTAAGGATAGATCCGTGTAGGTGAATACAACAGAGCATGGAATGAAAGAGAAATAATAGTGTCCAGTGCAAATTACCTTGATCCCCGTTTCTCCGCGAAATGGAGCGCGCGACTCGGTGGGACCGTAAAACTCACCTGCAGAGAAATAGAAAACAAACACGGTATGTAATAAGAACGCATAGAAATGTGATTATCACAAAAGGTCATATAAAGAGTCGCTACGGATGAGGAAATATATTGTAACTGTGAGAGAGAGAGAGAAAATTCTTTAATGAGACCGAAGAGGTCAGCCCTGCATAATGCTGGGCTTGCTACTTCAGATAGTTGGTGATCATGTGATGAGGGTTATATGCTTACATGACTAATACAAATAAGAAAAAGAAAAAAAAACGAAAGAAACTCCACCAGACAGACACATGAACACACATAAAAAACAAAAAAAAAGTCACAGACAGTCACAGGCTGGAGTCGAGTCCAGAGTCTCTGAGGAAAACGCGCAAGAGCTTTAAAACCCCGCACCGCCCTGTCTTCGCTGTTCGAGGGGCCGAAAAAGTCCTCCATGCTGACAGTTCTCGCCCGTAATAAACTTCGCGCTGTCGTTCGCGCCGAGTTAAAACGTGGACAAACGCAGAACAGGTGTTCCGTGTCTTCTCGTACACCGCAAAGCGTACACAGAGGTGATGCCATCAAACCGATTTTGTTAAGAAAGGTCTCCAAAACCTTGGGTAATTTTCCTGGACTCCCGCTCTGCGCTACAAACGCTTCTCAAGCGTGGAAGTAATCAAGGCCAATTAATACAAGAAATCAACGTCATACACACTGAGGTACCCCGCAACGGGCACACTATTTCTTTGCAGTGGCTGCCAGGACACTGCGGCATCACGGGCAATGTGATATCGGATCGGCTCGCACGCGAGGGCCATTCCACGAGCTCACCAGTACAACTCCCTTTATCCAAAGAGGACATCAACGCAATAGCCACAACTCTTGGATGGCGCATGCAATTGCAGCACTGGCGGAACTATCGAGGCAAACAGAGTGTGCTATACATCACCTGCGCCTCAAAGTAGCCTATACAAAAACCTTTCTTGTAACTGTAGCATTTCATACAATCGGTAAAGCATGGCGATATGAGTTTGAAATCTGTGCACGCATTCATAAAACGCACGCGCGTGCACATCCCTCCCTCCCTCCCTTCCTCCTTCGCTATTTCTTTCTCTCTCTCTCTCTCTCTCTCTCTCTCTCTCTCTCTCTCTCTCTCTCTCCTCTCTCTCCTCTCTCCCTCCTCCCACACTCACACACACACACACACACGCACACGCACACACACGCACGCACGCACACACAGATAACACGAACGGTGAAAGGGCACCCATAAGCACGCCCATAGGAGCCCATTCAAACGTGTCAGGCCAACATACCCGAACCTCACACGTTCAGAGGAAGGCGCCTCTTCACGAACGGAACGACGTCTTCCGATCGTGTTACGTACGGATACAAGGCAACACGTCATGTCCCGTCACTTCCCGCTTCTCATGTTCTTTTTCCCAGAGTGGCCTCACGCGCTCATCCCGGCAGACGACTGTAAAACCAGCCAAGGCGTCGCCGTACACACCCAAAGGTGCCCGATCGCTTTCATCGCCGCTTTAAAAAGTGCAAAAAACAAAGAATAACTACAGTGAAAAGTACAGGGCGAGTCTTTTCGAGCACGACCTCACGCGCAGTGCCTGCGCGAACATACTAGATTGAGCTCACCCGCCCATCATCGTGCGCCTCGTCTGCGAGTAACGTAAGGCGATGACGACGCGTCTTGCCGGTGAGGCTTTGATCCAGCAAACGCCCCACACCGCATTGGAGAAGAAAGGCTCAAAGTTGACGTCATTGATGAAACATAGGGCGCACAAAACCGGCCTTTTTCTATGACTTTGGTTAACAATGATATGGGCACGGAACGTAATGCACCTCATAGCTAAGACACAGAGAAGAAACCGGAGCAGACGAGGCATCAAAGCCTTCTTTCGCATGGCGTGCGACAATTAGTAGGAACCGACGTCGGCGACGAGAGAGCAACAACCCTCTCCGATAGAGAAAGAACTACGAACGCTACTACTGCGATGGCCAGCCCGGAACTTCTCTGCACGCCTACCGACGCCGCCGGACGTGGGATTCGTGAAGTCGCTCGTCGTGTGTACGGTGGTTAGCTATAGAACAAGCGGCGAGCGTCGTCGCTTTCTCTCATTGCGGCAGCGTGCGTGAGACGATTTGCATTGCGAATGCGGCCTCGCGCTATCATCGATAGATTCACGCACGCCGGAACGGAAGAACGGCCACGACCTCTCGCTGGGAAAGTAAACTTTCCTCTACAAGTATACATACCGACGCGGACTGTGTGACGGCGGCGGAGGTAGACAGAGAAAGAGTGCGTACAGGCCCACATTGCTTGACGCATTTTTGCGCACATTCATTCTCCCCACGCGCTGTTTCATGGGTGGGTTGTTGTACACGCGCGTTCGGCGTGGCGTTTTGTTTATGTGCTTCTTACTTACACGTCGCGTGTATCTATTGTTTGTCCGAGTTTCTCTTCGGAAGGCGGCACTTTCCCAGGAGCGGGGCTCTATCGAGGCAGATCGGGCGTCCTTCGACAAGAGGAGACCTACCGGTTTCGCATTTCTTAGCCGACGACGGTTTTTCAACACCATGCTGAAGAACCGGGAGATGCGGTTGATCGGACGAAACAATGACCGAAGATATGGGCCTCTTCAGCTCCTGCCGCCGAGTTTGAAATTTGGGAAGCCGGAAACTTTGGTATTCTATAAGCTACTTTCGCAATAGTGGCGTGAACTTCGATTCGACGTGTCTGTTGTTCTCAAAGGAGAAGTCTGCCCTCGTACACTAAGATGATTAGTTGCGCGCGTGTCCTGAAGTACTTAAAAAGGAAGTCCTCGTCCGGAAGAAGCTCTCTCTTTTTTTTTTTTTTGCTTCCTTTATTTTTTGCCATGGAGTTTACGAAAAAAGGCGCAAAGAATGAGAAAAAGGAGGCGGAAAAGTAATAGAAAAAGGGGAATGTGAAAATCATACAGAATATAAGGAAAGAAAGGAAACTCATCTAGAGGGAGAGCAGGTCTATAGGAGGACGTGAAATGTAAAAACTTCAGTAAAGGGTTGTCACTCTGTCCTCCCTTTTCTTCATTTCTTCCGTCAGCCGTTTGCCTCTACACCCACCGTAGTCAAACTGGACATGGTACGCACAAGCGTATTTATGTACGTGCGTGCAAACCGCTTCACGAGAAGGAACCGGGACGACTGGAGTCGACGCATGCGATCTGAATAGCGATTGGTACCTGCGCGGTGCAATGCGCGCTGAAAAAGGACGTCCATATATAGCTTTGAACAATCAACGCCACAGCGTCGGTTACACTGTCGTTACACTGTGACGGGAGTCGTCATCCGTTAAATCTACGCCCTTGATCGCGGAACGTTCCGGGTGCGTTCGGGTGCGCTGAATATAGCCTATGAGGACTCAGACCCGAACATGCGTCGTACGCATGTACAAATTAAACTGGGTAGTGAGGACTCCCGGAGAGCTACGTCAGGTATACGAGGAACAGTGAAAAGAAGAGAAACGACAACACGATGCAAGTTTGGGGTAAACTGCATTTTCTTGTCTTTGGTCGATAAGTTGGTGGAGCGCATTGGGGAATCGTCGCAGGTGATAGACACCCACAGATTCGCTGTCCAACCACCTCAACAGCGTAGATCGATTAAAATCGTTTTCTTGTTTCATTTTATTTTTGTGATTGCACCTCCGTTTTGTTTTCTGTATGTGTTTTTAAATGCACGGACAACCAACGCCAGCACTGCCGCACTATTGTTACGTCGCGCCATGAAGTAGGTCTACTGTTCGCATCGCGGCCATCTCGTTATCCGAGATCGGTCATACCCCGTTTTTCGCGCCCATTTGCGTCCCACCGGAGCCTGCAGAAACAAAATGGACGACAATTTCGTGTCCCTTCTTATCGATGATTGCGGCAATTAGGCTGCAAACGCGACCCAACGGTCTATACTTTGTGCCTGCGGGCAAATAACACGTCGCGCGCAAACGGACGTCGCTTCTCTTCAAGATGATGTCGCACAGCCTGCGGGCGACCTCGAATGATCCGGGGCGTCGTAACGTGCAATTGCTCCACTTATAAAAACGGGAGCTGTTCGCAATAGATAAGCCGCAAGCTTATACAGTATCACATGTCGAATCCTGCCATCAGCCGCTTTGCATCGAAAACGGAGGTGGTCGGAACTATAAAGCGGCAATCAGAGGCGTTTACGGGGCATTGTGAATAGCTTGACGCCATTCACTATACGATATATCGGCCGAGGATACTCTTGAAAGCGTGGCAATACATGATCGTTAACTGCACAACGTTCTGTAGCCTGGCTAACGCGAGCATGCCCCGCAGCTTTATGAACGCACAAGAGCTTTGCATACAGCTTAGGCCTTATTAGTCGATGATTATTGAGAAGCGTCTTAATGAGAAACCGATAATCGCAAATGTGGACGTACATGAAAGAGTCGCAAGATGGGTGTGTACGGCAAACAAGGCCAGGCGACCCAATTTCAGGAAACATAATCCGTCCGTGGCAGTGTATAGTTCCACACGTTCTTGTATGCGTGCGCACGTGAGCTCGGCGGAGGCCGCAAGACCACGCCCGCATGGCGCAGCGTAGGATAATGGCCCGGTTTGCCGGTCGCGGAAATCGCCGAGGTATACACTGTGTACGCAAGCGAGCAGCAAGCGGCATTGTATAGAACGTGACATAACCGATGGTCCTTTCACTTGGCCAACAGCTTAGCCGATAGGATTAGTCTATGACTGCACCAGGGATTGTAGTGCTGGCCCCCTAAGCATTTGCATCTCAACTTAAATTTTTCCGGTGAAGATCAGCAAGGCTGAGACAGGGTCTATTGTTTGTACTGATTCAAGTTTCACTGCGATGCGTGATAACACAGGGCGATTAAATCACAGCAAATGTGATAAGGTGAGGGCAAACTTTCAACTACTCTATTTACGACGTGCGAGCGGCTACAAATTGGTCTTTGGTATAGGGTGAAAGGGCCACAGCACACTATCATATGCATTCACACGTGTTGTTCTTTATTCTATGCTTTTGTGAATAAGTTCTAGCTCAACCTTTGATAAATTGTTGAGGCACCTTTGTTCATCGTTTGCGTCGCGACACCGCCTCATAGATCCGGAGGGGGTGGGAATCAAACCCTCACCCTCACGTGAGTCTCAGCAGCAGAACAACTCCTTTGTGACGACGACCCTTCTGCAGCGTGTATACCAAACCAATGCATGCGTGGTCTACATGTGCGTACCACGCATATGTGCCCATTCTAAGAAATCTAGCGGTGCCTATAGCAATTTTTACGATTTCACTGTCTAACGCGCATCATTACGGCCATCCGATTAAACCATCCGAGACCGCCTTGCCTTAGTGAATCTATAGTTGCGCGTGCCGTACGTGGACTGAGTGGGAACATTAACGGCACCACCCGTACCGCGGTTCCCAATGTGCGGCCACACCCGCCTTGCGGACATGCATAAGCAGGGGGACGGTCGGCGTACACGCAGCAGACGTGTCCTTGCAGTGGTGCCCCGAGAACAATGCACTTCCGATCCACAGCCGATGTTTTGGCACCGCATACAAACACACACATGCATATAACCGTTGAACGCATGTGGTCCACACAACGACGCGCTAACAACCATTGCCCAACAACATGCCGCCGGCACAGCCTTGCAGGGACCAAGGAGGCACGAGCGCGAACACAACGAAGGGGCGACCATGCACATGCTTGGTAAGCATTGCCAATCTAAGAGAAGCCGGCGAGTTTGCCCCCCCCCCCCCTTTTCCGTCTCATTTCCCCCCTGGTAGCGGCGTTATGAGCTTGTCCCCTTTTAAATGCAGAGCATTTCAGTAACTCACGATGTCACCCGCGTTGACGTCCGTAGTCCGCACCCCTCCCTACTATATAAAAAAATACTATCCAGCGCCCGATTTCAATCCCTCGACCCTGCGGGCGGAACGCAATGTACATGGTGCTCTACCCACTGCGCCACAAAGCCGACACAGAATGGGACGCTACGAACGCGCCTTATATCGTTGACTCATTCAAATTACTGCTGACGAGCGCTCTCTCGTCAGCAGTTGCCACAAGTGCAACAACATTAACGTAACGCAAACTACTTAACGTCGTGCGCCCCCGGAAATGCTCTGCATTTGATCGTGCCCCTCGCGAGGGGGATGTTTCACTGCGTCTTCTCTCGGTCGCGGGACCCGTGGCGCCATCTGGCGGAGGCGCGGCACAACTCGTAGCACTTTGAAAAGTTTCCCCGTCCTTCCTGCATTTGTCTGCTCGGTGATCTCATGCCCGCGTGCGGGCAGGAGTGCCGCGTATGTGTGAAAGACAAAAGCCGTGGAAATAAATGGACGGAGCAAAGCACAAAAATCGAAGTCGGCCCAGGCGTCACAGCACCACGTGACCCCATCGCGCCGCCGCCGCGAGCTCTTCAATTTCGTCTGCTCGAAACTACTCTGCTGCCCGTTGTCGCGAAGCCTGCTATATGTTGTTTGTTTTTTCACTTTTTTTATAGAGCTAACTGCGCGCCTTTTGACGGCAAAAATAAGAGTCCGGGTGATTAACAACCCTCACATTTAAGGAAACACCGTTACAATGGCTGGTATTGGGATAACTGTGCGTATGTATTGTATATACCTAAGTGCGGATCGTCGTGGTCATAAACTTCGTTATGAAACCTTGTGATTAACACTTTATCTGCATTGCCATAATAGTCATGACATAATCGTCGGTGTGAGTGGAGAGGCCGCACGACTTTTGCTTCGTTAATCGGACAAGAGCAGTATTTATGGGTTTAGGAGTCTGCAATTGCTCATGTTTCACCTCTGCCTACGCAGCCGTTTTTCTCACTTAGGAGAAGAACTGACACTTGGAGGAATTGCGAAGCCCCAGTTGTTTATATAGTAGGGAGGGTGCGGACTCATCAGCGAGAATTGCCATTTACGCACTACGCGTTCCCTCCGAACCACACCGTCGAAAGGTTAGGCTGCTTTATAAGAGCGTGAAAACATATGCCTACCTTCAAGCCTGCACCACTTCGCGTCCTGTGTCAGTTCTCTGCGCTTTCATGCAAACATGCCTCCTGTGGCTGGTGTTCCTAAATTGCGGCCAAACGCGACTCGTCGGCTAGTGGGGCTGAGTGTACTCTTGATATGGGCCGAGTTTTCAATGGGAGTTAAGCCGCCACACGCTCCTCCACAATATTCGCGTGAAATATATAACGTACCTAAAATCATTAGGTAAGTATGGAAGCACCGAGCAGTTCTTGGGCTGGTCCTCTGAACTGCTCGCATTAGGGGCAAAAGTCCCGCTTCGCTGGCCTTGGGAAGTCCTCTGGCCGGCGTTCGGGCAAAAGTCCCACTACGCCGCTCTTGGGCAAGTCCTCTGAGCGGCGTCTTGGGCAGAAGTCCTGTTGTTCCGTCCTTGGGCAAGTCCTCTGGATGGAGCTTCAGGCAGAAGTCCCTGTTGTGCCGCGCATGGGCAGGTCCTCTGCGTGGCACACCGGGCAAAAGTCCCGCTTGGCCACTCTTGGGCAAGTCCTCTGAGTGGCTTCTCGGGCAGAAGTCCCCTAATGCGGTGCTTCCTGGGAGGAAAGCTGGTCTTGTCGATTTGTGCAGGAGAGCGGGGCCTTTGCAGCTGTGTTCCAGTGACGGTCGCCACCGCAAGTGTTGCAGGCGCCGTCCCCGGAATTGAGCTAGACGAGCTGCGGACGAAGGCTGAGTGTATAGATGGCGCCTCGGTGGGTTGTCGGGCCTTGTGTCCGTGGGATACAGAGGGCGCGGGAGCTTGTACATCGAAGGTTCTGAGTGTGGCGGGCTGGGATGTGCCTCCTCACAGGTCCTTTCCCTTGAGGACAGTCAGGGGCGTTTGCGCACCAGGCCATCCGGTCAGATGGTTGAGTGGCACAGCGGGAAACCGCTAGTGCCAACGGGTACCCCTGCCGGTTCGAACGGTAGGAGTTGTGGGGAGGTGCAGCCAGCAGAAACACCCTCGGCCGGACTCAGAACCTGTAGAAATAAAGAGTTTCGATCTGCGAGCTTCCACGTGTGGCGAATCCTTCGTCAGCCAGGACAGCCAGTAACAGCGAAATCGTGTGCCAACCAACGTCTAGTCCTCATAGCTGGCTCATTCTGGGGGAACGTAACACCGGCGGCGTCCGCTGCTGACGAATGTAGCTAACTTGGCTTGCGTTGCCTGTAGATCACAAGATCAGCTCTCCTTCCGGCACTTTGCAGGTGGCCGCTGCAAAGTGCCAATTTTTTTATTATGGCGACCACAGAATAGAAAATTTCCTTTATTGTCCACGTGACTTTTTACTGCAGCTTTAAAGTCCAAACGTTAAAGCCTTTATCAATAGGTCTATTATTACCGACCGGAAATGATGAGATCAAAACATTTTCCTCGCTGCCAAGTTTGATGATGTGTTGCGTTAAAAATATACAAACACCAGTTTGAAATTTTTGACCGATAGATTGGCCATTGGTTTGCCATTGCCCCCAATCTGAAAGACAAACGTAATTATTTGCTTCCCTGAGAGATGGGAGATGCAATGCGGCTGAGTCACTGCAACATCACCCCGCCTTTTGCTAAAATCACGTCATCTGTTACGTCACTGTTCGTCCTTAGATCTACTTCGTTGCAACCGCAGTAAACGTTGTTCGTCACCCGAGTGCCGACCCCTCTGGCTGCAAGTCGCCATTGATTTCTACGAACGGAGCCAGCAGGTACGTACAAATTTTAATTCCACGCATACCCCTTTAGATACGCGTAACTTTATTTGAAACTGGGGCTATAGGGGAGAGGGGTGGCAGAGGATTCGGTAGTTTCTGCGACCTGAGCAGACTTGTTGGTAAGTGCTTCACTGAACTTCCAGGTTGGAGCTCTCGAGTGCCTCCTTCCCATGGGAAGAGAAGGGGAAAAGGAAGAAAAGGATTGGGCAGACTCTCAGCAAAACAGACGTGATCCCAACATTCCGCATTCTTGTTTGGGACTGTAGTGCACTAGATGTTCTCCACGCGAAATACTGCCCCGCCTGGGTCCTCTCCTATGAGGCCTGGATCAGGCCACCTGATCGGCAACAAGATACGTTGCACGCTTTGTGGCACTTCGTTTGTGAGGTAGCCATGGCCGCACATTACTAACCCCCTCCTTCAACCCTGCGGTGTCGAGCCATCCCCAATAAAATATCTGTCTGTCTGTCTCACTCGCAGAGAGAGTGACAGCAGCTGTCCGGTGCGAGACATTGAGGGCAGAGAGGCGAAGGTATGGACTATGTGGTTGATGCCGTGAAGGATAGTTCGAGGTGGCGCCTGTGGCGAGCGGCCTCGTGGTTGGTGAAGGGTGTGAAAAAGGATATATCCTCGGAGGTGGTGGAAGGGTTATGTGATGTCCCGATGCGAGGTGAGCGTTCTAAAAGTTCTGGGTGCCATGGGTAGGAACGAAATGAGGCGGGCCTGCTCGTGTGACCAGAGCTCGATCTTTACGGCCGGCCGCCACATCGGCTTCCAAGCTTCCTGTGTGGGCCGAGATTCGCAGCACGGCCACGGGGTGGGACAGTGCTGTAGGGGAGGGAATTTTCATGGCGATCGTAGCCGGAAAGGATAGCTGTGGCGGAATGTTATGTTGCTTGTACTTGACAGTTTGGGGGGATTGCACTTTAGGGGTTAATGCATCGCAAGCCACCCGTCAGTGGTGTGGCTGGCTTGTGATGGTCGGCACAAAGAAGCGTCACACTGTTTTTCGCAGCGATAGATGTCAATAGTTTTTACCGAATTCCTCTTTTTTTTCAGCCCTATCGATCACGGACATTAAGGTACAGTCGTTCCGTTGTTGTTCGATGTCAGAGTTCCCAGGCTTCGTCATCTAGGAAGCACTGACTTCGGCACATTCACGTACGAAACGCCTCTGTAGCCGCGATCTCAGACACGAGAAACTAGGGAACCAAGAAGGAAGGAGCAACGCAGTGCCTCGGGAAGAGCTGTCTTGCTCCAGTAGAGGGAGAGCGAGACATGAGAGCGCGGGGACTCCCCGCAAACATGTAAGCGCATACGTAATGCGCGAAACGGTGAAGTGACTGAAAAATGGGATACAAGCGCTTGCGTTGGCAGTTCGGTCACAGTGAAAAGGAAAGAGAAATAGCAAAGAAAGAAAAAGCGAACGGTCAGCGAATGCTTGGTGGAATCGGAACGAAATCTGTCATTGTTAACCTTTCTTCAGTGCAAGTCCTCACTGTTCCACTTTTCGGCTGACCGCTTTTTTCGGTGTACGGCGAACTCGATTGTCTTGGGCCGAGAAATTCTCGGACATCGAAACAAAGCAGTTCGAACAATGTTCCTTCTTATCTCGCTTTTTCTTATCTTTTGTTTTCCCTTGCACATGCTCACTTTCTGCTTTGGCGTGCAAGGGGCTTCTATTCCAGCTTCTATAGGGAGGTGAAGCTAAAGTTTGCCGGGCGAGGGCAGCGCTGCCCTCTCCCCTCCGCGGGAGTACGCGGGAGCGGCCGCCCCTTGGGCGCGTGCTTTTTTCGCTGCGTGCGTGCTGCATTTTTCGCGCTAGGAAGAGGGCTGGGTAAAATTTTCTTTTGACTTATGAAACCATACGCGTCAGCACGTGTCCAGCAAGTTCGGTTTAAACGTAGAGTAGTTAGTTACTGAGTTCATTTTTCTTGACGTTTGTCTTGTCGTCTGCTACAGACCCGCCGCTCGACCGGCAGACTGCCCCGACGATTTTAAGGGGGGAAACGCGTTGTTCGGCGGTCGCCGGCTGCTGTCTTTTCGTCTGCAAGGCGACAGCTGTTCAGCTTGTCACAGAGTACTTTTCTCTTGTTTGTTACTCCCTTCGCGTGCTCGCGCTTCGACATCCGGATTTTAAATGCAGAGCATTTCAGCAACTCACGATGTCACCCGCGTTGACGTCCGTAGTCCGCACCGCACCCCTGCCTTACTATATAAAAAAAAATACTATCCGGCGCCCGGTTTCGATCCCTCGACCCTGCGGGCGGAACGCAATGTACATGGTGCTCTACCCACTCACTGCCCACAAAGCCGACACAGAATGGTACGCTACGAACGCGCCTTATATCGTTGACTCATTCAAATTACTGCTGACGAGCGCTCTCTCGTCAGCAGTTGCCACAAGTGCAACAACATTAACGTAACGCAAACTACTTAACGTCGTGCGCCCCCGGAAATGCTCTGCATTTGATCTTGCCCCTCGCGAGGGGGATGTTTCATCTTCTCTGGGTCGCGGGACCCGTGGCGCCATCTGGCGGAGGCGCGGCACAACTCGTAGCACTTTCTTTGAAAAAGCGCCTCGAAAGCGCGGCAAATATGAAATAGGGATGACGCGCTTTCGAGGCAATACGTCGACGCGGCTGCTTTGTGTACAGACTCGGCGGCGAGCGTCCCGGGATTCTGGTGCCGACCGAACCGCATTTTCCTTGTGTGTTGCGTTTTTAACACCTAAAATCCATGACAAACACTTTAAATTGTGTGAAAAGACAGGGCCATTGATTCTCTCCAGAAAAATCACGGGTTTTCAAGGACCATTTAAAAATTCCAGGACTTTCCAGGCCTTGAAATTGACACTTCTAAATTCAAGGGTTTTCAAGTTTTCAAGGACCTGTGCGAACCCTGTCAAGGTAGTCTTGCAGTGCAACGAATACAGCTTCAAGCACGCAAAACGAATAGACCTCGCTTATCTTTCGGGAGCGCCATGACGCATCGGCAGCTGTAAGTAGGCAGTTTTAGCATATCGTTAGGGTGTTTGCGTTACCGTTTACCGTGTTACCGGAAGCCGCTGGCGACGGTGAAGCCTGTGCCGGTAAGTTACCGTTCGCGGTAACTCTCGCGCTGTGCGCTCACACGCAAACACGGTACAGATATGCTAAAACTGCCTAGTGAATGCGGCCACCGCAAGAAACGGCCGCGGAGAACACACGAGGAGTTGCTTGCACTATGGTCTTGTACGGTGCTCACGTTACCGCGCGCCATCCCAGTGCCGCCATCAACAAATACAGCAGCGCAAAGTACAAGATGGCGGCCATGACGTACTTCCGCTCAGGAGGCGCGCTGTTCGCGAAACATTCCGAAACCACGTTGTGGCGCAGCAATGGCGCAAATTAGGCAAAAAAGGCCCTTTTGGAGCAGTATGGAGCAGTAATGTACAGTTGGCGCGGATTGGCGCAATTTGCGCAGGTTTCCCACCACTGCACTCTTCACAATACAAGTCTCTCGATGTATCAAATGCAAAAACGGAAGCCTTGTCTTTTATTAACACATCTCCTTCCCTATGAACTGCATAAGCTCAATTCAGCTTTGATTCTCTTGGCTCGTGAAATTTTCTGGACTGCAGCAACATTGAGGCTTGCAAGAAATGTAAGATAAACGTGATTGATTATGGTAATAGGTTATTTCTTACTCTTGAAACAATCAGCTGCATCTTATAAAACGCATTAGAAAGGCACACGCTAATTAAGGGGTGCGCTGACAGCGCCGCATTTCCATTTTACTTGTCCTTGAAGGAATTTTTGTTCGCAATGTTTGTCACCCACTCGGAGTACAAGTATGGGTTAGAGTGACAGTTCGCGGAAACAACAGAACAGCTTGTGGCGTATAACTTTTAATTACTATTATTATACAGAATTTGGCGCATACCTCTTTTAATTACCAGTATTTGTAAATGAAAAAAAAAACGAACAACGCCGCCATCCCGTCCAGAACACAAGTCACAATCACAAGACGGCCCAGAGCTACTACAGCCAGGTAAATCGCTAGAAACTATTTTTTTTTTCGCCCATGCAAAATGTAAACCAATTGTGTTATATATGGACGATATCGAACGGCACCAGCTAAACAACTCCGAATTTCATTTATTATAGCGGAAAACAATCATTGGGAGCATGCATTAAAAAAAGTGTAGAGGGGAAGACCCCCCACCCCTTATATATTTCCAGGCAGCCCGAGCAACAGAGAACTAGTGTTCTCTTCTGCAAAATCCCTTTTTTCCCATTTAGCTTTCCCCCCCTGATTAGGACCAAAAGCAGCGGAAGCAGCCTTGGGAGCCAAGCTGTTATGGACGCGCCACAGCTGTTCTCCACTCTTTGGTCGATGCCGTGCACGTCGGAAGGGCCACATGTTTTCGTTTATGCACGCGGCAACACTGCACAGGCGCAAATGCATCGCCCTCGTACCAGCTGCACCTTCTGCCTTTATTTTTTGTGCAGACGGCGAGAACAACAACAAAAGGGCAAAAATCTATCTGAATCCGTCCCAGCTTATTAGCAGTTTTTCCTACCACACACAAGGCAACCATGTTTTGTCGCAGCAGTGTCTACATGGTCATAAAACACGGGAACATAACAGAAAACAGGCGTGGAACGTTGGCGGAGTCCCGAGTCCTGACAAGACGTTCTGTTGTTCCCGCCGCAGTATCACCCTCGCTCCCAGCGGATCAATGTGTGGGACGAACGTTGCGAACAAAATTCCTTCAAAGATAAGCAAAATAGAAATGCGGTGTTGTCAGCGCACCCCTTTAACAGCATGTGCTTTTTTAATGCGTCTTTCATAGGAGGCAGCTGATCATTTCAAGGATTAGAAACAATGAATTAACGGGAATTCTTGTAAGCCTCAGTGTTTCTGTCGTCCATAAAATCCGGATGTTCAAAGTGGGAGCACGTGAACAAAGTAGCAAACAAGAGAAAAATCCGCTCTGACAAGTTGCACAGCTGTCGCCTGGACGACAAAAAGACGGCAGCTGACGACCACCCAAGAGCACGCTTTATCCCGTGAAACCGCCGGGGCGCTCGGCTGTTCGAGCGGCGCGTAGCAGACGACGCGTCTCTAGCAGACGACAAGACAAGCACCGGCAAAAATGGACCCAGTAGCTACTCTACGTGTAAACCGAACTTGCTGGACACGTGCTAACGTGTATGCTTTCATAAGTCGAAAGAATATTTTACCCGGACCTCACCGTAGCGCGATAAATGCAGTACGCGCGCAGCGATGAAAGCACGTGCCGGAGCGGGGGCAGCCACCGCGTACTCCCGCGGAGGGGAAGTGCAGCGCCACCCGGCGATCGTTCAGGAGCCCATACGGGCACCATGCCTCCACGCATGCTATTTTTCCATGATCCGCTGTAATTGTACCTTGGTGACTAGACATGCGTTTGACTTTCGCTACCATTCAATATGCATGACCCTGGAAACGTGTTTTGTAATGTAGTGCGTGATTTTATTAGCGCCTCTGTAATAGGAGGGCCCAAAACAGACGAAGTGCCGACGGGTAGAATCAAATGCACGTCTTCGTAATACGTGGTGGAGTTCGCATACTGCAATTATGTGCGACTGCTGTGTTAGCCAGGGCCCGTTGTGATGCAGTAACAATTTCGACAGAGGTCACCACAGCTCCAAATCTTCCAAACGTTGGGTAACCTTCAAAATTGGGCTTGCGTAATATTACTGAGTCCCGCCCTGGTCGCACTCGTTCCCTTTTGTTGACCTTGAAAGATCGGCCCGGTCCACTCAATGAGCTGATCTGTGGCCTAGTAAAGTGCATGTGTACCTAAGAGACAGCGTTGCGATCTCGCTGAGTTCCCGCAAAGAACCGTGTATATTGCTGTTATGCCTGCTCACAGTTGGCGTAGATGATTCGCTTTTTAAGAGTGGTAGTGTTCGGGTCCCAGACCAAGGCGGAATACTCAAGAATAGAGCGTAAGAGCACTGCGCGCTGGTTTTCTGAAGAAATGAAGTGCCCAGACCTGCAATTGTTTACTTCACCCCAGTCGGGCGCCCCAAAACAAATAGCGCTTGAGGATTGTTTATCGTCGAGAACATCTCAATCAATCCTGGTAGCAATGTAGTTACTGGGCCGCTTAGGGAAAGGGGGGAGGGGGGCTTGGGGAGTACTTTGCCGCTGCGCCATCTAGAAGTAACACGTCATCCCCACAGATTCGCTATACCAGATTCTGCGGCATAAGCCTTTTAACGACTGGAGCCCTGATCATCGTGAAGGTTGTGTCTTCGCCATCTTCAAGCCTTGCGCGTTAGTGTGGGATTCCTTTATTTTTTAATTCATAAGCCTCAAATTTCTTTCTCGCAAACATGAACCAGTGTGAGCCGTTATGAACCATTACGAGCAATTATTTTTTTTTTCGTTCCTGAGCTGAAATGAAACGGAAGTTTGAGTATTGGAACGAAACAAAAACGGGAACAACGAACATTTCGTTCCGACACCATGGTCCGATTCCTGAGCATCAGAATCATGGCCCATATTGTTTGCATAGCTGCTTCTTCAACCTATAATATTAAAGTGAAACTTTCTTAGTGGGATCGATAATGTCCTGTCATAAAATTAATGCATTTTCCCATAGACCGGTTGGTCGAACGAAAAGTTCTGATAAGATCTCCGTACTGACAAAACGGGACTTCCATTGTATCAAAACGAGTACTTGAAAGTCGCGATAACAGAAGGGTTCTGTGTAAGGCAACACACGCATGGATCATAAAAGAGTGCAATAGTATAGCTTTGTCTAATAAACCACGTATAGGTATACATTTACATCGCTCGTAGATGTGTTTGCTATAGTGTGTGCGCAATCGTCGCATGTGTTCGTTATTCGTTTGCTATTTGAGTATTCGAAGGTTAGACGATCGATTGAGCGCACTTTCAGCGAAGGTTTGACGAACTTTTAATGGCGGTTTTGACACACTTTTGACGCATTTTCGATGTGAGAAAGCGTTTCGCGCTTATCTAAATTTTCTTTAGGAAGAACTGGTAAAGTTTTTGTTCGTGTATGCATACAGTCGAGTTTGTCACCGCAGAAACTTGGTAGCGCTATTCTCGGCGTCAACATAGACCGGCGTGTCCAGCGTATTACCGGAGAATGCGGAACGATGTCGTGAGCGCCGCGGAAGGTGGTCGCAGCTTCCGTCAGGCAGCGGGCCGCCGTTGGACATCATTATTTTCGATGATGAGGAGAGTGCACGCCCAATCGATTGATCTGTCCCTGAAGGAACGGGGGAGGCTGCGGGGCAGAGTCTATAGTGTGGAACGCTGGAACTGAATGGTAATTACTGCCATAAGGGGCCTGCTGAAATAGCTTCTTCGTCAGAAAGCTCCACAGGGGGCCCCTATAATTTCCCTTCTGTTGTCAAAATGTTTGTGCCTCCCGCGAGGGACTGCTGAGTTAGAAATTGTGAAACGTTTCTGTTAGGCAGGAACATGCAATCGACGTGTTCCATCGCGCCTGTCGTTTAAGGAAGGAAATATGTTAATGCTAATAGCCACGACAAAAGTGGTTCAACATAGCCAGATTGCTAAATTAATCGTGGAAGTTGTTCGTGGGATAAAGAATATTGAGAGAGGCAGTTAATACTCCACACGTGCGTTATAAGCGATAAAATAAAATTTTGACGATAATTTAGAAGACACGCATTTTCATTATACAAAATAATTTATAAGAGATCACTAAGGCTACAGCGAACGACGTCAGAAGTGTGCAAAGAAAGATCAGGACAAGAAGGTGATGTGAATTTATGTGCGCTCGTTGATAATTTATGTGCACATAAAACAGGTTTGCCCGCCTGCGTCACACAGTTCTGCAATCATATAACCTCCCACAAAGGCGATTCAGCACGCGTATTGCTGTAACCAGAAGGTAATTTAAAAAGAAAAAGGAGGGGGGGGGGTGAAAGTTCAATCCGCTTGTCGATTTTTATTCCCCTCCCCCCGCCTTTTTTTTAACCATTATATTTCGCTAAGGACATTTCCCCTGGTTATTCTGTTTGGTAATGTTGCTTCGAGATATCCGACATTTGTCCTCAATTTGATCAAGCTATAAGAATTTGAAAATAGAACCACGATCACATATACACGCGAGCTTTAAGAAAGTGTATGTGCACATTTTGCATCTCCATTAGTTTTGAACGGAACACGTGTGTTTGGGCCATATCTTGCAACCACTCCCCCGCTTCATCTGTTAGCAACTGCTCAAGCGGTGCAACCTACGTGAATGATTTCTCGTGAAAGAAAACATGACGGAACCAGAACGGCCTTGAGATCCTTTCTAGTCTAGTGGGCCCAGCACATTTCGCATCCTAACCCTTTTACTTGGACTGGCGTATTTTTATTGTTGTTCTTCTTCTTAAATGTCCTCTTTCGAACGGGCTTTCACAATTGACGAATGGCACTAAACACCGTAGTCGATGGTTTTCACAGTTGTTACGGAGGCCCGGGGAAACGACCCAGTAACAAACGATGTGGGACACGTTCCGACAAAGCAGTGGTTTGCCGGAGATCGAGAGGAGAGCGAGCAACGTTGAACGCGCGTGTAAACACCGACTCCCGTTCGACACCTAAGGGCGAGTTCGCTCGAAAGCAGCCAATGAATGCGTCACAGGTACAACAAGAAAGATACAGCGCTCGAGACGACTAGAAACAGTTCGCGCAATCACCGTTTACGCGGTCCGTGCCAAGCCGTGCGGGCTGTCGTCTTCGCAATGACACGTTATGCGCGCCCACAGGACCAGGAAGCTTTGGACGGTGAGCCACAAGCGGGCGTCAGGAAGCAACTCGGGCGGCGGTGAGCAGGGAAAAGAGGATGGCAAAATAATAATACGTTTATTCTTTCTCCCCGACATGCGGGCGTCGGGGTTTCTGCGATGACCACGGTCAGGCCGTACGGTGGTTTGCTGAAGTATGCATGCGGGCTGTACGTGACGTACCAGCAAGGTTGCAGCTTCAGGGAATGCGTTTGTACGTTGAAAAAATATTCCTTGCACAAACAGGTGGGGTCTTACAAGGAAGACACGAATCTTTTGTTAGCGGTTCGAGAAACAACGCGGAGGGTCCGGCATGACGAAGGCGTGGAGCAGCAGTGTTTGTTGAGGAGTTAAGCCATGCCTTTGTAGACAAAAAGGCGTAATCAAAGCATGAAAAAACCCTCTACACGCTTGCGCGCAACCCGAGTTAACGTTTACAGCGTAGACTGCGACATGCGTCGGTTGTGCTTCATGTCCGCTTGCTAGCGACATCATCGACGCGTGCCTGTAAAGGGTGCTCCACAGCGAGCACTTTCTTACTGCGGTGAAGGCAGCAAAACAGCGATGGAAGTCCCACCGAATAATTGCATTACGTTTGTGTTGTCTTCTCGCAACCATTTATTTCCTCTACCTTAGAATATATTTATTGGTGGGAGTTCCCACTTACAAAACCCGGTAATGTTGTGCGCATTGGCAAGCAATACTTAACCATATACCACATGCTTAACCACATGATAACGCTTGTGTACAGTATATACAATCTAATCCAATCCAATCCATACAGTTCAGTCCAATGCTCCTCGTGCATGCGCAACACTGTGTACCCACACGCCAAGGGAGAAGCCACGGACAAAGCGAGGTCCTAAGGTGCTTCGCCCCTAAAAAGCCTTGTACGGGCTTCTACGCAACCCGTGTAAACGTTTACAGCGTAGGCTGCGACAGGCGCCGGGTGTGCTTCATGTCCACGCACTGTCGTCATCATCAACTCTTGCCTTTAAAGCAAAAACGCCCATGTATACGAGATTTCGGCGCACGTTAAAGATCCCCAGGTTGTCAAAATTAAACCGGAGCCCTCCACTACTGCGCGCCTCATCACCTGCGTTGCGTCGGCGCGTTAAACACTTTGATCAATCAATCAATCAATCAATCAATCAATCAATCAATCAATCAATCAATCAATCAATCAATCAATCAATCAATCAATCAATCAATTAATCAATCAATCAATCAACCAATCAATCAATCAATCAATCAATCAATCAATCAAAATAAATAAATAAATAAATAAATAAATAAATAAATAAATAAATAAAAATCTTGCCTTTAAAGGGAGCTCCACAGCAAGCATAGTCTTACTGCGGTAAAGGCAGCGGAACAGCTACGGAAGTCCCGCCGAACAATTGCCTTAAGTTACCCGACAAGTATTATTTCCAGATAAAATAATGCGTTAAGCTCGTGATAACCATATCTCTGTGACCAGACCGGTGATGGCAAACAAACTTTCACTGTTGATTTAGTCTAGTGAGGGAGGCACGAGCTGCGGGAGACCCGACTAGCTGGGGTGCTTTTTTGAAGGGTGCAGTATTTGTGTGATGGCGGTACGTCGTGAACGCCTCCCGTGTGTCAATCTCATGTCTTCCAACGGTTTGATGAGCGTAGTAGGCGTGACCTGTTGCCACGTGCATGTCAGCTGTTGTGACGGAAACTTCCTCTTCCTTCGTCTCAGACGATCCTTCGTGTATGTTCGGTTAGCCGAAGGACAACAAAGGAAACGCTTCTGCCCGATAAAGCAGCGTCCTCATAAAAGTCCGTACAAACTTGGTTTTGAACGCACAGAATGGAAAAGCAGAGCGTGCGTAGTTTTTAATTAAACTGCTGCGTTTCTCACCTCAGGGATAGTTCTTTCAAATGCGACAGCGTTTAAAAGGCCACCTCGGTGGTTCTACGCAGGTCTTCGGTCATCCAACGTCTGTCCGTCTGTCTATCTATCCGTAACTTTACACTTTTTCCAGACCGACTCGTTCTTCTCAACACAGAAAGCGCTTGCAAACTCCGTAAGAATGAACACATTAGGCAGCTGTGCATGTTAATACAAGCACAGGTATACCCTGGCGGGCGACCGTGCTGTAGCCCAACATCGAACACATTGCGCCGTAGCCCTGTTACATAGTGTAATGGATTAATACCGGCGAGGTGGCTGAGCTATAAGGCATTTTGGTGCTGACCTTAATAGCGCATAAGTCGCTGTCCCTTTCGCGACCTTTTTAACTTCTCTGTCATTACCACGGTAATGGCGGGGCTTAGCGAAATATAAAAAGAGAGGTTATCAGGTCCAAAGCTCGCGCCAACGCTCGCCGTCTTTCAAAGCGACCTCTTCCTCATTGCGAGCAGTTTAAAATCGCTGATGACAGCGGGGTTGCCGCGTACAGGTGTAACCCTATTTAACCGGAACAAGGCGGCCAAGGCCGCGAATGGGACGGCTTCAAATCGTGAAATCTCCTTATACCTTCTTTGTGCAGGCCAGTGCGGGGGAAAATAAAATGTTCTGTGAAGCTACTGCGATAAGTCTAAAAATGCAGTTAGCGTGTGGCTTGCGGCACGTGCACGCCTGTCCTTTGGTGTCGTGTGCTAAGCCTGTTCTTCTTCATCGGCGCAGGCAGCTATTACGTCGAAACAGCGTGTTTACTACAGGATTAAATGCCGCTTTCCCGTTTCGCGCGCTTTGGCACTCCGAATATCCTTACCATGAAAAAACATTCATAAAATATGTGGTTCTGGGGACCTAAGCACTAGCACTTTGTCCGGTTATTTATAATTCACGCACAGCAACTTGACACAGTAGTGACTCAGATGACGGTAGCGGGAACTATTTCGAAGTTTCGCGCAAGACGAACAAGAAGAACAATGTCATCTTTTTTGTTGTTGATTTTGTCATCAAGAGCGCAAAAAAGCCATGTGTGTAACCAAGCCAAGTATGGGGGGAACGTAGATGGCGGTGCCCACGAAGGTATGCGATTGCAAGAGATTTCCAAATGCTATATATTATTGGCATGAAACCTTGTTGATCTCTTTTATTTGCCTGTCCAGAGCAGTTGCAGCAGTTCTTGGGTGGTTCCAAAACTGCTCCCTCCATAGATCTTCTCCTGGCCAATAAAATTTACCATCCTTTACTAAAGAAAGTTGAGGGAAGCGGGAAAGCTAAAAGGGCGCCCAACCTTCGCGGAAAGTGCGTCTAACTGACTCTGGTCAAAACTTCTAGGCCCAAATCGCAACCAAAAAACGAACCCATGCGACGATTTCTCGCGCACCGAGTAAACGCATCTACAAGCGATCTAAATATATACCGATACGTGGTTGATGGAATACTAAAGGTGTACTATTGTACCTCTTCTTCATAGTTGATGCGTGTATTGTCTTACCTAAAACTGTGCTTTTTTCGAGATTTTCCAGTAACCGTTTTGAAATAATGGTCTCACGCACGCACCGTGTGTCGAGAGATCTTATCAGAGCTTTTCGGTCGACCAGCCGGTCTGTGAGGAAATTCACAAGTTTTTTTACAGTTCGCCACCATTCCCACTAAGACAGTTTTCCCTTTAAAAATTCGGAGTTGCTTCGGAGCTGCTCATAACTGCCCTGAGCAGGCAAAAAAAAAAAAGAGAGCTTGTGGTGGACAGTTCCGGACCGCTCGAAACGATGCGTGACGTCACCGCCCCCAGTTTCCTCTGTCCCATTATCACTCTCTTCCGGCGCGCGAACGACGCATACAGATCGCGTGGCCGACTTTCGCTGCTCGCGCAGTCGCGTCGCAGATCGCGGCTGCAATCAACGCGCTTCGCGGGACGGATGACGGAACCGGCAATTTTCGGCGTGGCAAGAATGATCCGGCGCCGCACCCGCATAGCGTTTCCGGGCGCAGTTCCGTAACCGTGGCAGTGCACGGCCAGCCGTGATTCGAGCCCCCCTGTAACGTTGCTGGTGGTTGCGTTGCATTGAGAGAGCCCCTTGACACGCCCGATAATGGTGACTCCATGATCAGTGTATATTTTTTTCGCTTTTGTTTTTCTGAGTCGCGTATTTGGAACCTACTTCGATTGGTGGGTTTGCTGGTAGCATTTAAAGTCGGCGCGTTTTGTTTTCATGAACATTTAAGACTTATGCGCATAGTAAGTGCATGTGTGTCTGTTCTAAAGCGAAGATGAGGGAGTGGCGCAATCAGTAACGCGTCATTGTCCGTCGTGGCAGTGCTTGCTCAAGCGCTGTGGCGCTACTATGCACAAGGTCGCGGGTTCTACTCCCTGCCGTGAGGAATGCATTTGTGCTGAATAATGGAGGCGAAGCACAAAAACGCTCCCCTCCTGCTCAGTATTCGGCAACTCTCTCCAGGTGCTTCAATTCAAACCGTATACTACATGGTGCGTCTCAGAGCCCAGGTGGTGTAGCTGTGTCGCATCCGAACTCGCTTCGAATTTGATGCGGTCTGTGCCCTTGTCGTCGCTGCCAAGTTGCTAACGGTTGTGCAGCTTACGAGAGAGAGAGAGAGAGAGAGAGAGAGAGAGAGAGAGAGACAGAGAGAGAGAGAGAGATAGAGAGATAGAGAGAGAGAGAGAGAGGGAGAGAGAGAGAGAGCGAGGGAGGGAGGGAGGGAAGGAAGGAAACTTTAATCAGAGTTGAAGTGAGTATATTTGTTATCCGGGTCTTCAGCACGACCACGACCCTGAGGGAAAGTATCCAGTTCCTTACAGCATTGCATACACTCCGCAAGATATTTTGGCAGGTCAGGCCTATTTCGTTTCTTCTTTTCTTTTTTTGTACTTGTTGGGTTCATTTCTTTTCTCATTCGTATCAACTGAAGACGGAAAAATCACACAGAACCCATGCTTGCAGTAATGTTTCAGAAATACGGAGAAAATTTTAGAAAGCCAAACAGTACGCACCATGAGATCGGAAGAGCACGTATCGAAGAATAAAGAAATAAAGAAGAACAAGGAGCAAATTCAGTGTGTTCCCGTCACAGCCACCCCCACGATTCATCACATCCTGCAGAAGTAGCCTTCTCCACAATCTGCATCGCCGCTATTGCGAGTGCCCGACGTACATCGACGCAAGCGTTCTTCCGTCAGCATTGCAATAGGCCGATACATCCGAGAAAGGAAAAAAAAAGAGGCTGTCCGTGATCACCCTTTAGCAGCTCTTTAGCATGTCCCAGCCTCAAATTTCGCTGCCGCGCCCATTGTTTACAGAGCCGCGAAAGGTGATTTTGCTGGCAGTCTGCTCCTATGTGACGCAATCTACGCGGAGGCATTGTTTGTATTACAGGACGGGGTGGTGCGCTGATGCGTGGCTCGTTTCCCACCGTGCTCACGACTCGGCCTTTTCTAGCCCATTGTGCCTTCTACGACACACTAGGGTTAGTCGTGACTCCTGCTCCGGTAATGCAGCATCATACAAGCAAATACGCTCTACACGCCTCGTACGTGATAACTTTCTGCTCTTCAGCAGTCATCGGCACATATATTTTATTCGTAATTATCACATCCATATTCGCTTGTTCCACCTTCAAATTATCCGCATCGTTGAAGTCTAGGACCGTGGAACACTTCGTTTATTTGCTCAACTGCTCAGCATCACCTTCCCTTGCGGCTTCTCTTGTTTAAGCTGCTGAGCGGATGAACAGGCTGGCTCGTTCTGTGTATCTCGTGTACTAGGCTTTATTACGAACCTTGACGAAAAGTTCACTACGCGGTAGCGGGTCTATTTCGTTCGCTCACTCTATGTAAAGTAATGAACAATCTTTCTATGAATACTTTCTATGATATGTTACGTACTGTCATGGACAAATGAGATGCGAACACGAAAATATGAACCAGAACACTCAAAAAGCCCGATTTCACTCAAAAAGCCCGATTTCTTGCGATGCAAGTCAAAATTACGGGTGGCTTAGTAACAAAAACAAAGTTAGGAACTGTGGCTTTCCAAATAACCAATAGCGCGCCATTATTGGACCTCAACGAATAGTACCCTTCGATTTTGCGTATTCAGGTTCATATTTTCGTGTTCGCATTCCATTTGTTCATGACTGTACGTATAAGAGTCTTGGCACACGCGTATTCGCCTAGATATAAAGCTCAAGGAACATCAATGAGACTTATCAAGAAAACAAACTGCCGCTGCTAAAAGGCATACGGTTTGTGCAGGTAAGCTAAAAAGTCTCCAATTTTCCGGCAACGTAGCACAGCGAACGTTACCGCTATTACCGTACTACCATCATACGGAGCCTAAGAAACTGAAGTTCCTCGAGCGCCGTATCAGGCCTCCCAGGGGAAAAAGTACACGAAGCAAAGTGTGCAGGATGCGACACATTTGTTAAAGCTATACACACCTTCACGAAGAAGCGGCAAGGGCGAGAGGTTCGTAGCCGCGGCCACGCCTTCCGCTTCGACGAGAAAGGCACGAATATTCATGACAGGCCGGAGCGGCCGCTCCCCTGCAGCGAATGCTCTCCTGTTGTGTGAGGCCTGACGAGGACAATGCAGCCGCCTCTTTCTGAGCGTGCACCAAGGAAGAAGCGTGCGAGAACCCACGAAGTGAGCGCTCGATGGTTCCTCTCGCGTCAACAGCCTTGAAGGGTGTACGGATCATGTCTTCCGGAGTCGGCGGCAGCCGTTGCTTGAGAAGGTGAAGAAACCCTTCAATCATCGTTTTCCGACCAAACAAGGAGGAAAGTAATAACAAGAGTAAACAAAACCAAGACACCGAGGTGTGTAAAAGAAGTGCAGTGCGTGGAGGGGTGTACAGCATACTTATTTTTTTAGCAGCAATATCAATATGTTCATATAGGCGGCGTGTATGTCTACACAGAAGGGTCGCGCTACACCCAGTAGGTGCCCTGCCCGTAATAGTGATTCGTATGCATATATGTATATGTACACAGCACGCATGCGCTCGTCGATTCGTCTACGAAGACAAGAGCGGGAATTAATGACGCGGTGCTTCTAATTGGTATACGAGAGACGCAACCGCGCGCTTCGTCGCTGATGAACCGCTTCCTGGATTCCTTCCCTGGGGCCGAACTTCGCGCTCTTCCCAATCTAAGGCAAAGCCCGAATAAGAGCGTAGCTACGAGGGAGTGACCACAGCGTAAACCGCCGGACGTGAGATGGGGGCCTGTGTGCGATCTATACTTAGAAGACACGTGCAAGCCACAATGCCTTCCGCGCGCAGTACCCGAACTTTGTCTTCACCCCTCCCTCCCTCCCTCCCTCTACGCCTTCTATCTTTGAACTGCACTCGTGCTTGAGTTTTCCCGCTAGTGGGCAGGTCCGTTCTCTGTTAATGGCGCACCGGCTACCTTTTTAAATGCGTTCGCTTAAAAAGTTACGTTGGAGGGACTTCAACGAAGCAGCGCCTCTTTTGTATTTTACTGCTCCTGTGCTCCTTGAAACTGTGTCCCTCCTTCTTTCCACTCCAGGCAATCACCTGCAGGTTTCGTGCCTGAAGGCACCAACGAGCCTGAGTACCTGACGGTACGAAGGATCGAGGAATGGACACTCAGCCACGGTGGATCTCTTTCCTCGCTGAATATTTCGCGTCTAGAGGCCACGAGCGTTACTTGGGCCAGGCTGGGCCCTTGTGACTGCCTCAGCCGGTCTGAAGATCTATCCTGAAAAGAAGCATCGCCTTTCGTTTATCTCCGCCTCACAACCGGTATTTACAGAGCTGCTGTCGAAATCTGTCTGCTCTCTGCGGCTGCATCAGACTCGGTAAACATATATCACCATACTTGGCATCATCATGTTTACACGCGCTTTTGCTGGAATCGCACTCATGCCAGTTGCATAGTTTGGTATTAAGAGCCGCTAACACGATCGGTATAGCGCTGGTCTAGCACAAAGCGGATGCCCTTTTAAAAATACCTCAAGACTCGCTTTAAGGTTCCCATTGAAAATCTCTGCTCTACGCCCCCCCCCCCCCCCCCCCCCCCCCCCTCCCTAGGTATCTGTGCCAAACCAAGGACCCTGTTTTGGTCAATAAACGGTTGACAACAAGTGATTTTGGGCGGAAATCAGCGTACTCGCTCTTACTGCTTTCTTGTGATCAGAGAGAGAGAGAGAGCAAAACTTTTATTGAGCCTTTCTATGCGTGGTGATGGCTTCTCAGACCAGAAGTCCAAGCGCCGTATTTGCGCGTTCTTGCTACCTAAATTATGTTAAGCATGCGACGACATTGAACACATTCTATGGGCCTGCCCCCAGAATGAGAACAGCACACTTCAAGCACTAGACATCACTTCCTCGGAGCGATGGGAGACTGTGCTGCTCAGTTCAGACCCGGGCGTTCAACTCCGGGCTGTGCAGGTGGCCGAAGACGCCATCATGACACAAGGACTCCTGGCCGCTGTCTGAGCGGGGAAGAACTAGGAGGACTCCCGCCTTACTTCCTTCCTCACACCCGTCTCGGGCACAATAAAGTTATGCACCGACACTCTCTGCACTGAGAACTTCCGCAACAGATGCTTAAAATTACGCCTAGTAGCGGTGCTGCCTTGTGGACGCCGGAGGAGAAGGTTGTAGCGGCTCCTTTGATTCCCGCGACCACGTCTTTATTCTGAGGCGGAATGGTGCATTGCAACCAACTGTCATCTTCGTGCTTGCGCGAGTCACTCTCGATTCCTGACATTTTGTCTAGCGTACGTACGACCTATCCCGGCACCTTTTCTCTGAGAACCGTAATCAAGATCGGAGGAACGGAAGCATCGACAATGCTGCGCGCCCGGGGAAAGAGAAGGACCCGCCGTCAGTCGGCACGCTTGTACGCTGTCAGGTGCCTGGCTACCGTGCGTATACGACCCGTTCTGAAAGTTCGGGCCGCGGTGGCCGCAAACAAGGGAGAAGCGATGTTGGTATGAGATGCATCGGGAAGCGTTCACCGCCGGAACGTGAGTGCCCGGCCGTAGAAAGCACGTCGGTTACTTTGGAAATGATTATGTGAGGGGTGATGTATATAGCCTTGCAGATATCGAGCAAGAACAAAGTGACCGCAACGCGAGTTATTTTGGACCTTTCAACCACGCATGGCTAAACTGGAGGCAGTGGCTGGTTACATGTATGCCCTTTTTTTCCGCTTTGAAGTTAGCGTGCGTCTATTGACGGAGTCTTGAGGTACTGGGGTTCCACACATCAACCTAAATGGGACGGGAGTGCTCTCGGCGATATTCCATTTCGAGACAGGTACAAGCCCGGCACTTCCGGTGCGATGCAGAACGTGAATTGGACGACTTTATATGACGCGCCCCGCCCCTAGACCAAACTAAAGGTTATAAAACCCCTCTCATATACAAAAGGAAAGCGTTTAATTTTTAAGAAATAACGTTTCAGAGCAAAAGAACAAAAATACACCAGACCCCTTCATTACCCATTATCTCATGTCACTTTTCTTTTTACTGAGAGGCTTTAGTGTGCACCTTATCACCAGTGTCAGTAAATAACTATATTTTTGGTGTTATTTTCCCATTGCTTGCCTTACAGCATTAAAATCAAATCATCATCATCATTATAATCGCAGTCTCTAAGTACAGTAAAGCCCGCTTATATCGAACACGGATACATGGAATTATTGTCTATACCGAGCCCATGTATAATTCTGATAAAAATTACATTCATTTTAAACTTCTTATATAGAACGCGATTTTGCTCCCGATGGATATATCGAACTCCCCCCGCGCGTGATTTTTCGCTCTCCTTAGGCATGCGGCAGGCTTTCCCGCAATACAACGGCGGGGAGTGTGGGCGCGGGTGTCGCTTGCGACTCCCGCGCGAGCTCGAGCGCGTCCGAACCGGTCGTGGCACAATGGACCAGCTACACGCATACATGCCGTTGGCGCCGAAAGTGCAACATTAGGCGCTGCGGGCTGCGGTGTCGCCGATCTTGAAGTCCGCGCCCCTCGCTGCCCGCACTTGCTCGGTTTGCTGGGTTCGCCGTTATTCGCTTGTATCGATGCTTTTCTCCGCTCTGTCGAAGACGCCGAGGACTCAGTACCACTTCCGAGCACGAGCGAAGCCGTCGCTTCCGTGGCCCTGCTACGGCGATACTGCAGTAACATTGAGGGCAGCGGTCTTCTGCATGTCAACTGTTTAGATACCGTTGAGCAAGCAGTCACCAGCAACGCGTTGCGCTCCAAGAAGCAGGCTACACTAACACAGTTCTTCCGCCAAATAAATTATTCTTTTCTTTCCGAGAAAGTGTCGTACCAATAGCTAACTGCACGGTTGTGAGAGCTCAGCGTTAGCTCGTGACACCGTCCGCGGGATTGCTCTCATGTAAGTTTTTTTTTTTTTTTTGCGTCACTTTCTATATCGAATTTTTGTTATGTCGAACTATTTTACAATCATCGCGCTATTCGATATAAGCGGGCTTTACTGTACCCCATTTTGCAGCAAACCGGCGTTGTTGATGTTGTGCCGTACAGAAAATGGCCGCCACTGTAAAGTGTAAATGAAATACACATTTGAGTTCGTATGGGAGTCGAATCCTGGTCTCGAGTAAAGGAACCGAGTGCATCCTACCAACGCGCTGCCCCAGCAAAAGAGTTGGCCTAGGGCTCATTAGGGGAGCGATGAACATGACAGCACATGCGTAAAACAGGTACCCGCCACTCATGGCGAAATCGTGTTGTGTAGAAGCTGCCACCTGTCGAAGTATAATTCGTGCCGAAAGAAAGAAGAAACCACAGAGCAAAGGGAGACGAAAATAACATGCAGCAATAAAGAAGTCTTTTATAAGTGCCCCGAAGCTTTCGCCTTCAAGACGCGGCAGCAGACTTAGGTACTGCGATTATTTTCATTGTAATTGTCGCCTTTCTAGTGCTTCGTCACACAGCCTTCTCGAAGTGTATAGGTTCTACGCCTGGGTCAGAAGGTTTTATGCCTGGGTCTTAGCTCCTGTATACATATAAGCTAGTAATTTTAGCCCCTCCGGAACTAAAATTACTAGCATACAGGACACTGGTACGCCAAAAATTTTAATATACAGCCGCTATCGGGGATCCCCACACAAAAGTATTTTGTTCATGAATTGGAAGCTGTGCAAAATTGAGCGGTAAGGTTTGCGCTTTCAGAGTATTCATCCTTTACAAGTGTAACCGAGCTAAACCAGCGTGCTTCACTTCCACTTATACGTCAACGCCGAAATCTTGCGTGATTAGCACTCTTTCATAAATATTATCGAACACTGCTACCCAACAAATACGTCGTACGTTTTTCGAGTAGAAGCAAAAACAAATTCTGTGTTTCGCACACCCTGCCCAACGGGGTTGCATAAGCAATATCTATCTATCTATATATATATATATATTATATATATATATATATTATATATATATATATATATATTTATAGTACAGCCAAAGATTGGAACGATCTTCCACAGGGAGTGGCGCAGATTAGAGGCTCGTTACAATTCAGACAATCGCTGTCAAAAATACAAGCCGATTGACTTTGCTTGCTTCGCGTGCATTCTTGGATAACGCTTTTTCCCCGATGGCCTATGGGACGCTTTCGATCATCTGCATGTCTTTAAAACTGTTTTGATCATTTTTTTGGTGTCTTAAACTTTTTTTTTTCATTCCTTCCGCTTTTTATTTTTTTTCCTTTGTGACTCCACCCCCCCCCCCCCCCCCCCCCACCACAAACTTTCTTTTTCAAACCACATTGTTGGTCAAGTTCTTCGTTCATATCTCGCGTGGTTTTGCTAGTGATTTTCTTTTTGGTCTCACCCCGCATATAGTGCCTGTTTTTAAGGCCGTTCAGGTATTAAAATACATAAACATAAGATAACAAACCATTATTACAGAAGGCGGACACGTCGGTCGTCATGGGGAAGGAATAAATAAATAAATAATAAATAAATAAATAAATAAATAAATAAATAAATAAATAAATAAATAAATAGTGTTCCCACGTGTGTTCAAAATAACGGCTATAGCCATCATCCTTATCTTCTCCTGAATGAAGGGTTCCACCACCCACTATTTTTGCCCCTCGTCACATACAACAACGAAACGATGTAAACAACAACGATACACTAAGCGGTATGGGTCTGAAATTCCGAAAACGCGGTTATAACAACAGCGCGCGAGTAGCCGCCTGATACTCCTCTAGAGCCCTGCACGGGCCTGATTTCAAGGCCCGAGCCCAGCCCGAGCCCGCTTTGTGAAGCCCGAACCCGACCCGGGTCCGTAATGCTTAGCCCGGGCTCGGCCCGGGCCCGGGCATTTATAAGCGAGGATGACCCTGGCCCGGCCCGGGCCGTCGCCTCAAGCCCAGGCACGGCCCGGCCCGGCCATTAATTTTTGAGCCTAGGGAGGGCCCGCGTGTGTGTCACCAGGCCCGCTTTTAATTAGACGGTGAAGAAAAATTATTTATTTTCTTTGGTTCAGTGTCTTCGTAGCGGGCAATCAGACGGAGCATGTAGTCTGTACAAGCACGTCATGAACTGAAACGCAAAAATAAAGGTATAAAAGTACTTTAGCTTACACCCTCTGCAGTTCACGCCACATCGGCGTGAAAGCTTGTATTCTTACACGAGAGAAACGAAGCGACACCCTTACCTTTGACGACAAGACTCTTGGCAACTTCACGTGGTTGTCTCAGCCACAAGTTGGTATTGCTCAAATTTCTTGCTTCGCATTTGAATCGGCGAGTATGTACGTGCGTTGAATATTTTACCTGCAGTGGTTTTTAAGCGGTGCTGTTTCGTAAAGCACGCGAGTTTGATTTCCGGCCACGGCAGCCGTATTTCGATTGGTGCGACATCTAAAACACACATGTACAGTGACATAGGTACACAATACCCGAAACGACTTTGCCTTGTCAAAACTGCGTAATATGTCAGCTCAAGTCGTGCATATGATTAGGCGGGTCACTAACCGGCATCGAGGAATGAAAGAAAAGGACACAATGAGACTAATTCAAGCTTTCGTCATTTCTCGCCTCACCTATGTCGCCCCTACATGGCCCTAACCAAATCGGACATTGTAGCACTAAACAGGATCATTCGGAAGGCATTTAAACAAGCACTCGGGCTCCCTATGAGTACATCGACAACCAAGCTTCTTGAAATGGGCCTTCACAACACACTATTGAGGAACTCATTGAAGGTCATCTCGCAGCCAGCGCCTCCGTCTGACACACACTCCAGCAGGCCGCTTTGTTCTGCAATGCATCAACTGGCCCTGTGCAGAACAAACCCACCTGGCCCCTTTGTCAGACGAGTGGCGTAAACATATCTCTGTACGACCCCTACCAAAGAATATGAACCCCGACCTCCATCCCGAGCGCAGGACCGCCCGCAGCCAAGCCCACGAACGCTTATATGGCAATCGCTCTGACGTGTCCTACACCGATGCGGCGAGCTACGCTGACAACCAAACCATGGTTGCAGTGACAACAACCAGAAGCCATTTAACTTCATGCGCATCCATCCGTACGACATCCCCACGAGACGCCGAAGAACTCGCCATTGCCTTAGCCCTCATCCAATGCTCCAGCAGAGTCATCATCACTGACTCTCAAGCAGCCTGCCGCAGTTTCCTTTCAGGGAGGGTTGCACCAACGACCCTGCGGTTACTTCAGCGATACCGTTCCATCTCACTCGAGTGGCGATCGTTTGGACACCTGCCCATGCCTCTGGTAACGGCAACAACTTCGCCCACCAACAGGCTCGCGAACTGGCCCACCGAGCCCCAGAGGTCACGCAGCTCCGACGCCACTTCTCACCTATCAGGAAATTACTCAATTTTACCTGACCACCAGACAAAAATTCCCGTGCCCTCACCCATTCCCTCAGCAAAACTCAGGAAATAACACTCCGACAATTACAAGCAGGCACGTACGTTCCACCCGGTTTCGAATGAATTTATTGTTTCCCACACAGTACACCGCGCTATGCAAGTTTTGTCCACAGCTAGGTTACCCTCCAGCATATAATTGTGGAATGCGCTCCACAACCCAGCCCTACCACCCCTCTCACCACCTGTTCCTTTCCCGAGCTGTGGGAGACACTGTTGACGCAGCTGTCAACCGGAGGACCAGACTCTCCTGGTGACACGAGCCAAGACGGCGAGGGCAACGCATGGATTCCCGGACTAGGGTTCCACTCTCACATTTGAGCTCAATAAAATGTTCTCTCTCTCTCTCTCTCCTATCCTCGGAGCGTACACAAACCGCTCGAGACACGGACGGCCGAGACTCTGTCTCACCGCAAGATCTGTCTAGTTGCACGGTACGGCGCTGTACCCTACACTTCCGACGCGATCTTAACCTCTAGCCTAGGGGGCTCACAAATCCCAACCTAGCTTGAACGGTCGAGACTCCTTGTCCCGCTGGGAACTGCCTAGCTCAGCGCTCAGACAAGAACGATTTCTTTGTCCTTCGTCTTTTTTGCGCTATACATCTGTTAAAAATGCACAAATTGGTTCCCGTTCCATGAGTCACCCGAGATTCATCAACATCAAGGGTGTTGGGGGAATAGCCATGTTGCGGGGCGACACTGTTACATTTAGAGCCAGCCACCGGAGTTCATCACTGTTCGTGGAAGCTGTGCTGGGAACGAAGGAGAAGCAGTTGAATGTCTGCGTTTACTCATTTATGACGACCCTCTGTAAACATGATATTACGTGTATCTACGAAGGTTTGTCATGACATGTTTGCAAAATAGCACCACCTATACGGGAACCACAATGCACATATAATAAGTACCTCTAAGCGCAGTGCAGGACTTCACATACGATTCACGGAAAGTCGACATTGAGGGAGTGGTCCTGGAAGTAGTGTCACATTGCAGAACGTCTTGTTCGCATTTGAGACCCAGACGTAGAGAGCCAGGTTGATGGCGATGTTCTACTAAGAGTTTCACCATGAAAAAAAATTGTTTAAACCACCGAGGAGATGTGTCCAGGGAAGGAAGAGGGGAAAGAAAACCAGCAAACTTTCACTTTCACTTGCAACTTTCACTTTGACGATAGACGCAGAGGAACCCACTGTTGCTGAACCACCGGTTACAGTTGTTTGGCTGTTTAGACGGTTTCTTAGACGTAGGCACAACGTAGTCTTGAAGATGTGAGGGAAGTTTCCTAGTCCTTTGTGGACGGTTGGAAGTCGTTGCCTCACTATGTGATGATTGCGACAGGTGGTGTGAAGCCGTTGCTTGTCTTGTGGCTGCGGGTGGTGATGGTGACCTCGGTGATGTGGTCGGCTCGTTGGTGTCGTAGGTAGTTGAAGGCTGTGGCGAGGAGTGCAACTCTTGTTGCTGGAATGTGCCTGAATTATTTGTTTCATTTGCATTTTGTTGAAGGTGTACTGATAGGGAAAGGATATCGTTCCTCGAAGTGGTGCGGGACTGCTTGCATGCGTGTCCTGGTTAATTTGGACGCGTTCCAACGAGTTCCGTCTTCCATTTCGTACGTGTTCTCAGCGACTTTACGGCGAATGCGCCTGGGTAATGAGTACCTGGAGTTTGTTTTGGAGGCAATCGGAAGTCTTATGCGTACCATATCCTGAGGTTGGAACACTTTGTCCGAAGCGGCATGTCGACGATCATAGTCTCTTTTCATACGAGCATGTTGGGAGCTCAACATTTCGACGCAGTTCTGACCATTCCTTATATGGATTTTCATGAAAGCGCTGTGCATGGAACCCTACAATCGACAACCTGGTTCGGGGAATACGACCTTAAGGAGGAAAAAAGGAGACTGCTTGGTGGTTGTGCTGGGGTGTAGTTTCTATATATGGAAATGTATTAATTGACTGTTGTTTGGAGAGGTTTCTTTTCGGCAATGGCACACTGAATGAAGCCCTTTAAGCGCTCTATTGAACCTTTCTACCTGACCGTTAGCCTGTGGGTAGTAAAGGGACGACTTTGATATGTTTGATGCCTTTAAGGCGCAAGTACGCTTCAAATTCGGAAGAAGTGAATTGGGTTCCGTTATCAGATACTAGCTCGTCCGGAAGACCTTCTCGGGCGAAAACGTCGGCCAAAAATTTTAGGATGGTGGAGGAGGAAATGGATGTTGTGAAACATATTTCTGGCCACTTGGAGAAATAATCGACGAGCACTATAATGTAGCGGCAGTTTGCTGGCGCTGTCACGAAAAGGACCTATGATGTCAATCCCTAGCTTTGACCAAGGTTTATCAGGATATTGAACAGGTTGTAATGGACCTTGTTGTATTTTTGCCGACTTGTCAACGGAGTGACATGTAGTACACTGGGTAACTACCTGCTCGACATCAGCGGCGAAGGCCTGGCCACCAGTATTCCGTCTTAAGGGATGCTTGCATCCGAGTAATGCCTGGGATGTCCTTGGTGGGCGAGCGTCAAGATGCGTTTGCGCAGACTGGACGGGGGCACGACTTGTTACCCCGACAAATGATATTCTCCACTAAGGAGAGCTCATGCCTGACTTCGAAGTACGGGCGAACACTTTGCGAAAGTTGCCTTTTGGGGGGCCACTGGTGAGTCAAATATGATGTAACCTCTGATAATACTGGATCTTGGGCTGTACCCTCTTGGACTTCTTCTTTCGAGATAAACGAATCGACTGTCGCTATGACCTGTTCTTCGAAAGATGTTTCTTCTATCTGAGTAGTTTGGGGATTTCGCGAGAGTGCATCGGCAACTTTATTGTTGTCTCCTTTCCGGTACTGGACATCAAATGTATAGTTTAAGAGCCTCGCTGACCAACGCCCGATACGTAATGGGCGGCGTCCTGACCCTTTGGAAGACAAGAGTGTGACGAGGGCCTGGTGATCGGTAGTTAATGTGAACCGTCGACCCCACAAATACGAGTGCCATTTTTCGCAGGCCCACAGACATGCAAAGCGCTTCTTTTTCGCCAGCTGAATATTTACGTTCAGCTGGCGTAAGTGTTCGAGAGGCATATTGAATTGTACGGGTAATATGTCCATCTTGTTGTTGAAGGACAGCTCCAATGCCATAATCAGATGCATCTGTAGCTACTATAACTGGAAGGTTCGGGTCAAAAAGAGACAAGACTGGTGCCGTATGGAGGAGTGCTTTGACCCTCTGAAAACTATCCTCTATTTCTTATCCCAGACAAATGGATGATTTTTTCTGAGAAGTTTCCGCATGGGTTCAACAATTCTGCTAAGTGAGGTATGAACTTGGAGTAATACTCGACGAGTCCCAGGAACGAGCGGAGCTGAGAGACATTGGACGGTTGTGCGAATGAGTCAATCTGCTTGAGATTTTTGCTAATAGGCTGGATGCCGTTTGCAGATACTACATGACCAAGAAATGAAAGTTCATGAACATCAAAAAGACACTTGTCATTAAGCTTCATGCCTGCTTGTGAAATGCGCTGCAGCACTTGACGCAGATTGTGATCATGCTCTTCCTGAGAGCTGCCATATACTATGATATCATCAATATAACATTGCACTCCGGTGCAACCTTGAAGGATGCTATGCATCATTTGTTGAAAGGCCGCTGGTGCGGACGCTAAGCCGAAACAAACTCGTTTAAAACGAAATAGACCTTCATGGGTTATGAACGCCGTGAGATCTCGACTGTCGACATGTAAAGGAACTTGATGATAGGCGGATGCTAAATCCAGTTTAGAGAAGTGTGTGGCTCCCTGGAGCGACTGCAGAATTTCTTCTATGTGCGGCAAAGGAAAACTGTCAATGACAACTGCTTGGTTTGGTTCTCGCAAATCGATGCACATCCTGATTGAACCATCCGGCTTTCGAACGACTACTATGGGGGATACCCACTCTGAAGCAGAAATGCGCTCAATAACGTCATCCTGAAGAAGTTTGTTAATTTCTTTGGACACTGGTTCTCGTAACGCGAGTGGTAAACGACGCAACTTGAGTTGCTTGGGCATAATAGAAGAGCGTACCTTGACTTTATGTATATAGTTCTTAACGTGGCCCAGTCCTGGTGTGAACAGCTGTTGGAACTCTTTGAAGGCGGTCTGGAAGATTACATGAAGGTGGGGGTATGGCGTGACTCAGAGGAGTTGCAGTGGTTCGCCAGCATCCGAGCTGATCCCCTGCGAGAATTAAACGAAGAGCATAAGTGGCGTCTATGCCTAGCAAAGACCTGCCTCTTGGAACAACATAAAATAATAGAGGTTGCTGAATATTTTGAACTGAGCAGTCGCTGTGAAACATCCTGACACAGGTATGATACCGCCTGAATAATCTTTAAGAATTCGAGGTGGAGTTTCGAGTGCTATTTGCGATGCAAAATGACGTTGAAAAATTTCCTCTGATAAAATCGAGACAGCTGAGCCCGTGTCTACGAGCAGGGAAAGTAAGGTGCCATTCACCTTGATATCGGCGTAAAACCCTTGACGTGTTGGAGTCGCGTGTTGCCCCAGCTGGTTGACGACTACTATATCCTCCTCGTCGTCGGGTGGGGCCTGGATGTTTCGTACTGGTGGACGGGAGAGGCGTGTGGCACGAGTTGACGGCGGATTGGTAGGTGCAGGCTGTGAGGTGCGGCAGACATTTCCGAAGTGGCCGCTTTTGCCGCACCGGAAACACATCTTTCCCAGAGCGGGACACTGTCGAAGGGGATGCCAAGTCCTACCACAGCGGCCGCACGTTGGAGGAGGAGAGCGTCGATCACTGGTCCGGGCGAAAGCAAGCCCCGAACGGGACGGTGATGAACTTCGGTTTCTGACGATTGTGGGGCGGAACTCCCGACGTGGGAACCGGGTGGGGCGCTGTTGCGTCCCATCGGTGACTTGAACGACGTCTTCCTTGGTTTCCCGATATTGTTGGAGTAGGTCTTGAACTTCTGCTATGCTTTGTATAATTTGAATGGCTTTATCAAATGTCAGAGCCGGGCCTTCTACTAGCAAACGTTCCCTGGTGCGTTCGGACGCCAGTCCGACGATGAGTTGGTCGACTAATGAAGATGTCTCGTCTGCGCCGAAATTGCACTGCCGACCCACATATTGCACCCGGCGCGCGAAGTCGAGTGCTGATTCTGCTTCTGCTTGACGTATGTTTCGGAACTGTATACGGTTAGCTCGTTGCGAGGTAGAGCCGTCGAAATGAGCCGCGAGGCCCTGCACAAGGTACTTGTACTCGTCTTCATCGCTGGCGCCCGCCGGCTTGGCTGACTCGATGATGTGGGCGATGCGGTCTGCTTCCGACCCCAAAAAGGTCTTTAAGAGTGCTGCCTTGCGTTTCGGCGTGAATTCGTCGCAGCCTGCTGCGAGAAGATATGTCTCAAACGAGCGATGCCAGTCGCGCCATGGGATGGCCGGCCTCCCCGGGTCCGGCAGAAATGGAGGTGGCTTTGCGGCTATGTCAGCCATGTTGTCAAGATTTGGTACCGCTTTACTTCTCTTCTTGATGTTGATATAATCCTGGTGTAATAACTACCTCGTGCCCCTTGGCGATAACTTGAAATATTACCTGCTGCTTACATATTATTGGATGGATTTGCTGTGTAGCGCTTGATGAAGATCGATTTCGAACCGATGCCGCCGGCCGCCGTCTTCTTCCCGATGCGGTCGACCGCGTAGGCCTAACGCTCTACCGGACTTGACTGAACATTTCAGCCGAAATAAAGACATGAAAAACTTGCGGCCAGTACGGCGGCTTATATATTACTCAAGAGATGTGGGGTGCTTACATTGTTGCAGGTTCAAGAGTCGGCTGCGCCATTGTAGTGTCGCGTCGGCGACGGCCCCGAAGGGCGAAGCAGGAGACAAACGCCCGTTGAAAGAGTCAAGCCAAAAAGAGAACAGTTTATTTAGTCACGTGAAATATATACCCAGGGCTAGCCCCCTGGTGGTAGAATCGGTCGACGTCAAACCAAAACCGAAACTGAAAACCCCGAATACTACACAATTTTACATAACCATCCTTTAACGAAAACATACAGCTCATAACACACCTGCGATATTAACACACCGTTGTTTTGGCGCTCTTTGGCCTAGAAGCCCTTGCGCCATTAGGCACAATCATCATCATCTAGTTCAAATTCCAATGGCATCGCGTCGTGTAGGCTACTACATTGTAGTCGGTTCCGCAGCGTGGGCTGTTTTGCTCACCCCCGAAGGCATCGCTTACGTTCGACAGCTGATAAAGGTAAGATAAAAAGTAGCAGCTTTGGTATTCGTGTTCAAGCCTTCTTGCACCTGTATTCGTTCCTTTTTGAGAACAAAGGGCTTGAGATGCGTTGCAGGCGCGGGTTGTTTGTGACAGTTTTGATCTAAAAAAAGCACACCCAGCAATGAAAAAGGCCAGAGAGCTTGCAGTGACTACTTAACTACGCAGATATTGTCTGAAGCGCATCTCCTTTTGATGCCATGAAGCGGTCTTACGCATTTAACTCCAATTTTGCGCCGCAGGTTTCCCCATCTTTCTTAAACGGCCACAAGGACCAGGGGGATGCTGTTAAAAATACTTCAACGGGCGAGGTCGACAACCTAGGGCGCAGGTTGGCTCTCATTGAATCCATGTGCAAAAAATACGGCCCCATTTTATGTGAAGGCCCTAGTGACCCGAGTACGAGCATAAATCCGTTGTACTGTGGGCATGCGGCATCTTCCTTCTACTTCGTCCATAGCCGCCGGTTTGGTTATTGCCCCGTACCAAAAGCAGCTACCTCGAGCCTGAAGACAATTCTCCTGGAAGCAGAAGGCATCGAAGATCCTGGACACAACGCGGACCAAATCTTTCGCAGATTTCACAGGTACTTCCCTCACGAACGCCCGAGCGCGGATTTGGCTACCAGGCTGGGCTCTGAGTACACTAAGCTGGTTGTGGTCAGGCACCCGTTTGACAGGCTAGTATCGGCGTATGTCGACAAAATCCGCACAACCCATCCGGTTATAAAGGCGGCAAGGAAGATCTACGAAGACGGCTTCAATAACACCGGGCCCAACGGGACTTTAACCTTCAGCGAGTTCGTCGATTTTATTCTCATGCAACCGGTGGAAAAGTGGGACCAGCACTGGTCTCCATTCACAGCTCTATGCAGGCCTTGCAGCATGCGGTAAGCACAAACGCACTATATCTAGACAAATGTGGTTGCTATTTCATTTTGGTTCGGAACGACAAATTCTCAGGTTTGTGTAAGACTGAGGAAGGATAAACAAAAAAACTTTTTTCTATTTTTATTTTGTTGGAAATTAACTGGTACTTTCGTCCATATATATATTGGTACGACATGATTGGTGGCATTATTTATATAGAGTAGTTGATGTAGCAGACGATGCAGTAGGAAAACCGTTTTGCGTAGAGGCCTTCAAATTTGCGTTATATGTTTTAACAGCATTATGACAAAAAACAGCGACAGTATTCCAAAGGCAGAATTGAGCTGTGCATGCTGAACACGATCAATCACCACGTATGAATAAAACGTGCTTCTGCTTTTGCATTGCGGTGCTTTTTAGAAAGCAATCGAAAGGCGCATTTTTAAAAATTGGTTTTACAATATCTGTTGCCACACAGAATCATCTTTTGTCCTACGCAGGTGAGCAGAGAATAAAAATAGTGTGCTCAGATTTTGAGTTTACTCGTGAAAACGAAATGTCTTTGGCAGTCCTCAGACTGTGTTTTCGACACTGGAGCGTTTTGAGGCGCAGCAAGCTCTCACGAAGTAGCACGCAAACGTAAATTAGGCAGCTAGATTTCAGAACACACTCTCAATCGAACAGCTGATGTTTCTCCAAAACATTTCTTGGTTAACTTGAATTCTCCAAAATAAATATTATAGCATATAGCTTAACCTTTTGCGGATCCACCGACCTTGTTGGTGGGATCTTGAATTGGTTTCCTCACCTCTCCCTTTTCAACGCCTGTTGTGATCGGAATTGGCCACTTTTTCTGACCTGTATATACAGGAAACCGCTGAAATTTGGGGTAAACATGTACCCTTTATCTGAAGGCGGGGTTGTTTTTTACGCAGCGTAAAATAGAGGTTAAAGCGAGTGCATGGCGGGATAGGTAGAATGGAGGTTACAATTGGAATAACGGCCAATAACTGCTAAGCAATACAGAACGAGAAAAGTAGCAAAAGGCAAGCAATCCCATCCGTAAGCCGGAAAACGTAGCACCTTAGAAAGGACACGTCAGTGCACGGGTGTTTTTAAGCGGAGATGGTTCCTGTATTCGACGTTCAAGAAACGCCAAATTTCGTTATGGCAACGCATGGGCGTGAGGTCAATCACAAGTACTAGAAGGAAAGCGTGGCTATTGTATTCAATTCCTAAGGATTCATCAATTCGTTTTCCAATACCGTAAGTAATTAACCAATCTTGCATCACGCGTATGTTTTGTATGATTTTTCTCCTTATCCTCTATAAAGCATGTGTGGATGTCTTACAATGATTTCGCACTTTACAAAACGCGGTTGCTACAAGTAAATACTAATGTAACTTAGCTCTGTAAAGCTACCTGCAACGTGTAGAACGTATTGTTATTCTCTCAATAATCGAACAATAATTGTACCCAGATATTTGGCAACTAGGAAGACGACAGTACGGAACTGCCGAAAGTGCACCAGTAACATTGGACAGCTGTAAGATAAGTAAACCGTTACGTACAAAATGACTGGACAAATTTGGTTTCATCACATGGTACATTTTCCAATAGTTACCAAAAACATGCAGGTGCGTTTGGTGAACGAATTTTCGTTAATTTCTTTTTTTATCTTTGCCTGTTGCTTGATTTAAAGTTCTCTACCAAGGGCAGCTGTAAACACGGCACGAATACGATGCACAGATTGACTCTGTACTAGGCAACGCAATTATCTCCTTTTGGGTGAAAACGTATGCGTCCTTTTGTTGTTTTTACTTTAACACTTCGGCTCTATCATGGACTGTAAACGTTGAATAAAGAAATTATTCTTTCCTCTATTCACTAAGAGCTGTGTTTTTTTTTCTGAACAGATGCGAACGTCGATTTCAAAAAAATTCAAGAAAGCATTCTTCTAAGGAATTGTCGGTTGGCAACCTATTACTGACGATAATTATTTACGTATATAGTAATTGGGGCCTACTCTTTTCTCGCCAAACAGGTCATGTACATGCCAGAAGTGACAAACATTTAGAACTTCTGTCTCCAAAATTAATCGACCAGATTTTAGGGTAAATCCCCAAGGTGGAGTAAGTTTCTGCAAAGGAAAGTTTTACATCCACCTAGGACGAATTTTCCTTCAACTGCGAAGTTTCTGAGGAAGCTGTATAGCTTTCCTTTGTAGCCTTGCGGCTGAATTCCGGTTGATGTCAAACTCTCCAAAATAAATGACAGACCACACCCCCCCCCCCAGACATTTTCGCTTTTTGCTGCAAAGCAGTATATGTCTAACCACCCCCCCCCTCCCCAGTTTTCATTCCGGTGTCATCGATTTACTTGGCGCTGCGCCGGGGCTCCTCCTCAGCACCGCTGACACCTCTTTCAGAACTAATTTCCCCCTCGCCTCCCCGATGCCTCTTTGGCATCATGCACGTTTCATGCACGTACTGATGGATGACAAGTTCGTTGTGCTGGTTCAAGGTTCAAACACGGACGTTAATCGGCCCAATGGGAGCTATCCAAAGTCATTAGTGGTAGAGCGGATTGGGTTTGTGTGTTAGGCTATGTTCAGACTACCGACGCAAAAGCTGTATCGTTGTCTACGGACTTAAAAAATGGCATGTCACGCAGTTCGGTTGGCTGAGACGTGAAATGGCGTCATTCTTTAAAGTTATTACGACAGTTGCAGCAAGTCTAAACCCGGCCTTACTGAAACAGTAAGATGCTTACGACGCGGGAGGGACACAGGCAGTAACATGTTTATCTGCAAGAAGAAAGGTTCGATTCTTCAGAAGTTCATTCAGATAATTAGCTAGGAACTATGCTTCATCACAAATTACAATAAACGTTTTTTTGTTTCGTGCACTCCGTGGACTGCGTCCTGCTTTGCAGGTCATCCTTCTTCACAGAGTGGAAGGGCACTAATTTTTTCATATTAAGCTAGTTTCTATCGGATCTGCTGCCGTAATTTGCCGAGGCATGTAGCTCATACAAGGATAATTAGAACCAACACACCTAAGTCACGCGAAACATACGGAAAGATTTTTTTTAACTTCGCATTGAAAATTAGCAGCAAACGTATAAGCAGGGCTTGCATTCGTCTTGACAAGAAACGACTTCCTAAAGAGCCTATATTCGTTTTCTCACAGCCTGTAGACCGTATCGATTTATTATGATGGCCGTTTCCTAAACCCGTAAGCGCAATTCTATCCTGCATCGTACAACAGGGCAAAACACTGCCCTTTTTACAGGTAGGTCAAATTTTTAACTGCTGATAAAAGAGATGTGCATGAATGCTGGTATTAAATTGAACAATAAACCTTCATCAATGAACTCCTAAAATATCTGTTATGTTTTGTGGCCGGAAGTTTCCTTTCGTCCCGCGCTGATATCTGTCACGCAAAAGGTATGGGCAGCAAAAATTAAGTAGTATTTGTTATATTGTCTTTTCTTGTTGCAGGTACAACATTATCGCAAAGGTGGAAACACTCGACCACGACGTACAGGCTTTGCTGCCTAGGATCGGCCTCTCAGGATGGTCACTCGAAGCAATGACGATCGGCAACAAGCAGTCGCTGAGCATTTGTCGGAGTTGTCGCGCCAGCAGCTCCTCCAGCTGCACGCGATTTATATGTACGACTTTGAACTGTTCGGTTACAAGTTGCAAGGATACACCGATCCTGTGCTGTGAAAATACTTCACAATGCTGTCGTCTGTCGCTCTGGCTTAATGATATATTCTTAACTGTAAAACTGGTTTGACACTGGTTGCACAAATTTTTGGCGATGTTTAGCCTGGTGTTCGGCGAGATGCCGTAGTGCCCAGGTGCCGTGAGGGCACGTATGTAAAGTATATTGTGAAAAATAAATGCAATAATTCCACTGGCAGTGTTCCTGAAAACAGCCGCAACACGTTACGCAGTCGATAAGCTTCTTAATGCAGTGTACGAGTGCCCCTAACAACATTATTTAGCGGTTCCGTTTATGTTCACTTCAGTTCACTTCACTTTATTATGACAGATTACAAGCGTACAGTGCATGGTCATAGATATTACAGAAAGTGTGGCACTGTGGTCCCGAAGTTGCCAAGTGAGCTGCTGAAGAATTGCACTATGGTGGGGCCTTTTGCAAATGATCAGTAAAATTAATACAGACTAGCAATCACAACCGAACTCACTTACAAAATAGTGCTACGATTATTGTAACGTTCCACAAAAACTCACAAACAATAAATCCCTTTATAAAAATTGCACACATGTCTTAGATATACAAACAATTGCGGATATAAATGGCAAATGAAAAGGATAATGAGACAAAGAAAAACGAGCTAAGAAGAAACAGCACAAAGTCCTCTGAACTAATCAGCTGAAAGGCGGGTTGCTTGAGCATAAATTTCAGGATTGATTGTTCGTAAGCTGAGTGAGTTAATGTATTTTTTGTATTAACAGGTACGTCGTTCCATAATTTAATTACGGCCCATCCAACCAACGGTTTACTTTCATTAGTTCTGACTTTTGGAAGTACAAAATCACACTGTTGTGACAGTTGCGTTGGGTTGGGGTTAGTCAAATAATTTCTGGCGATGATAAAAAGAACACCCGTATCAGTAGCAAGTCGATAGCCGGTCATTGCGAGACTATATACATTAAGTTTATCTGACTGGAGGAAACCCAGGTGTTGATATAGTGAAGCCAAACGGAAGTTGAAAGATCTGCATGTTGTGATTGGAGTGGCTTTGTTTTTAATGCCCTTCAAGAAAAGTAAATGAATATCATAAGTTAAGCACATGGGCTAAATGCAATAGTAGGCGTAGGCAGGCGCATGCAAGGTGCAGGCGTTTGCAATAGTGGGAGTGGGCAAGGCCTAGGCAAGGCGAGGGGGGTCGTAAATGATTGCTTGCTTTAATTAATACTCTGATACCGTTAGCCATAATGATTTTTAGAAACTTTATGTCGTTAATAAATTTTAAGGAGCTGTCGAGTTCCACCCTCAGAAATGAGCATCGGCCAGGTCGGCGGTATAGCATCTGAGGTAATGTAGACAGGAGCAATATAACTTAAACGGGCTATGCAGGCAAAATACAAGTTTGTTCTATTCGAAAGATTTCGTGTTTCATAGTGCCCGAAGGGCTTGTCCGCCAAACGAACCACGCCGTTTTCTCTGAGAAATTAGTCAATGGGAGGTTCACATTTTTATTCTTTCAACACATCGTGTGTTTCCAGTGACGTCTGCCATGACGATCTCATACAAACAAAGTTCCTGTGCGAAATGCGAATGCACAACATCTGTTGCTTACCGTCAGTCCTTCCAGATGGCGCTACCCTACGGAGTAGCGGACTGTTATTCCTCCATTGCTTTGTTTGTGATCGTATTTGCACCTGACTTGTTGCTGGTTACGAGAGAAAGTAATTGTATCATGAAACATCGGGTATGCCCGACAAACAGGGTCACGCAAGACAACGTCGATTAACGCCAGTCGGCCAGTGTCGTGTCAGACAACTCCAAAGAAGCGAACTGCTGTGAAGCTAAAACATGCCTTAGTGGGCCCTGTACCAACAGCAGTGCTCACCGGGGCTTCTATGTTTAGGTGTATTTTCGGTAACTTTCACTTTTTGCCCCACCATTGTTACGGCCGTGAAATGAACATGGACTACATTTAGGCGCAAATGGCTCGTTCGTAACTCTAATGGTGTGCTCCACCATTGTTACGGCTGTAAAATGAATATGTACTACTCATAACTGCAAATAACTCATTCGCAAAACCTGTATGCCCTGGCTAATTGCATTTGATTTGCCGGCCTCAGGCAATCGCACTGTTACACATATATAGCATCATAGGTTCTATTGCGGGAAATTAGCTAGTCGGTCACATGGCCATTCCATTTTTTTTCTAGTAGTGTGTCGGTATGATTCTAACGAAGCAATCTTTCGAATTACCTCAACTCGTGTTTTGTCTGCATGGCCCTCGTGCTCACGTTGGAAGTATAGTTTGATATCATTTGAAGTCTCGTTTGCATGATCTCGTTTGAAGTCTTCAAACAACGATCAAAATACCACAAATTTAGTTTTGTTGGAATGATTAATAACCCCTTCCTCTTCAACCAGGAAAAATGTTACTGATATCGTAACTGGTAACGACGTGTTGTCTTGTATTCCTCGATATGATTTGAATAATGTGAGGCAGGAGGAGGAGCCAAACTTTATTAGCTGTGAAGTCAAGCGGGTTCGTGGTCAGGGGTCCTCAGTGCAGCACTCCGTTGGTGCGGCTTGCCGTCTTCGCCCTCCCAGCGACCCAAAGCTGTTTACCTCAGTGTCTGAGCGGGCAAGGCCACTCTCCCACTGCTCGTCACGTGGATTAGGGATTTGATAGAGGTCTGGGTTTGACTGGAATGCCCAATACAGTTGGTAGAGCGTAGCTGGGCAGCCACAGCAAGTTAAATGTAACTGGTTAGCGAAGCTTCCATAGAAGCCCATACGTTCAGAAATGGCGGCTGTCAAGCTGCTATGTGTGCTTAGCGCCATCTGTGTGGAGGAGGGAACACTTCCGGCGGAAACAAAAAAAAACCGGACGTGACGCAAGATCTGGTAAAAAAGTGACGTCGTTTTGGTGCATTAGCGCGAAAATTTGACTTCAAAATAGCTTTAGCAGGCTCATGTCATTGCCATCTGACGCAAGTTGGCGAGCCCTTGGCGGGCTGTGCTTCAAGTTCAACGCCAGCCTAACTAGTACAGCCTCGCGACTAGAGAAACGTACTAAGCATACTGTCGTATGATTGGCCTCGGTCTCGTTAAAAACATCTTGCATTTGCTCTGAAACTTAATTCGGTATTCATTACTTCAACAGGTGTATAAAAGCAATCAGTTGTTGTGCCTTGATTGCAGTGGGTGCCAAACCGGGAACCAGTCACGTACCCCGCCCCCTCCTCTCCTCCCGGAATTTTTTTTTCTGCCATGGGATACAGAGCGCAAAATGGCGCTCGACCACTCTCCACGGCCCCCCCCCTTCATATAAAAAAAATTTCCCCGCAGTTCCCCGCGGGGTAGGGTAGAATGTGAAAGTGCGAATGCACGGTTGTCGGCCCCCGCTTGCGGCGCTTGCGCTCGGCCCTCGCAGCCCACCGCCTCGCCGCCTTCTCTTTCCATCTCTCCATCGGGTTTGTAGTATCACGTGTACCACACGCAAGTATCAAGCCGCTATAACGCCGCTGAGTCGCCACCGCACGCCGCTGACGACGTAGTTTGAATGGCGTTAAAGATATAAGGCGCGTTACCACACTGATATCAGCGTGGCTTCCGTGGCTTAGTTCGGTAGCGCGTCGCGCTGCGGCCGCAAAGTCCTCGGATCGAAACCCTGGCGCCGGATGCTGTTCTTTTTTTAAATATGGAGGAGCACTGCGGACGCCCGCCGACGCCGCCGCCGACGCCGCCCGCCGGCGGTGAATGGTTTGGGGTCGCTTATAAAGTGCATTCGCACTTAAACGTGCCCCCTCCGCTCCTCACCGCGATACAAATTTCTACCAACGCCACAGCTGTGTTGCTTAACTGCGTCGCACATACGCAGGTGCATGCGCGCCTTAATAGATCAATGTTATATAATGATTGCTCGGTTTGTGTGCTTTAGTTCTAAGAGAAGAAATAACGCATAGTAATGCTATAATCAAGACATTTGAATTTTGTTCCAGCACAAACATAAAACAACTTCACCACACTGTACAAAATCAGCGCGTATACAAATAAGTCCAAAATGTTCGTGGGCACTACATGCATTATGATTTTCTTTACGCGCCGAAAAGTGACTTTACCCGTAACACATAGCATTATGAGCAATGAAAGCCTCAACAGCAGAACTACTTCCAAACAAGAGTAAAGAACTAGGCACTGCATCTTGACGCAGAAAACCGGGCCGCAAGAATGCCGATCACATCCGCCAAAACGTCGCTCCTATAGATGCAACTGCTAAGCGCACCTCCCCCGCCTCCGCAAACTCAAATGGCGCCTTTATGTCGTCTCTGAATACGTTAGACGGTCATACTTTTGTAAAATTTAACAAGCCAAACATTGATAGAATGCTTTCGAACTTTAATACACAAACGACGCACGCGTAGGTAACGGCAGCTCGTTGTCGGAGTAACTGAAGTTTAGTGATTAGCTGTATAACTTGCAGTTGGCAAAGCGAGTATTATCGTTTGTCCAGCTGCGGTACAATACAAAGGTTCTACTAAACTATACAATAAAATACCTCCATCTACGTTATTTCCCGTAATAAAATGAGGGAGTGTCAAACGCTGTCCACTCCTCCAGGAGATAGCGCAGTTCGGAAGCACTGAAGTATACACTGCCAAACAACTACCGTTCTGAACACTCGATGTCACCGACGGAGGTCGTTTACCGTGCGTGCACCGTCTGAAGGCGGTCAAAGGCAGCCGAAGGCCTGTCTAAAGCTTTCGAAGGAGCGCACGAGTAGCATGGCCATCGGGTCGCCTGCCTGCTCCGTCCGCACGCACAGTTCGTGCAAGTAGAAGTTCATGAAGAACAGCTGCGCGTACGTGACGCTCCAAGCGCCCAAGTGTTCCCGCCGCTTGCCTTGTAAAGTGGACGGCGACAGCGCCCGGTAGACGATCCGAAGCGCCAACTGCGGGTAACGCAAGTTCCACGGTGTTTTCACGCCGAACTGGCAGCCGAGGTGCTCCTTGAAGAGGATAAAGCTGTAACTGCCGGTGAGCGCATCGAGGCAAAGCTTCTGTATCAGCTCGTCCGCCAGATAAGCGGCGACCAAATGCGCGTTAAAGAACACGGTATCCGCCCGCAGTCCGTGCGCAGCTCCAGGTAGACCCTAGGCGAAATATCACGTTGTTTTTACCGGTCACGGACACCGGGTCTTTTGAATCGGACCATCTGACGCGCCAGTGCTCCTTCAGCTCGATGTGCAAGTCGACGGCCTGCTTTTTTGCGAGAAACTTGAGCGCAGTGAAGTGAGTACGTACGATGCCGGCGTCGTCGTCGTCGAATGTCGCTAACAGTGGTGCGTAGAGCGCAAATAACGATGGGACGTCGAGCAGCTGCAGCGCTGACAGCGAAGCGCCTACTTCGGCCGCTACCTTGGCACCCAGGAGCACAGCTACTTCGTCCTGCGTAGCGTTGACGATGGCAGCGCACAGCGATCGCAGCACAGCGTCCTTGGCCGCGCTTCCGCCCCTTTCTAAGGCGACGAGGTCCCAGAAGAGGAGTCCATTGAGCATCGACGAACTGCAGTACTCCACACGCTCTAGAGGGCTGAATAAAGCGGATGATGTTATGACTTCGGGAAATGCCTCAATGCAGCAACTCGCGATGATGTACGAGAGGGCTGTGTGACGAAGCTCTGGGTCGGCGTACACTCCAAGCTGTGCCTCGAAAAGGTCCGGATATAGTATCGTTACTTGCACCGTGTGAAGAGAGCACTGGCACAGCTCGACAAGAGCTGCTTGCCAACTGCGAAGAGTCACATTTGGGTGAAGCTTGCTCAGCACGGAAACCGCCGGCCCTGCAGTGGAGGCCCTCCTTCTCTCTCATAATTTTCCTTTAGCAGTCCGATCAGCGCATCGATGTCTGGGACTGTGGCTGTAACGTTAAGCTCCCGCCGGATAATCTGCAGAAGCTGCCCTACATGTGGCCAGTTCCCCATATCGTACAAGGGCTGCATCAGACTCAGATCCATGTAGCTCTCGTTTAGCCCCATGGGTTGAACATAACGGTATTCGAAAAGTATGCCCAACGCGTAGGTGATGTCAAGAACACCCACGATTTCAGCCGGGTGAGGCGCGGCGCCAACGATGTCCTGAAACGTAGTGATGACGTCTCCGAAAATCACCTCCGGAGTGACGGACACGTTCGTCAAGCTGTCCACGCAAGACCGGTACAGACCGTGCATGGCTCGGCACGCTCTGCCTCCGCACTGCGCTTGGTAGGTTGGCCACACCACACTCTGTAAGAACGTCTCGTGCGCCGTCGTGGCAATGTCCTGCTGGTCCCGCCGCGAGCACATGAACAGGTCGAATTCGGTGCACGGGTCGAAAGTGGCGTTCACGTACCTGGACAGATGCTGCAGGCTGCGGCGGAGGCAGGGGGAATCGGGGGGACCCGTTGGGGGCTTCGCTTTTGGCTGTGTGTCTGAGATCAGCAAGATGATCGCCACGGCTATGACGGCTGTCAACAACAGGCAGAAAAAGGCTGCCACGGAAGCAGTAGACGCGCTGACCGTCTTTGGCATCGTCTTCTTTCTCCTTGGTCGGCGCGTGACATCGTGGAGGCAACACGCTGCGTGTCAGCCGGCCCCGAAATTCCACGTGCCTTCAGTTGAAATTGTTGTTGTTGTTGTTGTTGTTCCTCTTCTAGTGGCACATATCCACGTGGGGGATTGGCCAAGAAACGGGGTGGCTTTTTGGGGCTAATAACGCCCACCTCATAGCTCTATATAAATCAGCCTGTAGGGGTTGGGGAAACGGTTACCGAATTATATAATAGATCTAGAAAGAATCAGTAAATGATGCCATTTTGGGAGAAAAGGCTAAAATATTTTGACCGGAATAGCAGAACATGCGTCTGGTCTCTGATATGTACGGGTGAATGGCCGTAATAATCCCTGTATGACAAAATCCCAGGAATGTGGCCCAAAACGAAAGGACCAGAGGCATCGACAGAGGAAGGCCAATGCGTTGAATTGGTGCGGCTAGATACCGTTTCCGAATGAACAAAAAACTGCGGCATTACAGGAAAAATTGTTAGGTTGTTTCAATTCCACCGCAAGCAGCACAAAGACCGGAGGAGGTGAGACCAGCGCGATGCAAATAAAATTAAGCTGCGGTATTCTGCATCTGATGCTGGTTAAAGCGACCTCACACTGGCGGGACTCGGAAAATCTCGCATTCCAACTCTGAGCAATATGGGCATAGTCATCCAAGCTTGTGATAGTACTTTCCTGTATCATTTCTAGCCGTAGAATTCGGGTGCAGCTGAATACAAATCAGTAGTGGAGGGTTTTATTTCTTCGTATTTTTGTCACTCCGCATGACACACTGTATTAAAATATAAAAAGACAAAAGAAAGTAGCAAAGCAAGAGAAAGACAACAAAGTGAGAAATCGAAAGAGAGGGAGGGCGCAGAATAATCAAATATAGTCGGGAAATCAATAACTGCGGCCCAGTCTACAGGTAAGCCTGTAGCCCAGTTACGTGCAGCAAGTTCATTAGCGACCTGTTGCACCCAAGAGCTTGAGTCATCCGATTTATCCCACCGGAGATAAGTGCGTCTGACTGCGACGTTCCTTACTGTCCTTGTTTCCGTGCACATCCAAAGAACATGCTCGGCATCAGCGCCAGTCGCCGGACACTTTGAGAATGTTCCTGGGTGTTTTGGTGGCGGCCACAAGTCCTGGTTACTGCGTCTGTGAAGGCGCCCCTAGCCCAAAGCTTCCTGAGAGGGACTAACTCCTACTGGGAGATATTAGGGTAGAGAGTAGAGTAGACCCACGGGGGAATTAGGGCACGTGTTTCCCTTCTCAGGAGAGATTTCCAGACCGGAGCGCGGATCATAAGGAAGGGTTCTAGTGGACGTCTCAGGTGGACAAGGGGTGTGGGAAAAATGGTCCGTTTATTCGTTGAGGATGTACTGACACCCTTGCATAGTAATTGCCATCTTGAGGTAGGCAGCCAGCAGAAGTTAGCGGAAGTCGTATCCCAGCCATTCCATTTCAGTGAGCCTGTACTCAGTCCTCTCTTACACTTTCGTTGACAACATGGCGATGTCGAAGCCAAAGAAGTAGTTTCGGTGTTTCTTAAAGGGACAAACAGCCGTTTTTTGAGGCGTGCATGTCGTCTAGCTGATATGAAAGCCGGTGTTTTGAATACCGGGGGTAACCGCAAGGAAGGAAGGGTAAATATTTTTATTCTGCAATTAAATATCTGAAGTCAGAAAGGTGGCGACGCGTAGTGTCTAGTCGTGACACTACCTTGCGTGTCCAAAAAACGCCGCCCATTTCCACGCGTGATTTAAAAACTGCATGAAGGGATAGGAAAGGTTCCCCATTATTGTTGTCTCAGCCGGGGACAAAATTTTAAATACCTCTTTTAACCTCACGTGAAATCAAAAGTGTATTGCCGCACGGCTCACTGTCACGGTCTCCAGCATTTCTTATAGGGGGACACGTATGGCTGGTAGACTTAAAAATTCCGATTTCAAAGTTCTAGGGTGCTGTCAGCCAAACCGTTTCGGTTAAGGTTGTTTTTAAGTGATTCCCGTTCGTTTGGGGTTGAAGACAACACATCCGACAAAAATCGGCCTGCGTGTCGTATTAGGGTCATATACTATAGAATTTCCGCGTTTTGCGCCACACCGGAATGTCCAGTACTGCACATTCTGCCCGACTACTGCAAGCGAGCGTGAATGCGGCGCACGGCGGGAAAAGCGATGTAAAACTGCACCTGGGTATGAAGAAGCACCGGAACTTCGTTCGCGCCGCTGCGAAGCAAGGAAATGTGGATAGTTGAACATCTTCAAGGGCAATGGCATTTTAAGTTTGCTTTTCGCATTGTGGTCTTGAAACGAAAGCTGATCCTCGTACGCTAGACATGTCACGCATGCTTCAATAAAATGCACCCTCTCCCCCCCTCGCGTAGTCTTCCGATTACCGAAATCCCCAAGTTGGCAGGTGTGCATGTAGGTGTCAAAGAAATGGATTAAGTGCGCAAATACCGGCTAGTACCAGGTCTGGCAAAAACCAACCACGGAATGACATCTTTCGTCTACTCCAACGAATGGAACAGTGCATCCAAGGCCTCCCCATACAAGTTCTTGAAACTGCTCATAAGGGATTGCATCATACCCCGGAGAGAGTGCTCTTTTGAATGTTCAGTGGCCGCGATGAGGTCGGCCATCGTAAATGTATCTGTTATACCCGACACGTTCAGTACCTCAGCAGACGGACGGGCGGCGGGGGGGTTGCTTAGTGGTTGAGAAAGAAACTCACGCCTGCTTTGTCCGCAAACTCCTCTGGGCTGAGAGAGGGACAACTTTATTACGCAATAATGTGAGAGTGGTTCCTTAGTCCAGGAGCCCACGTGCTCTCCAGGCTGCCGTAGCCCTGTTCACAATCAGGAGCGGGTCCGAGGTCGACAGTTGGACAGCAGTATCTCTCACTGCTCAGGGGAAGGGGACGGGTTCAGGGAGGAAGGTCCAAATTTTTTCGTGCAGTCGAATAATATGTGTGTCAGTGTTCCTGGTTCCGGGCAGAATTTACACTTGTCAAAGTTCTGTGTAGGAAAGAGTAAATGCATACGGATGGCGTGGGGAAAGTGCCTCCTTGAATTTGTCTGACTGTGATTTCTTGGCTTTTGGTCAAAGTCTAAAAGATATATGTCAGGACTGGGGAAGGTCTGTCTGGTGGTTCGGTAGTATTGGGGGATTTTTTTGTAGGTGAGAAGTGCGGAAACAGCCCTGGTCTCAGCGGCTCGGTGGGTGAGGTCTCGAGCTTGTTCATGGAAAAAATTGTTGCCCGTCAGTTCAGAGTGGGCGGGAGTCCACACAATGTCCACCCGATGGGCAGGCGAATGTTCTATGAAAAGTCAGCATGCGGCGGGGCCCACCCATCCCCACAAGAGCCTGCGGCAGGTGGCTGGCGATCAGTCAATATAATCTTGGAGGTGGTTTGGGTAAAGGCGAGCGCAATAGCTAATTCTTCAGCGTCCATGGAGGAAAGTTGTCCGTATTGAAGCGGTGGTGATGAGGGCGTTCTGGGATGTTACCACTGCCACCATAGTTTGGTTATCTGGGTAACTGGCAGCATCTGTGTTACGTGGATCGGCTGATGTAAAGATTTTAGTGGGCTTTGCTTCGGGCTTCTTTACGACCAGGGTGGAGGTCCGGGTGCATATTTCTGGGAATGGGGTGCACGAAAATGGACTGGCGTCAAGTGTCGGATATGGTGGCCAGGTAGGGTCTGGTCAGGGCATGGCCTTTGAATATTTCGAAGGACAGAACGGCCTGCTTTGGTTTGGGCAAATCGAAGGCGTTGACTTGAAAGGTTTGTCCTTTGATGAGCTACTCTATGGTATTGCGGAGCCCCATGCTAACTTGTTTGGCCGTAGACGTGCTCATCGGGAGATCCAAAGCTTGTTTTGTTGCTTTGCGAATGAGGCGATCGAGTTTGTCGTGTCGGTTCGACTTGGACTATATATGGCGCGACGTTAGTGAGGCGGGAGATGACGAAAGCCTGAACGAGCGGAAGAGTATCTTTTTCTTTCATGCCTTGGTGTCGGTTGGCGATGCGACGAATCATATGAATTACCTGATCAGTCGCTTTACTGAGGTTATAAAGTGGTTGGTCGTTTCTAGTGTTGGCTTGGATAGTAAGACCCAGGATCTTCAGGGCTTTAGCCGGTTGGATAGTGTGTCCGTCGAGGGTAATCGAGATTTTGTCAGGGTCAGAGTTGAGGCTGTGCTTATTAGGATTTTTAAGGACTTTTAATGAGAACAGCGGAGGCCATTGTCTTGGGCATACGCGTTCACTGTGCCCGCTGAACGTTGGAGAGTTTCTTGAATGCCCCCAAGGGAATCGGTGCCCGTCCGCAGGGTGATATCATCCGCATAAAGGGCATGTCGAAGGTTGGGTATTTGCTCTAGGGCAGCGGAAAGGCGAATGAATGCGATGTTAAACTGGAGGGGAGGCAATACAAATCCCTGGGGCGTGCCGTGACTGCCGAGATGGATTGGTTTAGAGGTGATATCCCCTAGTTTGAGGGTGGCTGGGCGATCTGTGAGAAAATCGGCGGTGTAGCTGTATGTTCGTTCTCCGCAGCCAGTCTGATTAAGCCAACCAACAATCGCCGCATGTATCACGTTGTCAAATGCCCCTTTAAGATCCCCTCTGGGCTGATGTTGAGAGCTGCAGGCCGAGTGCTAGCTGAATGGTCAGCCAGGCTGTCACTCCTCTCCATGGCTGGAGGGCTTCGTCATTCGTCATTCCAGTGCCAGAGCAAAGGGCGAGTGCACCGGTCGGACCAGCAGCTACATGACAACTGCTTCTCGTAGCGTCGCGAATGTGTTGCTAACTGTTTGCCGCGGCACGAGCGCGGAGTTGCTTGGGGTGGTGATTAGCAGAAATATCTGCTCGGCGGCGGCGCTCTGACCAGAGTTTAAGTTGGTGAATATCGTTCATGGGCTGATCCTTGTTCACTGTGATTTAGTATAGAGCAGTCTGTGAGTACGGACTGCAGCGTAGAAAACCCGGTTTCTTCGATTTGATATGATATGGTTTGATTTTATTTCTTGGCGGAAACCAAGGGGGTAGGGGCAGAGACTAAAGGCTGATGCGGCCCTAGCAAACGCTCTCAGCCACCTGATTCAGAGCGTATATAATAAAACGGATGTTCACGAAACCAAATAAATTTGTGAAAAAGCACGTTTGTCAGAGCGCACTTCCTACCAGTGAACATTTCTGACCTGGAGGCGACGAAGTTTTTGCAACTTTTTCGGGTGCATGTCAATCAAAACGGGGGGAATGGTCGCTTACCCAAGCGTCTGGCTCTGGATTCTAGGAGGCGTTCCCGGTGCAAAGCTACCACCACGTAAAGTCCCCTGCATGAGACCCAGTTGACGGGATGCTAGGTTGAGGATGTCACGGCTGCTATCCGCAGCCTACCTTCGAAGAAATCCTCAGGCCATGATAACATCCATGCTTCATTGTATAAAAGGCTGCTCTGCCATTTTCGCGCCGTTGCTCTGCCACATTTTTTGTCTCTCGCTTGAAGAGCGGCCCTTTCCGACAAATTGGAAACCCGGCGTTGTTTTTCCTCTCCATAAGTCCGGAAATGCGTCGGTGCCTGGGAACTATCGACCAATATCTCTCCTTTGTTCTTTCTCAAAAGTTTTAGAAAAAGTAGTACACCGTTATCTCTTGTCCAAAATCCGGCCCCTCATTCACAGTAATCAGCACGGTTTTATACCTTCCCGGTCCGTCGAATCAAACCTTGCCTGCTTTCTGAGTGACGCCAGCAAGTACATACTTTCACGTCAACAAATGGATGCCATCTACTTCGACTGCAGCAAGGCCTTCGACCGCGGCGTAAACCATGATTTGCTCCTTCGCAAAACTGTCTGCTTATGGCTTGGCTCCTGCTTTCTGCGAGTGGTTTACAACCTACCTCAAACAGAGAACAAACTTTGTTCAGTACGCTGGTGCTAAGTCTCGCAGCTTCACTGTACCGTCCGGGGTTCCCCAGGGCTCTATTCTCGGTCCTTTATTGTTTAACTTATTTGTGAATGATGTGCAGTTAATTATAAAGCATTCATGTCTATTGCAGTTTGCAGACGACATGAAACTCTATCCCGCAGTGGGATCACAGGCGGACTGCGCCCAGCTTCAACGCGACGTTCAGGCAATCTCCCTCTGGTGCAAAACTAACTACTTTGATTTGAATCCATTGAAGACCGTTACAATTACATACACTCGAAAAACCTCTCCTTTACACCTTCCCATACCACCTCGACTCTCTGGCGATAAGAAGAGTAAGCGAAACACGTGATTTGGGCGTTCTGATGGATTCAAACTACGATTCACACCGCATGTTAACTACCTCGCACGCTCATCTCTTCGGACTTTGGGCGCTATCTCTCGTGCAACAAAAGGACTTCTCCAGAGGTTCGTGTTTCCTTGCTCTGTACAAAGCCCTTGTACTCCCAAAGCTGGAGTTTGCATCGGCAGTCTGTAACTGCATGAGTGCGTCGTCGTCTTTGCGCTTGGAATGGGTTCAGAAAAGGTTCACGCGCATCTTCTCTCGCCGCTACATCCTACACGAGAAGTACGCTTACAAGGATGTCATCAAGCGGCTGAAGCTCGAAGAACTGCAATCTAGACGCACAAACCGCGATTTAGTGTTTTGTTCAAGTGTATCCACTCCAGATTTGACAGCCCGAAATTAGTGAGCTCTGTTCGGCTAAGGGCACCAATTCGAGCTCTCCGACCCCACCTTTGCTTCGATGTGACCACCTCAGAGATGCTGTCTCCAGTGTGCCGTGTGCAACGTGTGTTTAATGATGACTTCCGTGCATCTTTGGGCCGTCTTTTCCGGCAATGTTAACATCTTTTAAACGCGCCCTGAAAAATGCATGCATTTGAAGCCGCTGTTGCCCATTCAGTATGGTATCTTCCCGTGTCGATGTTTTCCGAAATCTCGTGTTCGTGTTTTCCGTTCCCTTCCCATTTTCTGCAGTTTCACCGTTTGCCGTACACATACTCCCGTGTACCTATGTATGTGTGTCCGCACGTGTGTGTGCATGCATGCACGTGCGCATTTGCCTGCACTTGTTCACCTTCACATGCACCCGCGTGGGCATGCGTGTATGTATGTTTTGTTTGCACTCACGAGCGTATTTGCCGTGCATACATATAAATTTTGCTTTATATGTACTTATTTCCAGTATCCATGTTCCCCAGTAAGTTACGACGGTGGATTGTACTGAACTTGTGTGTATGCCAATGTACTTTGTAGTATACCTTGTCACAAGCCCTGTCTCAGCGCGTATAAATTGAGTGTGTGTGTGTGCGTGTGGGTGTGGTGTGGTGTGTGTGTGTGTGTGGTGTGTGTGTGTGTGTGTGTGTGTGTGTGGTGTGTGTGCGTGTGTGTGTGCATGTGTGTGTGTGTGTGTGTGTGTGTGTGTGTGTGTGTGTGTGTGGTGTGTGTGTGTGTGTGTTGTGCGCGCATGCGTTGCGTGCTTACGTGCGTGTGAGTGCGTGTGCGTGCCTGCGAGCACGCGCGTGTGCGGTGGTACTATGTACTTTGTGACCCCTGCACTTCATAACCAGTCTCATGTTTTACCGTTTTTTTATCTGTGTGTCGCCCTGTCCTTTTTGTGTGCACCACCCAAGAAGGCCTAGTGCTGTTGGTGGGCACCACCCAATAAACAAAAGTATGGTGAAGTTGTCTAGTAAGAAAAAAATTCATGTTCGTGGAGGGACTCATGAACCCGCACGCCTCTCTTGCAGCCTTGCTCATAGCCCGATATAGAGGCGTGGGGCATTAAAGGGACCCTGCAAACAGTCTTTGTTGCAGTGCAAGTAAACCTGCGCGACGTTTTAGATTACAGTGCCACTTGAAGCGGTATGAGAGCGCAAATCACTGTGAAAGAAGCGGAAAAACGAACCGCGCTCTCATCAGTTCCTCCTCATTATGCACCACTGGCATGGCCTAAGCGACGCCATTGAGGCCATGGCTGTCCGATCGGCTGTCACTGGTCCCACTTCGCGGCTAATTTCTGCCATTTCCGCCGTCGTCAGCGCTGTGTACGAACCTCTGATATGCCTGAACCTTTAAACACAGTTTTGCCGTATCTTTTGTGTTTTGAGTGCGCGCAAAGTTTGACAGATGAGCTCAATACTTCCCTTTACAACGGAACCCACTCGACAACAAACGTTGATTGCTTCAAAACGCCCTACCAGCCCGAGGCGCGCGCTTGCGAGCAGCCTCCTATGCCTGCTTTTTTGTGGCACCAGAGCGGAAATAGGCCTCCTGCGCTGACCAGGGGGCGCTGCGCAAGCGGCTTCCTGGCAAGTACTTCCGGGTACTACAAAGCGGCGCGGGCCCCATAGGATCGCATGTTGACAGAAGCGAAATGTGCTCGATGTTCTCGATTGTTTTGCGACATGGTCACCGGCCCATCCCCGACGAGTCCGGTCTCTTCCGGCGATCAACTTGGCATTAGGGGAAAAAGCTTTGCAGCGCTAAAAACATTTACAATGAAATAATAATAGGCAAAACCAACAATAAACGGGCAAAACTACCCAAATACACATAACAATCATGCACATATCCCTACCGCAGCCTCCCTATTCTCAGTTACATACGAAAGAATTGAAACCCGCAAAAAGGTGACCGAACCGCCCAACCTAAAAAAAGATGAACCAAAACCTTCCAACCCACGGACAAATTCATGGTAATATTGAAAATATTCAAGAAAAGTCGCCGAAACCGAAATGACCAAACCGCTGAAAAGTAAAAAAAAGAGGTGGAGCTCACCTAAAGGGAACAAAACCACCCAGCATTTTGTGTAAAATTTCATAAAGTGCCATAAATGAATTAAAACAAGCAACTAAAAGTAGAATGGCACCTTGGGCACTTTGAACCTGATTCTTGGGATTGCTATGAAGAAATGGAACCTGTATGCCAGGGGACCAGCCGGTTCGTGTTTGTTTAAACAGGGTGTGTACTTGCTTTGTTGTTTCGTCCGTATACGTTTCCTTTTCCCAAGAGTATATAGGGCTGACGGACTCGGTCCTTTATTTTTATCGAGACGCAAAGTACACGCGTGCATTTATGAACATTTTTTCGTTGCCGCTTCATTGCGTTCTATACCAACTCATATCGCTTATCTATAAGTTTCAATCGAAGTTTCGAATGTTACAGTTTAGGCGGCTGTTGGCACATTTAAGCCGCCCTACTCCCCTGTTGCGCTTTTCCTTTCGTCTTCGTCTGCCGGCCACGACGCCCGAGAGCACAGGCCACCTCCTACCAACAGCCTACGCTCGCCACGATGTTTTCCAGCCGAAACAAAGAGCAAAACTAAAATTGACTTGTCAGCTCAGTCTTTGACAGCTTCACTTTTGTTGGCTCAGAGAAGGAAACGCAACTGTGAATAGGGACTGCTACAGAAAACAGATGGAGACGCAGGTTTCTCTAGCAGTCTTTGCAGTTCAAAGTGTTCCACCATGGAAATTTGTTTTCGCCCGATCTTAGAGGTGGAAACTAGTCATGCTGAATGGTCATTCGTTGTACTTCCCTAGAGCGGCGTGTCGCTGAGCCGCATGTGTTGCTCAGTTTATCCCAAGACATGCAGTTGCAGATCCCTCACAATTACCGGCTTGCGATACGCCCACATGTACCTCAGGGCCTAACGATAAGTCCCGTGGAATGTAAAAGAAACCTCACCCGTGCTATTACCGCGTCAGCAATATGTAGTTTCTGTGATATCATAGAAAACCTAAGTATTGCTTCACTGTGCCGGGCCAGCCCTGCCCGTGCCCGTCCGAAGCATTCACATTTCGGCCTGAGGCCGGCCCGGGCCCGGGAGAAAAGTAAGTCGGACCCACGGGCCGGGCCGGGCCCGGGCTTTCGGGTAAGCCCGAGCCCGTGCACACCTCTACTATAGGCCCCTCCACGTTGCGGAGAAAAGGAGAAAACTCCCCGGCCTGTGATATATCGAAGGCCGCCGAATAGAACGCCGCGAGCGGCCCCCCTCTCTAGGAGCGGACCCCGAGCGGCCAGCCTCAGCAGTCATTCAGGCATTAGGAAATCAGGGTTTGTTGCGACCATGTCATACCAGCGCTGACACCAGTTGTTGAGACGGGGCGGCCGCACCCGAGCCGAGCTCCGTCGCCTCCGGCATACGCGTGGTAGCGTGTATGATATGAGCGGCCAGCCGCTGTTGCAGCCGTGAAGAAGTCCACAAGCCGCAGGCTAACGTAACTGTTTACTTCATAGTGAGAGGTAAGCCGAAGCCAAAGAACAACGCCCCGACGGGCGAGGTAACCCGTACAGGACTCGAGCAGAATGACAGCAGTGATTCGCTGCTCAAACAGGAATTAATTATAGCGCTTGCGCGGCTCTATTTATACCGAAAAGCGGTAACTGGTCAAAACAGACTTCCCTATATATTTTGCGCACGCTACGCACTTCACAGACACACACAACGCTCTTTCCAGAGTTCGTAAGCAGTCAGTAGCAGCGGCACATGCTCAGTCGAGAGAGGGGAGAGAGGAGGACTTCGCTGCGATCACAGGGCCTCTGTGTCCTTGGGCGGGTCTTGGCCTATTGCGTGGGCACGCCATCGAATGTTGATCGCGTCGATAGCGAGGCGTCTGACCCGGGCTTGCCGAGGCCTTAATCATGAGTCACCGACACGATGGCGCCTGTCTGAAAGGCGCACGCAGTGGCTTCGCCGCACAGCCGATGAGTGATGCGGGAAAGTACGGCCACGGGCCGATTCGTAACAGCTTCTCCGCCGGGGGTCCGAGATGGTGGCTCAGTGGCTAAGGCGTGCGCTGCTGAGCACGAGGTCGCGGGTTCGATTCCCGGCCGCGGCGGGCCGCTTTTCTGATGGAGGCGAAAAGCAAAAATGCCCGTGTGTTCGAGATTCGGCGCACGTTAAAGATCCCCAGGTGGTCAAAATTAATCCGGAGCCCTCCACTACGGCGCGCCTCATCGCCCGCGTTGCGTCGGCGCGTTAAACCCTACAATCAAAATCAATAAGGGTCTTCAACCGTTGTCCGGAGGGATGCTTTCGAAGTGAAGTGCTCGGCAAGACGCTCGACTCCAGGCCTGGGCTGTACGACACCGTGCTGGGAGCTTCACAGGGCCGATGACTGACGAGTAGTGGCTCCCCAAGAACGTCTCTGGCTTGGTTAGGCAAGCAACAGAACAACACAAGAAGACACAACCGCATCGCCGGCAAGTGCGAAGACAAATCCACACGGAAGCTCTACCAGGCTTTTAGTTGCGAAACACTACGCTAATAACTAACTACTCTAGTTATATTTTAGCCCAGCAGTACTTTAGACAAGCATACAAACTTGAAAAGGTGACATTTCGCTGATTGGAAATGTCCCACACAAAAAAGGGTAATCGTAAAGGGCGAAACCTGCGTCAGGAAAAACAATGAATTTGAGAAAGTCAGGCATCTACAGGGCACTTCTCGCGCCGATACCTGCGATTTGAGCTCTCGTCATTGCCCTGAGCTTTCCCTAATTTGCACCGCACTTTAGATGTGCCTGCTCTCTGAAAGCGAGTACGACCGGTCGAGAGGACATCGGTCTTCTTCCGAGAGGTATCTCGAGTGCGCGGAGGACACTGCTCTAATTTCCACCACTCGAGCAAGGCGTACGCTTTCGTTCTCGGCCGCTCCGCGGTCCGCTGAGACCCAGCGCGAAGCGAGCGTGTGGCTCTGCCACTCGGCCGGCACGCATGAGAGCTCTGGCCGCATTTGTTTGCGACACTGTCGGCAAGCAAACACCGCAGGGTGTTTTCGCTCTCCTTTCCAGCTGTCAAGGGTAATTTAGGCACGGGTGGCCTGGTCTGTGAAGACGGCTCAACCAGGCGACACCTAAATGGCTACGTGCTCGGCTGGCCGTTGCCTGAAATTGAGTATCTGATTTTTCAGGTGGAACGCTTGCGCCTCGCTCCGTCGCGGCGCCGTCACTACGCTTAGCTGCACCGTGAACATCGTTCAGTGTCCCTACTGCCGGCTCTGCGCCAGCGTTGCTAGGTTCTGAACTCGCGTCCGGAGCAACACCCTTCGTTTTCAACGGACTCTTGTTGCCTCCTTTCGCTAACGTCACGGTTTTGGCTTTCCTGCGGAAACGCCGTTAGCTTGCGAGCCGCGCGCGTTCGGGTCGGTAGCCGTTTTCAAAGCCTCCCGTGAACCCGAGCACGAGCACGCTGACACATCTTCGCTCAAAGGGGCCCTCCAGGGGGGTAAAGCGAGCTCCGAGACAGTACAAATCGTGGGCGCTGACATGATACAATTTTCATGGTTGCCAGATCAATTGTATTCAGCCTTCTAAAAAGTTGTTCCGAAATTATTTTACTAAAACAAAGAACTGAAGCAAAAGAGTTACAAATAATTGCCTCAGTAATTAAAACTGGCTTCATAAAAACTTTGAGTGTAATTAAGCTCGAATTAGCGGAGAAACAGTAAGTGCGTAGTTCAGTTTGGTTTCGATTTTTTTTAAGTGTGCTAGGAAGTGGCGAGGCACTTGCGCCTGACTTGCGCCGTGTGTGTGTGCAGTCTCCAGCTCAGATCTGCGTGCGTACAAAATGTGTACAAGTGGTACAACTCGGATGCACGCGCTGAGCAAGTGCCTCCCCGGGTGCTTGCGAGGCTGTCATTTTTTCTTCACGTTACGCACACTATCTATTGCCCCTTAACTGACGCCGGAACAGCGATTCCGATCTGACCTTGACGACCGCAAGTTCACTACAGGCCACGGAGTGGCAGCCAGCGATCGTTCCCGTTGGAAGAGAAATAAAAGGAGCTTTTATATTCGTTCGGTTCCAGTTTTTTTATTCATGGAACTTACAGCTTTTCGTCTTCGAACTTTCGCGCAAACGTTCGTGAAGGAACAGCGATTCCGATCTGACCTTGACGACCGCAAGTTCACTACAGGCCACGGAGTGGCAGCCAGCGATCGTTCCCGTTGGAAGAGAAATAAAAGGAGCTTTTATATTCGTTCGGTTCCAGTTTTTTTATTCATGGAACTTACAGCTTTTCGTCTTCGAACTTTCGCGCAAACGTTCGTGAAGGAACAGCGATTCCGATCTGACCTTGACGACCGCAAGTTCACTACAGGCCACGGAGTGGCAGCCAGCGATCGTTCCCGTTGGAAGAGAAATAAAAGGAGCTTTTATATTCGTTCGGTTCCAGTTTTTTATTCATGGAACTTACAGCTTTTCGTGCTTCGAACTTTCGCGCAAACGTTCGTGAAGGAACAGCGATTCCGATCTGACCTTGACGACCGCAAGTTCACTACAGGCCACGGAGTGGCAGCCAGCGATCGTTCCCGTTGGAAGAGAAATAAAGGAGCTTTTATATTCGTTCGGTTCCAGTTTTTTTATTCATGGAACTTACAGCTTTTCGTCTTCGAACTTTCGCGCAAACGTTCGTGAAGGAACAGCGATTCCGATCTGACCTTGACGACCGCAAGTTCACTACAGGCCACGGAGTGGCAGCCAGCGATCGTTCCCGTTGGAAGAGAAATAAAAGGAGCTTTTATATTCGTTCGGTTCCAGTTTTTTTTATTCATAGAACTTACAGCTTTTCGTGCTTCGAACTTTCGCGCAAACGTTCGTGAAGGTAGAACAAAAAAATAGGTAACGAAATGCGGTTTCTTTTTTAATAAGTCACAATAAATCAATAAGTCCATGTTCTCTCCTCGCGCGCTCTGTGCGGTAAATTAAACTTGCCATTCTGCCCATTCTGCCCATTATCTGCCAATTATACTGCCCATTCAATACTGCGCATTCAGTCTCGCAAGCTTTCCCTTTGAAGTGGTGGAAAGCAGCTAGAACTTGACGAATACAGACAGAAAGGAAAACGGGACACGCCGCGGACTGTACTTCGCATACTCCCTTGGCATGCATTTTTCCACTCCGTTGGCCTGCGATCGACCGCGCTCTTTCGTTCCTGTGCTTCAAAGCGCCGCGACTCACTGGCAATAGCAGCGTTGGCCCATGCGATGTTTTTTTTGTGTGTCTGTCAATAAAAGTTTTACATTGAGCTAATGCCACAGTTCACTTAGTTTGAACGCATTGAGCGACTCGCAAAATGTCAGAGAATGGCAAATAAAGCGGCACTGCGCAAAAATACACGGAGATCATACGGAGATTCATTTTTCTGTGCTTCCAGTACGGAGAAGCTGACTCCTTGGCGTCCTCGCACATGCGATCAGTCGCATTCGAGCTTGCGCGCAAGTGTTGTGTGAGCGTTGCCACATCTTGCTCAAATAGTCTCACTACATATAAGTCACACGTACGCTAAACCGAAAACACGTCGGTTACCTACCCACAGGAGATAAACTATGCAATGCTGTCGACGCCGCCCCACACAAAATCCGCCTGGCCAGCGGTCCGCCATGTTACAATTAATCCCGGCATGCTTCGCTAGCCGGACGCGGAAACGCCCCAGTAGCTCGTTGCCAGATTACAACCCATCGCTTTCGCCCGTTTTTAGTAAGCAAAAGCTCAGCTTGACACCTTCAAATCGTTGTATCATGTCTGCCACGGTGTGTCGTACGGTTCCAATGCATTGGCTCAGCGGTGCGCTTTCCCTCTAGAGTCAGTATATTATGTCAATGGGGCCTTCACACAGTGTACTTACGCTGCCCTCTGTCGTGAGCCTCCGGAAATGCCCCGTACTAGCACTCTGTCTGAGTTTCGCCGTTACTCTTAGAGGTGGCGACCCTATCGTTAATCGAGCTCTTCGCAGCGAGCCCAGCTGGTTCTTTTCTCTACAGTTCCTGAAAATTGTACCCCCTGTCGCGTAACAGCTGATCCGACCTGTTCGAGAATAGGTACCTGTACTCCAGAAGAAGTTGTGGGGATACCGCTGCCTACGTGGCAAGTTCCCCGAACGGACCTCCGATGCTGACCTTAGCAATCGGCAGGCGCACGTTTCATGCTCCTACGGCGGGCTTCACCCAAACAAAGACGGAGAACAGCAAGACTGGCCGAATATCCTAGGCCACCCGCCGGGGGAGTGTGTTGTTTGCGTAGGGCGGTGACAACAGCTGGTTGTGAAGAGGAAGACGAAGCTGCACCACTGCCTAGCTTCCAATTGCTTACAGAAAACAGCACGTCTGACCCCTGCCTTGCCTCTGGGATCCTCCATACGCTTGTCCCAAACGGAGGGTAGAGAGTTATCCAATACACCTGTATTTCCACTGTATTTCCAACAACCAGTATTTCCACTCCTCGGCACACGCAGTAGCGCTGCTCGCCTACCGGTTCGCGTATCGGGATCGATTACCGCTCTTCTGTAAATCTTTATCAGAGGGTAATAGATTGCACTCTGTTCTGAATACCAGAAGCCGACCGGGCGCATGAGCATTCGTTCGGCTAAAGCGGCTTAGTTCCGGTGATGCGCCACCCCACCTCACCAAGCTCGCCAACCTGTTCCGGTGCGGTTCGGTCCTTCTCGCCGTGCCCGCGCGCGTAGACCCAGTCGGATTCCCGTACGCACGGTACACGCGGAACGTAGGGAACAAACGGTATGCTAAAACTACAGAGTTATGACAGAACGGTGAACCGGCCATAGTATACGGTACCAGGTAGGTGACCTGCGCTCCTGAGACTGCGCGGAGACAAAAACTGTGTATGCGCACGGCATGTGCCCCGGGTAGCGTACCGGGACGGGTGTCCCTCTATTATAACACTTTCTACTCTACTGCGCACTGGAGAATCGGCCCCATAAGGTACCCGGTGCACTTGCAAATGCGCGCATCCAGTTCTGACGCCATTGGGCATGCGCAGTGGAGCTGTCGCCTACCGGGTAGGATTCAGGACTTGTTCTAGACTCTGCAAGAACTCTCTAATTTAACGGCAATCATGGCATCCACAAATCAACGAGGTTTTCGCCGGTTGACTGCAGGTGCAACAAAGGCCAGGAGTGGCCAGAATGCATGCCGTGCATGGCTGAGGCCCCTCCCGGGCAGCCCGCTCACGCTCCTGCTGAGTCTCCCCGTCGGGAAAAGAGGGAAGCGCCCCAGGATACTCTAGGCCCACTGGAGAGTTTTAGCGAAGCGTACGCTACGCTACCGGTGGCGGATACTGGGACCCGACTCGCCCAAGCGCGCATTTGTTCCAGGCAGTGCACGTTTCGCCAGTTCAGGTTCAAAGGGGTGTGAGCCCATTCTGTTCTAGAACGGGAGGTCCCCACGGCGTGCCTGCGCGCGCATGTGCATAACGGTCCCGCTTCCCGCCGCCGTTAGAAGTATCGTACGCGACCGCTACTCTAAAAGTCTGGCTGAGCACCAGCACGCCCACGCAGAGAAAAGTGGTTTGCATTGGCACAGCGGGAACACCCTACACAGCCTCTCTTTAACTCGCACATAATCCTTTCCTGCATAATCCTGCAGAACCGATATTCCGCTCTTAACGAGGAAGCCGAGTTTACGATGCGGAAGCCAGCGACAACCTTACACGCATTATTACGGAGTGTGCAGTAGAAGTCGGGGGCACTATTGCTAGACAGGATACTGGTAAACTTTCACAGGAGACGAAAGATCTAATCAGGAAACGGCAACCATGAGAATCTCCACCGCAGCTGACAGAATAGAACTAGCGGAGCTCTCCAAGCTAATCAATAAGCGTAAGACAGCTGACATACGGAAGTATAATATGGAGAGGATCGAATACGCTGTAAAGAACGGAGGTAGCCTGAAAGCAGTGAAGAGACGTCTTGGCGTGGGAAAAAATCAGATGTATGCACTTAAGGATAAGCAAGGCAATGTCATCACAAATAGGGATAAAATAGTCACAGTGGCCGAGGAGTTCTATAGGGATCTGTACAGTAGCCAGGACATACAGGATAATGCCGAACGAGACAGTAGTTCACAGGAGATAGACATCCCACCAGTAACGACCGAAGAAGTAAGGAAGGCTTTGAAAGAAATGAAAGGGGGCAAAGCACCTGGTGAGGATCAGATAACAGCAGACCTCTTGAAGGATGGCGGAGAAATTGTCCTTGAAAAACTAGCAAACCTGTATACGCAATGCCTAATGACCGCAATGGTACCGGAATCTTGGAAGAACGCGAACATCATCTTAATTCATAAGAAAGGCGACATAAAGGACTTGAAAAATTACCGGCCGATCAGCTTAGTGTCAGTCGTCTACAAGGTATTTAGCCACTAGCAACTGCATAGTTAGGAAATTAACTGGGTGTCGGAAGTAGTGTACATTAGATTAACGCTCTGCTTAATAATAGGTTTTGCTTGTCTAGTTAGCAAACTCATGTAGCTTCGAAGGGTGTCTCGTTAGCTAGTGATACTGGTGATAGTAGTGGTGCTCCCTGCCTACTTCGGTTAGCAACCCTGATTAGTGCTGCATTTACTACCTCCGTTTGAAGTACCTAGTATATACTGGGCCAAGTAACTTGTAAGCGTTGCCTTAGTGAATGCCGCAGCTTTTGATTTCCAATCGTATGCGTCGGCTTGTGAATATAACGTTCCTAAGCGGTAATGGGAGGCTAATCTGACCCATTCTAGAGCCGACTGCAGTGGCAGAAGCGCGACATGCCACTTTCTAAGATGTCGAGAATGCCTAACCAACGATAACAGTGCATACCGGCTTTTGTTGCACTAAAACGAAACAAAAAGTTTTTGAATTCCAAAGTTGTACATCGTCCAATCCCATCGCACCTCGAATACGCGTCCCTGCTCTCAGTTGTGGAGACCGCCGGAGACTGCCCATGGTATTATTTCTTCTTCAAGGTTTATGTATTAAATACTGCTTTACCGACCGGATGAACGCTGCAAAAGTGCTTATTTGATCCAGTCAACGCCTTCACCTCACCGTATTTTAGCAAAAATACGCAATGGCGCCATCGATCTGCTGCCGAAGAGAGCTTGCGGCGACAATAACACGCCATTGACGGTGCTTAACGTTGAATGAAGTGCCATTTCAGTTTGTATCTCTCTGTCTCTGTCTCTGATGTTGTCTCAACCATGCTTTTAATCAGCTGACGCTGCTGTCGTGTTTCATGTGAGTTAGTGCATGTCGTGCAGGGAAAGAACTGGGGCAAACTTGATATCAGTACAAGTTTTGCAAGATTTCAAGATAAATGCAAACACCATATGGAATTGTCAAGCTATGTAAACCTACTTGCTTTCATTCTCCCTGCATTGCATTTCAGTTGGCGTGGAACATAACGCTGATATTGTGTGACATCGTTCTTTTTTTATGTAGATACTGCTGCTAGAGGGATTTGCTTGGGACTGACATCGACACAATGAGGAGCCAAATTCTTCAATTGCTACAAAAGCTGACTGAGACAGAAAAAGCGTTGCAACCACTGACATTCTTGGAGGAGTCCCTGCAAGGACACAACAACAGGGTGGCCTTTTATACCGGGCTGCCGTTATTTTTCATGTTGTGCTCCGCGTTCTGCCTCGTGAAAGATCATGTTTCCCATAGTGCACGACACGCACTCCCCCAGTTTCAAGAAATGGTGGTTTTGATCAGACTAAGACCGGTCTGCCAACTGCAAGACTTGGCGTATATATTTGGCGCCTCTCAGTCAACAATATCAAGGATATGTAACAGATGGCTAGATGGGTTTTCGGACAGATTAGGACGATTGTTGCTGTGGCCAGAAAAAGACCAAGTAATGAAGACGATGCCGGTTGCATTCGTACACAGTTTCGGTTGTAAGGTGCGAGCAATTCTGGATTGCTTCGAGATATTTATGACAGGCCGAGTTCGTACCTGACCAGAGCCCTCTCGTACCTTACCAGAGTTCGTACCTGACCAAAGTCCGCCCGTACTTCTACGGCAGGGCGTTTCGAGTGTTCAGTGAGCACCACTGTCTGTGTTGGCTTGCCAACCTAAAAGATCCGTCAGGACGTCTCGCGCGGTGCAGCCTGCAGCTCCAAGAGTGTGACGTGATGGTCGTATATAAGTTCGGAAGACGCCACACCGACGCTGATTGCCCATCACGAGCCCCCTGAAGCGAGTTACTGCTGTCCAGGAAGACGATACACTCTTTCTCCGAGCGTTGGCACCATCAGTCCTCGCCGAAGAACAGAAGAAGGACTCAGAACCTTCTGCCGCTCTTTGAGTACCTCGAAGGTCACAGCTCGCGTCCTCCACGGCTCTTCCAGCGCTCGTTCTCGTCAGTTCATCTGCACAATGGAGCCCTTTACAAAAGAGGATTTGACCCTACAGGAGCCACACACCTTGTTGTGCCAACAGCGCTACGGGGACGAGGACCTATAAGCCTCCCACGACGACCCTTCGTCGGGGCACCTGGGCTTCACCCGCACACGCGCAAGGCTTCGCCAGAAGTACTGGCCAAAGTTGGCTCCGACAGTCAAGCGCTACGTGAAAACATGCCGTGACTGTCAACGGCGAAAGACACCGCCCACTAAACCAGCTGGTTTCCTCCGGCCTGCCGATCCACCAAGCAGGCCATTTAAGCAAGTCGGCCTGAATTTACTGGGGCCATTCCCTACGTCATAAGCTGGGAATCGGTGGATTGTAGTCGCTACTGATTATCTTACCCGTTATTGCGAACCCAAAGCATTTCCTAAAGAAACGCCGGCTGAAATTGCCCGATTTTTCGTCCATAACAATGTGCTCCTTCACCGCGCCCAATCAGTCATCATAACCGATAGCGGCACAGCGTTCACCGCAGCACTTACTGAAAAGGTAATGAAACTCTGTCATACCGACCATCGCAAAACCACTGCATATCAACCCCCAGACAAACGGGCTGACCTAAGGCTGAACAACACTATCGCCGACATGGTTTCAATGTACGTTTATGTTGACCACAAGAACTGGGATGACATACTGTCGTACGTGACCTTTGCGTACAATACAGCAGTTCAAGAAACGACCAACTTCGCTCCTTTCCTGTTGGTGCACGGTCGCGAACTGACGACTATGTTGGATGCGATGCTGCTTTCGGATGATATACACAAGTTTACTCCAGACGCCACAGAATACGCTAGCCGCGCCGAAGGTGCCCCAACTTGCGCGACAACGCATCCGTCACCAATTAACGATTGATCTCCGCAGCTACAACTCAAGCCACCGACAAGCAACTTTCCAACCTGGTGACTAAGTCTGGTTCTGGCGCTCTGGGAGACTCTGAGGACGTCGGAAAAAGTTTTACACCGCTACTTCGGGCCCTACAAAGTGATATGCCATGTAAGCGCAGTGAACTATCAAGTTCTTCCCGAAGGAACACTGCGGTGAACGCGTAGTAGGACATTCGCTGAAGTGGTTCATGTTGCCCGGAATAAACCGTATCAATCACGTTGATAGTGGCCGCGAAATATTTGCGTGTGCATCGTGCTGTGTTGCTTTGTGTTTTTAAATGGTAAGCATTTCATGGTCAAGGCTATGTCCCTCCCTCCGCCAACGGCGTCCACACCCCCACTGCGCATGCAAGGCTTGCTGAACGCCCGGTGGTGTGTTACCCTTTAATGGATCCTGGAGCGACAGTGTTGCCGGTCTCTTCCTGGGCCGGCAGGAGACGAGCCCGCTTCCCCTTTAAGGGCTCCTGGAGCGACAGTAGGCAGTTTTAGCATATCGTTACCGTGTTTGCGTTACCGTTCCCCGTGTTACCGAAAGCGCTGGCGACGGTGAAGCCTGTGCCGGTAAGTTACCGTTCGCGGGTAACTCTCGCGCTCCGCAGTCTACTCCCGCAAACACGGTAAACGGTAACGTAAACACGGTAACGATATGCTAAAACTGCCTAGTGTTGCCGGGTTCTTCCTGGGTCGGTACGGGACGAGCACGCTTCACGCGCCTTCGACGTTTCATCGTCGTCGGCGGCGGCGTGCCTCGTGCGAGTCTCTGTGGGCCGTGATTAGAGAGAGAGAATAGTCTTCAATGATACTGGTGAGGTTAGCCTGGCCAAGGCGCCTAGCTTGCTACACCAGATGTATGAAAAATGAAATCAATGAACAGATGATGATAATGACTGTGATGAAGATGTCGCGCTCATTAAGAGAGTCCTGTTTAAAGAGTCTGATCAAGTCATGTGCTTTGCAGGAAAGACAATAGAGCTTTTGTCGTCCGAGAAGCTCGTTTGGCACTCGACCAAGGGCCTAGCACGTCACTTAGAGTTAGTCCTCTAGAAAGCGGTCGACCCAAGGACACTAGAAGGGACGTTCTAGCTGCTCTATACCGCGTACACTCACATAATACGTTGTTGAAGTTCTCGCGCACGTCCCAAAGAGGGCAGAAGGGGAAGCGGCGTGTTTCATCTTGAATCGAAAATAACGTCTCTCTCTCTCTCTCTCTCTCTGTTTCTCTCTCTTTAATGCCGCTCCACTCTAACAACCCCCCCCCCTCCAATAAATTACACCATGTTCCCCTTGGGGGAACTCTGAGTAGTATGCGAAGCAGCCATGGGGTCAACGCATTTTCCCATTTCGTAGTTCTTGTAAGTGAAACGTTTTGTAGTTACCATAGAAACCAAACGGTAAATATAACTGTAGCTACGTACTTCAACCTAACGGAAACGACGAACTGAAAACTAACGGGCACTTGCATCGACCACATGGCTGCTAGGCTAACTACTCAGGGTTCCCCTACGGGAAGATGGTGTAATTTGTTTTCTTGCTAAAGCCACTGTATGAACCAGGTTGTCGGCGGTCACCGCGAGGCACGCGCTCACAAGCTCTCGACATTTCCTCTCTCCATGTAATTTTTTCCAGATTTTCTGGCTAAAGCATTGTCTTGGTATTTTTTCCAGCAACACCGAACTTACAGCTGGAGCAGCAGCTCCGCAGTTAAAGAAAAAAGAACATCCTCAATCGTAGCAGTCTTGCTAGTTTCTTTAACCAAACGACACTCGTTATTCCAGAGCCATTTTCGCCGTATGAGGTGTGCCAAGACAATAGTGGATTTTCAAGAGCGAATCTGTTCAAGGTGCTGGGTTTAATTGAACGAAATGTGGTACTGCGATCGCAGCGATGGGAAGAGGGCATAGCTTAGTGAGGAGGAAAGAAGCGCCAAGCACACGCGCCGGAAGTTAAGAGAACGGTTGAACGAGATGCTTATGTGGGTGAGGCTTTTCTAAACTACCATATCTGTGTCAGTGTTTATGCGTGTAAGCATTGTTGGGCAAAAAAGCAGTAAGCGTATCGTAGGCAGGACATCAACACATTGTCGATTCTGGAAGACATCAACCCGTGGGTGATATTTGCATTGTTCTTTTAAATAAAACGGCATGGCTCGTTGGTTTCCGCGACAGCAAATAAAAGATACGCCATGTACAAATTAAAAAGCGCTCGCAGCGCTATCTCATCGCAGTGTTCCAAGCTCAAAAGTATCAAAAGATTCCAGCAGATGGCGTTAGCCGTCGATCATAGCCAAAGTAAGTTGGCAAGCACTGGAATCAATCTTTTAGCTTCAGAAGTTCCATGGTGCTTAGCTTTACGATTTGGGAATGCTAGGCGGCTTCGCAGTTGACATCACCGGTCGCTACGTCTAGTCTTGAAGCTGGGGTAATTTCTTGCTCTACTCCATAAGCACGAACCTGCCGCCCGAGACCATCGCTGAAGTTGCGTTCATCTTCAACGCTTCGCGATGTTAAAGGGGCTCTGAAACTCTTCCGATTAACACTTTCAAACTTTCCTTAACGCCAGGAAGCTCTGGCAAAGCTTAAGTTATCGGCAGCACTGAGCGGTACTGCAGGAATTCGCGTGGCAACAGACACGACTTCCGTTTCTGATTTGATTTTATGGCATTTTTCAGTTCCCATCGAATGCGTTCATTGCTTCAACTGGAGGAAAGCGGCCAATAGCGGCTACACCGCTGTAATGATGTAATTCCCGTGGTAGAAGAATACCAAAATCGCGAAAGAGGAAAAAATCTTTTGAGCAAGTTTTCAAGTTATCAGATGGACATGTAGCGGTCATTTTAGACTGGGGTAATGGCGACCCCTAATCTGAGTACTGGAAATGTTCGTTGCTGCGTTATGCAAGCATTTACCGCTTCAAAAATATTTGAAAAAAAGGTTGCAGGGTCTTTACAGCCCTATGGGGCAGCAACAGGAGAAAAGTTGAAGACTGTATGCAGAACACGAAATTTATGAATGTGTGGTTTATTATTGTAGAATTGGTTGAGAGTACGTTCTTTGGATAGACTATCATGTTTTTTAGAATTAATCGAATAGTTTATGCACTCCAAATTTCAGCTGACTTTTTGTAACATCGTTTGCGTGCGTACCACAAAATGTACTTGGTTGGCTTTAAATAATAATTATTTTTGAAATGGTCTTAAGGCTAGTGAGAAATATCAAACACCTGAGGATTTTGGCCCGCGTGATTATGTTCTCTACGTCCTTTTATTTCCATTCCTTGCCACAACATCAAGCGCACCTATTGGTTTCAAGATTATATAGTCGGTTTCCTTGTGTTACAGCGCAAACCTTTTTGTTCTACCATTGAAAGCAAATAACTCAAGCAGTTGAGATTCTTTGTGATTTCTGACGGAGCATAAGCGTGGTAATGAACTAAGCATTTACAAGGTAAACTTATATCAGTTCTACACGCCATGGACAGAACCATACTCGGAGTAACGCTCTGCATTAAGAATCACCAATCGGGATTCATGAAGCTAATTCAAATGGTGCCGCCAAATTGAAAGTAAGAATTACTTCATTTCAACCGAGCACATATAGCGAAGAACTGGCGTCCAGTGGTCCGTCCAGGGAACAGAATGGCTACCCATTGGCGGGAAAAGTGGGCAAGAACCATAGCTGTGTGGAGGAACGAGACATGGAAATTTTATGCTTTGCATTGAGCCTGATTATGCAGCGTACGTGCGGTAGGAAGCGTATCTCCGTCTAGCAATACATATATTAGTTTTGCAAAAGGTATAATGACGACGATGATAATCATGATATTAATGATGACAATGACCATTAAAATTGATGTTCTGGTCACGCATGCTTAGAAATATTTTCCGAAGGCATCAAGACGGCAAGGCAGCACTCGCTCCAACCCCCCACCCCTCCCAGTAGCTGTGCTTAATGCTACATACAAGATTATGGAATTTCACTCGCCGTAGCTACACCTTAGATTTTATGCGCGCCGTAGTGGAGGGCTCCGGAATACTTCCGAACCCCTGGAGATCGTTAACTCGCCCGATTCTCCAAACACGGCAGTTTTAGTTTTTCACTGTCATCTGAAAAGCGGCCACCAAGGCCCGCATCGAACCCGCCTATTTGGGCTAAGAAGCGCAACGTTTTAGCCAATGATTCATCGCGGGATGTCACTGCGTACTGGTGGGCACATAGCGAGGTGCATAACGGTACGTGGATTCTTGGAAGACAGGCGCCTGCAATGCGTAGAACGATCGAAGCAATTTCTTATGGCTGTACGATTGCCACGTTTTTGTTTTCCAATGTACATAATACTTTTTTGCGGCGACTGCCGTTGCGAATTTCGGTTATTTGTTCTGTTCACAGCTGTTTTCTTGAGCGGCCTGATATCGGCCACCTGCAGGAACAGTTTTTCGCTATGTGCTCTGGATTCACATTGAACTCACTGCCACGGCTTGTATAGTTCCCCGTTGTGAGCACAGCGACAAACCGCTCTCCTGCCTATGAGCAGGGCTGCACTGAGCGAAAGTTCAGTGCGTGCCAGCTGCAATAACAAGGGCCGAAGCGACGTAGTACTGTAGTATGTAGTACATTGCTCACTCAGGGGCCTCATTCATTTTGTCCTAGGCAAAAACTCTCCCCGGGGCACCCTGATTTTAGATGCGACGCATCTCATTCACTCACCTTGTCCCTCCACACGGTCGTCTTTGTCGGTCCGCCCCCCTCCCCCTTCACTTTAAAAAAAAATAGTTAGCGGCGCCCGGTGTCGATCCGACGACCCTGTTGGCGGAACGCGAGGTACATGGTGATCTTCCCACTGCGCCACAAAACCGAGACAGAATGAAATGCTACGAACGCGCCTTATATCCTTGACTCATTCAAATATGTCAAGAAGCTACTGATACAACGCATAATGGGGCAATGATTAACACTTGCATTAAAAGAACCGAAGCTCCCACTTACAGCAACAATGATGGAGTAAAGGTCGTTGCGCCAGCGAAGCCCCAAGCATACCACTTAAGGAGATTGACCAAGATTGGCCAATAAAAGATAATAATAATCATAAAACATAATAATCATACGCGTTCCCGACACGTTTCACGCGATTTCAGAATCAATCCAACGGAAACACCAAGTGAACCCCACGATGCGTCGCATCTACACAGGGTTCCCCTCGCGGGGAGGTGGGCGCAATTTTTAGCCAAAATCTTCTTATACTCTCACAACTAGTTTTTTTACTGACAATCGTCGGCCCTATACTAAAATTTTGCATAACCATACTTTAACAAAAACATACAGCTCATAACTCACCTGCGACATTAACACACCCTTGTTATGGCGCTCTTTGGCGTAGAAGCCCTTGCGCCATTAAGCACAATCATCATCATCTAGTTCAAATACCAATGGCATCGCGTCGTGTAGGCTACTAGATTGTAGTCGGTGCCGCAGCGTGGGTTGTTCTGCTCACCCCCGAAGTCATCGCTTACGTTCGACAGCTGATAAAGGTAAGATAAAAGGTAGCAGCTTTGGTATTCGTGTCCAAGCCTTTTTGCACCTGTATTCGTTCCTTTTTGAGAACAAAGGGATTGAGATGCGTCGCAGGCGTGGGTTGTTTGTGACAGTTTTGATCTGAAAAAAGCACACCTAGCAATGAAAAGCTCAGAGAGCATGCAGTGACTTAACTATGAAGATATTTTCTGAAGCGCATCTCATTTTGATGCCATGAAGCGGTCTTACGCATTTACTCTCAATTTTGCGCCGCAGGTTTCCCCGTCTTTCTTAAACGGCCACAAGGACCAGGGGGATGCTGTTAAAAATACTTCAACCGGCGAGGTCGACAACCTAGGGGCAGGTTGGCTCTAATTGAATTCATGTTGCAAAAAATACGGCTCCATTTTATGTGAAGGCCCTAGTAACCCGAGTACGAGCATTTATCCGTTGTACTGTGGGCATGCGGCATCTTCCTTCTACTTTGTCCATAGCCGCCGGTTTGGTTATTGCCCCGTACCAAAAGCAGCTACCTCGAGCCTGAAGACAATTCTCCTGGAAGCAGAAGGCATCAATGATCCTGGACACAACGCGGACCAAATCTTTCGCAGATTTCACAGGCACTTCCCTCGCGAATGCCCGAGCGCGGATTTGGCTACCAGGCTGGGCTCTGAGTACACTAAGCTGGTTGTGGTCAGGCACCCGTTTGACAGGCTAGTCTCGGCGTATGTCGACAAAATCCGCACAACCCATCCGGTTATAAAGGCGGCAAGGAAGATCTACGAAGACGGCTTCAATAACACCGGGCCCAACGGGACTTTAACCTTCAGCGAGTTCGTCGATTTTATTCTCATGCAACCGGTGGAAAAGTGGGACCAGCACTGGGCTCCATTCACAGCTCTATGCAGGCCTTGCAGCATGCGGTAAGCACGAACGCATTACATCTAGACAAATGTGGTACCATTTCATTTTGGTTCGGAACGACAAATTCTCAGGTTTGTGTAAGACTGAGGAAGGATAAACAAAAATCACGCCATATCCACGAATGAATGATGATAAGTGGGGCGAAGCTCGAGAGGGGGAGATCATCGGTAACCGTAACTCTCCCGTGAAAGTTCGCCCATTACATCATTAAGAAAGACGTAAGACTGTGTGCGTACATTGTACAATCAACTTTTATTTTCGGAGTCCATGCTCTCAGGCCCAGACCTGGTGAAAGACCCCGCGACATCGAGGACTACCCCGCACCACCACCAAAATTTGTCACGTAGGATGGGACACAACGGTAAAGAAATAACTTTTATTTAGGGCGAACTTGTGCCCGAACAAGACGAGAGGAAACGAGCAAAGGTCCTTGCGTCTCGTTCGATCTCCGAGAACGATTGCCTGCGTGCGTGGCGTGATCTCTTGCGTGATCTCCCCCTCGCAGTGCACGTGCGCTCGCGCCTCCTTTGGCGAACTCGGAAACTCGGCCACCGGGAGCTGGCGCTCCCGGTGCCGAGTTTGCGCTGCCGGTTGCAGCCGGTTCTTGCGCGTGCAACGCGGCCCAACTTTGCGACATCTCCGAAAGCATGCGGCGGTCACGTACCACGAGACACAAGGGATGGACAGACCCATGGCTTTTGGAGGTTCGCCCCTTAAAAACTTTTTTTCTATCTTTATTTTGTTGGAACTTAACTGGTAGTTTCCTCCATATATATATATTGGTACGACATGATTGGTGGCATTATTTATATAGAGTAGTTGATGTAGCAGACGATGCAGTAGGAAAACCGTTTTGCGTAGAGGCCTTCAAATTTGCGTTATATGTTTTAACAGCATTATGACAAAAAACAGCGACAGTATTGCTAAGGCAGAATTGGGCTGTGCATGCTGAACACGATCAATCACCACGTATGAATAAAATGTGCTCCTGCTTTGCATTGCGGTGCTTTTGTCCGTCGTTGATAAAAAATTTTTAGAAAGCAATTGAAAGGCGCATTTTTAAAAATTGGTATTACAATATCTGTTGCCACACAGAATCATCTTTTGTCCTACGCAGGTGAGCAGAGAATAAAAATAGTGTGCTCAGATTTTGAGTTTACTCGTGAAAACGAAATGTCTTTGGCAGTCCTCAGACTGTGTTTTCGACACTGAAGCGTTTTGAGGCGCAGCACGCTCTCACGAAGCAGCACGCAAACGTAAATTAGGCAGCTAGATTTCACAACACATCTCAATCGAACAGCTGATGTTTCTCCAAAACATTTCTTGGTTAACTTGAATTCTCCAAAATAAATATTATAACATATAGCTTAACCTTTTGCGGATCCACCGACCTTGTTGGTGGGATCTTGAATTGGTTTCCTCACCTCTCCCTTTTCAACGCCTGTTGTGATCGGAATTGGCCACTTTTTCTGACCTGTATATACAGGAAACCGCTTAAATTTGGGGTAAACATGTACCCTTTATCTGAAGGCGGGGTTGTTTTTTACGCAGCGTAAAATAGAGGTTAAAGCGAGTGCATGGCGGGATAGGTAGAATGGAGGTTATAATTGGAATAACGGCCAATAACTGCTAACCAATACAGAACGAGAAAAGTAGCAAAAGGCAAGCAATCCCATCCGTAAGCCGGAAAGCGTAGTACCTTAGAAAGTACACGTTAGTGCACGGGTGTTTTTGTAGCGGAGATGGTTCCTGTATTCGACGTTCAAGAAACGCCAAATTTCGTTATGGCAACGCATGGGCGTGAGGTCAATCACAAGTACTAGAAGGAAAGCGTGGCTATTGTATTCAATTCCTAAGGATTCATCAATTCGTTTTCCAATACCGTAGGTAATTAACCAATCTTGCATCACGCGTATGTTTCGTATGACTTTTCTCCTTATCCTCTATAAAGCATGTGTGTACTTGTTGCAATTGGCGGGATGTCTTACAATGACTTCGCACTTACAAAAGGCGGTTGCTACAAGTAAATACTAATGTAACTTAGCTCTGTAAAGCTACCTGCAACGTGTAGAACATATTGTTATTCTCTCAATAAGCGAACAATAATTTATACCCAGATATCAGGCAACTAGCAAGACGACAGTACAGAACTGCCGAAGTGCACCAGTAACATTGGACAGCTGTAAGATAAGTAAAGCATTACGTACAAAACGAGCTGGACAAATTTGGTTTCAACACATGGTACATTTTCTAAGAGTTACCAAAAGCATGCAGGTGCGTTTGGGTGAACGAATTTTCGTTAATTTCTTTTTTTTTCTTTGCCTGTTGCTTCATTTAAAGTTCTCTACCAAGGGCAGCTGTAAACACGGCACGAATACGATGCACAGATTGGCTCTATACTAGGCAACGCCAATTATCTCCTTTTGGTTTGAAAACGTATGCGTCCTTTTGTTGTTTTTCCTTTAACACTTCGGCTCTATCGGTGACTGTAAACGTTGAATAACAAATCTTTCTTTCCTCTATTCACCAAGAGCTGTGTTTTTTTTTCTGAACAGATGCGAACTTCGATTTCAAAAATATTCAAGGAAAGCATTCTTCTAAGGAATTGTCGGTTCGCAACCTATTACTGACGATAATTACTTACGTATATAGTAATTGGGGCCTACTCTTTTCTCGCCAAACAGGTCATGTACATGTCAGCAAGTGACAAACATTAGAACTTCGGTCTCCAAAATTAATCGACCAGATTTTAGGGTAAATCCCCAAGGTGGAGTAAGTTTCTGCAAAGGAAAGTTTTACATCCACCTAGGACGAATTTTCCTTCAACTGCGAAGTTTCTGAGGAAGCTGTATGGCTTTCCTTTGTAGCTTTGCGGCTGCATTCAGGTTGATGTCAAACTCTCCAAAATAAATGACAGACCCCCCCCCCCCAGACATTTTCGCTTTTGCTGCAAAGCAGGTATATGTCTAACCCCCCCCCCCCCCCCCCCCAGGTTTCATTCCGGTGTCATCGATTTACTAGGCGCCCGCGCCGGGGCTCCTCCTCACCACCGCTGACACCTCTTTCAGAACTAATTTCCCCCTCGCCTCCCCGATGCCTCTTTGGAAAGTTGCGCAGTCGGCAGCTAACGGCGGTAGTGCGGTTATCAGATGTTCGAGAGAGATTAACAGAAGCACGGATGGGCGCAATAAATGTACTCACGATTACTACACTCCCTAATATGAAATTTGTGCGCGGCGCAAGCTGCGGCCTTCTAGATCACGGCGCATTTCAGCTGCGTCAATGGAAGTGTTCGCGTGATCAGCGGACGTACGGCAACGTGCGCAACCCAGCTGCTAACTCACAGTGCGGCGGGCCAGCATGTTGCAAATCGTGTTTGAACCTCCCGCACAAATGTGACAGAGTTCGGATTAGCACCGCACAAGGGAGCAGCGAGCATTTTGTTGCATATCGTTTTTGAACCTTCTGCGCAAACGTGTCATGGTTTGGATTAGCGCAGAATGGAACAGCGCTTGGAAAGAGTCAGGGGGAGGGCGCTCCTTGGTGGGGACGCATGAGACATGTGAGGAAAAGGTAGTGAGAGTGATGACGCCGTAGGCGCACGTGTCGTATTGCACTCCACCGTTCACTAGAAGCTCCTGTCCGTGTTCTTCCTTTCGTCACTGCTGCGTTCCCTCACTCAGTTACGCGGACATAAACATTCGCCGCTCTCGCGAAGCCCAGGCAGCGGCTGCCAAAGGGCTGTTCCCTAAAACGACTGAAACCGCCGTCACCATTTTCGCTCAAATTCACTTCGCCAAGTAGCTGCGAATCCCTCCAGGTAGAAGAGAAACTACCCCAGTTGGAACGCTGCCTTGAGCCCATATTTGTTTTCAGCTTGGAAGGCCTTCCGAGGGAATTTTCGCCGGTGTCTTTCACGCCTAAGTATGCGCCATCACCGGTTGACGGTTTATGCGGGAGCAGTTTGCGGGGAGAAAAAGGGGGCGCACAGCTAGGCGTCATGCCACTACCGATGAAGTGCCGGTTCAGCTGGTGGGAGATCTAGATGTCTAACTCCGTGGCTCAAAGCGGATAGTTCGCTATCCTTAATCGAGTGCTTCGGGTGTGGGTTTATGTGTTACACAGACATCTTACACCCACGGTAAAATGCATACGAGGGGAAGGAAAACGAACAGACACTTGTTTGTACCAGAGAATAGAGCTCAAGGGCTTGCAGGTTTAAAATCGTTGTGGGACGGATGCATGCCATTCGTTTGGAGGAAGAAGAGCAAGAATAGAAGCGTTGACCCGAGCAGAAGTGCGAACGGGCATACAAACAACGAAAAGCTGCTGGCGCCGCCGTTGATTCCTCAAGTTGAGCTTGCCGAGTAGCGGTGCATCTATCCAGGATGAAAAGCTACTTGCCTGCTTGGAACGCCGGCGTGAGCCAATGTCACTTGTTCAGAGGGCTTTAAGTGGATATTTTCGATGGCGTCTGTCACTTCTAAGCACGCGGACATGACCTGTTACCGGTTTATGCGTGCGCAGGTTTGTCAGTAGAGAATAGTTAGAGGGAGAAGGGGGCGTGCATGCTCAGCTATAGGTTTCATGCACGTACTGATGGATGACAAGTTCGTTGTGCTGGTTCGAGGTTCAAACACGGACGTTAAACGGCCCAATGGGACCTATCCGAAGTCATTAGTAGTAAGAGCGGATTGGGTTTGGGTGTTAGGCTGTGTTCAGACTACCGACGCAAAAGCTGTATCGTGGTCTACGGACATAAAAAATGGCATGTCACGCAGTTCGGTTGGCTGAGACGTGAAATGGCGTCATTCTTTAAAGTTATACGACAGTTGCAGCAAGTCTAAACCCGGCCTTACTCAAACAGTAAGATGCTTACGACGCGGGAGGGACACAGGCAGTAACATGTTTATCTGCAAGAAGAAAGCTTCGATCCTTCAGAAGTTCATTCAGATAATTAGCTAGGAACTATGCTTCATCACAAATTACAATAAACGTTTTTTTGTTTCGTGCATTCCGTGGACTGCGTCCTGCTTTGCAGGTCATCCTTCTTCACAGATTGGAAGGGCACTAATTTTTTCAGCTTAAGCTAGTTTCTATCGGATCTGCTGCCGTAATTCGCCGAGGCATGTAGCTCACACAAGGATAATTAGAACCAACACAGCTAAAACATATGTGTAACATACGGAAAGATTTTTTAACTTCGCATTGAAAATTAGCAGCAAACGTATAAGCAGGGCTTGCATTCGTCTTGACAAGAAACGACTTCCCAAAGAGCATATATTCGTTTCCTCACAGCCTGTAGACCGTATCGATTTATTATGATGGCCGTTTCCTAAACCCGTAAGCGCAATTCTATCCTGCATCGTACAGCAGGACAAAGCACTGCCCTTTTTATAGGTAGGTCAAATCTTTAACTGCTGATAAAAGAGATGTGCATGAATGCTGGTATTAAATTGAACAATAAACCTTCAGCATGAACCCCTACAATATCTCTTATGTTTTGGGGCCGGAAAGTTTCCTTTCGTCCCGCGCTGATATTACGTCAGACAAAAGGTATGGGCAGCAAAAATTCAGTATGTATTTGTATATTGGTCTTTTGTTGTTGCAGGTACAACATTATCGCAAAGGTGGAAACACTCGACCGCGACTTACAGGCTTTGCTGCCTAGGATCGGCCTCTCAGGATGGTCACTCCCCAAAAGAAACGTCAAGACTCGAAGCAATGACGATCGGCAACAAGCAGTCGCTGAGCATTGTCGGAGTTGTCGCGCCAGCAGCTCCTCCAACTGCACGCGATTTATATGTACGACTTTGAACTGTTCGGTTACAAGTTGCAAGGATACACCGATCCTGTGCTGTGAAAATACTTCACAATGCTGTCGTCAGTCGCTCTGGCTTAATGATATAGTCTTAACTGTAAAACTGGTTATGACACTGGTTGCACAAATTTTCGGCGAGGTTTAGCCTGGTATTCGGCGAGATGCCGTAGTGCCCAGGTGCCGTGAGGGCACGTATGTAAAGTATATTGTGAAAAATAAATGCAATAATTCCACTGGCAGTGTTCCTGAAAACAGCCGCAACACGTTACCCAGTCGATAAGCTTCTTTATGCAGTGTACGAGTGCCCGTAACAACATTATTTAGCGGTTCCGTTTATGTTCACTTCAGTTCAGTTCACTTTATTATGACAGATTACAAGCGTACAGTGCATGGTTATAGATATTACAGAAAGTGTGGCACTGTGGTCCCGAAGTGGCCAAGTGAGCTCCCGAAGCATTGCACTACGGTGGGGCCTTTTGCAAATGATCAGTAAAATTAATTCATACAAGCAATCACAACCGAACTCACTTACAAAATAGTGCTACGATTATTGTAACGTCCCACAAAAACTGACAAACAAAAAATCCGTTTATAAAAATTGCACACATGTCTTAGATATACAAACAATTGCGGATATAAATGGCAAATGAAAAGGATAATGAGACAGAAAGAAAAACGAGCTAGGAAGAAACAGCACAAAGTCCCCTGAACTAATCAGCTGAAAGGCGGGGTTGCTTGAGCATAAATTTCAGGATTGATTGTTCGTAAGCTGAGTGAGTTAATGTATTTTTGTATTAATAGGTACGTCGTTCCATAATTTAATTACGGCCCATCCAACCAACGGTTTACTTTCATTAGTTCTGACTTTTAGAAGTAGAAAATCACACTGTTGTGACAGTTGCGTTGGGTTAGTCAAATAATTTCTACGGATGATAAAAAGAACACCCGCATCAGTAGCCAGTCGATAGCCGCTCATTGCGATTCCATATACATTAAGTTTATCTGACTGGAGGAAACCCAGGTGTTGATAGAGTGAGGCCAAATGGAAGTTGAAAGATCTGAATGTTGTGATTGGAGTGGCTTCGTTTTTAATGCCCTTCAAGAAAAGTAAATGAATATAATAAGTTAAGCACATGGGCTAAATGCAATAGTAAGCGTATTCAGGTGCATGCAAGGTGCAGGGATTTGCAACAGTAGGAGTGGTCAAGGCCTAGGCAAGGCGAGGGGGGTCGTAAATGATTGCTTGCTTTAATTAATACTCTGATACCGTTACCGATAATGATTTTTAGAAACTTTATGTCGTTAATAAATTTTAAGGAGCTGTCGAGTTCCACCCTCAGAAATGAGCATCGGCCAGGTCGGCGGTATAGCATCTGAGGTAATGTAGACAGGAGCATTAGAAGTAAACGGGCTATGCAGGCAAAATACAAGTTCGTTCTATTCGAAAGATTTCGTGTTTTATAGTGCCCGCAGGGCTTGTCCGCAAAAGAACCACGCCGTTTTCTCTGAGAAATTAGTCAATGGAGGTTCACATTTTTATTCTTCCAACACATCGTGTGTTCTAGTGACGTCTGCCACGACGATCTCATTCAAACAAACTTCCAGTGCGAAATGCGAATGCACAACATGCGTGCTTACCGTCACTCCTTCCAGATGGCGCTACCCTACGGAGCCGCGGATCGTTGTCCGCCATTGCTTTGTTTTTGATCGTATTTGCACCTGGCTTGTTGCTGTTAGGATAGAAAGTAATCGTTTCATGAAAATCGGGTATGCCCGACAAACAGGGTCACGCAAGACAACGTCGATTAACGCCAGTCTGCCAGTGTCGTGTTAGACAACTCCAAAGAAGCTAAGTGCTGTGAAGCTAAAACAGGCTTAGTGGGCCCTGCACCAACAGCAGTGCTCACCGGGGCTTCTATGTTTACGTGTATTTTCATAACTTTCACTTTTTGCCCCACAATTGTTACGGCCGTAAAATGAACATGCACTACATTTAGGCGCAAATGGCTCGTTCGTAACTCTCATGGTGTGCTCCACCATTGTTACGGCTGTAAAATGAATATGCACTACTGATCACTGCCAATAACTCATTCTGAAAACTTATAAACCCTTGCTAATTTGCATTTGATTTTGCCGGCCTCAGGCAATCGCACTGCCAGACATATATAGCATCATAGGTTCTATTGCGGGAAATTAGCTAGTAGGTCGCATGGCCATTCCATTTTTTTCTAGTAGTGGTGTCGGTATGATTCTAACGGAGCAATATTTCGAATTACCTCAACTTGTGTTTTGTCTGCATGGCCCTCGTGACCCCGTTGGAAGTCTAGTTTGATATCATTTGAAGACTCGTTTTCATGATCTCGTTTGAAGTCTTTAAACGAGATCAAAATACCACAAATTTAGTTTTGGTTGGAATGATTAATAACCCGTTCCTCTTAAACCAGGAACAAATGTTACTGATATCGTAACTGGTAACGACGTGTCGTCTTGTATTCCTCGATATGATTGAATAATGAGAGCAGGTGGACGAGCCAAACTTTATTAGCTGTGAAGTCAAGCGGGTTCGTGGTCGGGGTCCTCAGTCCAGCACTCCGTTGGTGCAGCTTGCCGTCTTTGCCCTCCCAGTGACCCAAAGCTGCTTACTCAGGTCTGAGCGGGCAAGGCCACTCTCCCACTGCTCGTGACGTGGATTAGGGATTACATAAAGGTCTGGGTTTGACGGGAATGCCCAATGCCATTGGTAGAGCGTAGCGGGGCAGCCGCCGCAAGGTAAATGTAACTGGTAGCGAAGCTTCCATAAAAGGCCATACGTTCAGAAAATGGCGGCTCTTAAGCTGCTAATTGAGCTTAGCGCCATCTGTGTGAGGAGGGAACACTTCCGGCGGAACAAAAAAAAACCAGACGTGACGCAAGATCCGGTCAAAAAGTGACGTCATTTTGGTGGCATTAGCGCGAAAATTTGACTTCAATATAGCCTTAGCATGCTCGTGTCATTGCCATCTGACGCAAGTTGGCGAGCCCTTGGCGGGTGTGCTTCAAGTCAACGCCAGCCTAACTAGTACAGCCTCGCGGCTAGAGAAACGTACTTAAGCATACTGTCGTATGATTGGGCTCGGTCTCGCTAAAAACATCTTGCATTTTTTCTGAAACTTTATTCGGTATTCATTACTTCCACTGCTGTATAAAAGCAATCAGTTGTTTACCTTGATTGCAGTGGGTGCCAAACCGGGAACCAGGCACGTACTCGCCCCCCCCCCCCCTTCCTTCTGGAATTTTTTTTTCTGCCATGGGATACAGAGCACAAAATGGCCCTCGAACACTCTGCACGGCCCCCCCTTCATATAAAAAAAAAATTCCCCGCATTTCCCCGAGGGGAAGAATGTGAAAGTGCGAATGCACGAGTTGAATTTGCGCGGTTCGGTAATGTTCGCGAAAGAGAGATCACACACACACACACAACTACAAAGAAAGAAAGATGCATTTATTCACAGACACCTATTTGTGTTGTCGTTGTACTTGATTGCTAGAGCGGATCTCAGCTTTGAAATTTCGTGTCAGTACTCCTTTAAGCGGGTGCATTAGCCCTTCTCACGCCCGATTCTTGGCCAATGCCAGGCCAGGCAGCGCGCCAGGCAGCGCGCGCCCATCTCCCCCCGTTGCCAAGGAAGACGAGGAGATTCCTGGCCAATCCCCCACGTGGGTATGTGCTATGTTAGCGGCCAGGCAGCGCGCGCCCATCTCCCCCCGTTGCCAAGGAAGACGAGGAGCGCGCGCACCCGCAGCTGTTGGTATGCGGACGGCGGCGGACGCTTCAGGCTCGCTTAAGAAGTGCATTCGCACTTAAAACGTGCCCCCTCCACTCCTAAACGGCGATACAAATTTCTACCAACGCCACAGCTGGGTTGTTTAACTGCGTCGCACATACGCAGGTTGCATGTGCGCCTTAAGAATAGATCAAGGTGATATAATAATTGCTCGGTTTGTGTGCTTCAGTTCTAAGAGAAGAAATAACGCAGTCATGCTATTATCAAGACATTTGAATTTTATTCCAGGACAAACATAAAACAACTTTACCACACTGTACAAAATCAGCACGTATACAAATAAGTACAAAATGTTCTTGGGCACTACATGCATTATGATTTTCTTTAGGCGCCGAAAAATGACTTTACCGGCAACACATAGCATTACGAGCAATGAAAGCCTCAACAGCAGAACTACTTCCAAACAAGAGGAAAGAACTAGGCACTGCATCTTGACGCAGAAAACCGGGCCGCAGGAGTGCCGATTCACGAAAGTGCAGCGAGCACACGGCAGCTGTCCCTGCGTCTTATCAAGTAGACATGGGTTTGTACAGAGCTTCAACCAGGATACACGCCTGTAATTTCCTGGTTGCATTGTTTAGGCAAGTGTCGCAACAGATAAATAAAAAGAGAAAAAATGGATCAATGCAAAAGAAAGCGGCGGCAGTAAGTAAAAACACATAGAAGGAAAGATCTCGTAGCAGCGCAGCACGGAGCAGCACAACGCAGTACTGCGATGGAAATATTGCTTGCGCATACAAGCGCGTGAAGCAGCCATCACTGCAAGCGTTGTAATGCAATAGAGAAGGCACTGAGATAGACAATTAAAGCGAATCGTTGGAATTCGAGTGGTGCACAATATTTGCGCTATTTGAATACGCTGAGAAGTCCTAGAGTAATTGACACCACTTGTTCCGAGGAACCTCAGGTGAAATCAAGAGATAACTGTGATGTAACAAAGCTTTATACCCATTTTTTATTTCGAAGCACCACCACGTCCCCTTACACAACCCCCGTGCAAGTATTAACAGTGCTATAGTTTAGCGTTACCTGTGGAAATGAGAGGAAAATGGTGCAGTGAAACGCCAGGCGTACGGGAGTTGCTGTTGCAACCTTGTACAGCACATCGTTTCCGTAGGTACCGAGTAAAGCGCTCCGCTCCAACCTTTAGCAGCATCGTCCCGAAAGACACCGTGCCCATCGGGCACTGCACTAAACGTGTTCACCCACGATACAATGCACCTCGCAACTCCTACGCACAGCAAGAATTAATTGCGCACCAAATTAACAAGAAAAAATTGGCCGCGTATCTGCTCCTTTCGTTGTAAATGCCGTCAAAAGACGATAGTCTTTATCGGCTTTTGCGAAGTAAATGCCTCCCTTCGCTTTCCCGCTCACCTCTCATGTTGTTCCTCTTGCGTCGCGCTCCTCCCAAGGTAAATACGCCAAATGTTTGCTTAAATCATTTTAAATTTCCCGCGTTCCACTGCTCCAAACCGGGTGTCTCGATGCGAACGCTGCCGTACGGTGAAGACGAGCGTTCATCGAGGCGCCCTACTTCAACGTTTATAGAACCGCGTTTCCCTACTCCACGTGCGTTGCAAGCAGAACGTGAAACCAATCTAGTGGAAGCTTGCGTAACTGTTGCCGGTTTATTTCTTAAAATGGCGCCAGAAGCTGTAGTGGCGCGGGCGACAGCAGGTGACGGCGGAGTGAGTTCTTTTTTTGCAGTTGATGAAGTATTTAATTTCGCAAAAGTCCAGCATGTTTGACTTTTTATAAAGGAACACTGCAAACATCACTTCTGTATTGGTTTGTTGTCTCATATTTGCGTAATGTCTTGTTCTTCTTCAACAATGTTGACAAGTATGAACATTACACCGGACATAGACGGGTAGATTTAGCTCTGACTATATAAGACTATTGCGCAGGCATTGTTTTGCTTTGGCCGGGTGGCTGAATCGAGTCACAGACAGACAGACGGACAGACATACAGACATACAGACAGACCAAAATTTCTGGGTTTAAGTAGCCCAAGAAAGACTATCGTCTTTAAAAATTTCTCCCACCTCCCCTCGCGGGAACCCCTGTGTAGATGCGACGCATAGGGGGTTCCGTTGTTGTTTCTGTTAGGTTGATTCTCCCATCGCTTGAAACGTGCCGTGAACTCCGTGCCGTGGCTATGACGCAACACAATCCAACACAATCCACTTTAATGCAATCCAATCCAAATCCAATCCAATCCAATCCTATTTAAGCCAAGGCAAGCCAAGCCAAGTCAATCCAATCGAATCCAATCCAATGCCCCTCGCGAGAGAGTGAGCGGTGGAGAACGCAGCTCGCGCGGTGAGGAGAATGGGGAAGGGGTGTGGACGGACAACAACAATGCCGTATGGACGGACAAGGCGAGTGAATGAGATGCAGTCGCATCTAAAACGAATACAAATGCGCACCACCAAAACATGTGAGGGGTGTATCCTAGCAGACGAACCTTAGGCGCGCCTTTCCGAACACCACAAGGACTGCATCACAGAGCAATGACACGTGCCATTGTTCAGAGGGCACTGCAAAAAAGTTTTTTGAGAATGAACAACATTTTCATAAATTCTTTGCACACTGTGCCTAAATAAATGGGACTAAGAAATAAATATCGTTCGTAAAATACAAATATTGTTTTCTGTTGAATAAAACTTGGTTTTTGTTATTAGTGTTTGTTCCCTCCTCATCTAGTCGCGCTTCAATCGCCACTCCCATAACCCCCCATGTTGATGTCGCTGGCAATAGGTTCTGAACTGCTTTTCGCCCGAAGCTTCGCTACCATTTATATTTACCTTGGCCGCAGTGTTTGCACAGGGGGTAGTAAAATGTCGGATGGATGGTGTGCAGCAGCCTGGGGCGGGGAAATGTGTTAGTGTAATCCGTGGAAGGCTGAATTGTTCTTTTGTTAGGTGGTCTGCCGGCGGAAGGAAGGGGTGCCGTGTGAGCGTGTAAAGTTTGTGGGGGCCAAGACGCTCATATCGGGGCGAGGAGGCGCTAGCGACGTCCTTCTCCTTTGTGGGGCGAGGGCGATCCTCGCGCGCTTCCCTCCTCTCCCTACGAGGCGACGGGGGATGCGCGCAGGAGACTCCCCGGGGAGACCGCCCTTGGAACGCGCCGCGATCGCACGGTACGTAAATGCCCTTCGGCCACTACTGGCCGTTTCTTGCATTGGCCGTTGTTTCCCACTTCCGTGGGTCACGGCACCCACCGTGTCGATTAGCGCATGCCTCGATTTGCGTCAGTGCGTTTATCTAGGATGTCCGGCGAGTCTCCGCGGGCATATTCCACTCATTGGTGTGTTGCCCCCGCGTCCGCGATGTGACGGCTTGCGCCGTCTGAGGTCAGCGGACGAGCGCCGATGCCGCCCGATCGAGTCCAGCGGCTTGAAATGTGTAGCGGCCACAGAGAGCCCCCTTCCCCTACGTCAGCGAGCGTTGCGGCCGGCCAACGCCGGCGGACGCTAACTGCTGCCCGACTACGGGCTGGGCACACGCTGACGGCTGTATATGCCCCAGGGGCTAGGTGCATAGTGCAGTGTAACGTTTGTATCGTGGTTTCCCGCGTAATAAACCCCTGTACTATGAAATATCTCGCTTCCATGTGAAGTGACTGACAACGTACACTCGCGGCGAGAGTCGTGGCTTGCTCTCGAACCCGTTGTGGGCAGAGTCTCTCGGCAGGGCAGTTCGGTGCTGCGCGAGAGCAGTGAGAATAACGACGGCGCGTTATTCTATTATTATTCTGTTCTATTCCTTAATGTCAAGGATTAAGAATAGAGGATAGGAGTATGCCCACATTTCTGGCGCCCAACGTGGGGCAGCGTTTGATTGCTCATTTGCTGCCATACCGTAGCGAGCTTTGCTTGTGCAATCGGCTGGCCGCGCCAGGCACGCTAGTTGCATGCAGGGTACGTTCCGGTGAGAGCCCGCATTCGGGCCGCCTGCCGGACCGGCTCCTCGTTTTGTGGATGCCGGCGGAGCTCGAGAGCGCGAGGTCTTCCTCGCTTCGGGCGTGAACATAGGGCTTTTGTGCTGTGTTCATTTTAAGGTTGATTTTGACGCAACCCACGCTCGGGTGCTAAAGGAGATGCTTGAATTCGAGTAGCCTCATTCCCGCAGTGCAGTGTAACGTTTGTATCGTGGTTTCCCGCGTAATAAACCCCTGTACTATGAAATATCTCGCTTCCATGTGAAGTGACTGACAACGTACACTCGCGGCGAGAGTCGTGGCTCGCTCTCGAACCCGTTGTGGGCAGAGTCTCTCGGCAGGGCAGTTCGGTGCTGCGCGAGAGCAGTGAGAATAACGACGGCGCGTTATTCTATTATTATTCTGTTCTATTCCTTAATGTCAAGGATTAAGAATAGAGGATAGGAGTATGCCCACATTTCTGGCGCCCGACGTGGGGCAGCGTTTGATTGCTCATTTGCTGCCATACCGTAGCGAGCTTTGCTTGTGCAATCGGCTGGCCGCGCCAGGCACGCTAGTTGCGTGCAGTGTACGTTCCGGTGAGAGCCCGCATACGGGCCGCCGGCATGACCGGCTCCCCGTTTGTGGATGCCGGCGGAACTCGAGAGCGCGAGGTTTTGCTTGCTTCGAGCATGAGAACATAGGGCTTTCGTGCTGTGTTCGATTTTGAGGTTGATTTTGACGCAACCCACGCTCGGGTGCTAAAGGAGATTCTTGAATTCGAGTAGCCTCATTCCACAACTCAGAGTGTTCAAGCTAGTGCGACCGGTTCCCTCTGTAGGATGCCATGTTTCGTAGGTATTCACCCCGAAGAGCTCGCCACGGTTTTGGCGGAACGATTCCTTTTTCCGAGCAGTTTCTCGGTCGCCTTTGGTAGGCGGAGCGCCGTGACGTTGACTTGCTTTGCAACGGGCGCTGGGGACAGGGACCAGCTTGTACTGCTGGTGGTTCCGGGGATGCGTGTCCTGCCAGGCCGAGTGGGGGCTCGTGGTGTAATACACGCCATCGTTAATGAGTATGAACGGTTAAAGGCAGAAGTCCCGAAAAGTCAGATATGCGGATTTTTGCGTTGTTGTCTTGGCTCGCCTTGGCCATACAGTCTGGTAGGCTCGAATATCTTGTAAATGATCAGCCGCAGTGTCACTGGCAGGTGTGAAGTGGGACGTTTTTTAGTTATTTAATTGTGTTTTCCATTGTAGGGAGACACCTGGCCTGTAATGACTTTAGTCATGTGCCGCCAGCATAGTGTGGAAATTGTGCACCTGGATTATTCCTAGAGCGCGTCGCAATATCGCGCCCGGCTTATCCGTGGCGTGGCCCGAGCACCTTCGGTATGTCCGACTGTTTTGGCGGACGCATTGTACCGTTTCTGCCGACATCACCTTTGTGGAGTCGCCTGGTCTGATGACGGTTATAGCCGATTGATGACCCCGCACGCGCCCACCAGCTTGTCAACAATACTCCCGAGGTGATTCCTGGTGAGCCAGTTGACCCTTTCTCCAGCCCGCTATGTAAGTGAGAGAACGCAGGTTTCTTATTGTAAATTCTTTGCTGTGTTTTGCTAATGTTTGCGCGCTGTGTACACGCGTGACGCTGTTCATATTGTTGTTCGTACGGTTGTGTTTGGAATTGTGCATTTCTTTGTCTAGTCCCAAGCAACCTGTATAGAGAAGTGTAAAAGAGACTTAGTTTTGACACTGTTGAGGAGACGAAACAAAAAAAAAACAGAGGTGCAATGGCTTTCGCCTTCGCCGTGCAGGGGGAACTCCGGGCTGTTGCTAGGCCGGCCGTCTCTGTCGCCTCACTTGGTTCTTGGAAACTCTGAGGATGGTTTAGTTTGTATTTTGTTTCCGGTTTCTCCGCGGCAACGAGACGCGGGTTAGAGCAGTAATGTTGGGTTAGAGAGGGTGATGGCCCCCTTGCTTGGGGCATCTGTGCTCCGGTTTCCCTCGGCTCCGGGTGTCTTGTCACCGCCGCGGTCCGTCTCGTCCTTGCGTGGAAGAGGGAGGGGAGATCAGGAGCGGCGTTTTGCAGGGGTTGGCGGTAGCTTTCGTTGTCTCATCTGTTGTTGTGTGTGTGTTCATTTTGTGTGTGGAGTGAGTGAGTTACTGCCCATCGGTTCGTTCTCCGCGTCCTCTCGGCCGTTAGGACGATTTTCGCAGGCCTGACGCTCTGGGGACTGCGTATGCTGTTGTTTTGTTGCGTGTTCTCGGCCCAAGCTGTGGGGTGTGTACACGCGCGCGCGCTTTCTTCAGTGTCTGCTGTGAGCGAACTTTCGTCGGAGGCCTCGTCCGTTCTTAGCGGCGATCCTTGTGCTGCTGCTGCCTTGATGAATGTGACGTGTGTGCCCGCGTGACGAGGGGGACAAGCGTGCTTCCGGTGGTTGTTTCCGCCCCCGCGTTCCCTCCTCGCGTGCAACACCGCAGACCTGCGTGTATGAGTGCGTGTGTGTGTGTGCCAGCTTCATTCGGCCGAACAGTACACCCCGCTGGTGGTGCGTGTTTGTGCAGAGCGCGCCATGTCTTGTGGTGTGGGCCGGCACCGCGGCTTCTTCGGCTAGCTAGCTGCGGCCAGGACGCTGACAACCCAGCGCAGAGGTGCCCTTCGTCTCCAGGAATGCGGGCGCCTTGAATGGCCGAGCTGACCTTGGGCCGCCTTCGACTCAGCCTAACCCCCCTCCTTCCTTGCGTGGGGCTGAAGCTCGGGCCGCTCCTCTCTCTGGCTGCTGCCCCGTTCATCAGCGCCGATCCCGACTCCTGGCTTCCAGCCGGTGCACTTGCTGAGGTGCCTTCCTGGTGGGTCGTCGGCTCACGTGCTGCTTCCTCCCCCTCCATCCCTCTGCGGAGCGACACGCCTCGACGCAACGGTGTAATCGCGCCTGCGCGTCCGCCCATTATCTGCGCCCCTCGAGAACTCTGCGATGAGAGACTCCATGGTGAGCCTCGTGGCACCCCAAAGTGACGACAACGAACGCTGACAGCGGGAGGATCTTTTCGCCCCTTTGTGCCCCGTAGTGCCGAACACTGCGTAGCCCCGTCATGACCACTGCAACCCTTTGCGGACTTAGTGCAATATTTCCACCTCCGTGTATCTTTCTACACCTGTGTATGTAGTGTAATGTAATGAAGTGTATGTAATGGAATGTAATTAAGTGCTCTTAGTGTCTTATAATTAATCGTACGTTGTGTAATATAAGTAACAGCTGTGTTAATGTAGTATAGTGTACGTAGTGCAACCTTAGTTGACCTCCTCTGTATAGCGTAACATTAGTTCCCTCACCAAGTGAGTAGAGTATTGTTTATAGTGTACATTTCTTGTTTCACACCTTGTTCATAGTGTGCATGTATATCTTTAAGGTTAAGTAGCGTGCGTTGTGAATGCAGTGCTTGTTTAAGGGCTGGAGTAGAGGCTGGTGGGCACTAGCTTTGTTTTACTTACATTAAAATTGTTCTTTTTGGATGAGTACCTGATGGCCGGCTTTCCGACCGTCAGGGGGGCATTTAAGGAGAGGGGGATGTGGGAGCCAAGACCCTCATATCGGGGCGAGGAGGCGCTAGCGACGTCCTTCTCCTTGGTGGGGCGAGGGCGATCCTCGCGCGCTTCCCTCCTCTCCCTACGAGGCGACGGGGGATGCGCGCAGGAGACTCCCCGGGGAGACCGCCCTTGGGACGCGCAGCGATCGCACGGTACGTAAATGCCCTTCGGCCACTACTGGCCGTTTCTTGCATTGGCCGTTGTTTCCCACTTCCGTGGGTCACGGCACCCACCGTGTCGATTAGCGCATGCCTCGATTTGCGTCAGTGCGTTTATCTAGGATGTCCGGCGAGTCTCCGCGGGCATATTCCACTCATTGGTGGGTTGTCCCCGCATCCGCGATGTGACGGCTTGCGCCGTCTGAGGTCAGCGGACGAGCGCCGATGCCGCCCGATCGAGTCCAGCGGCTTGAAATGTGTAGCGGCCACAGAGAGCCCCCTTCCCCTACGTCAGCGAGCGTTGCGGCCGGCCAACGCCGGCGGACGCTAACTGCTGCCCGACTACGGGCTGGGCACACGCTGACGGCTGTATATGCCCCAGGGGCTAGGTGCGTAGTGCAGTGTAACGTTTGTATCGTGGTTTCCCGCGTAATAAACCCCTGTACTATGAAATATCTCGCTTCCATGTGAAGTGACTGACAACGTACACTCGCGGCGAGAGTCGTGGCTCGCTCTCGAACCCGTTGTGGGCAGAGTCTCTCGGCAGGGCAGTTCGGTGCTGCGCGAGAGCAGTGAGAATAACGACGGCGCGTTATTCTATTATTATTCTGTTCTATTCCTTAATGTCAAGGATTAAGAATAGAGGATAGGAGTATGCCCACAAGTTGGGTGATGTCATTCAATGTGATGAGTAAGTGACTGGCCCTGTCGTCACCCTCTTGCGGTGCCCGGCGCGCAAGTTCTCGGCCGTGAGCACCACTTGATTGCGGCAAAGGGATCAGTGGGAAAGCGTCTGATAATCTTCATGCTTTTCTTGGGAGGGTTCGGTCTTTTAGTTTGTATGGCTATCTCGGACATTCTTCCAGCCGTGTACCTTCTACGCGCCGCTTGCGAGCCCGCAATGATGGTCGTGCCTCGGGTCTTCGTTATAACTATTGCAGTTCTGCTTCAAAAATGGCGGCCTTACGAAGGGTGAAACTTGTAATGAGAGTGGTGAGGGTGGCGACGACCGCTGTTTTGGTGTTTGCGCGCGCGTAGTTCGCCGCGTCCATGAAGACTGCCGTACTAGAGTCGCGATATTGTGGTACAAGGGTTAGCGCCCTGGTCGTTCTCTGCCTCCGTGGTACTGGCGGCTCTTGTTTCTTAGCAGTGGGGCATTGCTTAACTTGTACCTTATTTCCCAGGATATGTATACCGCGGTATCTGTTTCCGTTATAGACACGTACCCTATGTTCGTGAGTACTTGGTGACCTGTTGGCGTAGCACTTATTCCCGCTTGCTGGGCCCTCAGGTGCGCCTCCGTAAGGTCGTCTAGACCATTATGTACTCCCAGCGCCATCAGGCGAGCGGTATAAATGCTAGTGGGAAGCGCGAGTACTTGTTTGTAGCCCTTGCATATGATGCTGTCGATCTTCCGGCATTGTGTTCCCAGGAGGGGGCGTTGTCAGCGACGTACGTGATTCTCGAAATTATAAAGGCTTGGGCCGGACGCGGAATGTCCTGTTCCTTCTTGTCGTGTTTTTTGGCTGGCAGTTCGGCGCAGTATCCTGATGATTTGGGCGGTCAAGACGTGTCAAGTTTCTTGATTAGCCGAGTGTTTTTGCAATCTGCTTGATATGTCAAGCCGAGTGTTTGGTGGCTGGGATGGGAAGTATCTTGGCTCCATCCGACGTGATATGGGATGTCCCTGGTTTTATCTCGGCGGCGTTTTTTCACCATGACCAGCTCCGATTTCTCAGGCGCGCATTTGCCCTGGTTTTTTCTCTGCGGTGTTTTTTCACCTTGACCAGCTCCGATTGCTCAGGCACGCAGTTGAGATGACACCTTCACCCTGATAAGACCGCCGAAAGATTAATCAATGATAAACTCTGATAAACCTGCATAATACCGCCCTGAAAAACCTACCGAATTAGCTGAATACAATCCTGGAAATCAAGCACGTCATTTACGCCGATGATATCCACATTTGGTTAAGCAAGGTGTCAGCAGGAACCATGCTGGAGCGCCGCCAACAGGCTGAAGATGTGGTCAATGCCTACGTCCAAAAGGGGAAGACTGTTCCCTGCCATATACCGCGCCCAACAGCTAAAATCCGTCTTTCACATTCCTTCCTACCTTTGGAAATTCCTAGCGGCCAATACCATACCTTCAGAATATGGTAGAATGTTTTAGTGTGTTACTCAAATACCTTTTAGGGGGCGTCATTTTACATTGAATGGCGTCATTCGCAAGATTTGTAATGCTTCGCCTACAATTAATGGGATTTAAAGGCTAAGGACGAGGACCAGACAAATTCTAATTGAAGCTACAAAATAAGGGAAGGCGTACTTTCGCAGTTCGAGAAGATATGAATATGCCCTCTACACTTCTTTGAGCCAATAAAATGAGCCCATTTGAAACTTATAAAAAGCCAGTACGAAACATATTCTGCCATAACAATGATGTTCTACGATACCTGCAACGAGTCTTTTCATGTCAGATGGGTCGCACGCGAACATTCTTTTAACTGTACAAGGTGCCGTCTAGCAAGCAGCCCCTTCCTTTTTAAGTTCTTTCTTCTTTTTATACTAAAACAACACTTTCGCTCAAACACCAGCTACACGGAATGGCGACGTTTTGCTATTCTTTCGCGATTCAAGGGATGTCTAGCACCCGGCGAATACTTGTGCAGCGTCACGGGCTAGAGTAAAAGAGGTCACATCTCAATAACACACAGAAAACACCAACTTCTCTGAAAGTCAAAACGATTCCTTGGGCGCCAATGCAAGGACGTGCGCAGTAGCCTCTCGGAAACCCCGCGAATAAACCGCAACGTGACGCGAGACTCCGTTACCCTGTGGGCACAAGCCTACCACTTGCTGTTCGCGCCTAGAGCCATCTACCGGTTTGCTCCGAACATTCCTTCTGTTCTTTTGAGCAACTGCAAAAGGGCATCTCTGTTTGGCCTCTATACCCTAGGGATAGTATGGCTGGTTGCGATGCGGACAACCCCGGGTCGAGCACCAGTTTTCGCGAATTTTTCGCAACACCCCTGACTTTTTGTTGGTTTAGAATATTGTTTTTTGTGTATCTTCTCAGCGTTTTTTCGCAAACAAGGGTGATTTGATGTGTTTTAGGTGGCTTAGGGGTGTGTGGGCGCGAAATATCAAAACGTTTAGTTGCCTTTTTGCATCGCACCAAAAGTGCCTATCTTGCACCTGCCTTGGAAAGGAATATCGCAAGCGTGCCCTCCTACTCCCAGAATACCTAGCTATTGAACATTGTTAGCTGTTATTTCAGTGTTGCTATGTTTATGTCTATGAATAAAAGTATAAAGGAAAAGGTAAACAGAAGTCAGTTGCCTGAAAGCTTCTTAACCAACAGTGGTTGTGACTGCGACATCTTTTAGAGTGAACATGATAATGTCTAAATGAAGGCAACACAATGGAGAAATACATCCGACAGCAAAGCTAAGCACTTTCTATAAGTTGCGAATTTCAAAGCATTCATGTCCGATTAACTCCGCACAGCGTCCCTTCGAGTGAGTAAGTTTACGTCGCAACCAATGAAGGTTGGTGAGACTGCCGGGAGGGGACGCCACTAGGGGGCCGAACGGAGCAGGCTGTACTCACCATGGCTCCGTAGTTTTTTATGACCTAGTGGCCGTTTTATTTGCCAATGACACTTGTTCTCTACTCGTTCGTGCTATGAACGTGTTCTGCACATTTAGGGACCAACCTGTGGACCTTGTGCCCATCGGACTTCGAGATATCGCCTTCTTTTGGTGACCACCACGGAGCCGCCTCGCTTAGCCTAAGCAGCTGGGTGCTGAGGCTGCTGGTGCAGCTGGCGCCGCGGCTACCGTCGCCTCTTCCCCGGAGAACCGCGCGGCCGGCGTTTCCACTCAACGGGTCGGTGCCACGGTGAAGTTGGTCACCGTAGTTGAAGGTGAAGCCATCTCTCCTCACGAACATGCCGACTCGACGGGATGGCTGCGCTACTACCGCCGAGCCTTTGACCAGCCCAGCAGAGCCAGCATGCCACCCTCCCCACTACCAGTGCACCACCCCAAGGTACGACATCCTTATCGCTTTCCACCGTGCTTCCCCTCTCCGCAACAAGTTCCGCGACTTCGCCACCTCAAAGAAGTGTGCCGCAGTATCGACCGGCCCCACTTCCCAAGAACCACATAAAAATCGTCATCCGCCCTCGAGATAAGCTGAACGTCGCCAGCTATACAGGGACAACCCTGTTCGATGCCCTACGCCAGGCTGCTGGTCTTGCGCTTCAGGAGACGCGGGGGGACCAGCTCAGCCTGAACACGGTTCAGGACCTACTCGTCTTGAGTTCTCCAGATCCTGACAGAGTGGAAAAGTACGCTCGCATCTCCTCCATCACTTTGGGAGGCGCAATGTTCTCCGCTCGTGGATACATCGTTTGCCCAGAAAACACGGCCCAGTTTCGTGCAGGGCTGAGTAGTGCTGTTTGTAGCTAACAGTATATGTCTTACTGCGTTCATATAATCTTGCCATGCCACCTTCCTTTGTTTGCTCGTTACTGTATTTTATTCAACTTCTCGTTTCTATAGCTTTTATCCTTACCTCACTATCTTCTAATTGGCTGTATGTTCACTTAACTAGTACCTTATTTGTGGCTAACTCTTCCATCCATAGAGTGTGCTATCATTGTTATTACGGCTGATCACACGTGTCCTTCATCGGCTCCTCAGAATTTTTACGCAGCAATGTGTTAAATTTCGTTTTATTCCACCCTTTATCCCGTGATACTGAATTCTACAAGCTATACCGATCACCGGAGCACCCGCCTCGACCCTGTGGGTGAAATATTTTGTTATTTACATTTGTTAACGACTCCCGCACCATGCCTATCGCCGAGCGCTAGGCGCAGCCAAGGAACCCGTCATGCAAGACACCTCGAGCACTTCGAGTGCCGCCACTGGGCCTTCAAACAACACCTCCTCGGATGCAGATATAGACGCTGATGTCATACAAGACGGTCACTCGACTGCAAATCAAGACCAGCAGCCATCATCCAATCCCTCAGCAGACACCGAAATGGACTCGATTATCACAGAAGATCACTGTGCCATAAATCAAGATCACCATCAAGATTTCGTTGAGGTAGCCTCGGAGAGCACAACGTCGCCGACAGCGCAGTGCCGTCGCGGCCAACACTGCCACAACCAGGACTCCACAACAAGCCAAGCAAGGCTTGCCGCTCGCAAGAAAACCATTCCTCAGGCCTAAGCCCCTGCCGCAAGACGACTTCAAACTAGTATATCGCCCCCAGGGCGGGCTGGCGCTCGGCAACACTGAGTACGCTGAGCTGTCCCTGGTGCTACTGAACGCCATCAAGGTCACGTGGCGTCAAGCTAATCTGTGCCTCAGAGTTGATGTAACACAAAACACGGCCACTGTCAGTACTCCATCCTCCGAGGCCGCACGAGCTCTGGGTCAAGTCAAATACGTAAGACTTCATAACAAGCAGTACCCAGTCCACCTTTACGGCCTTGCACCCGACGACTCTGTTAAAGGCGTCATCAGTGGTGTCCCAGCTAGACTGTCTGAAGCCGACATTCTCAACAACATTGATCAGACTACGGTTGAAGTGTACAAAGGTAGAAGACTTGGCACGTCATCTACAGTAGTTCTGACTTTCGCGGGACCCAAAGTACCTTACACAGTACGACTTTACGGCGCGAATATCCATGCTCCATCTACAAGAAAACCATCCCCGTGTGTGCTACATGTCATACCGTAGGCCACAGGTCCACGGCTTGCCCGAACCCTACCACTCCGGTCTGCCATGAATGTGGGATGAAGCAGCCTCAACTAAACCAAACGTGCTCGCACACCTGCGACCTCTGCGGTGGTTCACACCTTTCTGGAGCACCAGGTTGCTCAAAGCGTTATGTCGAACCATTTATTCTCCGACAAAGGCGGCTCAGACAAGCCCGGGCAAGTGCTCCTGAAACAGCCCGAGTCTCCATACCCGTTCGTGGGCGTGGACGGGACCGTTCAATGACTCCTTCGTCAAGATAACGCAGCCATTCTTGAAGCAAACCACCAACGCAGTCCCAGGATCCGCAGGATCCGCAGCTGTCACTCGACATGCAATTCACCCAGCCAAAAGAAGTAAGCTGGGCCCAAAGGGTCTCTCCCGCAGCTCAAACTAATTCCCTTCCTCCCGCGCCTCCACAACAGTCCCAGAATACAACTCCCTGCATGGAATGTAAGCATCTTACCCGAATTCTGGAACAACAAATTGCTTTAATAGCATCACTCAAGGCTCGTCTCGATGCACTAGAGCACAACCAATCTACAGCCGGCAAAAAACGCAAAAAACCTAACCCCCCTCTCAGACACCCGAACTGCCTAATTGGACGCCGCAGAAACAGACCCAGCCGCCGTCGCCCCCACCGCAGATCGAAGAAATGTTTACTAACCTAGCTAAGCAGCTTGCTTCCATAAACCAAGACCTCCAGAATATTCGGCAAGAAAACCAGAAACTACAACAAGATATTCAGTCCCTCCGCACGGCGTATCACACATTCAGGCAGGAAGCAATCTCTGCGAACACTTCACCCACTTCCCTCTACAACAGGAATGACCTCGGCCCCATCCGACAAGACAGAACTTCAAAAGGTTCCTTAAGGAACCACACCCGTGCCGTCCCATACGACCGAAACACAGACAACACCATCTCTGCCTCGTTACCTGAAGAACCAGAAGCAACCTAATCCCACTTCTACGACGCTCCTCCAATGGAAGTGTAGAGGCCTCAAACAAAAAGCTGCATCCCTTACTTAATTCCTCACCACCCTTGATTCGAAACCAGCGATCATTGCCCTCCAGGAAACGAACAGTCATATGAAACTACCTGGATACATCGCCTACGGTTCCTCAGACAACTACTCAACGCTCACGCTTATTCGTAGCACTATATCTGCTGTTAATCATGTCACCCCACAGAGGGGATGCAATCACGTCCTCACCGCGCTCCTATCTCCACCTCCTAAGAACAAGCTAAGCCTTTACATCCTCAATATCTATTGCCGCCCACCCCAGAAGGTTCCCGACATTTTATCAACAATTCGTGACGCTATTAATATAGCTGGAATGAAACTGCTCCTTATTCTTGGGGATTTTAACGCTGCTCATCCTCAATGGGGTTATCCTTACAAAACGAGAGAGAGAGTAAACGTGTTTATTGCGAAAAGCAATACGAGGCACCCTTCTGGCGCATGCGATTGATGATTTTCACCTCCTGCTTCTAAACCATCCTGGCTCAACAACACGAATGGGAACCAGCACAGCCAGGGACACTTCCCCAGACCTGTCTTTATTACTGGGCACCCTGGATGTGTTATGGTCATCCACTAACGAGAACCTTGTATCCGACCATGATATCATCGAACTAACAATTCGTAATCTCGATTACAACGTCAAGACAGGAGTCGCCCGTCTCACTAACTGGGATGCGTTCCGCAAGGCTAATTCCTCTCGCCCTATAGACCCTAACCAACGTCTATCCGACTGGATCGATGACATTATTGAAACAGTCAGGGTAAACACAAAATCTATAATCACTTCCTTCCAGACCCCCAGCGTGAATGCTAAACTTCTCCACCTCTGCGAGGCCCGTAGGAGCCTCACAAAGCGATGGAAACGGCAAAGACGGAACCGCAAGCTCCGGCTCAGAATTGCAGCGCTTAATAAAGAAGCCACTGAAGCCACAGCCTCCAGGGTACCCTTAACACTAAAAAAACATGGTATTTACTTAGGCACCTCATTGACCCGCTCTCAAGCAAGAGTGAGACCCAACGCAATATGACCCGGACCCTGAGCTCCTTCAACGGATCTCCCCAAGATCTCATTCAGAAAGGCACGGCTAAATATTTCAACAGCTCTCGCCACTTCAACCCACCTCCTTACACGGGATCGACAAACAGTGACTTAGATAAGGGCTTTCAACTTTACGAAATGGAAGCAGCTTTGTTCGAATGCAATAAAAATAGCACCCCGGGACCAGACCAAGCCACTTACCGGTTTCTTGCCAACCTGGACGGCGGCTCGCTTGATCACCTTCTATACCACATCAATTCGCACTGGAGCTGAGGTCACCTCCCTCCCCAGTGGAAGACGGCTGAAATACGATTCATCCCCAAGCCAAATACGTCCCCTCATCTTGATAACCTACGACCGATCTCTCTGACCTCCTGCGTGGACAAGTTAGTAGAAAGAATGATACTCAAGCGCCTCCAACCCTTCCTTGAAGAAAAAGGCCTTATACCCGACACCATGTATGGCTTCAGAAAGCACCTCAGCACGCAAGATATTCTCCTTCGAATTAAAGAAGTCCTTGCTCCACCGACTCGTTGCTCCCCTCGGGCCATTCTTGCCTTGGACTTAAAAGGAGCATTTGATGATGTTTGGCATTCCTCCATTTTATCCCGCCTCAATCAAACAGGCTGCGGCCACCGTACGTACTCATACATTGCAGATTTTCTTAGTCATCGGCAAGCTATTATTCGTGTAGGTGACATAAAATCCCAGCCTATTGCTTTGGGGGACCAGGGCACACCTCAAGGTTCAGTTCTTTCTCCACTCCTTTTCAATCTTGCCCTGCTGGATTTGCCCCAGAAACTTGACGCCATCCCTCACATACATCACGCACTTTACGCAGACGACATCACCGTATGGACAGACGCAGACTCCATGGGAAACATCCAAGACTACCTTCAAAAGGCTACCGACGTCGTTCACAACTATGCCTCTTCCGTGGGACTTCAATGCTCCCCCCAAAAATCTGAGCTTGTCATAATCCGTAAACATCTACCGGCTCTCCAGAAAGAACCAGCCTGCATCCACCTCGACGGCCATACTGTACGGCCCATCTCCTCCCTTGGGATTTTGGGCCTCACCATCCTGGCCAATACACGCAACAATGAAACTTTATCTAAGCTCTGCAAGGCTTTTAACCAAGTCTCCCACATGCTTCGACGTGTTTCTAACCGCCTTCGTGGCATGAAGGAAAAAGACATGGTCCAACTGGTCCAGTCTCTCCTTATTTCACGTGTCACGTATGTCGCACCGTGCCTAATTTTCACCAAAAGTGACACGGAAACCATTGACTGGCTTATACGGAAAGCATTCAAACAAGTGCTAAATATTCCTATGAACACCTCCACGGCCCGCCTTTCACAACTGGGCCTTCACAACACGGTGTCAGATCTTATTGAAGGCCATTTATCTAGTCAACGTCTCCGTCTCACCCAAACACCTGCGGGCTTAGCCCCCCTGAAAAGTCTTCACATCCCATGCCAATCCACTGCCTCTCAGCCCCTCCTTCATAACTGTAGAAGTGTTATCTGGGTTCGCCCCTTGCCAAAAAATATGCACCCTAACCTACAACCCGGCCGCCGAAAACCGCGAAGTCAATTGCACGAGACCATCTATGGAAAGTGTGCAGATGTCTCTTACACGGACGCGAGCACCTACCCCAACGGACAGCATCAAGTAGCCGAAGTCCCCACCAAGACCGTCCTCGTAGCTTCAGCAACAATCGAGACGTCGTCCACATCGATTGCAGAAGAGTTCGCCATCGCATTAACCCTCATTCATACGAAGAACCACATAATCGTCACAGATTCTCAAGCAGCCTGCAGAAGCTTTCTAGCCGGAAGGGTGGCCCGCTCAACTTTATAACTACTGTCTTTGCATCAAGCCTGCCGGAAAGTCACCCTTGTTTGGACTCCTGGCCATTCCTCACTGACGGGCAACAACTTTGCTCACCAGCAAGCCTGCGCCCTGTCCCTCCAGGCTACTGAGGATACCGAACCATCCGTCCCTCTACTGAATTTTCAAGACATCACTCAATATTACTGGTTCGAACGACAGCACTTCCCTCCTCCGCATCCTAAACTCTCAAAAGATGAAGAATCCCTGCCTCGCCGACTGCAGAGCAATACCTTCCCTCACCCAGTCCGCCTCCATCGCATGTTTCCAACGCAATTCCCGGCCGCATGCAAGTTCTGCTTACAACACGGTACGGTTCCCCACATCATATTACAGTGAAAGCACAACACCAACCTTCCCCCTCTTCCATCCCCCCTTCTCAGCTTTAGTCCGGCTGGAGTCCGACGACAGCATCTCGGCTGTCCTCCAGTGGCCGTACTTCGGCCGCACACGGGTGGCTTGGGAATGGCCGGAGCCCTACGGCTGGCATCTTGCCGTATGAACGTAAGCCGGCCATGTGCATACGGAACCCTAGCCTTTGGAAAGCCATGGGAGTACGGCCGTATACGGCCAAAAGGCCCACATTTGGACATGGGCCGAACATGGCTGCAAGAAAAAGGCCGGACAGAAACTCATCGGCCAAAGTACACCGGCATGAGTTAGGCCGAACAGTCCTGTTCTGCCTGGGTGCTCCAGTCTCGGTTTGTAGCGGAGTGGGAAGAGCGCCACGTACCTAATGTTGCGGCCAGAGAGTCATGGGAGCAAAACCGGGCGCCGCCTAACTATTTCTTTTTATAGTGGACTGCGCTGACGTCAGCCCAAACGCTGACGGGGCTGAAGAGATGCGCATGCGCTGTAGAGGGCGGACGGCGGACAACGACGACAAGGAGGGAGGGAGGGACACAGCCCCGAGCATGAGATGCTTCGCATCTAAAACCGCGGCAGTACAGTAAAAAGTATTCAATTGCTACAATTCCACCGCAAGCAGCACAAACACCTTAGGAGGTGTGACCAGCGCAATGCAAATAAAAATTGAGCTGCGGTATTCCGCATCTGATGCTGGTTAAACTGACCTCGAAAGCGCGCGCTCGCGACGCTCGTGAAGAAACGTGTCTCCCATGAGTTCCACGTTTTTTTAGTTAAACCTGCGGAAGTTCTACATCTTGTGAAATTCCCAGTGCACCATCGTGCAAATATCGTCGAAGGGCATCATCGGACACCAGGCTCGGTCCGGTGGGTGCTTGTTTTCAAGAAATAGAACCTTTCTTCCCGAACGAGCGATCCAAGCCTAACCCTGCTGAAGTAGGCTCAGGCACAACTACGGCCATGAACCAAGACTCGCCCGGCGGAACCGGGGCTTGCATCGGCGGCGACGTCGCCGCTGCCACCCCGGTCGTCACTTCCGACTCGGAGGAAGACGAAATGCTTCATGACACAAGCGATGAAGAAAGTCGTCAGGTTTCAGCGCAAGAGCACGACACTCAGTGGACCGACGTGATTTCCAAGGCGCAGCGTCGACGGAACCGAATGGCCGAGGTCGCACTAGGCCTAACTCCAATCACGCCCGACAACAAGTCCCTGTCAGCATCGAAATCAAGACCGGCGCCCCGCAATTCAGCACCCAGGCCCACTCCCCTGCCCCGCGACGACTTCAAGCTAGTCCTGCGACCCCAGAACGGTCTGAATTTAAGCAAAGTACAGCCTTCAACTCTGTCGCTCGCTCTCCTTCAAGCAACGAACACAACATGGAGGCAGGCCAACCTCCGTCTTCAGATTGACTCAACCCAAAACACCGCCACGGTGAGCACTCCTTCGAAAGAAGTAGCCAAGTTATTATTCAAGTTAAAGCAAATTATTCTAAACAACGCAATCCACGCTGTCATTCTGTACGGGCTAGCGCTGGAAGACGCGGTAAAGGGAGTCATCCGAGAAGTCCCCGTCGAATTCTCTGATGAACAAATCATTCAGAACATTGACCAAGACGGATTCGAGGTATACTCGTGCAGAAGAATAGGCAAGGAATCCTCGACGGTTATTCTGACATTCGCGGGGCCTAAGGTTCCTCATTAAGTGAGACTGTACGGCGCGGAACACCGCTGTACATTGTATAAGAAGACTGTTGCGGTTTGCACCCGCTGGCACGAGTTAGGTCATCGCAACACTGCCTGCCCTCAACCAAGCGTCACGGTCTGCCATCAGTGCAGCACCAGGGACCCAGTTCAAAACCACACCTGCGTAGCCAAGTGCTCCCTCTGCTCGGGCCCCCATCTCACGGCATCCAGGGGGTGCCCAGAGCGCTTCATCACACCTCACATCATCCGGCAACGCAAGTTCAGACAGCAGCAGCAGTCGTCCGCTCGAGAATCACGGCGGGACCGGACCCCCAGCAGTGACCGGGCCCGGTCTTCCACCCCCCGTGGACAGAGCCATGATCATTCCAGAGGCCGTTCCACAGACCGGTCCACCACATCAGCCAAACGAAGAGACTCTCTAGCCCGAAGCCACCGTCCGAGATCGGGGACAAGGCAGCCGTCCCAACACAGACCCCACGAAAGCGATGCAACCAAAAAGGTGAGCTGGACAGGCAAAGAGTCTACCATTGCTCTCGATCTTGCAAAAGACTTTCCCCCGTTAGCTAAAGCATCAAGCAGTCCGTGCCACGAATGTAATCAATTACGCACTCTCCTCAAGCAACAGGCAAATCACATCTCTAAGCAGTCCCAGCAAATCGAAAAGCAAAATGAACTAATCCAGGCACTCCACACCCGGCTGGAGGCGGTAGAAAGGGCACAACCACACGGGTCCGGTGATAAACGCAAGAAAGCTCGAAGGGAAAACCCTGCCGCACAACAAAACTGCACTCATGAAGGAGGAGCTGACATGGACACCGAAATTACCGCACAAACCACGGAGGGCCTCGAATGTGGAAAGAACCCACTCCAAACAATTCTGGATGCCGTCCAACTCATGGCCGAACCAATGAACGCCTTTCAAAAGTCCTTGCTTGAGGATAGAGCCGCCAGCGCACTGCGGATAACCAACCTCGAAGCTAGCGTTAATCAAGTTGTCCTCACCCAGCGTGCAGCAAAAAAGGCGACTCCTTACAATAAGCCAGGTACCGATTGCAAGTTGTCAACCGGTAACAATCCCCTTTCACAAGATGAGGCCGCGCACTGAACGAGTCGAAACAACGACCATTTCGCATGTGGAACTGCCGCGGCTTCAAAGACAAGACAGGAGAAGTGCAGCAATATATACAAACCCTAGAAGTGAAACCAGACATCATTGCATTAGAGGAAACAAACTGCAAACCCAAAATCCCGGGATACGTCTCGTACACCGACCCATCGGGCAGGGCTACTGCCATTCTTGTTCACAAAAACATAGCGGCAACGCAGCATCTCACGACCCAGAAAGGGTGCGAGCACACCCTGGTGGAAATCCACAACCGTCAAATCGGCAACACCGAAAACATTTTTATTCTCAACTCTTATTGCCGCCCTTCAAATCGGAAGCCCGAAATTATGGAAACCTTTCAAGACACCATGAGCGTTGCTAAAGACAGGCCCACCTTTCTATTAGGAGACTTCAACGCCCCCCACACATTATGTGGATACAAGTTCTGCTCCAAAAGAGGCAAAGAAATTGCCAACTTCATTGATCAATCCAACTTAGTCCTCCTTAGCGACCCCCAGACCCCCACTCGCCAAGGTACAAGCACAGCCAGAGACACTACCCCCGATCTTTCACTGCTGGCTGGCTCGCTAGATGTGGCATGGACAAACACAAATGTAAACCTCGGCTCCGATCACAATATAATCAAACTCACCGTACGGGGGAACTCCTTCAGGGCCAAGACAGGGACAGTCAAGATAATCAACTGGGACAAGTTCAGAGAAGACCAACTCAAAACATCATTCCCAGAGAGGCAAACCTACGAGCAGTGGGCTGTGGAACAAGTAGAGCACATGAAAAAACATACCCAATCTATTGCAATGACGCACCAGACTCCCTGTGTAGACGCCCGTCTACTCCACCTGTGGGAAGCGAGGCGATGTCTCACAAAAAGATGGAAAAGACAGAGACATAACCGCAAACTCCGCAAAAAAATTAACGAAATCAACAAGGCAGCAGCGGAGTACGCCTCCACTCTGTGCAGAGATAACTGGCTCCAGCTGTGCGACGGCCTCCAAGGCACTCTGTCTACTAAGAGAACATGGCAGCTACTGAGGCATCTAATCGATCCACTCACGAGTAATGGCGAGATCAACCGCTGCATGGTTCGCACACTTAACAACTACCAAGGCGACACCGAGAAGCTAACGCAGGACCTCCGAGACAGGTACCTCAAAACGGAACCTGGAGAAGAACTCCGACCCTATTCTGGCAAGCCCAACGAAGAGCTCGATCGACCTATTTTCCTCCATAAACTCTGTGCAGCAATAGCCGAGAGCAGGAAGTCCAGTGCCCCGGGACCGGATGCCATCACCTACAGACTACTAAATAACCTTAGAGACGACTCCTCAATGAATCTGTTGGAACATCTCAACACTGTTTGGGAGACGGGACAGCTCCCCGCTCAATGGAAAACGGCCGAGATAAGATTCATACCCAAACCTGGAAAATCTCCCCACATATATAATTTAAGGCCAATATCCCTGACCTCCTGTGTTGGGAAAGTCATGGAGCGGATCATGCTCAGCCGCCTTCAGAAACATTTGGACGACACAGAGCAAATGCCCACGACAATGTTTGGGTTCCGCAAACATCTAGGAACCCAGGACGTACTCCTTCAACTCAAGGAGGAGGTACTCAAGCAAGCTACGCGCCACTCCCCCCGGGCCATCCTGGCCCTCGATCTCAAGGGCGCGTTTGACAACGTGACTCACGCAAGTATATTGAGGAACCTCAATGCTACGGACTGCGGAACGCGGACGTACGAGTACATCCGCAACTTCCTCTCGGACCGCACTGCCGCACTCAGGATAGGAGATGCCGCATCCGACCCGATAAACTAGGAGCTAGAGGCACGCCCCAGGGATCTGTGCTGTCACCGTTGTTATTTAATGTCTGCCTTGCTTGACCTCCCCAGAAGACTCGAACGCCATAGATAACCTTGGGCATGCTCTCTATGCTGACGATATCACCGTCTGGACGGGAACCGGGTCCCTCGGCGATATTCAGGACACACTCCAGAGGGCAACGGACGTCATAAATCAATACGCCAAGGCCTGTGGCCTCCAGTGTGCGCCACAAAAGTCCGAACTCCTTGTTGTCCGCCCGAAAGCCAAGAAGAACATCAAGGAAGACATCCAAGTCCAACTAGAGGGACATGCGATAATTCCTAGTCCCAGCATTAAAATCCTAGGAGTTCACCTACAAGCAGACACCAAGAGTGACATCTCCCTAAAAAAACTGAAGCAAACTACCGATCAAATAATGCACATGATTAGGAGGGTGTCAACTAGGAAGAGAGGAATGAAAGAGGCGGATACCCTGCGTTTGGTCGAGGCATTCGTCATTTCAAGGATAACCTACATCACGCCGTACCTCTTACTAAACAAAAGCGACATAAATCTCCTCAATATACTCATACGGAAGTCAGTCAAGCATGCCATAGGACTACCCATGAGCGCGTCCACAGACAAGCTGCTCAGGATGGGCATACACAACACCGCAGAAGAATTGATCGAAGGTCATCTATCCAGTCAAAAGGCCAGACTCAGCCGAACTAAAGATGGACGAAAAATTCTCCTCAACATAGGGTGGGCGGCCCTCGACGCGATCCCGCAGGTACAGATACCAACCTCCTGGCGCCAGTCTTTAATTATTCACCCACTGCCAAGAAACATGCACCCCACCCATCACGAGGCGAGAAGAGCAGCGAGAGCTCGAGCGCTCAACACGAGCTTTGGAAAAGACCCCGGAGTCGTATACACGGACGCCTCCCGCTGTAGAGGCAAGCCATACGCAACAATAGTGGTATCGACCAAGAACAGTCTCCTTGCTAGCGCAACAGTCAAGACCACGGACATCACTGAAGCGGAGGAGATGGCAATTGCTCTGGCCCTCACACAGACGCCGGCACAAACAATTGTCACCGACTCGCAGCAAGCATATCGGAACTACCAATCAGGATGGGTGTCACCAGTGACCCTTAGATTGCTGCAGAACAAAATAGCAAATAGAAAAATCAAATTGGTGTGGACGCCTGCTCACGCCTCCATGGAGGGTAACGAGTTTGCCCACCAACAAGCCTGCGCACTCGCACCCCAGGCTGCGGAGGAAGGCGTGGAGTACTGCCCGCTTATCACTTTCAGAGAATCACGCAGCACTACCGGCTAGAAAGACAGACACTCCCTCCACCTCATCCTAGCCTCTCTAAGGAGCAGCAGACAGTCTTTCGCCTCATTCAATCTGGATCCTTCCCCCACCCAACAAGGCTACACCTCATGTTCCCGGAGCAATACTCGGCCGAATGCAAATTTTGTAAAAAAACCAGGATCACTCCGCCACATAATTGGGGAGTGCGACTTCAGCTCAGAAAATCCACCCCTCCTCCATCCCCCCACCCCCTCTTTTAGAGAGCAATGGGAGATTTTGATGTCCAGCTCCTCCCTGGCGACCCAGCTAGCGCTGGTCGACCGGGCGCAGGCGGCCATGACATCATATGGGCTCCAGTGAATAAGGAACCACTCCCAATTTAGATGCTCAATAAATGTATTCTCTCTCTCTCTCTCTCTCTCTCTTAAACTGACCTCACACTGGTGGGACTAGCAAAATCTCGCATTCCAAGTGTGAGCGAGATGGGCATAGTCATCCAAGCCTGTGATAGTACTTTCCTGTGTCATCCCTAGACGTAGATATCTGCGGTAGAGCACTGCACGGGCCCGGGCCAACCCGAAAGCCCGGGCCCGACCGGGCCCGCGGGCCGGGCCGGGAAGGAAGGAAGGAAGGAAGGAATAGTACAGGAAAGGCAGGGAGGTTAACCAGAATACTGTCCGGTTGGCTACCCTACTCGGGGGGGAGGGGATACGGGAAATGAAAGGGAAAGAAAGGACAGCGGGTACATATTAAAGGAGAAAATGAGAGAAAGAAAAGTAGAAAAAACCCAAGGCGTGACCAGGGCAACTATAAAGGCGGTACAAACAACGCACACAACCAGAAAATGCCACAAAACTAATACGGTCCACTGATAACATGGGCGAACTAAGGGCACTGCACTATAGTAATGTCCCTACAATCGTTCAACAGCCCTGCTTGTGATGCGTGCGCCACCGACGAGACGATTGAACACCTTCTGTGCCATTGTGACCGCTTCGTAACGCCGAGGCAACAGCTCTCCACCACACTTCGCCGACTCGACGACCTCCCCTTTACAGCGCAGACAATTTTGTGCCATAGGCGCTGTCCGACACAGGCCGAAAAGGCTATAAAAGCCCTACTGCTCTTTTTGAAGGCCGGGCCGGGCCGCCCGAAGTGGATTATCGGCGGGCCCGGGCCAGGCTCGGCCTTGAATTCATAGGCACGGCCCCTAATAGTTCCGGCGCGAAGTGTAGAAAAGAGCACTAAAATGAATATTCTGAGTTTATTTTTACGCTCTTCTTAATGTTAGTTGTACGAATTGTTTTAAATACACGTTTTGCTAGGTCTGATAGTCACTATACTGTAATTTTAATGACGATTTATGTACTGAATCAAGATTTTATATTTGCGTGTATAATATACCTGACACGATTACAAGGAATGCCCTGGCGGGGAAGTAATTAATTCAGACAACCTGGAGCTGTGTACCTACGTCTACGTACATGAGTCTTTAATATGTCGCACCAATGAAAATGCGGCTGGCCTGGACTCAAACTCCCGTGCTAGAGAAACACCACCGCTTAGCGACCACTGCAGGTAAAATATTTCAAAGCACGTACATACTCGTGGATTCAAATGCGGAGCAAGAAAATTCTGATTGATTGATTGATTGATTGAAGGGTTTAACGCGCCGACGCAACGCAGGCGATTAGGCGCGCCGTAGTGGAGGGCTCCGGATTAATTTTGACCACCTGGGGATCTTTAACGTGCGCCGAAATCTCGTACACATGGGCGTCCTTGCTTTTTGCCTCCATCAAGAAAACGGCCACCGCGGCCGGGAATCGAACCCGCGACCTCGGGCTCAGCAGCGCAACACCTTAGCCACTGAGCCACCGCGGCGGGTGGAGCAAGACATTTTTCAGCAATACCAACTTGTGGCCGAGACAACCACGTGATGTTGCCAAGAGTCTGGTAACCAAAGGTGATGGTGTCTCTCGTGTAAGAAAACGAACTTTCACACCGATGTGGCGTGAACTGCAGACGGTGTAAGCTAAACTACGTGCACTTTTAAACCGTTATTTTTGGCGTTTCAGTTCATGGCGTGCCTGTACAGAATAGATGCTCCGTCTGATTGCCCGCTACGAAGACACTGAACCAAATATAATAAACAAATTACACACACGGGGGCCCTCCCTAGGCTCAAAAATAAATGGCTGGGCCGGACCGGGCCTGGACTTGAGACAACGGGCCCGGGCCGGGTCCGGGCCAGGCTCACTTATGAGTGCCCGAGCCTGGGCGGGGCCCGGGCTAGGTGTTACGGGCCCGGGTCGGGCTCGGGCTTCACAAAGCGGGCTCGGGCCGGGCTCGGGACTTAAAAATAGGCCCGTGCAGTGCTCTAATCTGCGGAACCTTGCTCGCGCCAGGAGAAATGGGGTAGTGCTGAGGTCCACCTTAAAGCCATGTAAAACTGAACCAGTCAGAGTCAGCCGTTTTATTGATCCTTAGGCCCCAGTACCTTCTGACCGAGATGAGCCGGATGTCGCTTAAATAGGGAGGCACAAGGCAGGTGAAGGTAGGAATAAGTAATGGATTTTTTGGAGATGTAGCCCGGTACAAACCGACAGGGAATCAGAAATAATAGCAACAATTAAATATTGTGGAGGTAATTTTTTTGAGGCCATAACTATTGCAAAAAACTCCGCTTCAAATGTAGGAGTAAAATAAGCTAAACGATAAGAAAATGACCAATTAGGTTGTGGGCTGAAAATTACCAATCCCGCCCACTGCGCATGTTGCGATGCATCCGTTGCCACTACCACATGTGAGCGCAGGTTCCCCAGATGCTCGTCCAGCAAACCCATTAGTATCTGCGTGGATAGCCGTTTTGCGTTATGGGGGAATACATTATCGAGGGACATAGGAGAAGGTATGACTTCAGGTAACATCGGAAGAATTTCCGGAAGACTCATGTTGAAATACAAAAGAAAACGCGCATGGAACGCTCCTCGAAACCATGAACGCGCGGTGACGCGCGTGCCTAATTACGTGGGTCTGCGCTCTTGCTTTGAAGGCGAAAGCATTGTGGTTTGACATTGTGATAATGTGTTGCTGCATCGTGTGTGTCGCTTTGGCTACATAACGGTGCCATAATATAGATTCGTAGCTTATGAATACGACGATGTGAATGGTCTTCGGACTGGTTACATGCCCGCTTACGGGGATTCGACAGGGACGATAACACAGGCTTTCGGGGCACATTTAAGTCTGCTTGCCTGCATTGAGCGCGAAAGAATTGTGGCTTGGCTTTACCCTTACATCGCGTCTGTATTATGCTGCTTTCATGCAACTATCATAACGCCTATGCGTATCTCTTCAGTACAGAGTTCCGATTGGTCTGTGCCCTTGTCACATTTCCACTCAAGAGGACTTTCCGTAACGCGCCCTTCGAAATTTACCTAATTTTATCCTACGTGATTTCAAAGCGAAATTATTATGGATCTCCTTCACGACTCTTCACTGCTACATTTTGGTGTTTTCAAGCGTATTTCATTCAGATACCATAATATAGTATCTTAGCTTCTCGGTAAGCTACTGATGATGATGATTTGTGTTTATTGGCGCAAGGCCAGATAGGGCACACACACAGACAGACAGAAATACAAAGAACTTTGTTATAGGTGCTGAGGTTCTATCCTGGATGGCCGCACAGGGTCCTCTTCAGATAGTCGCTGGCCACATCCGCGTAGGTGGTCAGAGACCTTGGTCTTCCGCCCTCTCGCAGGCCCTCTGGACAGCCAGGAGTTGCTCGTGAGGACCGTTGCTCGAGAGAGCGTTCGTCCATTCGTGCTCGGTGCGGAAGTCCGTGGTGGTACGGATATTGCCAGACCATGTGTTTAAGATTGCACTAAGCCTCTGAGCAGTGAAGGCAATGAGGCTCGATGGAAGACAGGATAAGGCTGAACCTGCTCCTAATTGGGAACGCATTCGTCTGTAGCATTCGGAAAGCTATGGATTGTGATCGCGTGAGCTTGAGGTGATGTGCTGGGCGTGTCCTGCGTGATAGCTGATAATCGGTAATGATTTCATGGAGAGTGAGTTAAGGGTCTCTACTCACCGAGCCTGTCACTCGGGACAGCGTTGGGAGCGGCGCGGCTCGTGAAACCTCGCGCCCGGTGGTTAGCTAACTCCTTGACGTTGCGGATTTCTGGGTGTACTGCGTGTCCCATATGCGCGGGGAAATATGTAATGTTGTGGAAGGCTTCTTCGCTGCGTGGGGTGAGAATTTTGGCTGCGTCCGTCTCAATCCTCCCTAACAGGAAAGTTTCTCACATTTCTCCCTAACAGGCCCTGGCCGCGGAGCAGATAGTCTGTATATACGTTGGGTGGTGACAAGTCTTGCATTGCTTGAGCTATCGCCCCCTGCTCGGCTATGACTGCAGTCGGTGCTTTGATGGTCGCTGTAGTTAGAACGTTCCCTGCGAAGTCTACCGCTACCGTAGTGAAAAGTCCGGGGGTCGCGTGCTGGTCAACGTCTACAAACGCCGTTTTTGTGGGATTGTGCTGCGGATGCCCATTCCGTGGGATAGGCTCAACGTGTATGGTTTCCCGTATATGCGGGGGGAGCTGGATGGTATGTTTCTTCAGGTCTTCCGCTCTATAGCCTAGGGCACGGAGGATCTTGCGACCCGCTCTCGCTGTGAGAAGACGTTGCGTCTGGGCCATGCTCTGTTCTTCTATAACTTCATCCAGGGTATTGTGCACCCCGAGAAGTTCCAACTTTTCGGTGGTTGCTGTGATGGGAATACCCAGGACTCTCTTGATGCTCTTGCGCATAAGTGTATTGATCTTTGTTTCTTCCACTTTGGACCAGTCGAGTGCCGCTGCCACATAGTTTATGTGGCTCATGAGGAAAGCATGGTTTTATCTAAGCAGGTTGCTTTCCTTGAGGCCTCCACGTCGGTTGGATACGCGGATAATGAGTCTAATCATGTTCTCTGTTTTAGTGGTGAGCTTTTCGATAGTTTTTATATTGCTGCCCTGTGCTCGTATAAACAGTCCAAGGATACGAGGACATTCCACTTTAGGGATTGGTTGGTCATTCTTTGTGTGTAGTTTGATGTTCGTTTGCTCCGGTGGGGGCATGCCGCGTCCACCTTTTCGAGAGGATCGGTAGAGAAGAAGCTCAGGTTTGGAGGGTGAGAGGTTTAGTCCCGTTCCTACAAGGAAGTTCTCTGTAACCCCAAGCGCTTGTTGCAACCTCTGTTCGATGTCGGCATCTGACCCGCCTCTGCTCCACACCGTGATGTCATCGGCGTAAAGCGCATGGTGTACCCCTGAAATCTTTGCGAGTTGCTCGGACAGCTTCTTCATTGCAATGTCAAATAACAGTGGCGAGGTGACCGCCCCCTGTGGTGTGCGTTGTGCTCCCATAGTGTACTTGGTCGACTTGATGTGGCTGATTTTTAGCGTGGCGTTCCTGTTCCCAGGAAAACAATGAACATAGTTGTGAAAATTCTTCACCAGGTTCACCTGTGGTGTGGCCTGCAGGAGATACTTGTGTGAGACGGTATCGAACACCTTAGTAAGGTCGAGGGCAAGGATCATCCTTGGTGCGACGGTCGATGATTTGCCACTTCATCATCTGCATCGCATCCTGTGTAGAGAGGCCTGGGCGAAAACCCAGCATGTAAAATGGGAAAAGGTCGTTTCTCTCAATATATTGAGATATGCGGTTGTGTATAACACTCTCGATGACCTTGCCCACACACGAGGTAAGGGATATAGGTCGGAGCTTCTCGGTTGCGAAAGGTTTTCTGGGCTTGGAAATGGGGATGACCGACGCCAGCTTCCAGTAATCAGGTACCTCTCCCGTGTCCCATACGCGGTTGGGTTCTTTGGTGAGTAGCTTGACCGAAGCACTGTCAAGGTTGCGTAGTACTTTGTTGGAGATTCCGTCATGCCGCGGGGCCAACCCCCCATTTAGTTCTTGTGAGACTGCCCATATCTCCTGTTCCGTTAAAGGGGAGTCGAGTTCTGTGACGTCAGTACCCTGATATTCCGGGTTATCTTCATTATCTGCTGGGCCCATGGGGAGATATCGATGAGCCAGATCCTGTACCATATCTGCATTGTCGATACCTGCCATCTTTTGCTTGTCAATGATGCGGTCGATTGCGAGTCGTTGGTTCCCTTTGTTCTCCGAGTCGTTGAGGAGATGCTTTAGGAGGTCCCATCGTCCACCTACCCTCATTCTACCGTCCATTAAGGCGCACACTTCCGTCCACTGTTGTAGTGCAAGCAAGCGGTTGATTTCTCTGTTGAGTTCGGCTACCTATCTGCGGAAGCGTCTGTTTAAACGTTGCGTTTTCTATCTAGCAATAATGGATTCCTTTGCCTCGAGTAAGTGTGCTATGCGGGCGTCCATATGGTTTACCTCTACGCATGTGTCGACGCATCTCGACGCGGATTGTACGTGCTCTTTGAGTCGTGCGAACAGACTTGCTGTTGCCTCATAGGTTGAGTGATCACTGCTGCTGAGCTGCCTGAAAGCATCCTAATCTGTGATTTTGAAGGTTCCTTTCGGGCGCGTTTTAATAGGTACCGTGACAGAGGTTATGTAGTTCTCGCTACCCAAGTTCTCCTGGAGGTCGGCCCACGTTTCGCCCGTGATGTTCTTGGCGAAGGCAAGGTCCGGGGTGGTGTCTCTTGCGACTGACGTACCAATCCTCCTGGGGCACTGTGGGTCTGTGAGTAGCTACAGAGAGCAGTCTGTGGTTGCCTGTAGGATACTGTCCCCTTTCTTGTGAGGTTTATGTCGTGAGGTGCGGGAGGTGCATTGAAGTCTCCAGCGATAATGAGCCGCTTGTTTTTTGCCAGGGCGCTCGCTTTAGTTATGAGAGCCTTGAAAGATTGATTTCCAGCTAGGGCAAATAGCGCCAAAGACATGGTTATTTATGATACACCTACAAATGTAAATACTAAATCTATACCTATAAAAAGAAGTGCCCGACTGACTGACTGACTGACTGACTGACTGACTGACTGACTGACTGACTGACTGACTGACTGACTGGCTTACTGACTGACTCATCAACACCCAGCCAAAAGTGTTAGATCTAGAGACTTCAAATTTCGCGAATACATTTTCGTCATGGCGTAGGTGCTCACTAAGGCGCGATTTTCGAAAATTGCCAACCTAACCGAGGAAAAAGCGGAAATTGTGTTTTCGTAAATTGGTGTTATCTCGCTCCCCCGATCACATATCGAAGTGCTTTTTGTTGAAATGTGTGCCCTTTAAGAAAATCTAGAAAGTAGTTTTAGGATATCGCGCTAACCAACACTATCGAGGCGATTCCGTATTCCGGAATGAAATCGGTGTTCGTAAAGTTTCCGCAATAAATCTTTCACTGATTAATCTAGACAATTTATTTTTGCGAAAGTAGGTTGCTGAAAGAAATGAAGAAAACCAATTTTAAGGATTTCGCCCGGCGACACCGGTAAAAGGGCCAAATTTTTTTTTACAAATCGCACGCCTGACCAGCTGGAAAGGCCTAACAGGTGGTGTCCACGCCTGGCCAAACTACCGGTTCAAGCGGCTTTAAGTTTCATGAGCACATCGTGATTACCGTGTTGGAACACAAAATGCTGAAAATTCTAAAAATTACACCCGGGAAAGAGTGAAAAGCGGTGAAAAAGATTCTTAAATGGTAATTTTTTTAACGCGCGCCATTTGAGGTAGTGAACTGATTTTTGCTAAGATAGCTTACTCACTCAGGTATTTAAACACTTTTCTATAATATTTTTTATCACACCCAGCGTATAGATGGAAGCAGGATTGCGAGGAAACGGTGTGTTTTTGCACATTCCTTAATAACCACACAGCCCGTTGATATACCCAATTCGTTTTTGCTTGTAAATGCTGCCCATCCAATTGCCCACAAACCAATTTGACGATTTCGTCCTAACATGCCGATAACAAGGCCACCGAAATTTTTAAATTTACACCCCTCTGAATGTGAAAGTCAGTAGAATTTTCCCGCGTTCGCATAGGACTCGTCATCTGTTGCCACTTTCTGCAACCACGCTTAGCCGTAGGAGCACTGTAATTTATCATAAATCTAAAAGAGCAGACTTCCCGGTAAAAAGCGCAAATGTATCGCGCTCACCACCTGTTGGGACTTTCTGCAACCCCGCGCCTCCAGTAGGGAGCCCATGTGACTTATCATAAAACTGCGACCGGTGCGCTTCCCTCATACCTGCTGATATAGCAGTTCTCATCGCTGAGAGTATACCATACCGCCCCCAGTCGGCCTACATCGTAAGTTCCTCATGCAACCTCCTGCCGAATAGAAGTTCTGTTTACAACCCGGCACTGTTCCTCATGTCACATTAGAGCGCAAGCTAAACCCCAACCTCCCCCTTCTTCCATCCACCCTTCTCACCCATGAACTGTGAGAGAACCTGGTGACTAGCAGCGATCTATATGTCCACACACTTTTTCCTGCTTAGCAAAGGCTGCCCGCTCATCCCATGGCTTTCTGGAATAAAAACCACACCCACTTCACCGGCTCAGTAAAACGTTTTTCACTCACCCACTTACTCGCTTGAGCGCACCAGCTTGGTGAAATTTGTTTAGCCAGAGTTGCAGTAAAACACGAGTTCTAGACGTTCGCATTACCACGACGCGCCTGTGGTTGGAGACCATGTATAGACAGCTGGACGGAATTCCGGGGTTGACTGTGGGGCTCAACGCGCCGACGCAACGCAAGCGATGAGGCGCGCCGTAGTGGAGGGCTCCGGATTAATTTTGACCACCTGGGGATTGTTAACGTGCGCCGAAATCTCGTACAAGGGCGTTCTTGCTTTTCGCCTCCATCAGAACAGATGCCGCTACGGCCGGGAATCGAACCCGCGACCTCATGCTCAGCAGCACAACGCCTTAGCCACTGAGCCACCGCGGCGGGTAATTCCGGAGTCTGTACGACTTCACGATGGACTATCGAATAATTACAACTAACAAATAAATGATCACATGTTATACCCATTAGAGTCCTTAGGCATCGCCGGGTACTACCACTGGTTCTTTATAAAGTTGCCCCTACACTGCATCAAAAATAAAGGACAATAAGACAACGCGCCCTACGGCTCGAAGGCTCTCCTTAGGTATTGAAACAGTGGGACCTATATCTCCGCGTTTCGCGTTTATCAGCACGCTCGTTTTAGTACAGCATCAGGGCGTAGGAACAATGGTAGCGCTGTCGAAAATGCTATGTGTTTCATTAACTGCACACTAAACCAAATGCCAATGCCCCGGTATTTCGAAGTTTCAGGATTGGTAGAGCCTCAATCGCAGCCCGCGGGAAAAGGAGGGGGCAAGCAGGAAGTTATGAGCTCGTAGCGTGTGATTGAACCGACAGTAGAGATGCCACTCTGCTGTCGCCATCCCGGCACCCTGCAGGGCGCGCCGCTATGTCATACATGGCGGCGGGTGGATTGCTTTGCTGCTACCGAAGAAACGTCCACTAACGTTGTTTACCAACCAATATAGCTGGGAGATTTTATTAAAGTCATTATCACCTCCATCGTGAAAACAGGGGCGGAACAAGACATTGTCTAAGGGCGACATATGCATCTAATGCCGTTGGCAGACGCATCGATACGCCGGGCCGGCTCGAAAAAGAGAGGGTGGCACTTGAAACACGAAAAGCAGTTCGTCGCTTGCCCCGAATCCGTCGTGTATCGCCTGCCGTTTCCTTGTGGCAAGGTCTACGTCGGGAAAACCCCTAGATGCCTGAACATACGTTTTCGTGAGCATCATAGTTCGCTCTTGGGCAGGCCATACAAGCACCTGACTTCACTTAAAGAGGGCGAGGTAGAAGGTTGTAAAGCCTTTTAAATGCGAATGCATTCATTAGCCGGGGGTTGTCTTGCTCCGTTGGCCGGCGTGCGCCTGCATTCCTCCAGCGCGAGCGCACGTGAGTGCGCGCTTCGTAGTTCTGCCTTCGTCGTCATCGTCGTCGTAAATGCGAATGCATTTCTTAGTCGGGGGTTGTCGTGCTCCATCGGCGTGCGCCCGCAGGTGTTATCTCTCCGCCGAGCCGGTGGTGTGGACGTGTTCGTCAAGCGCTACATGCCCTTCAGCGAAGAACTGCGACAACAACGACAGGCGTCACTCCTCGTCCTCGATCGCAGTGTCTGTCCGAGTGCTACTGCTGTGGCTGATGACGCCGTCAACGAGTACTACTTTGCTCGAAGCGGCAAGGACGGCGAGTACTGCGGTGTTAGTCTCGTGTCTAACGTGTATGGGAACTTGATATCGCACGCCGTTGCCACGTCTCCCGTTCGAGACACGTCTCCGTACAAGGACTTGTACACCCTTGCCTACACCGGAGACGGAGTCTTTGTGGTGACCGTGTACCTCGCGCCCAACCTCGCTCGAGGCGCCGTCGCCGCGCAGCTGGACGCGGCTATGGAAAGTGTGCGCGTGCGCTCCAAACCCTCTGACCCCATAGTCTTGGTTGGCGACTTCAACGTTGACGTGCGCAAAAAGAGTGGCGAGTGGCTGTTCGAGTACATGCAGACCAGGCACTCTATGCATTGTCTCTCTGCCGGCTTCGACACGTGCCCCACTACCATTCACGGGAGTTGCATTGATCTGGTCTTTACGCGAAACTGTGACGCGCGTATGCTTCTCGAAGACCCTTTGACCGTGCACTTTAGCGATCACAAGGCAGTGATTGTGGCCGTCAGGTACAACGATAACACAAACAGGTGCTGATGAATAAATGATTACGTTCACACTCTCGTCATTAATTACGCCATTACTCGCAACACACTCATCGGTGCACCCAATGCATTCGCATTTCTGCACGATTCCCTTCGGGGAGGTGCGGGGAAATTTTTTTCGAAAAAAAGAGGAAGAAACCGAGATTTTTATGCACGGGGGCGGCAAGACGCCCAGTTGGCGTTTCTGGGACGACACGTGCTTGATAACACGCTTCACCTTATAGGTTGTATTTTTATGTCTATTGTTATCTTTTATTGTTAATTTTTGTGCGAGTGTTAATCCGTTTGGTTATCGGGGTCGGTTTCACTATGTATTGTTACGTGGAGGCAGGACAGAGGTGAGCTGAACCATGGTAGATGAGGAAGGCGAACAACGTATACAATATTTACAAGTGCCCACGATAGCGCGCACGCAGGCCGCACACCAGCCACCTCTTCGTCGTCGTCGTCACCCTCGTTGACGTGGATGGCGGGCTATGACACCATGGGGCATCGTCCACCATGTCACGTGACATAACCAGCCCCGTGTTCCTAGCGAATTACCTGCAAAGACCAGCCCATGTGACCAGCAGCGATGTCACCAGACGATATACAGTTCCCCTGTCTATATCCCCGGCGTTTCTTCGTGTCGTCGACGGCATAGCTGTTCGCGGCCAGTCTTCAGCCAGCCCGTCATCATCATCGGTGGCAGCAAGGACTCAACTGTCGACTATCTCATCCATTTTCATAGCATCCGTTCATTGCAGGCGGCATCGACCGGGACGGTCGTCTTCGGCGCGGTGGCTGTAAAACGAGAAGGAAGAAGAAGACGCGGCGGATAGCGGAAGATACGATCCTAGAGGAAGAAGAAGCAGGGCGTCGCTCGAAGCCGAAGTTGGGGCTGCCATGGCCATGCCAACCATTCTGTAAATAGAGCGCTTCACTATAAACCTTCGTTCACCTCATGACTCCTGCCACCACGTAACAATATTTCTGTTTCTTAATAAATGTTTCCAGTTGCTAGTAGCGCGTCGACATGTGTATATCGTCCTTAGTCAACGTCTTGTTCCGCACCTGTTTTCACGATGAGTCTACTAGCTTGCCCAACTTTCCACGCTGTTAACTATAATGTCCATTCCACTGTGGGCAGGTTGGTGACCAGCGAGGCTTCATGAAGTACACATCACACATGGTTAGAGGATGTACGCCTATTTATTTTTCGCGTCAGTTCCTAATGGTAGACACTGTGTCAGAGACTTGGAGGGACTGGATTTTTATCCTTGCAAACAAAGATTTCCGTTTTCCTCTCTAGTAGCCTATCTATTGACAAAAGGCGGGAATTCCAAAACCTTTACAACTTCACTGAACTATTGACTGTAAATGAAATCCGCCGTAATGTTCATTCTTCTTAGTTGCAATCATAATGCAATTATTTTGGTGAAAGGTTTGATAAAGCAAGCGTTAAAGCGGTTTTATTCTGAGCATTCCCGATAAAATTGGCTTTGACGCAAGGTGTTTTCGATGGCATGTGGACAAAGGCACACAAGCCACGTGACGTAAAGGAATTCTTAAAAACATTCAACGCTCCTGACAAGGCAGTGCTGCGTGTCGTCATTTTCTCAGCCTCCGCTCTTCAAGATGTCAATAAACCGTACAATATGCCGAGTCCTGCACTCATAGAAAGAGAGAGAGAGAGAGAGAGAGGAGAGAGAGAGAGAGAGAGAGAGAGATGTTTATAAGAAGAAAGCAGAGAGGTCTGCTCGCATGTATTCGCCTACATGCTACTCTGCGGGGATGGGGTGAATGGAATAAAGGCCCTAAGGGAAGCAGGGCGAAACAAAAGGAAGAGGAAAATAAGGTGACCTGGAGTATCGTGGGTCACGTAAAAGTCCAGGGGGTCTCACAGGATGCCGATGCATAGTTCTACATTGTCTCTGCGACGCCGATGTCTTGTAAATAAGCAAACACTGCGTCTACTACTTTTAGATGGTATGATGAGGATGACCATGGTCCAAGAAAAGCTTTGAATGATAAAAGTCCGTTGTTGAGGCCCTAGGTCTTGTTGGCAAGGTGGTTCTTTTTCTGGCTGTACGCCGGACACTCTAATAAGACGTCTTCAACAGTTTCTGGCAAACCACAGTTATCACGATAAGGGTTCGTGGTTTGACCAAAGCGATGTCGGTAGGAGTTCGTAAGTGGTGCGTTGAGGTGCAACCGATAGTAGAGCGTCTCAAGTCGGCGGGGGATTGGCTCTGGGAGCGGCATGCTCCGGTCAGAGTGTACATGGTACAGAAAGGGGTGATAAGTTTCGGGGAAAGACCAGAGGCGGTTTCTTTCCTCCAAGGCAAGCTGCTTCGCTAGCGCTGCAGCCTCGTGCTTTGTAAAGAAAAATTTCCTTACATTGCGCAGTTGTAGCCCTCGGCGAGTTCCCTAATCTGTGTTCTCGTTTCCAAGGATGCCACAATCTGCGGATATCCATTGTAAGGTCACACGATGCTCGGCTGCATAGGCTAGCTGGTGCAGGTAGCTGACGTGGCGGGATACATGGTCGTGAAAACTGAAGCAACTGGCGTGTGTCCAGGATTTATATGCCTCTACGTGTTTTTGCACCCTCAGGAAATACATGCTACTCATCATCATCATCATCATCACCAGCCTATCTACGCCCACTGCAGGGCAAAGGCCTCTCCCATTATTCTCCAATTACCTCGGTCCTGTGCCAACTGTGACCAATTTATCCCCGCAAACTTCTTGATCTCATCTGCCCATCTAACTTTCTGCCGCCCCCTGCAACGCTTGCCTTCTCTAGGGATCCACTCTGTTACCCTTAATGACCAGCGGTTATCTTGCCTTCGCATTACATGCCCTGCCCACGTCCATTTCTTCTTTTTAATTTCTACTAATATGTCTTTAACACCAGTTTGCTCCCTGACCCACTCCGCTCTCTTCTTGTCACTTAATGTTACACCTATCATTTTCCGCTCCATTGCCCGCTGAGTCGTTCTCAATTTAAGTTGAACCCTCTTAGTGAGCCTCCAAGTTTCTGCCCCGTAGGTGAGTACCGGTAAGATGCAGCTGTCATACACTTTCTTCTTCAGCGACAATGGTAGGCTGCTATTCATTATCTGAGAATGTCTGCCATATGCACTCCACCCTATTCTGATCCTTCTAATTATCTCCGCCTCATGGTTGGGATCTGGGGTCACAACTTGGCCTAAGTATATATATTCGCTTACCACTTCCACTGCCTGGCCATCTATCACAAACTGCTGTTCTGTCCCGAGGTTATTGATCATTACTTTAGTTTTCTGCATATTAATTCTCAGGCCCATGGTTCTACTCTGTTCGCCCAGTGCGGAAAGCATGCTTTGCAATTCGTCCCCCGAGTTACTTAGCAAGACAACCAGAGCAGAATTGGCCACCCTGGTGTAGTAACGGCCACAACCTCCCATGAATACGCCAATTACATGCAACTAACGGCGCCTTAATAAAAACAAATAACGTAGCTAGAGATGATGTATGCGAAGATTTTTTGAAACACAGAAGTCTTACTCGACCAAAGAATAGAAGAAACTGAACTCTCGGGCAAACTAAAAGGTGACTAGAGTAGCGCACGTGAAACGTACTGTTTAACACTTCCCTCTACCCGAACTTGTGGTTGATAGGAAATCCGCATGCAATTTCATTGAACAATGATTACGCTACGTTTTCGAGACAGAGAAATTCGCCGTGTAGGATACTGATGCCCTCTGGTCGCCTTACATTTACCGCCGACTAGTCCATCCATTTCTTTCCTCCATGAACCCACCTCACCCTCTCGGCTAGGCGTCGACGCTCGCGCCGTTCCTCCTCCTTCTTTTTTTAACAGCAGAACTGTTCAATTTTCAGCTTGGTTCGTTGGCGTTAAAAATACCAAGAAAAACTACCTCCTTCTTTCCCCCCACCCCCCGCGCTAGGCGCCTGCCACGGCGTTCGCTCAGTGGCTCAGAAAAAAAAAAAACACGAACGCACGTGGGCTTGCACCAGGTCAGGAGCTCCTGCCTCCGTCGTCGTTAGCTTTGCCACGACGGACCCGTGGCGCGCCGGTCGCTACATGGCTTCCCCCCGTAAAGCGCACGGCCGTTGTGTTGCCCACGTGACGTTTTTGGTGGGTTGATCTTGGGAATTCTCGGTGTGGGGGAGGGGGGGGGGGTTTCGTTGAGACGGATGAGCCGTGGGCGTTTCGGAGGGAGGTGACGTAAGTGGGCTTGACTCGGTTGGCGGTGACGACGTCTTGGCGGCCGTTAATGTCGAGGGTGACAGTCTTGGGTTGCCGCTCGCCGTACGAGGGACGTGCATAGACTTGCTCTTCCTGCTCGTTCTCTTCTTGTACGCACTGTCAGTGTGGGGAGTATCTAAGTCAACCCCCCACCCTGCTATTGTTTCAGCCTTGCACCACTAGTGCAAGCTGAGTCATTTTTTTGAAATTGAAGTTTATTTCATGACGGCAATACAACCATAATAACCCAAGATAATACTGTAGGTATTCGTGCTCAGTGACGTCACATCCCACCGATCGAAGCAGTAGGTTGCGTCGGCACCTCTGGTTGCCTCCATGCACACTCTCATGTGCTACCGAAGTTCTCTTAGCTTCGAAAGCATGCCCTGGATTTAGAAAACGGTCCACGAGATGGACTGCTCTGACGGCGACCGCGCACAAATGCGCGCACTGGCAAGTTCGTTTTCCAGCTTTGAATCCGGGAGAACGCGAGAGGCTTCGGGCACTGCCGCCACAGAATACTGGACTGCGGTATCCTAGTTAATTCACTGTCTTTTTCAGAACGTCAGCACGTTGTATCGGTGTTCATTAGTGTACCGGTAGATATGTGACTGCCAGTTATTACATGTATTAAAAGCGCAGTTCGGTTTGACGAATTATGTAGCCTCACCCAATCCTTCATGTGGCATGCCCGTACAGTCGCTTTTATATACCCAGCCGGGCATACCCTATAATCACGTACAAAACGAGTATCTCGCCTGAGCAGAGTTCTGTAACTGCCATTACCAACAACCACTGTTAATCTCGTCACTCGCCCTGTCCCTCTTTTCCCTCCCCTGGCGTTCGGAAGTGGCTGGCGTACACTTGTCCGAACTCCTTCTCCACCTTTATCAGTAATGGAGCCCTCTTCGTCTATCATTCCGTGGACAGAACAGCTCCCACGTGGAGTGTGTACCAGTGAAAAGGTTTTGACGTTCTTTTGTGTCTTCTAATTTCTGTTCAGGAGTGCCAAAGACAGTACAAGGGTATGGGAGGACCCGAGCAGGAAGACTGATTCGCCGCAGCGAGCCCGGGGAAACAGGTCAGCCAAGCCAAGAAATCAAGCCAAGCAAAGCTGAGAAGAGACGTGCAACGTACATGCCAATTGACGAAATCTTGATTTAGTTGCGGTCGTGGCAATACATTTGGTTGGATTTAAATATCCTTTGCGATTGTAGTCTCATACGGTGTTGTAACTTCCGGGTTCAGTGTCGAGAGGGGTGTTGACAGGTGCTTGTATATCTGCGTTTTGCGATTACAGCGTCCTGCCCTGTCTGCACAAATGAGTACTCACCACACACTGGTTCCCATAAATCCGTACAGCACCGATTGTTAAACATACGAATCAAACGTACCGCATATAGGGATCAAGTGTGTGTCGTTACCTTGAACCACAGAATTGCAGGCCCCTTAAAAGAAACCTTGAGTGAGCTGAAGTAGCAATACGAAGGATGACTACAGGTCTAATGAGGTTGAAACAAGCTTTGTATATTTGCGAACAAACTCGTTTGGAAGACTTCGAAGTCCAGGTGGTAGAAAGAATTGCACAAGGGGCGCATGTAATGCCTTCGTGCTAAAACCAATCCTATCCCCGAAGCCAACCCAACCGTACCAAACCGGCTTAACAACCGGTGTTATAGAGGAAAGTGACAGACGAACGAGACGTCGCAGCGCAGCAACAGAATGTCTTAACAGGCATGTCTTGAACTACACGAGGAGGCTGTTACTCGCTCACAAGATACAACTAAAATTTTCCTACACCTACATACGTGCAGTTTTTAAAATTAACCGGGTTGGTTTCTTTTATCCGCGGACAGCATCGGCGCTATTCTCAAATATAATCCGCAGACGGGGTTGGGCAGTTTTCCTGTGCCCCATGTGCCGTGGAGTATGTGAACAAGCCTAGCCGATGCCTGGGCCTAACCTGCCTCGAGCCGTTCAAGAAAAAGAACGAGCTGATGCACTCTGTGCCATTGGTTAACCACCATCATAGCTGTAACTTGCGGCCGGTGGTTGCCATTGCCAGATGTGCACCGCTCCGCCGGCACCTCCGATGCGGCTTCCCGCCGCTGTCGCTTGAGCGGTGCTTCACTTTGTAGCTCGCTGCTCGCCCGGTCTTCTGCGAGAGAGACTCTTTTTGTAGCGTGACCTACACTGGCCGAAGTTGAGCAGTTTCGCGTGGCTCCTGGAGACCCTCGCTGCGCATGCGCAAGGAGCAGCGCCGTCTTACGGCGCACAGCTGGCTCGCCGTAAGACGGCGAGCCAGCTGTACTGGACACTGGGCTGTACTGGACTGAACTGAATTGAGTTGGATCAGAAATCGTTTTACAAGTAGCAATCATGGTAATCGGCTAATCCTAGACAACCAGGAAACCTAAGAATAACCAGCCGAACCTTAGCTCACGCTACGTATATCCTGGCATAGCCGAGCTAAGCCACTGCTAATTTTTTTCTCTCTCTCTCCGAAGCGCTCTTCACTTACAGCAGTGTCGCTAGGTGCGACAGTTTGGCTAGGTGAGCTAAAAATCCGGCCAATCTAACGCTGCCACTTCTTGCTCCCCTCCAATTTATTTTTAATTTATTTTTTTCGCGCATGACCGCAAGGTTGCGCCGGAGGAGCCTTTTACGTACACGGGATTTAACGGATTTCTCTTTTGCCCAGCCATACAAAGCTCTGCTTTATTAAGTCAAGCAGGTAGGGAAGGAGGTGGGCTAGGGTGCTTGAAAATGATGAACGCCGTCGAGATCCGTCATCACCACCAAAGCTTCCTTTCGAGGGGTGCTCAACAGCAAGGACACTGCTACTGCGGTGTAGGCACCAAAGCAGAGTTACCAACGAGGGAAGCTAGATTACCAACGTTGGTAGGGGTCGTTATTAGGATAACCAGGAAATAATAATTCCGGATAATTGACGCCAAAACAGGAATAAGCTATGCAGCTACTCAATCCTGAATAATCGCATTAGGTTTGTGTACCCGTCTGCCTTTTTTTCATATTACGAAGCTCGTCCGTTGTTGAACTATCGGGTTGCTCAGCCTTGACAAAAAGTTCCTATAAGATACAAAACACGCAGTGTATGTTATGGTACGAAACAGGCGAGCGCGCACCCTTAACAAAAAGAACGACGGGAAAGTACTTGCATTTTGCTTTAAATATGACTTAGGTTTTATTCTCACTCAAGACAGACAGACAGACAGACACAAAGATAAAGAAGGGCCACCGTTTTTTTAAAAACAAGTGAAATAATGCTTAAACACCATGTATATACAGGCTTAAGCGGTATCAGAGTCCTTCAATGCCTTTCTGGTCATGAAACTTCCCCGTCACGCTATGGGAGAGCTTCGTACGCTGCCGCGCCGCGGCGCTGGTGTTGATCGGAGGGCAGCCGGGGGCGTGGTAAGAGCGCGTTTGGCAGGGAACGGACCACGGAATAAGATAAAACAGACGCTCGCCGCCTAATCAGCAGTGCGCTTTCGCTTTACGTGTCGTGGGCCGCTCAAACGGACTTGTCATTTTGTGAGTGGCGAAAAAATTTGGTGCGAACGGGCATGCTGCTACTGCGTTCCTGCCTGCCGGTCTGGCTACAGAGCAGCGGCGGCCGCCCGATGCCCTCCGATCTGCGGCGGCGCCCCTCGCGGCAGCCTTTGTCCCCGTACGAAACTTGGCCGGGAGTTTCATGACCAGAGAAGCATTCAAGGACTCTGGCGGTATCTTACCTACAGTCGACGACCGATAAACCATTAAGCGATAAATTGGACAGGCTCGGTAATTCGGACTGCTCCGCGGCACCGCCAATGGGGGCGGCGGAGAGTTAATGGCCGATATTTCGGACAGCCACCAGATCTACATTCGATAATTTGGACCCTGTTCCTCACTTTCGCGCTCGCCGAATCGGCCGCCATTATCTGCTCTGGCACCTCGACGATACGAGGTTAGGTTTAAGAAAAGAAAAAAGAAAAGGTAATTGGTGATCCAGGAGACCTGGTTTTGTGAGTCCACAGAGATTTATAACTGCAAACGTCGATCTTAGAGGCACTGCGAAGTCGTATGAACATCGCGATAATGACTTCCTGTTCCGGCATCTCCGCGCGTGGATCGCTAACACAATATCGTGATTCTTCTGTTCGCCTTATTACATTCTTTACATCGTGCTGATCTTTTGGGTTTGTCCGTTCAGTTCTGCGTTGTAGGTAGCAGCTTGCTGTCTCCAAGAATTCTGCGTGAAACGGCGCCAACTGTGCTTCACCGAACGCGGTGATGACCATGCCAACGGAATGCGGGAAATTCAAAACACTGACAATGACGAAGAAGGAGATCATTGAAAAAGTGCTGAGTTGCCGTTCGCAGGACGAAGTTGCCCGACAATTTGGTGTTTATAAACGAACCACTTCGGATTACATGAAAAATAAAAACAAGATTTTAGGCGCGACGAAGAGATGTTCTGCAAGAGAACAGAAAAGGCTGCGGCAAAGTCTTTATCACAAGTTAAAGGAAGCATTGCGCATCTGGCTTAGGGGTCGAACACAAAAGCGGAAAGGGACGCGTCCCCGCACGCGTCTCCGCCCCGAGAAGCGGTTTGGCGGCCGGATGACCCGCCGCGTCGGCCGTTCCCGCGCGCATCCAATCTGCTAGATATTTTGACGCGCCTCCTCGTAAACCGGATTGCTCGGGCGTACATGTGTCCCCTGCTTAAACTCTACCTTCGCTCAACTGTTTCTGTTTCCGGCTACCTTTTGAAGCAAAAGGCGGACACCCTTGCACTTCGACTTGGCATACAGGGGTTTGAATTCAGTAATGGTTGGGTCCAGAACTTTAAAAAAGAAATGCACGCATCTCCAAAAAGTGAATCATGACGAGTGGGCGAAGCACCGGGGATCGTTCTTACCGTAAATCACCCGTGGCATTGCCCACTCGCGCATGTAAATGAGTGACAACGCGTGTGTACAGTCCAATCCAAATCTAATCCACTACAGTACAATCCAAATCCAAATCTAATCCAATTCATTTCAATCCAATAAAATCGAAACCATTTCAATCCAATCCAATGCAATCCAATTCATCCAATGCTCCTCGCCCATGCTCAACACTGTGCACATGGACGCCAAGAACCGGACAGAGCGAAGTCCTAAGGTGCTTCGCCCCTAAAAGCGCTACGACCTCGTCTTCAAAAAAATCAGCGTACAGCGTACAACGATCATGCCACACTGCCGGAGATCCAGGCGGACTTCGTTGCACGTAAGCGAAGTGCGCGCAGAAACGCATCGGCAACTTCGTTCATCCCCAGGGGCCTTGAGGCGTAAATGAAATTATTTGTATTCGTGCGCCCGTTTTATTTTTTCGTACATTCACAGTTAAGAGTTTTCTACCTCCCCCGCGAAGCCCGAATTGCCGGTCGTCGAAAGCAGCTGGTACGCCTTTGACACCTTTGTTGTATTTAGCCCAGAATGATAGTTGGGTATATTTGATGCAAAATGTAAGTACACACATAAACGAAAGTACCGGCGTTCTTTTGATTGAGAGTGCACGTTGGGTTTATTTCTACGATAGCGAATCAAAGAAGGCGCGCTTCGAAGAACACTGTCAAAGAGAGGAGTGATAAAAGCAAACAGTAACACAAAAGATGACGGCCCGAGCTGTTCCAAGCCCGAGCTGTTCCAATTTGCACGTGAACGCTGAGAACGCGGGAGAGTAGAATTAAATAGGGGAAACCTTCATTGCATTGATAACAGGAAAAGCGAGATAGAACGGGAAAAGCGTGTAGGGTGGGAGAGGTACGATACGGCGTAAATGCCAGGAACAGCAGAATGTATTTCGACATTTGCAACAAATCAAGCAGGTGCGCGGACAATTTTTTTAGCTGTAGCTGTTAGAAAACAATGCACCTAGAAGAGAAGAGAAAAGCATCGCGACCTGACCGACTTGACTAATTCAGGAAACCGCCCGCAGAAGCCTGGGCCGACGCCTCTGAATTTAGCAACGCTCCCGAAAAATCTTTAACACCTTGTATTTTTGAATAATATATTCATTCTCTCACTCTCTCCGTCCCTCTTTCTCTCACCTTCTCTCTGTCGGCCTCTTTCTCTTTCAAGATAATATCACCAGGTGACGTTCGAAGCGAACCAACCAGTACATGGCGCTAGCTGTTTGTCAGAGGAACCAGTCATGCGCCCCTCGGGATAGCGAATGCCTGGGGTAACCAGAAACAAACTATGAAGGCGGGGCAGGTGGTGCGTGTAATTCGAGAGTCGATAACAAAAGGCACACGAATGGAGAAATCGGCTCGTTCGTGGGGTCCTCTACAAGAGCAGTGGCTTGATCGATCAGATTTAGGGGAAATACCCGAGGTGTAAGTTTCTGCAAGGAACGTTTGTCATCCACCTCAATGCAGCCGTACGGCTACAAAGGAAAGCTATAGAGCTTTCTTACAAACTTCGCAGTTGAAAAAAAATCGATTTTTTCTTCAACTGCTAAGTTTCCAAGAAAGCTGTACAGCTTCCCTTTGTAGCCGTACGGCTGCATTGAGGTGGATGTCACACTTTCCTTAGGAGTGGCTTGTGTCTGAGAAATGCTTATCCGCTCGTCGCTTGCAACGTGCAGTCTTCGTCGAAATTTGCTAGGCCGTCCCAAAAGTTCATACGCCACAAAAATTAAAAGTAAAAGCTTACCCCTTGGGCGGGGATGAAACATCTAATGCCAGAAAGCTGGATAAAGCAACTTTCCTTCTTGCTATCACAAAAAATTTGGTCGCAGATAAGCGTTAAGCTATTGCCTTTAAGTATTTGTGACAAGAAACTCTTCAGAATGGCCTAAAAGTTTGGAAAAGACTGCACCTGACCACGTCTGTAAGGTGCCCGGCTTTCACACCTCTTGATCAAGACCCTGAGACATCACAGCAAACGCGCACCCCTTCACCTCTAATTCAGCCGGGTTGCAAAGGCAAAAAAAAGGCTTTATGCAGCCATGTCTCCGTGTCCGGGGCTTCAGTATGACATTAATGCTTATTAGGTGCGGAGTAGCTAAGGACCGCACAATGTCCGTCCGCGTCCGTGCGCACATTTACAATCGCAAACAATTACACACGCACCGGAAGGATTCGAGCCTTTGTCTGATAGACAAGACATAGTTTGTGTCAGTCATCTTACCCATCGGCTAAGAGCGTGAGTTAGTGCCCGAGAGTCAACCGGCTTACTCCCTCGTCAGTAACGGTGCGGAGTACCTTAGGACCTCCCATGTCCGTCCGCGTCCATCCGTGCACACACCACCATCAAGCTAAAATCAAGTGAAATTCGATTTGAGCCGTGAGTTGGAGTTTCATTTAGGGAATAATTAAGGTGCAACTCACGGCTCAAATGGAATGACGGTCGGAGCGCAAATCGGATATCACTCGGGGAGCAACTCGGATGTCATTTCGAGTCCCCGTACTCCGCACCCTCGCCATCATCCACGGAGGGGAGATGCTACCATTTTCCATTGGAAGTTGATGTTAAGCACAATTTTTATAACACGGGTGAACACTGGAAGAAGGAGGACGTGTAGGTACATGGAGGACGCGTGTAATTCAGCAGCTTATGCAGGCGCATCGCTTACAAATAAATATTGATGCCACAAAATATGAGCCAAACAAGAGAACGTAATTGAAAAAAATCTACAAACATGACTGGAGGGCACCATCTTTGTGAAAAGAACGAATATATTCAAGACAACTGACTTGAGACCAAAATGAACTTTAATGTCGTAGCACGTGTAAATAGGCGTTTAGCTCGTGCCCTTAAGTAGGCGCTCAGATAAAATACACATTTGTTTTATTCGAAACACCAGGTGTTTTATACTCTCCCCAGCGCTTGTCCTGCAGCAAACGATGCTTTGCTCACTAAGAAATTAATCAATTTAAGAAAAACTTTTATTCTCCCGCCAAATACTGTTTCGTTATTTCTTCGATGACATAACAAGGCCAGGGGTTCAAGCGAACGTTAGTGCGCTGTTTAGTCTGCAGTGGACTGCTGAACGCCGTGTTTACCATTAATCCTCCTAGATGGCGCCACAATACCGCGGAGGACTGCTATCCGCCCTCGCTTTGTTTCTGAACGTACTTGCACCTCCGTTTTTTGTTATGGAAGGTAGTAATCTTTTCGTGAAACATGGGCCATGCTCGAAAAACAGGGTCACGTAAGACAATGTCACTTACGCCAATCGGCCTGTGTCGTGTGAGATAATGTAAAGCGCCAGACTGCTGTGCAGCTATAACAAGCATAGTGCGTGCAGTACCAACAACCGTACCCACTGGTATTCCTATGTTTATTGTACTTTCTTGACTTCCATTGTGTACGCCGCCATTCTTACTGATATAAAATGAATATGCATCACATTTAAGCGAAAATGGCTCGTTCTACCAGCTTACAAGCCCTGTATAACTTGCGGTGCTTTTTCCAGCCTCAGCAAATCGCACAGCTGGGCATATTGTGCCATAGGTTCTAGTGCTGAAAATGAGCTAGTGAGTCCCATGGCCATTCCTTTTTTCCTAGTTATATAGCTTATTTAAGCGAAGTTTACGTTCAAAGTGGTGTCCGTACGATTCTAACGAGGCAATCTTTCGAATGAACCATACTTGCGTTTTGTCTCCACGGCCCCTTTAAAGTAATTTATCTAAGAGGGTTCTATAATGGGTGCCGACTCTGTAGTCCCATGACATAGGGAATGCGCTCCATAATCTCTAATTTGCTGGTAGGGCAGAACGTGTTTGTATACATAGAATATCATGATGGAAGTCCAGTGTCTCTCAGTAGAGCCACATACTGAGCTTCATTCGAATCGCATCACCACAAACCAACGCACACGTACGTGCTTACTAAAAAAATCAGCCTCAGCCCAAGTTATTTTTCACACATGGATTTGGACGGGAAAGTATGATGTTTTGTACGAAAGTGTTAGAGGACTATGATACTGTTTACTGCGCAGCTTCATCCCGTTTCTGACTTCAAGAAAGACGAGGGGGATCAAATAAAAACCATGGCGTACCCGCGGGTGTATTAGCCATTGCTCGACATGCAAATTAGGACGCTAAAATTAATAAAGCCCCATAAACAGGCAACTATAACAATACTCAATCAAATGTGTAAGTAGAAGATAATCTTAATTATCTGTTCGCCTCTGCTGCTGTAAAAAAAAATTCCCACCGAACCGTTCAGCTCGGCTGATAAAGAAAACGACGAGGTATTTCGGTCTCATTTCACGCCATTTTTCGGGCCACCACCACCACCACCACTGGGACCACCACCAACACCATCATCTCTTTGAGTGCGCCGAGGAAAGCAAAGGCACGGACATGCAACGAGACTTTCCATCCATGCCACCCGGTCCTTTTCATAGCTTACCCAGCCAGAGTGAGCGCTTGTCGATGGGCAACGAGCCGGAAGCTAACCTGGCAAACCTCGTCATTCATGAGGATTTCTCGCTCACATCTACGCGCTGTTTCACTGAAGGCTTCGAGTGTCCTTCCGATAACTACGCAGCTCCGAATCTAGCGGAGCCCCTCCTGCAGCATCAGGCCTCAACGTCAAGTGCCCATGACGATTCCCCCACAACGGGATCACTATCGAGCTTGGTTACCCGTAGTCCGGACCGAAGCGTCGAGAGCTATGTGTGTCTGTCAGTCTGTCCTTCGATTCAGCCGCCCGGCCAGAATTAAGTTTTATCTCTGGCCGGGCGGCTCAGCGAAGAATAAATTCTTGAGTGAGACAAAGGCAAGAAATTTTCAATTTAATAAATCTACAAGGGTGCTCCATTATCGTCAACAGTGTAAAAAAAAGATCATGTTCAATAAAAAGACGAGACTACCCGTTAGCTTTATATAGTTGTCCAAAAACGTCTCTCACACACAGCGAGTAAACTGCGTTGCACTTTTACAGCCTACATTTGATTAGTTACAGCTGAAGGGGCTTTTGTCCGGACTTCATTTCCCCGAAATTTCGAAAATGTCACCTTTTTTGGGAAACGAATTGTCAACAAACCGGGGAGTGGAGCGAACAATATTTTCCGACGACGGATAAAAGCTTGCCTTGAGTACGGGTACACTTCTATTGCAAAGACATGTTTGTTGGGCAGAGTGCGCATCTTATAAAACGGAGCCACAGGAGAGGATCGTTCAAAAATTATTTGAAAAGACAGACATTTTGCTATGTGTGTCTTTTAAAACCACTTTTATTGACTCATGTCTGGCCCCGAATAGAGATTTGGGTTGTTTCAATTTTGCAGGCGCGATACTGACTTTGAACACGCTACTGCAAACGAAAGGTTGTAAATAAAGAAACATACATACGCCTTGCTGTGGTCAAGAGAAGGTCCGTACAGTCGAGTCTCCTATAGCTGTTAAGCATCTTGTAAACTTTGTGATAAGATCTAGCGCTATATGTGCATTCCCTCTGTTATTTCATCGCATATTTGAACACATATGCATTTATTTCTGAAACTAACACCCGTGTTCATGGAGCAGTAGCAGTGTGTGCCGAAATTAGCACGCTCTGAAGGCGTCGCGGTAATTTTGCTCTGCGAACATAGTGCGCTTCTATTCGCATATTTTGTGGAAGGCGAACTTTCCATGGGTACCTTGAGGAAGGCAGGTACATACGTACTTCCCCAGCGGTTGCTTTGCGTCATTGATAGGGCACGCGCCCTGCTTCCCGCCATTCATTTGACGCCTTTGCCTTCTATTTAACTTGCTGATGAAAATATTTGTTACGAAAGTGATTAGGTCACCAGAGGTTACAGGGATCGCGGAAAATTTTGGAAACTTCCTCTCTCGGCACTCCTGCCGCACTTCATGTAGTGTTCCGCTTTGACCTGCGAGGTGGATGACGCCGACCACACCAAGGAACTTTCAGAAGTTCTATTAAAAAGAATTGGCCGCGTATCTGCTCCTTTCGTTGCAAATGTCGTCAAAAGACGCTAGTCTTTGTAGACATTTGCCAAGGAAATGCCCAACTTTGCTTTCCCGCTCACCTCTCATGCTGTTCCTATACCGTCGCGCTCATTCCAAGGTAAACACACTAAAGGCTTGCGCAAGGCGATTTGAATTTACCGCGTTCCTCTGCTACAGGCCGGGTTCCTCGATGCCAGCGCTGCAGTACGGCGGAGACACGCGTGAATGGAGGCGGCCGACTAGAAGGTTTATAGAGCAGCGTGGCCGTGTTCCACGTGCGTTCCGAGCAGAACGCGGAACCTAGCTAGTGGAACCTTTCTTTGCTGTTGCCGCGTGATTTTTCATATGCCGCCAGGGGGCGGCGGTTTTCTTCAGTAGATGTAGAATATCATTTTTATTGAAAAACCAAGCATCCATGAATTTTTTAATAAAGGAACACTGTAAATAACCCTTGTGTACTAATTTCCTTCCTTATATTTGCGTAATGTCTTGTTCTTGTTCAAGAAAGTTGACAAGTATGAACATATAAACCAGGCTTAGAGGTTTACATTTGGCTGTGAGTATATAAGACTATTGCGCAGTAAGCATTTTACTTTGGCCGGGTGGCTGAATCGAGTTACAGACAGACAGACATACAGACCGACCAAAATTTCTGGGTTGAAATAGCCCAAAAATGACTATCGTCTTTAAAACTACTGCGACTTTTCCTGGGCAACTAGGCCGGAATGTCAATGCGGCCGTGGATCGGCTTGTAAAGGTACCGCAAGAGCCACTGTAACGAGATGTTGAGGCTTTGATATCAGGTCGAGATTGGAATCGCTTTTCATTCAACTGTATGGGTATTACATAATTAAACAACGTGTAATCAAGTGTTATGCTCCGAGAAATGAAAACAAATTGTGATGTTTTATTTAGGGCACGAGGAAAAACGTACAGAAAAGTTGGTTATGTCTGAAACGTTGAGCACGGTTGGACTCATGAATAAGGAGTACAGTCACAGAAACGCCATTTTCATTTGCCCCAAATTTTATTATATTCCTTTCCAGTCGCAGCTTCCAGACAAAACGTGAATCTCTACCGGGCGTGCGGTCAGAAAGAGCATGTGAAACACAGCAGGCAATGTTAAACACAGCGACATAGTTAAGTGAGACAGATACGGCACGCTAACAATGCGTAATGCTGCTGGTGCGGACGGAATTCAACTTACATCTTGACCAAAACAAGCTCGGCCGCAGTAATCGTCTTTGTCTTTTAGCAGGCGCAGCACTAGTGCAGGTAAATGCCTTATGTAAAGCCTGGAACGCCGGCAATTTGCCGGCGTCCCGCGTGCCATGATCACCACGACCGACTGTGACGCCCGCGGTGGCAGTGATGATCTCTAGTCGCCCTCACGCCGCTTTGGGAGCACGCGGCAGGCTGCATGCCAGTGCGCCTTTCATCCAGCGGCCGTGCTTGTGAAAAAGATTTAAGGCGCGTTCATAGACCTACTTGCGCTTCAATTTGTAGCGCAGTGGGCTGAGCGCTGTGTGCCTCCCGTTGCGGCGAGAGAGTTCGTGGCTCGAATCCGGGCGCAGCCGCGTCAATGGAAATTTTTCAGGCGACGTCATTTCCTTGACGGGTATGACGCCGGTGACACCTAGGTGTACCCGGGCATAAAACACATTCGTGTTAAAATGACCATACTTCCGTGTATCACATCGTTCCATTGGTCTTCCAATTCACCTATGGGATTTCCCTGTAATTGTGGAACGTTGTTCACGCAACGACTACGCACAGTCTGTAAATCCTCACATTACCTCATCAGCATTCACAGGTTGAAAAGTTAATCTAAACCTCACGCTCCGCATTTGAATAACTCCTGCAGCCACGACGTGAATGCCAGCTGGTGGTTCTTCGACGGCAAGTACTGCCGGCCCTGGCACTTTCCCGAGGGCCTCTGTCCGAGCCCTTCGGACGGCGACGTGTTCCGCAGCCTGGACGAGTGCCGCCGCCGCTGCTCCAGGCAAAACGCGCCGCACTTGCACGTCCGAAAGCATGGCACCAGGATGCGCCACGCGCCTTGCCTGGCGCCCGAAGCGGCCAATACCTGCAGCACCGGGCTGCTCAGGTTCCCGTACTTCGCCCAGTTCTCGGCCGGAGACGGTTCCATGCGCTGCATCCTGGCCTCCGAGGCACTGCTCCTGACCCACCGATGCCTCATCGGCTCGAACCGATTTGTCGACGAGCGCGCCTGCAAGAGGGCTTGCGTCAACGGAGCTGACAAACGCGAACGGCGCACAGGGTTCATCGAAACTTGAATTATAGGCGGATTCGATTTCCCTATCCGAATCCCCTTTCCTTCTTGTTATAAAATACGTCCTGGGAGAACCCACCACGGAATTATATAGAATGCGTGAAAACATATGGAACACAAATCAATATTACCATGCACAGTGCGGCTAAAAAATGGTTGACTTCCAGTTTCCCCGTGACGTCGTGCCACCTCCTATTGAAGCGCAATCCAGTTCCATCCAAGCAAAGGACTCGGGCATTCCCAGCTGTGCGTCTTCGCGATCGCGGCGTCCGCAGCAACGCGTGCCTTCGAGAATGTTGCAGTTCCGGGCATAGCTCCTAGTGACATCATACCAGCTGCGCGGCCCCTCCCCCACACTCTACACTTGTCTTCGTCTCACTCTCCACATCAAAGACTGCATCAGAGTAGCTCTGAGGTCAAAGCTTTACGGATGGCCGTCATTAAGAGAAGATTAAATTAAGGCACCAGCCGAGCATTGAAATAAAATTCGTTTGGGGTAGCGTGCACGAGCCTTGCACTCCCACGTACGGATGCAGGAGCTGAAACGTCTTTCAGTTTTTCCCGTCCGTGGTTCGCGCCTTCGTTTTCAAATTTATTCGGAGGATGAGCCACGAGCTAGTGTTGAAGTGATGGGCGAGTTAACTAGAGAAGGTTTCGGACCCTTTCACCCTAGGCAGCAAGGGGACACCGCAGGGTTAAGGGCTCCTGAACTTGTTATTAATTATCACACTCGTACCCATGACCTAGTTGATAGCGAAGATACCTAATTTGCCCCAATCCCTATATGCTGACGATATCACGCTTTGGGCAACGAAGGGCAGCGACGCCGAAAGAAAGGACACATTGCAAACCGGAGCTGATGTGGTCTCCAAACAGGCTAGGGCTATACGCTTGTCTTGCTCTACTGAAACGTCAGAGCTCCTGGTAATGCGTTACGTGCCTGGTAAACAAGCCAAGGATACACCAATTCCGAAAATAATCCATATGAATAACACACTAGTACCCGAAGTAAAAACAATAAGGCTACTAGAAATTCACTTACAGAGCATAGGCAAGAACACCACCACGCTCAGTAATCTGACGGCTTGCGTGCATCATACGAACCGTCTAATTCGCCGCAGAGCGCACTAACAGAGGGGGTTGAAAGAAATAGATCTAACGAGGTTAGTTCAGGCCTTTGTTCTGAGTCGCTTTGTCTACTGACTCTACTCCTTTCCATCACAGAGTTTTATACAATAATAACTAGAGAGGAGTCTGGCGGTGCGATCGTCCGCCGCAATGGGCGTGATGGGTAGTTCTGAATTCAGATTGGCGCTCGATGGCTTGCAGAAGTTACTATGGATTCGATGGTGCAGACAGTTTTGGTTTCGTATTGGACTTTCATGAACGCATTTGCCTACGCGGTATGTTGAAAGAATCGTTCGAAAAGACGTTTCTCCTTGAACTGAATGCTGCATCCAGACTGATGCCGCCCTGAGTAGGAATGTTTTGTAATTCAGAGTTGCGAATCGGATGGGTTATCAATTCATTGCTGTACAGCGAGCATGAAAACACAAATGAAGGCGCTCTGTGAGGAGTTGCGGCGCTGCTCCTTCGCCAATGTATTGCGAAACTGACGGCGGTTGCGAATCGCTTGGAACAGCCACATGTTTCGTGCGAACGCTGGCTCCAACGGCGTAGACCAGCAGTACCGGCGGCGGATAGGAACGCGGCTTGATTCAGGCGGCTTGATGTCACTGTAATTCAGGCATAAATAATTTCTCCGAAGGTAGTCGGTTTCTTTTTTTTACGAGCACAGACCTTTTCTTAGTATTACAAACTACAAGCACGCAAATTTTTGCAAATAGTTTTTAAAGAAGTCCGCGTCATGCTGTTGTTGGCGGCAAATGGCAAACCTTCTCAACAAACCTCCATGACTCCGCGTCTGCTTTTTTTAGATGCGATGCTCAGAGCATCTCTTGTCGGCGGCCCTGTCCTTCTTGCGTGCGTCCGTTGTTGTTCGCGTGCGTCAGTTGTTGTCCGCAGCCACTCTCCCCCTCTCCTCTCCGATAGCGAACACTCTGGCTGCGTTCCAATTTGCGGGCAGCTTCGTAGACAGCCTACGAAGCAGTCTAACTAGACGTCTAAAGGAATAAAATTGGAACGGCGCCGCGGTCGCTAGCGCAACACCAGCGCAGAGGACAGCGTCATAGCAGACATGTTGAAGTGCGCAAGCCACAGGTTTCGTAACTATTATTAACGTTGTTATTACAAAGATTACGTAACTAAAAAAATTAAACAAAGCCATCTTCATCACTAGTAACTTATACTAAATATTTAAAAAAAAGAACAAATGATTTTGTTTTAACATTAATACGCAAAAAGGTGGCGCTGGCGTCACTTATTAGTTTAGACAGGAAGGTAGCCTGCATCGTTGCTGACTTCGATGCTGTCTCCTCGAACCAGTCTTCGTTGACTGCTTTGTTCGAATTGGAACGGGGCTTAACATGGCGTACTGTCCGCGAAGACGGCAACGAAGCTGTCTAAACGGTAAATTGGAACGCACCCTCTATCGCGAGGGGCATTGGATTGGATTCGATTGGATTGGCTTGGCCTGGCTTGGATTGGATTTGAATTGGATTGGATTAAAGTGGATTGTGTTGGATTGCGTTGCGTCATAGCCGCGGTACTCTATCCGCGGTCTCCTCTCCTTCGGGCGCGCTGCGCATATAATCGGTGTGCCGCTCTCCGGCGGCGTTTCGGTCGACGGTTGCTTTCCGTTGCGCTTGAACCCCCCTCAGCGTCGCATCACACCAGGGTTCCCGCGAGGGGAGGTGGGCGTAATTTTTTTAACGCGCCGTTTTATTTCGTATAAAACAAGTGTTTGGCCACTAACTTTCTTGTTGGCCATGTAATGTTTAAGTGAAGAATCGGGGAATAAAAGTATTTTGTTAAAAAACACAATTTGCGCAGCCATAGGCCCATTAAATTTCGATCCCATGCATGCAGATCTACCCATCATTCCCATTGAAGCGTAAGCGCCGCCATGATGTTCGCGTTGGCACTAGCGCCAGTTTCCCCTGTAGTTATTATTGTATGAAACTCTATGCTTTCCATACCTCAGTTTGCACAAGGCGGAGAAGGGAAAAGTAACCTGTTTAATTAGACAATCTTGCAAAGCAGCGTTGCACTTACCGAGGTGTACACCGACAGACTCCTTAAAATGGGCATCCACAATCCTCTCGAAGAATTAATTCAGGCACATAGAATCATTCAATATGAAAGATTATCCAAGACCCCGAAAGGACAGTACATCTTAAAGGCTCTACCTTTATCTTATAAAAGAACACAAACAAGGGAAAACTCTGTCCCTAGAGACATATTTAAGCACCTAACTGTTAACTGCATTCCTAAATATAATGCACGCTATTCATCACAAGGAGAGATGAAAAGAAGGAGAGGTAAGAGAGAAGGCTGAGAGGTAAGAGAGAAGGCTGGAGCCAGAGTAATCGAAAAACTGTTCAAAGACCGCGAGAAGGTAATCTATGTAGATGTAGCCGAATACAAAGTGCAGGATGCCTTTGCAGTTGCAGTCGTCGATAACAAACTCAAGCACATCACCGCAGGCACTGTTCATGGCAGTCGGCCGGAAGAAGCGGATGAGGCGGCAATCTCTATTGCAATCACTAGTACTAAATCAAAATTTATCTTCAGCGACTGGAACACGGCTGTGGGCAATTTGGTAATAACAAAATTCACGAACATTAAAATTCTCTTAACAAACGAGTTCGAACCCCGCCAGATCCAGATTATCTGGGTTCCTGCGCACTCGTCCCATCGAGGGTATGAAGCGGCCCACAGATTTGCCCGCGAACTCGCCAACCGGGCAGTGGACCAATCATACCTGCGAGGGTCTAAGGAGCGCACGATTACGTATCAAGAGATTAGATCTCACTAGAGAAATGAAAGGCTAGTTTACCCTGTCCCCCATTATTCTCTAACGAAAATCCAGCAAACGACATGGAGGCAACCCCAAACCTATACCTTCTTGAACCCTTATTATTTGGCCCTTATGTAACCAGGTCTGTGCACCCCAAAAGGCAGAATGTGTGAGGCCGAAAAGGCCGACCTAGCACACATCCTACACGAATGCCCTGAGCTCCAACCTAAAGCCGAATGGCATTTCGGTAACCAAATAGAATGGGAAACTGCGGTGACCAGCTCCGTAGCTGAGACCCAAATTCAGGCCGTGGACGACGCTTTAGAAGTCCCCATGAAGCGAGGTCTTCTGGCCACCTCACGGAGTCAAGAAGCAGCTCATCAATAATCTAAGTGATTGTTGACCAAATAAAGTTGTTCCACCTCCTCATTCTCGCGTTATCACACCGTGTTTGTGATGCGCGTGAACTCGTCACTCAGGGTCTTCCGTTACTGAAATGGTGAGAGAGAAAGAGAGAAAAACGTGTATTGGCAGAGCATTTACGGAGTTCATGTAGGAGTGGTTCCCTCTTCACAGGAATCCATGAGCTGTCTTAGCACCCGCTGCCCTCTCACTGAGCAGGAGCTGGTCCGAGAGGCAGGGTCTGGACAGCAGTTACACTGCTCTTTAGTATTTGAAATACGGGGAAGGGGGGGTGGGAGCATGTTTTTTCTACACTCTAGGATGATATGTCGTAGTGCACCAGGTTCTTGGAAGTATTTGCATTCTGCTGGATACTGGGTGGGGGATATCCGGTGAAGCGTAATTGAATGCGGGAAGGTGTTGGTTTGTAGGAGTCGAAGTGTTGTTTCTTGAGATTTCGTAAGGTTTGGGTGAGGTAGCGGGAACGTCCATCGATTAAACTTGTAGTGTTGTAATATTTCGTGGTATGTTACAAGAGGTAGAGGTTTCGCCATATACTCCGAGGCGTGGTCAGCAAGTTCTCGGGCCTTTTGGTTGGAAATTTCGTTGCCCTCCATCGAAGCATGTGCATGCGTCCACACAATCCTTATTTTTCTGTCAGGGAATTTGGTTGAGATCATGCGGTGCGTTGCTGGTGCCACCCAACCCAACCTGAAGCTCCTGCACGCTTTCTTAGAGTCTGTTATGACCACCGTGGCTTCCGTGTGCGTGAGGGCCAGGGCCACAGCTAGCTCCTCCGCTTGTTTGGTCAGTGCAGTAATTACGGTGGCACTGACAAGGAGCTCTGCTTTGTGGTGACTACCACTGTCTTTGATTTTCTACCACGGATTGTGGCTGCATCCGTGTAGACCGTTTCCGAGAGGGTGCAGTATTTTTTGTCTAAGGCTTTCGCTGTAGCTTCTCGTCGACCGGAGTGGTGAACCGGATGCACGTTCTTTGGCAGTGGATTAGATAAGATATTATGCAGCCACAGCTCAAGAAGCTGCTTGCTCTGCTTCACGTCTGGGGAGCTCCATTTGATTCGGTTCAACAGTTTCTGGCCGGTTTTTGTCATTGCAAGCTGTGCTTTCTGGCTGGAGAAATGGCCCTCTAGGAGCTCGTCCACCGTGTTGTGCAGACCCACGCGCAGGAGCCTATCGGTTGTGACCCGTGCCCACGGAGCTGGAACTTTTGTCGTAATTGCAGCTATAACGACCTTGCATTACCCGGTTAGTAAGCTCTAGGCAGTGGGTGCCGGTTTCCAGCAATGCAGGCTCCCAATGCAGTCTTATGTCGGCTCACACCCTGTCTTCGTGTTAACATTAATATTAGCAAATTGTCAATATTGAGATAGCAGAGCTGGGGCGACCTTTTATTTCGACACTCGGCCGTGGAACAACTCTAGAGGCTGATAATGATTATAGGAAACCAATGATGGAGATGATGATGATGGAGATAATTGTAACACTGATGATAGTGCCGAGTACTGATGGTACACTAAACTTTTTCATGCATAGCAAGTGTAAGAGTCGACGATGTTTTCAAATCTCGTACTAAGCGTGATGTGCTTTCACGCTGAAAAATCACCCTTCCTAAGCATGAGTAGCGGGATGAGTAACGCTTGCGAAGCGGGGCTGATTGATAATTTTGGACGCTCGTTGTAGGCGTGGTGAACTATCACGCTAAGCGCTCACGCTTGCCACCGCGGAGGTAACGAAAACCTACGTTGCGAAAACAATTTCGCAAACATAAATTAATATACGGGCTGAGTGAAATAATCCCAGGTGATAGAACGACAAGCGCGCTTTCTCGCTAAATTGCATTGACAGTTGCTAGTGTGTCTCCAAACGGATTTCGCGGTGAAGCAAAGTGGCGTTTCTGAGCAATTTTATCACTTTTTTGCAGCTACTGAAACTGTTGGGGAAACAAAGCAGCTGAATATATGTTTGCATTGTTGACGGTAATTGCGGAAGAAAAATATGGGAGCCGCGAAGCGGGTAGTTTACGCGCGATAACGACACATACTTTGAAAAAATTGCAAAATTGCTTATCTTCAGATGTTTATCGCGCTGTGTAGCGGTCCGTATAAAAATACAGGCTTAGGCTCATTTGATAGTGTGTAGAAAGGAGATTTATTTCGACCATATAAGCGGAGTACTTTGAGTTTTGAGCGAGAAGGAGGAAGAAAAAACCTTTATTGCTCCCACTGAATGAAAAGGAAGGAAGGCGGGATGGTTCGCGGTCATCCATGGTGGGTGGAGTTACTATAGTCCGGGATCCCATCCCCTGCTGCAGCTAGAATGGCCCTGCTTAGCGGGCCACGCTGGTTTTCCATGACATTAGATTTCCCTACTCCACGAGCGTTTCAAGCGGAACGTTAGACCTATCTAGTGGTACCTTTCGTTGCTGTTGCCGTTTGATTTCTTAAATGTCGCCAGGCGGTAGCGCGGGCAACACAAGGTGACGGTTTTCTGCTGTTGATAATGTGTTTCATTTGCTATTGCAGATACCAAGCATCCATCAATTATTTAATAAAGGATCACAGCAAATATCACTCATGTGTTGATTGTCTTCCCGATATTTGCGTAATTTCCTGTCCTTGTTCAACAATGTTGAAAAGTATGAATATTGACACCGGACTTACACGTTTAGATTTGGCTGTGTGCATATAGGAATATGGCGCAGCTTCTGTTTCACTTTGGCCGGGTGGCTGAATGGAGTCACAGACTGACAGGAAGACAGACAGACAGACAGACAGACAGACCAAAATTTCTGCGTTTAAGTAGCACACGAAAGACTGAATGTTTTAAAGAAAATTGTGCAAACTTGGGCTGCCATGGAAATGAGTCAATTTATAGGCAGAGTGGAAATTTTTTGCAGCGCTTTCGACGGGGTTGGCGGCACTGTTAAGCCGTTGGAAGCAAGGCCGGTCCTCAGAAACCTTACGAGGGACCAATAATCACACCTCATCAGTTTTTTTACATGGATTGAAAGAGCACTAAAAGTGTATCGTTTCTCTGGGTGCCAGAAGAAATGGTTGAAAAAAGAAAAGCAACCAACTCTCCAGAATATTTGAGTTTACAAGTTCTTTGGAAGGTTCGCTCACTTTTCACCACTTGGTACCACAACCTCTAACAACTGTCAATGCTGTGCTCTTGTCTAACTCCGGCTCTAATACTTTTCAAGTCGCAAAAAATCTACGTTAGCGACCACGATTAAAACTGCACACTCTTAAATGCACCAAGACTGGACCAGCAGCCGATCTCTTACTACATCTGTGTCACCTCCATGGACGCAGCGTTGTGGAATTCATTTAAGAGCACCAACAACCAATCGACTGCCCATGACGCCCCTCCGAAATACAGCACCAGCCACCCGCACTACATTACAGAAGCTAGGCGATGGAAAACTCAAAACGGGCGTGACCTGCGCTGACGCCCCACATCTTCGCTGCCGCGCAGGAAGCGCAGTAGCAGTGAAGCGGACTTATGGCCGTGGTGGGTGGTCAATATAAAAATTATTTTCTCGCTTAAAACAGAAGGTACTCCGATTACACTTTTTGAAATAAATTCGCTTTGTACACCCTTTAAAATGAGCCTGTTGTCTTCTATGGAGCGTCACACAGTGCGATAAATGTCTGAAGGTGAGCAATTTTGCAAATGTTTTATTAAAGTTCGCGTCTTAATCGCGTGAAAACTACCCGCTTCCTAGCTATCATATTTTTCTTGCAGATCTACCATCAACAATGCAGCTGAATTGTCTCCACAAGACTTTCAGTAGATGTAAAAGTGCTTAGAAACGCCACTCTGCTTCACTTCAAAGCCCATTTCGAGACACACTAGCAACTGTCAATGCATTGTAGTCAACTGAACACGTTGGATGAACTTGTTCATCCACGTCGCGAAGCTTGGAAACCGAAGGCTGCACTGTGTGATTCTGCACAGTCTCTCATACGCTACCAGCCCTACCTCAGCGAGTACTTCCCCCGTGGGAGTTTGTGCAATTGAGAGGCAACAAACCAACTGACCTTCGTCACTCAGATTCCAACATTTCGGCGCCTGCCCTCAAACAACGCATCACCGACCCGGATAGCCACCTTCCACCCCGTCCCCACCATAATATATACCGACGCCAGTATACAAGATACTGTAATTGCCCCTCTCATTCATTGCACTAGCCATCCAGCCCTCAGCATGACGTCCAGATATAAGGCACCGGAACCTCCATCATCCTTCTGTGCGGAACTAGTAGCCATTAGAGATTCTCTGACTGCTGCAACCAGAATCACTTTGCAGCCCGGGGCGCGCATCGTAGTTCGCACCGATGCTCTTCAAGCTGTCCGCCTACTACGGTTAGTTAGTCGTAGCCCTGTGTTGGCGCAGAGTATTCACAAACTTGCTCCAGGAATCGCTCAGAAGATTCTGATTGAATGGGTTCCACGTGACCTACTCACAGACGACTGCAAGGCAGACGTAGCAGCCCGACTGGCAGCATCCGTTCTATCTCCGACTTCCCCGTTAGAGCTGGATGATGCCACTCTCCTGGTGACGAGAAAAGACACCTCCGGCGCGGCTCACGTGCTCTCATTTTACCGTGTGCTGCCACCCTCCCACCGGATCTTACCCGTGCCGAGTAGATTGCTCTTAGGAGGATTCGGGTGGGGGTGGCCCTAACTCCCGCCGTGACCTGCCAATGGCCTCAATACCGAGATTCATTTACAAACCCTGGCTGCCCAGTTTGCCACCGCAGCGACGCGATCGCCGACCTCCACCACTTGCTGTGGTCCTGCCTCGCCTTGAGGCCAACGAGACTGCGGCACATTGCGGCAACGGGCCTCCGCGTAGACGATGCGTCCACATACGCCGCATGGATACATGGCGCCATCATCGTTCACTCTTTGACTTCATCCGCGAAGAGAACATTTTCATGTTCATCTAACCGCCTTTCGTCATCAACTCATGCCCCCATATAAGTTGGTGACGAATGAGTTGATGGGTTTTTATTTTGCCCTTTGGCAAAACAAACGCCCTTAACAAAAGCACGCTTCTTTTTTTATCACCTGGGATTATTTTACTGCGCCGCGTATATTAATTCGATTTTAGAATTTTTGTTCGCAACAATTTTTTTTTGACCGCCGCGGTTTTTAAATGGCTGTAGGAGACAGCAAGCGTTGTTTCCGGGAAAATCGGCTAGGAGAATCAATTGTGTGGAGAAGTGATCAACCATGAATTTTTATAGTGTAATCAGAGATGGTTGAAGGAACTCTCTGGGGCGTTTGGCGGGGAATGAACCAGGAGCTACTGTATGGAGTATCAAAGTTAGCGTTATAAAACGTCCTCACCTTCTCCACCAGCCAATCCCAGCTTCTCAGACTCCCTGTCCCACAAGCCCTTACGTGCCCTAACACTCCCATACGCATCTAAATTCAGGACAATGCCGTCCCCCAACTCAACAGCTGCGCGTCTTGGGACTGCACATACACGCCAAACGCACCTACGCAGACACAATGACCTATTTCACACACACATACACACTGAGCAGACACTGGGCCTCTTAAAACTCATTTCGACACGCAGAAATGACTCACAGGAACTCCAACAATTACTGCTCTTAGAGGGTTTTGTTGTGAGTCGTTCCTGCTACCGCCTCCCCTACATCAAACTCACCAATACAGAAACACAGCCCTTGGACGCCCTTATCAGCACAGCGTACAGGGAAGCATTATACGCACCTCCACATACACCCCCCAACGACTCGGCTCCCTAGGCTTACGTAACACGGTCTCAGAACTATCGAAGCACATAGGACCTCACAATACATGCGCCATTCTCAATCACCTACAGGCGGCAGGTTCATCCACAATATGAACAAGAACTTCCTCTTCCTCTTGACTGTGGCATATACATGCGGGACCAACTGCGCTCCTTACTGCCCATTCGTCTCCTCCTCCAAAATATGAACCCCTCCATGAGGTGCCGTCGCTTGGCCCGCGATAGCGCTCAAAATACCCTTCCAAGAGTTCACGGTGTACGTCGACGCGACAAGGTACCCAAAGAGTTCCACTGTCTCCCTCATCGCAACAGGTTCATCCACTACGCTACCAATCACACTCACCCACATACACACCAAGTCACCAACCACTGCGGGGGAGTAGGCCATTGCCCACGCCCTCGCACATAGTCCAACCCCCCTCGTCGTGCTATCAGATTCGCAGAAGCTTGGTAGCATTCGTGTTGGCGCGCTGACGACGATTGAGGTCAGTTTTCGCGTTTGGCGACTTACGCGGAACTTGGAAGGGGGCTTGTTTTAAACCAAAGCTTTGTACCTCTACCCGCCAAAGGTATTTTTTTTTTTTTTTTTTTGCGACGGGCGGGAAAAGAAACTCCCAACGCGGCTGCGTATGCGGAGGGCATATTTCCCACACGAAGAACAGCGTAGATGGCGCGGCGATAGGGCGTTTTCCACACGCCGTTTTCCGATAGGGCGTTTTCCACACTGAGCGTTTTCCACACGCCGGTGACTGGTTGCACGGGCTGGCGGGTCGGCGGGACTGCTTTGTCGTCTGAGTTAGCGACAGTTGTTTTGGGTCAGTTTTGGAGCTCCTTCACGTCCATTGGGCACTTTCTTCACATGGCTTGATTCACTTTTTCAACAGCACCTGCTGTGCAACCCGCACTAGACCGAATTAAGGGAGCGTACGACAAAGATACGTTAAGGATTGGTTTGCAGGGCGGTAAAACAAAATGTTGAGACCCTGTGCGGGCATCTCGCCCTGTGCGAGCATCTTTTTCGGCATTTTGGACTGCCATACGAACTTTTCACATAGAATGCGGAATAAGTGCCATGAACATATCACAGGGCACGCTTCCATCATTGTTTACGAGAAAAAAGCGAATGCTATCAGGCGTTAACGGTAGGTATTTTTTCAAGGTTCTTTGGAGTGTGTCCCAGTGAAACACCGCATCCCAACAGTCCAGAAAGATGTGCTCAGTTGTTTCAAGCGTTTTACATAATGGACAGTTATGTGTCCATGGGTGTATTATAGTCCTTTTAGATGCAAAGCATCTCTTCCTCGGGGCTATGTGCGTTGTCCTTCCGGCGTCCTTCCTCACCTCTCCTCCTCTCCACGCCAGCTGTGATAACGTCACTCTCTCTCCCCTCACTCTCCGCACCACCTGTGTGCGCTGCTCCTCCTCTCCCCCTCTCCATGCCATCTTTGATAACGTCACTCTCTCCTCTCCCCAACAGCTGAGCGCGCTCCTCCTGCTCTCCCCTCCCCCTCGCCACTTCACATAAACCAGGTCCGCGCCGCTGCTCCCTTCAGTTGCTGCTTCGGTCTGCGCCGTCCGATGAGCTGACAATGAACGCCAACGATTCTGGCAGTGACCCGCCGTGGTGGCCCAGGGGCTAAGGCGTTGCGCTGCTGAGCACGAGGTCGCGGGTTCGATTCCCGGCTGCGGCGGCCGCTTTTCTGATGGAGGCGAAACGAAAAAAAAACTCACCATCTTCCAACGTGGGAACCCTGAGGAGATGCAAAGCATCTCGAGTTTGCACGGCTTTGCATCTCCTCAGGGTTCCCACGTGGGAAGATGGTGTAATTTTTTCCTTCAGCCAGGGTTTTACTGGTAGCCTGCCGCTAGGAAATTTGAGAAAGAAAGATTTGAAGGATGCACGGAGTTGCATTCGCGTCGATCACTCTTTTTATGACATCTTTTTAAACGCAGACATTTCTGTCTGTCTGTCTGTCACTCGATTCAGCCACCCGGCCAAAGTGAAAGAAAAGCTGCGCAATTGTCTTATATACTCACGGCCGAATCTGAACGTACACGCCGCGGTGGCTCAGTGGCTAAGGCGTTGCGCTACTGAGCACGAGGTCGCGGGTTCGATTCTCGGCCACGGTGGCCGCTTTTCGGATGGAGGCGAAAAGCAAAAACGCCCGTGTGTACGAGATTTCGGCGGCGTTAAAGACCCCAGGTGGTCAAGATTAATCCGGAGTCCTCCACAACGGCACGCCTCATCGCCTACGTTGCGTGGGCGCGTTAAACCCAAAATCAATCAATCAATAAAATCTGAACGTATAAGTCCGGTGTCAATGTTCACTTGTCAACATTGTTGAACAGGAACAGGACATTACGCAAATATAAGGCCGCAAATCAATACATGAGTGGTATTTGGAGTGTTCGTTTATTTTAAAAAATCATGTATGCTTGGTTTTTGCGGTGGCAAATGAAATACGAGATCAATGGCAGAAAACCGTCACCTGCTGTCGAATGCCCGCACCACCTCCTGGCGGCATGTAAGAAATCAAACGGCAATAGCAACGAAAGGTTCCACTAGATGGGATCCGCGTTCCGCTTGGAACGCTCGTGGAGTAGGGCAACGTGGTTGCATAAATGTTGTAGCAGGGTGCCTCATCTGTCAATCCGCCTCTTTCACAATCCCACTGCGCATGCGCAGTTTCCTAGCGGCGAAGTCCCTAAGCAGTCCGGCAAGGGCAGCAGACGACATTCCCCACAAGGAGGGGTCGTAATTGCAATGTATTTACATCTTTTGATTTTTTGTGTGTGCTCCTTGTACGTGGAACAATGCCCACAACTTGTGCGTTCCGCTGTAACTCGGAGTGCCGAAAAGGGTACGGTGTCGGCTTCTATCGCTTCCCGTCGTCCGCATGCGATCGGCTACGGCGGCTTGCGTTGCTCGAATGGGCTCGGGTATTTGATCGCCGGCGGATATTTGGCAGCGGAAATATCCTGGGGGATATTTGACCGCCGCTATCTGTGCAACTGCGAATGACAATCCGTAACCCAACTTTTCACCACACTATCATCCCCTTTCGCGCATGTGGAACCTTGTTTAAGCTATAACTTCCGTTTGGGCGATCGGTGACCAAGACATCTGCGTAGCCTGATTCGATGCTCCCGCGCATGTATCGCCATCTCTCGGCCGCTCGGCGCACCGCCCACCGCGGCGACCGGTCAGCGTAGGCTTGCATCGCGGCAGATATCTGATCACCGCTTTTCAAATAACCCTGACAAGAACCCCTAGCACAATTTTCACCACACTAACACCTATTTTCTCGCATGTGGAACTTCTTTTTAGTAGATTCAGAAGAGCAGCGACAAGCGCGGTTGCTACCGTGTCGTGGTCTGCGCCGGTTCGAGCCGTTGAGTGTGCCGAGCTGGCAGGCGCGGCCGGAGTGTGCGCGGACTGTTTCCGAAGGCAGAAAACGCTTCACGATTGCTTGCTTTATCCATTTCTTGCGAACGAAGGCGCAGAATCTACAAATTCAGCTCAGCGATTGTCGTAGTTGACCATGGAGCAAAAACAGTGGGCGGAGCGACACCGACGACGCATCTCATGCGCACATCGGGCCATGTGTCTCAAATTCACGCGTACGACTAGTCGTGGCGACAGTCCTAAGGATCAGTCGCATGCGAATCGCGTGTACCAATCGTACATGTGTCCAGCGCTTAAAGGCCGTGTGCGAACTGGCGGCCTTTTTTGAGCTGGCGATCGCAGTTCATGCCAGACGACTCCGAGTACTGCTCGCTCTGCTGCTGGGACGGCACACGTCTGACCACAAAGATTTAGTTAGGGAGATAGCTGGTCAGCAGGCCATCCCACTCCTCGCTAGAAGGGTTCGGATTGGGGGTGAGCGATGGGGTGTTTTGACAGGCCCACACCACAGTGGTAGGTAGCATTAGGAGAGGGATAGAAGTGACAAGTGAGGGGTATTGACTGGGTAGGAGAAATAGAGTGGAGGATGGGGGCGTTGTAATACGAGTTTGTTTGTAATCGACGCCCGTACTTCCAGGGAGGAAGTACTGATGAAAAGCTTTATAGTCGCAAAGTTAGGCGAGGAAAGGAATTACTGGTAGGTACCATGCGCTTTCGTGATGAAGAAAGTGTTACATATCCCCATGTCTCGTATTTTTACCTAGGGTCATTGACGATTCCTCCTGTGTAAAACACTGCTTCGCTGCTGTCACGGTACATAGCATGCTTCATTTCACATACTAGAGAGCATACTCACAATATTGCTAAATTGTTCCTGGTACAACTGTTGCAACGGGCGGGGGAAATGACGACGAGATCCTAATAGGTTATTCGTCGTCGTTATGTTCAATGCACCAAAGCCACAACTGCAGAGTGCCTTTATGGGAACGGAGGAGATTAGTTTATGACTTTCCTTACACAATGGTTTTTATTTCTATGTGACAATAACCTTGCGTATCTGTACGTACCCCTCCCACTATCATCCCGGCGCCACCACCAATTCCTGCCCCGAAGGTGGTTCCGGCAGTTGTGCGTATATATATATATATATATATACACACACAGAAAGAAATGCCGGCAGTCTACAATGCCAAAGAAGGCATAGGGGAAGGTTAGACTATTTTTTACCGTTAGTGACGTTACAGTATTATTAATTTTTATTAATTACGTGAGAAAGAAAGAAAGAAAAACACGCGCCCAGAGTGGGGACCGAACCCACGCCTTTCGATTAGATCTCGAATGCCTTACCAATTCGGCTACCTGGGCGACTGTGTCCTCATTCACTTTCTGGGGTATTTATATTTACTACAAATGTATCTGACGCTTGAGGGTGGTAGCCAGCGCCACTCAGACTACACGGGGAGAAGGGGACTTTCTTTTCAACCCCCGGGGCGTGACGCGAACGTCTACAGCCTGTCATAAGTGGGTAACCGGCGGGAAACCCTCTTATGCTACCTTGGCATCAAGGCTGCCAGAACCGAGGCCCTCGCTAAGCTTTCGCACGATAATAGGGTTTGGAAATGAGGGGCTCGTTAGGAAATACAGAAAGAAATGCCGGCAGTCTAGAGCGCCAAAGAAGGCATAGGGGAATGGTTAGAATATTTTTTTTTCATTGTTAGTGACGCTACATTTTTTTTATTTATTATTATTATTATTAATTACGTGAGAAAGAAAGAAAAACACGCGCCCAGAGTGGGGACCGAACCCACGCCTTTCGATTAGATCTCGAATGCCTTACCAATTCGGCTACCTGGGCGACTGTGTCCTCCTTCACTTTCTGGGGTATTTATATTTACTACAACTGTATCTGACGCTTGAGGGTGGTAGCCAGCGCCACTCAGACTACACGGGGAGAAGGGGACCTTCTTTTCAACCCCCGGGGCGTGACGCGAACGTCTACAGCCTGTCATAAGTGGGTAACCGGCGGGAAACCCTCTTATGCTACCTTGGCATCAAGGCTGCCAGAACCGAGGCCCTCGCTAAGCTTTCGCACGATAATAGGGTTTGGAAATGAGGGGCTCGTTAGGAAATACAGAAAGAAATGCCGGCAGTCTACAACGCCAAAGAAGGCTTAGGGGAATGGTTGAATTTTTTTTTCATTGTTAGTGACGCTACATTTTTTTATTTATTATTAATTTTTATTAATTACGTGAGAAGGAAAGAAAAACACGCGCCCAGAGTGGGGACCGAACCCACCCCTTTTCGATAGATCACGAATGCCTTACCAATTCGGCTACCTGGGCGACTGTGTCCCCCTTCACTTTCTGGGGTATTTATATTTACTACAACTGTATCTGACGCTTGAGGGTGGTAGCCAGCGCCACTCAGACTACACGGGGAGAAGGGGACCTTCTTTTCAACCCCCGGGGCGTGACGCGAACGTCTACAGCCTGTCATAAGTGGGCAAAAAAAAATATTCTAACCATTCCCCTATGCCTTCTTTGGCGTTGTAGACTGCCGGCATTTCTTTCTGTATTTCCTAACGAGCCCCTCATTTCCAAACCCTATTATCGTGCGAAAGCTTAGCGAGGGCCTCGGTTCTGGCAGCCTTGATGCCAAGGTAGCATAAGGGGGTTTTCCCGCCAGTTACCCACTTATGACATGCTGTAGACGTTCGCGTCACGCCCCGGGGGGTTGAAAAGAAGGTCCCCTTCTCCCCGTGTAGTCTGAGTGGCGCTGGCTACCCCCCAAGCGTCAGATACAGTGTGAGTAAATTAAATACCCCAGAAAGTGAAGGAGGACACAGTCGCCCAGGTAGCCGAATTGGGAAAGGCATTCGAGATCTAATCGAAAGGCGTGGGTTCGGTCCCCACTCTGGGCGCGTGTTTTCTTTCTTTTCTCACGTAAATAATTAAAAATAAAATAAAAAAAAAAAAATAGCGTCACTAACAATGAAAAAAAAAATTCTAACCATTCCCCTATGCCTTTTTTTGGCGTTGTAGACTGCCGGCATTTCTTTCTGTATAATATATATATATATATAATATATATATATATAGATATATAATATATATATATATATATTTTATATATATAAAATATATATATATATATTATATATATATATATGTAATATATATAATATATATATACGTTGAACTTTAGTCTGCTCTTGACTTCGCATCTAAAACAATGTTCCCTTCACCCCGCATAGTCGGAGTTCTGCTGGTCACCATCCTTCAACGGGATAGTATACGATACGATCACAGATACGTTATTCTGCAGGACTGATATACTGCTGAACCTTCGGCTCAAAGAGTATAAAAATTGGCGCGTAATCTTATGTTGTGGGTTCAGTTACCACCTGGTGCATAGTGGATAGTCCCCCCCCCCCCACCTTTCGTTGCTGTTGCCGTTTGATTTCTTAAATGTCGCCAGGCGGTAGCGCGGGCAACACAAGGTGACGGTTTTCTGCTGTTGATAATGTGTTTCATTTGCTATTGCAGATACCAAGCATCCATCAATTATTTAATAAAGGATCACAGCAAATATCACTCATGTGTTGATTGTCTTCCCGATATTTGCGTAATTTCCTGTCCTTGTTCAACAATGTTGAAAAGTATGAATATTGACACCGGACTTACACGTTTAGATTTGGCTGTGTGCATATAGGAATATGGCGCAGCTTCTGTTTCACTTTGGCCGGGTGGCTGAATGGAGTCACAGACTGACAGGAAGACAGACACAGACAGACAGACAGACCAAATTTCTGCGTTTAAGTAGCACACGAAAGACTGAATGTTTTAAAGAAAATTGTGCAAACTTGGGCTGCCATGGAAATGAGTCAATTTATAGGCAGAGTGGAAATTTTTTGCAGCGCTTTCGACGGGGTTGGCGGCACTGTTAAGCCGTTGGAAGCAAGGCCGGTCCTCAGAAACCTTACGAGGGACCAATAATCACACCTCATCAGTTTTTTTACATGGATTGAAAGAGCACTAAAAGTGTATCGTTTCTCTGGGTGCCAGAAGAAATGGTTGAAAAAAGAAAAGCAACCAACTCTCCAGAATATTTGAGTTTACAAGTTCTTTGGAAGGTTCGCTCACTTTTCACCACTTGGTACCACAACCTCTAACAACTGTCAATGCTGTGCTCTTGTCTAACTCCGGCTCTAATACTTTTCAAGTCGCAAAAAATCTACGTTAGCGACCACGATTAAAACTGCACACTCTTAAATGCACCAAGACTGGACCAGCAGCCGATCTCTTACTACATCTGTGTCACCTCCATGGACGCAGCGTTGTGGAATTCATTTAAGAGCACCAACAACCAATCGACTGCCCATGACGCCCCTCCGAAATACAGCACCAGCCACCCGCACTACATTACAGAAGCTAGGCGATGGAAAACTCAAAACGGGCGTGACCTGCGCTGACGCCCCACATCTTCGCTGCCGCGCAGGAAGCGCAGTAGCAGTGAAGCGGACTTATGGCCGTGGTGGGTGGTCAATATAAAATTATTTTCTCGCTTAAAACAGAAGGTACTCCGATTACACTTTTTGAAATAAATTCGCTTTGTACACCCTTTAAAATGAGCCTGTTGTCTTCTATGGAGCGTCACACAGTGCGATAAATGTCTGAAGGTGAGCAATTTTGCAAATGTTTTATTAAAGTTCGCGTCTTAATCGCGTGAAAACTACCCGCTTCCTAGCTATCATATTTTTCTTGCAGATCTACCATCAACAATGCAGCTGAATTGTCTCCACAAGACTTTCAGTAGATGTAAAAGTGCTTAGAAACGCCACTCTGCTTCACTTCAAAGCCCATTTCGAGACACACTAGCAACTGTCAATGCATTGTAGTCAACTGAACACGTTGGATGAACTTGTTCATCCACGTCGCGAAGCTTGGAAACCGAAGGCTGCACTGTGTGATTCTGCACAGTCTCTCATACGCTACCAGCCCTACCTCAGCGAGTACTTCCCCCGTGGGAGTTTGTGCAATTGAGAGGCAACAAACCAACTGACCTTCGTCACTCAGATTCCAACATTTCGGCGCCTGCCCTCAAACAACGCATCGCCGACACGGATAGCCACCTTCCACCCGTCCCCACCATAATATATACCGACGCCAGTATACAAGATACTGTAATTGCCCCTCTCATTCATTGCACTAGCCATCCAGCCCTCAGCATGACGTCCAGATATAAGGCACCGGAACCTCCATCATCCTTCTGTGCGGAACTAGTAGCCATTAGAGATTCTCTGACTGCTGCAACCAGAATCACTTTGCAGCCCGGGGCGCGCATCGTAGTTCGCACCGATGCTCTTCAAGCAGTCCGCCTACTACGGTTAGTTAGTCGTAGCCCTGTGCTGGCTCAGAGTATTCACCAACTTGCGGCAGGAATCGCTCACAAGATTCTGATTGAATGGGTTCCACGTGACCTACTCACAGACCACTGCAAGGTAGACGTAGCAGCCCGACTGGCAGCATCCGTTCTATCTCCGACTTCCCCGTTAGAGCTCATGATGCCACTCTCCTGGTGACGAGAAAAGACACCTCCGGCGCGGCTCACGTGCTCTCATTTTACCGTGTGCTGCCACCCTCCCACCGGATCTTACCCGTGCCGAGTAGATTGCTCTTAGGAGGATTCGGGTGGGGGTGGCCTAACTCCCGCCGTGACCTGCCAATGGCCTCAATACCGAGATTCATTTACAAACCCTGGTTGCCCAGTTTGCCACCGCAGCGACGCGATCGCCGACCTCCACCACTTGCTGTGGTCCTGCCTCGCATTGAGGCCAACGAGACTGCGGCACATTGCGGCAACGGGCCTCCGCGTAGACGATGCATCCGCATACGCCGCATGGATACATGGGCGCCATCATCGTTCACTCTTTGACTTCATCCGCGAAGAGAACATTTTCATGTTCATCTAACCGCCTTTCGTCATCAACTCATGCCCCCATATAAGTTGGTGACGAATGAGTTGATGGGTTTTTATTTTGCCCTTTGGCAAAACAAACGCCCTTAACAAAAGCACGCTTCTTTTTTTATCACCTGGGATTATTTTACTGCGCCGCGTATATTAATTCGATTTTAGAATTTTTGTTCGCAACAATTTTTTTTTGACCGCCGCGGTTTTTAAATGGCTGTAGGAGACAGCAAGCGTTGTTTCCGGGAAAATCGGCTAGGAGAATCAATTGTGTGGAGAAGTGATCAACCATGAATTTTTATAGTGTAATCAGAGATGGTTGAAGGAACTCTCTGGGGCGTTTGGCGGGGAATGAACCAGGAGCTACTGTATGGAGTATCAAAGTTAGCGTTATAAAACGTCCTCACCTTCTCCACCAGCCAATCCCAGCTTCTCAGACTCCCTGTCCCACAAGCCCTTACGTGCCCTAACACTCCCATACGCATCTAAATTCAGGACAATGCCGTCCCCCAACTCAACAGCTGCGCGTCTTGGGACTGCACATACACGCCAAACGCACCTACGCAGACACAATGACCTATTTCACACACACATACACACTGAGCAGACACTGGGCCTCTTAAAACTCATTTCGACACGCAGAAATGACTCACAGGAACTCCAACAATTACTGCTCTTAGAGGGTTTTGTTGTGAGTCGTTCCTGCTACCGCCTCCCCTACATCAAACTCACCAATACAGAAACACAGCCCTTGGACGCCCTTATCAGCACAGCGTACAGGGAAGCATTATACGCACCTCCACATACACCCCCCAACGACTCGGCTCCCTAGGCTTACGTAACACGGTCTCAGAACTATCGAAGCACATAGGACCTCACAATACATGCGCCATTCTCAATCACCTACAGGCGGCAGGTTCATCCACAATATGAACAAGAACTTCCTCTTCCTCTTGACTGTGGCATATACATGCGGGACCAACTGCGCTCCTTACTGCCCATTCGTCTCCTCCTCCAAAATATGAACCCCTCCATGAGGTGCCGTCGCTTGGCCCGCGATAGCGCTCAAAATACCCTTCCAAGAGTTCACGGTGTACGTCGACGCGACAAGGTACCCAAAGAGTTCCACTGTCTCCCTCATCGCAACAGGTTCATCCACTACGCTACCAATCACACTCACCCACATACACACCAAGTCACCAACCACTGCGGGGGAGTAGGCCATTGCCCACGCCCTCGCACATAGTCCAACCCCCCTCGTCGTGCTATCAGATTCGCAGAAGCTTGGTAGCATTCGTGTTGGCGCGCTGACGACGATTGAGGTCAGTTTTCGCGTTTGGCGACTTACGCGGAACTTGGAAGGGGGCTTGTTTTAAACCAAAGCTTTGTACCTCTACCCGCCAAAGTTTCTTTTTTTTTTTTTTTTTTGCGACGGGCGGGAAAAGAAACTCCCAACGCGGCTGCGTATGCGGAGGGCATATTTCCCACACGAAGAACAGCGTAGATGGCGCGGCGATAGGGCGTTTTCCACACGCCGTTTTCCGATAGGGCGTTTTCCACACTGAGCGTTTTCCACACGCCGGTGACTGGTTGCACGGGCTGGCGGGTCGGCGGGACTGCTTTGTCGTCTGAGTTAGCGACAGTTGTTTTGGGTCAGTTTTGGAGCTCCTTCACGTCCATTGGGCACTTTCTTCACATGGCTTGATTCACTTTTTCAACAGCACCTGCTGTGCAACCCGCACTAGACCGAATTAAGGGAGCGTACGACAAAGATACGTTAAGGATTGGTTTGCAGGGCGGTAAAACAAAATGTTGAGACCCTGTGCGGGCATCTCGCCCTGTGCGAGCATCTTTTTCGGCATTTTGGACTGCCATACGAACTTTTCACATAGAATGCGGAATAAGTGCCATGAACATATCACAGGGCACGCTTCCATCATTGTTTACGAGAAAAAAGCGAATGCTATCAGGCGTTAACGGTAGGTATTTTTTCAAGGTTCTTTGGAGTGTGTCCCAGTGAAACACCGCATCCCAACAGTCCAGAAAGATGTGCTCAGTTGTTTCAAGCGTTTTACATAATGGACAGTTATGTGTCCATGGGTGTATTATAGTCCTTTTAGATGCAAAGCATCTCTTCCTCGGGGCTATGTGCGTTGTCCTTCCGGCGTCCTTCCTCACCTCTCCTCCTCTCCACGCCAGCTGTGATAACGTCACTCTCTCTCCCCTCACTCTCCGCACCACCTGTGTGCGCTGCTCTCTCCTCTCCCCCTCTCCATGCCATCTTTGATAACGTCACTCTCTCCTCTCCCCAACAGCTGAGCGCGCTCCTCCTGCTCTCCCCTCCCCCTCGCCACTTCAGATAAACCAGGTCCGCGCCGCTGCTCCCTTCAGTTGCTGCTTCGGTCTGCGCCGTCCGATGAGCTGACAATGAACGCCAACGATTCTGGCAGTGACCCGCCGTGGTGGCCCAGGGGCTAAGGCGTTGCGCTGCTGAGCACGAGGTCGCGGGTTCGATTCCCGGCTGCGGCGGCCGCTTTTCTGATGGAGGCGAAACGAAAAAAAAACTCACCATCTTCCAACGTGGGAACCCTGAGGAGATGCAAAGCATCTCGAGTTTGCACGGCTTTGCATCTCCTCAGGGTTCCCACGTGGGAAGATGGTGTAATTTTTTCCTTCAGCCAGGGTTTTACTGGTAGCCTGCCGCTAGGAAATTTGAGAAAGAAAGATTTGAAGGATGCACGGAGTTGCATTCGCGTCGATCACTCTTTTTATGACATCTTTTTAAACGCAGACATTTCTGTCTGTCTGTCTGTCACTCGATTCAGCCACCCGGCCAAAGTGAAAGAAAAGCTGCGCAATTGTCTTATATACTCACGGCCGAATCTGAACGTACACGCCGCGGTGGCTCAGTGGCTAAGGCGTTGCGCTACTGAGCACGAGGGTCGCGGGTTCGATTCTCGGCCACGGTGGCCGCTTTTCGGATGGAGGCGAAAAGCAAAAACGCCCGTGTGTACGAGATTTCGGCGGCGTTAAAGACCCCAGGTGGTCAAAATTAATCCGGAGCCCTCCACAACGGCACGCCTCATCGCCTACGTTGCGTGGGCGCGTTAAACCCAAATCAATCAATCAATAAAATCTGAACGTATAAGTCCGGTGTCAATGTTCACTTGTCAACATTGTTGAACAGGAACAGGACATTACGCAAATATAAGGCCGCAAATCAATACATGAGTGGTATTTGGAGTGTTCCTTTATTTTAAAAAATCATGTATGCTTGGTTTTTGCGGTGGCAAATGAAATACGAGATCAATGGCAGAAAACCGTCACCTGCTGTCGAATGCCCGCACCACCTCCTGGCGGCATGTAAGAAATCAAACGGCAATAGCAACGAAAGGTTCCACTAGATGGGATCCGCGTTCCGCTTGGAACGCTCGTGGAGTAGGGCAACGTGGTTGCATAAATGTTGTAGCAGGGTGCCTCATCTGTCAATCCGCCTCTTTCACAATCCCACTGCGCATGCGCAGTTTCCTAGCGGCGAAGTCCCTAAGCAGTCCGGCAAGGGCAGCAGACGACATTCCCCACAAGGAGGGGTCGTAATTGCAATGTATTTACATCTTTTGATTTTTTGTGTGTGCTCCTTGTACGTGGAACAATGCCCACAACTTGTGCGTTCCGCTGTAACTCGGAGTGCCGAAAAGAGTACGGTGTCGGCTTCTATCGCTTCCCGTCGTCCGCATGCGATCGGCTACGGCGGCTTGCGTTGCTCGAATGGGCTCGGGTATTTGATCGCCGGCGGATATTTGGCAGCGGAAATATCCTGGGGGATATTTGACCGCCGCTATCTGTGCAACTGCGAATGACAATCCGTAACCCAACTTTTCACCACACTATCATCCCCTTTCGCGCATGTGGAACCTTGTTTAAGCTATAACTTCCGTTTGGGCGATCGGTGACCAAGACATCTGCGTAGCCTGATTCGATGCTCCCGCGCATGTATCGCCATCTCTCGGCCGCTCGGCGCACCGCCCACCGCGGCGACCGGTCAGCGTAGGCTTGCATCGCGGCAGATATCTGATCACCGCTTTTCAAATAACCCTGACAAGAACCCCTAGCACAATTTTCACCACACTAACACCTATTTTCTCGCATGTGGAACTTCTTTTTAGTAGATTCAGAAGAGCAGCGACAAGCGCGGTTGCTACCGTGTCGTGGTCTGCGCCGGTTCGAGCCGTTGAGTGTGCCGAGCTGGCAGGCGCGGCCGGCGTGTGCGCGGACTGTTTCCGAAGGCAGAAAACGCTTCACGATGGCTTGCTTTATCCATTTCTTGCGAACGAAGGCGCAGAATCTACAAATTCAGCTCAGCGATTGTCGTAGTTGACCATGGAGCAAAAACAGTGGGCGGAGCGACACCGACGACGCATCTCATGCGCACATCGGGCCATGTGTCTCAAATTCACGCGTACGACTAGTCCGTGGCGACAGTCCTAAGGATCAGTCGCATGCGAATCGCGTGTACCAATCGTACATGTGTCCAGCGCTTAAAGGCCGTGTGCGAACTGGCGGCCTTTGTTGAGCTGGCGATCGCAGTTCATGCCAGACGACTCCGAGTACTGCTCGCTCTGCTGCTGGGACGGCACACGTCTGACCACAAAGATTTAGTTAGGGAGATAGCTGGTCAGCAGGCCATCCCACTCCTCGCTAGAAGGGTTCGGATTGGGGGTGAGCAATGGGGTGTTTTGACAGGCCCACACCACAGTGGTAGGTAGCATTAGGAGAGGGATAGAAGTGACAAGTGAGGGGTATTGACTGGGTAGGAGAAATAGAGTGGAGGATGGGGGCGTTGTAATACGAGTTTGTTTGTAATCGACGCCCGTACTTCCAGGGAGGAAGTACTGATGAAAAGCTTTATAGTCGCAAAGTTAGGCGAGGAAAGGAATTACTGGTAGGTACCATGCGCTTTCGTGATGAAGAAAGTGTTACATATCCCCATGTCTCGTATTTTTACCTAGGGTCATTGACGATTCCTCCTGTGTAAAACACTGCTTCGCTGCTGTCACGGTACATAGCATGCTTCATTTCACATACTAGAGAGCATACTCACAATATTGCTAAATTGTTCCTGGTACAACTGTTGCAACGGGCGGGGGAAATGACGACGAGATCCTAATAGGTTATTCGTCGTCGTTATGTTCAATGCACCAAAGCCACAACTGCAGAGTGCCTTTATGGGAACGGAGGAGATTAGTTTATGACTTTCCTTACACAATGGTTTTTATTTCTATGTGACAATAACCTTGCGTATCTGTACGTACCCCTCCCACTATCATCCCGGCGCCACCACCAATTCCTGCCCTGCCCCGAAGGTGTTTCCGGCAGTTGTGCGTATATATCTATATATATATATATTATATATAATAGCAGGAACAAGAGAGATACGGGACGAGGGACTCGGTAAAGATACATATCAAGGTTGCAGTCGTCATTGCCAGTGCTATTCGGCTTTTTTTCGAAATATATAAGAGGGCCGAATGACGTGTGCTTGTCACGTTCTTGATTCATTGATAAATAAGCGAAAATATAAGTCGAGAAAAATCCGCCGTTTCCGGGAGCGGGACTCGAACCCACATCTCCGCATAACCGGTGCGGTGCGTTAACCAATTACGCTATCCCCCACAGCGGCTTCTCTCTCGACTTTAAAGCGGGGGTTTATATTTACAAGAGCTCTGAGGCCGGTCAACTAGCGCCGCCCCTCGACTACCGCGGGAGACGTAGAACGTCTTCTTTCCCAGCGGCCGCCACGTAGAACGTGGTCGGAGGTCGGGGTTAGCAATTGGCATATCCGAACTGCTGGAGCCAGTGCCTCGTAATGCATGTAGCAGAACAGAGAGATACGGGACGAGGGACTCGGTAAGATACATATCAAGGTTGCAGTCGTCATTGCCAGTGCTATTCGGCTTTTTTTCGAAATATATAATAGGGCCGAATGACGTGTGCTTGTCACGTTTCTTTGATTCATTGATAAATAAGCGAAAATATAAGTCGAGAAAAAATCCGCCGTTTTTCCGGGAGCGGGACTCGAACCCACATCTCCGCATAACCGGTGCGGTGCGTTAACCAATTACGCTATCCCCACAGCGGCTTCTCTCTCGACTTTAAAGCGGGGGTTTATATTTACAAGAGCTCTGAGGCCGGTCAACTAGCGCCGCCCCTCGACTACCGCGGGAGACGTAGAACGTCTTCTTTCCCCAGCGGCCGCCACGTAGAACGTGGTCGGAGGTCGGGGTTAGCAATTGGCATATCCGAACTGCTGGAGCCAGTGCCTCGTAATGCATGTAGCAGAACAGAGAGATACGGGACGAGGGACTCGGTAAAGATACATATCAAGGTTGCAGTCGTCATTGCCAGTGCTATTCGGCTTTTTTCGAAATATATAATAGGGCCGAATGACGTGTGCTTGTCACGTTTCTTTGATTCATTGATAAATAAGCGAAAATATAAGTCGAGAAAAAATCCGCCGTTTTCCGGGAGCGGGACTCGAACCCACATCTCCGCATAACCGGTGCGGTGCGTTAACCAATTACGCTATCCCCACAGCGGCTTCTCTCTCGACTTTAAAAGCGGGGGTTTATATTTACAAGAGCTCTGAGGCCGGTCAACTAGCGCCGCCCCTCGACTACCGCGGGAGACGTAGAACGTCTTCTTTCCCAGCGGGCCGCCACGTAGAACGTGGTCGGAGGTCGGGGTTAGCAATTGGCATATCCGAACTGCTGGAGCCAGTGCCTCGTAATGCATGTAGCAGAACAGAGAGATACGGGACGAGGGACTCGGTAAAGATACATATCAAGGTTGCAGTCGTCATTGCCAGTGCTATTCGGCTTTTTTCGAAATATATAATAGGGCCGAATGACGTGTGCTTGTCACGTTTCTTTGATTCATTGATAAATAAGCGAAAATATAAGTCGAGAAAAAAATCCGCCGTTTTCCGGGAGCGGGACTCGAACCCACATCTCCGCATAACCGTGCGGTGCGTTAACCAATTACGCTATCCCCACAGCGGCTTCTCTCTCGACTTTAAAGCGGGGGTTTTATATTTACAAGAGCTCTGAGGCCGGTCAACTAGCGCCGCCCCTCGACTACCGCGGGAGACGTAGAACGTCTTCTTTCCCAGCGGCCGCCACGTAGAACGTGGTCGGAGGTCGGGGTTAGCAATTGGCATATCCGAACTGCTGGAGCCAGTGCCTCGTAATGCATGTAGCAGAACAGAGAGATACGGGACGAGGGACTCGGTAAAGATACATATCAAGGTTGCAGTCGTCATTGCCAGTGCTATTCGGCTTTTTTTCGAAATATATAATAGGGCCGAATGACGTGTGCTTGTCACGTTTCTTTGATTCATTGATAAATAAGCGAAAATATAAGTCGAGAAAAATCCGCCGTTTTCCGGGAGCGGGACTCGAACCCACATCTCCGCATAACCGGTGCGGTGCGTTAACCAATTACGCTATCCCCACAGCGGCTTCTCTCTCGACTTTAAAGCGGGGGTTTATATTTACAAGAGCTCTGAGGCCGGTCAACTAGCGCCGCCCCTCGACTACCGCGGGAGACGTAGAACGTCTTCTTTCCCAGCGGCCGCCACGTAGAACGTGGTCGGAGGTCGGGGTTAGCAATTGGCATATCCGAACTGCTGGAGCCAGTGCCTCGTAATGCATGTAGCAGAACAGAGAGATACGGGACGAGGGACTCGGTAAAGATACATATCAAGGTTGCAGTCGTCATTGCCAGTGCTATTCGGCTTTTTTCGAAATATATAATAGGGCCGAATGACGTGTGCTTGTCACGTTTCTTTGATTCATTGATAAATAAGCGAAAATATAAGTCGAGAAAAAATCCGCCGTTTTCCGGGAGCGGGGCTCGAACCCACATCTCCGCATAACCGGTGCGGTGCGTTAACCAATTACGCTATCCCACAGCGGCTTCTCTCTCGACTTTAAAGCGGGGGTTTATATTTACAAGAGCTCTGAGGCCGGTCAACTAGCGCCGCCCCTCGACTACCGCGGGAGACGTAGAACGTCTTCTTTCCCAGCGGCCGCCACGTAGAACGTGGTCGGAGGTCGGGGTTAGCAATTGGCATATCCGAACTGCTGGAGCCAGTGCCTCGTAATGCATGTAGCAGAACAGAGAGATACGGGACGAGGGACTCGGTAAAGATACATATCAAGGTTGCAGTCGTCATTGCCAGTGCTATTCGGCTTTTTTTCGAAATATATAATAGGGCCGAATGACGTGTGCTTGTCACGTTTCTTTGATTCATTGATAAATAAGCGAAAATATAAGTCGAGAAAAAATCCGCCGTTTTCCGGGAGCGGGACTCGAACCCACATCTCCGCATAACCGGTGCGGTGCGTTAACCAATTACGCTATCCCCACAGCGGCTTCTCTCTCGACTTTAAAGCGGGGGTTTATATTTACAAGAGCTCTGAGGCCGGTCAACTAGCGCCGCCCCTCGACTACCGCGGGAGACGTAGAACGTCTTCTTTCCCAGCGGCCGCCACGTAGAACGTGGTCGGAGGTCGGGGTTAGCAATTGGCATATCCGAACTGCTGGAGCCAGTGCCTCGTAATGCATGTAGCAGAACAGAGAGATACGGGACGAGGGACTCGGTAAAGATACATATCAAGGTTGCAGTCGTCATTGCCAGTGCTATTCGGCTTTTTTCGAAATATATAATAGGGCCGAATGACGTGTGCTTGTCACGTTTCTTTGATTCATTGATAAATAAGCGAAAATATAAGTCGAGAAAAAATCCGCCGTTTTCCGGGAGCGGGACTCGAACCCACATCTCCGCATAACCGGTGCGGTGCGTTAACCAATTACGCTATCCCCACAGCGGCTTCTCTCTCGACTTTAAAGCGGGGGTTTATATTTACAAGAGCTCTGAGGCCGGTCAACTAGCGCCGCCCCTCGACTACCGCGGGAGACGTAGAACGTCTTCTTTCCCAGCGGCCGCCACGTAGAACGTGGTCGGAGGTCGGGGTTAGCAATTGGCATATCCGAACTGCTGGAGCCAGTGCCTCGTAATGCATGTAGCAGAACAGAGAGATACGGGACGAGGGACTCGGTAAAGATACATATCAAGGTTGCAGTCGTCATTGCCAGTGCTATTCGGCTTTTTTCGAAATATATAATAGGGCCGAATGACGTGTGCTTGTCACGTTTCTTTGATTCATTGATAAATAAGCGAAAATATAAGTCGAGAAAAAATCCGCCGTTTTCCGGGAGCGGGACTCGAACCCACATCTCCGCATAACCGGTGCGGTGCGTTAACCAATTACGCTATCCCCACAGCGGCTTCTCTCTCGACTTTAAAGCGGGGGTTTATATTTACAAGAGCTCTGAGGCCGGTCAACTAGCGCCGCCCCTCGACTACCGCGGGAGACGTAGAACGTCTTCTTTCCCAGCGGCCGCCACGTAGAACGTGGTCGGAGGTCGGGGTTAGCAATTGGCATATCCGAACTGCTGGAGCCAGTGCCTCGTAATGCATGTAGCAGAACAGAGAGATACGGGACGAGGGACTCGGTAAAGATACATATCAAGGTTGCAGTCGTCATTGCCAGTGCTATTCGGCTTTTTTTCGAAATATATAATAGGGCCGAATGACGTGTGCTTGTCACGTTTCTTTGATTCATTGATAAATAAGCGAAAATATAAGTCGAGAAAAAATCCGCCGTTTTCCGGGAGCGGGACTCGAACCCACATCTCCGCATAACCGGTGCGGTGCGTTAACCAATTACGCTATCCCCACAGCGGCTTCTCTCTCGACTTTAAAGCGGGGGTTTATATTTACAAGAGCTCTGAGGCCGGTCAACTAGCGCCGCCCCTCGACTACCGCGGGAGACGTAGAACGTCTTCTTTCCCAGCGGCCGCCACGTAGAACGTGGTCGGAGGTCGGGGTTAGCAATTGGCATATCCGAACTGCTGGAGCCAGTGCCTCGTAATGCATGTAGCAGAACAGAGAGATACGGGACGAGGGACTCGGTAAAGATACATATCAAGGTTGCAGTCGTCATTGCCAGTGCTATTCGGCTTTTTTTCGAAATATATAATAGGGCCGAATGACGTGTGCTTGTCACGTTTCTTTGATTCATTGATAAATAAGCGAAAATATAAGTCGAGAAAAAATCCGCCGTTTTCCGGGAGCGGGACTCGAACCCACATCTCCGCATAACCGGTGCGGTGCGTTAACCAATTACGCTATCCCCACAGCGGCTTCTCTCTCGACTTTAAAGCGGGGGTTTATATTTACAAGAGCTCTGAGGCCGGTCAACTAGCGCCGCCCCTCGACTACCGCGGGAGACGTAGAACGTCTTCTTTCCCAGCGGCCGCCACGTAGAACGTGGTCGGAGGTCGGGGTTAGCAATTGGCATATCCGAACTGCTGGAGCCAGTGCCTCGTAATGCATGTAGCAGAACAGAGAGATACGGGACGAGGGACTCGGTAAAGATACATATCAAGGTTGCAGTCGTCATTGCCAGTGCTATTCGGCTTTTTTTCGAAATATATAATAGGGCCGAATGACGTGTGCTTGTCACGTTTCTTTGATTCATTGATAAATAAGCGAAAATATAAGTCGAGAAAAAATCCGCCGTTTTCCGGGAGCGGGACTCGAACCCACATCTCCGCATAACCGGTGCGGTGCGTTAACCAATTACGCTATCCCCACAGCGGCTTCTCTCTCGACTTTAAAGCGGGGGTTTATATTTACAAGAGCTCTGAGGCCGGTCAACTAGCGCCGCCCCTCGACTACCGCGGGAGACGTAGAACGTCTTCTTTCCCAGCGGCCGCCACGTAGAACGTGGTCGGAGGTCGGGGTTAGCAATTGGCATATCCGAACTGCTGGAGCCAGTGCCTCGTAATGCATGTAGCAGAACAGAGAGATACGGGACGAGGGACTCGGTAAAGATACATATCAAGGTTGCAGTCGTCATTGCCAGTGCTATTCGGCTTTTTTCGAAATATATAATAGGGCCGAATGACGTGTGCTTGTCACGTTTCTTTGATTCATTGATAAATAAGCGAAAATATAAGTCGAGAAAAAATCCGCCGTTTTCCGGGAGCGGGACTCGAACCCACATCTCCGCATAACCGGTGCGGTGCGTTAACCAATTACGCTATCCCCACAGCGGCTTCTCTCTCGACTTTAAAGCGGGGGTTTATATTTACAAGAGCTCTGAGGCCGGTCAACTAGCGCCGCCCCTCGACTACCGCGGGAGACGTAGAACGTCTTCTTTCCCAGCGGCCGCCACGTAGAACGTGGTCGGAGGTCGGGGTTAGCAATTGGCATATCCGAACTGCTGGAGCCAGTGCCTCGTAATGCATGTAGCAGAACAGAGAGATACGGGACGAGGGACTCGGTAAAGATACATATCAAGGTTGCAGTCGTCATTGCCAGTGCTATTCGGCTTTTTTCGAAATATATAATAGGGCCGAATGACGTGTGCTTGTCACGTTTCTTTGATTCATTGATAAATAAGCGAAAATATAAGTCGAGAAAAAATCCGCCGTTTTCCGGGAGCGGGACTCGAACCCACATCTCCGCATAACCGGTGCGGTGCGTTAACCAATTACGCTATCCCCACAGCGGCTTCTCTCTCGACTTTAAAGCGGGGGTTTATATTTACAAGAGCTCTGAGGCCGGTCAACTAGCGCCGCCCCTCGACTACCGCGGGAGACGTAGAACGTCTTCTTTCCCAGCGGCCGCCACGTAGAACGTGGTCGGAGGTCGGGGTTAGCAATTGGCATATCCGAACTGCTGGAGCCAGTGCCTCGTAATGCATGTAGCAGAACAGAGAGATACGGGACGAGGGACTCGGTAAAGATACATATCAAGGTTGCAGTCGTCATTGCCAGTGCTATTCGGCTTTTTTCGAAATATATAATAGGGCCGAATGACGTGTGCTTGTCACGTTTCTTTGATTCATTGATAAATAAGCGAAATATAAGTCGAGAAAAAATCCGCCGTTTTCCGGGAGCGGGACTCGAACCCACATCTCCGCATAACCGGTGCGGTGCGTTAACCAATTACGCTATCCCCACAGCGGCTTCTCTCTCGACTTTAAAGCGGGGTTTATATTTACAAGAGCTCTGAGGCCGGTCAACTAGCGCCGCCCCTCGACTACCGCGGGAGACGTAGAACGTCTTCTTTCCCAGCGGCCGCCACGTAGAACGTGGTCGGAGGTCGGGGTTAGCAATTGGCATATCCGAACTGCTGGAGCCAGTGCCTCGTAATGCATGTAGCAGAACAGAGAGATACGGGACGAGGGACTCGGTAAAGATACATATCAAGGTTGCAGTCGTCATTGCCAGTGCTATTCGGCTTTTTTCGAAATATATAATAGGGCCGAATGACGTGTGCTTGTCACGTTTCTTTGATTCATTGATAAATAAGCGAAAATATAAGTCGAGAAAAAATCCGCCGTTTTCCGGGAGCGGGACTCGAACCCACATCTCCGCATAACCGGTGCGGTGCGTTAACCAATTACGCTATCCCCACAGCGGCTTCTCTCTCGACTTTAAAGCGGGGGTTTATATTTACAAGAGCTCTGAGGCCGGTCAACTAGCGCCGCCCCTCGACTACCGCGGGAGACGTAGAACGTCTTCTTTCCCAGCGGCCGCCACGTAGAACGTGGTCGGAGGTCGGGGTTAGCAATTGGCATATCCGAACTGCTGGAGCCAGTGCCTCGTAATGCATGTAGCAGACAGAGAGATACGGGACGAGGGACTCGGTAAAGATACATATCAAGGTTGCAGTCGTCATTGCCAGTGCTATTCGGTTTTTTTCGAAATATATAATAGGGCCGAATGACGTGTGCTTGTCACGTTTCTTTGATTCATTGATAAATAAGCGAAAATATAAGTCGAGAAAAAATCCGCCGTTTTCCGGAGCGGGACTCGAACCCACATCTCCGCATAACCGGTGCGGTGCGTTAACCAATTACGCTATCCCCACAGCGGCTTCTCTCTCGACTTTCAAGCGGAGGGGTTATATTTACAAGAGCTCTGAGGCCGGTCAACTAGCGCCCGCCCCTCGACTAACCGCGGGAGACGTAGAACGTCTTCTTTCCCAGCGGCCGCCACGTAGAACGTGGTCGGAGGTCGGGGTTAGCAATGGCATATCCGAACTGCTGGAGCCAGTGCCTCGTAATGGCATGTAGCAGAACAGAGAGATACGGGACGAGGGACTCGGTAAAGATACATATCAAGGTTTGCAGTCGTCATTGCCAGTGCTATTTCGGCTTTTTTCGAAATATATAATAGGGCCGAATGACGTGTGCTTGTCCGTTTCTTTGAATTTCATTGATAAATAAGCGAAAAATATAAGTCGAGAAAAAATTCCCGCCGTTTTCCGGAGCGGGGGACTCGAACCCACATCTCCGCATAACCGTGCGGTGCGTTAACCATTACGCTATCCCCACAGCGGCTTCTCTCTCGACTTTAAAGCGGGGGTTTTATATTTACAAGAGCTCTGAGGCCGGTCAACTGGCGCGCCCCTCGACTACCGCGGGAGACGTAGAACGTCTTCTTTCCCAGCGGCCGCCACGTAGAACGTGGTCGGAGGTCGGGGTTAGCAATTGGCATATCCGAACTGCTGGAGCCAGTGCCTCGTAATGCATGTAGCAGAACAGAGAGATACGGGACGAGGGACTCGGTAAAGATACATATCAAGGTTGCAGTCGTCATTGCCAGTGCTATTCGGCTTTTTTGCGAAATATATAATAGGGCCGAATGACGTGTGCTTGTCACGTTTCTTTGATTCATTGATAAATAAGCACCTTTCGTTGCTGTTGCCGTTTGATTTCTTAAATGTCGCCAGGCGGTAGCGCGGGCAACACAAGGTGACGGTTTTCTGCTGTTGATAATGTGTTTCATTTGCTATTGCAGATACCAAGCATCCATCAATTATTTAATAAAGGATCACAGCAAATATCACTCATGTGTTGATTGTCTTCCCGATATTTGCGTAATTTCCTGTCCTTGTTCAACAATGTTGAAAAGTATGAATATTGACACCGGACTTACACGTTTAGATTTGGCTGTGTGCATATAGGAATATGGCGCAGCTTCTGTTTCACTTTGGCCGGGTGGCTGAATGGAGTCACAGACTGACAGGAAGACAGACACAGACAGACAGACAGACCAAATTTCTGCGTTTAAGTAGCACACGAAAGACTGAATGTTTTAAAGAAAATTGTGCAAACTTGGGCTGCCATGGAAATGAGTCAATTTATAGGCAGAGTGGAAATTTTTTGCAGCGCTTTCGACGGGGTTGGCGGCACTGTTAAGCCGTTGGAAGCAAGGCCGGTCCTCAGAAACCTTACGAGGGACCAATAATCACACCTCATCAGTTTTTTTACATGGATTGAAAGAGCACTAAAAGTGTATCGTTTCTCTGGGTGCCAGAAGAAATGGTTGAAAAAAGAAAAGCAACCAACTCTCCAGAATATTTGAGTTTACAAGTTCTTTGGAAGGTTCGCTCACTTTTCACCACTTGGTACCACAACCTCTAACAACTGTCAATGCTGTGCTCTTGTCTAACTCCGGCTCTAATACTTTTCAAGTCGCAAAAAATCTACGTTAGCGACCACGATTAAAACTGCACACTCTTAAATGCACCAAGACTGGACCAGCAGCCGATCTCTTACTACATCTGTGTCACCTCCATGGACGCAGCGTTGTGGAATTCATTTAAGAGCACCAACAACCAATCGACTGCCCATGACGCCCCTCCGAAATACAGCACCAGCCACCCGCACTACATTACAGAAGCTAGGCGATGGAAAACTCAAAACGGGCGTGACCTGCGCTGACGCCCCACATCTTCGCTGCCGCGCAGGAAGCGCAGTAGCAGTGAAGCGGACTTATGGCCGTGGTGGGTGGTCAATATAAAATTATTTTCTCGCTTAAAACAGAAGGTACTCCGATTACACTTTTTGAAATAAATTCGCTTTGTACACCCTTTAAAATGAGCCTGTTGTCTTCTATGGAGCGTCACACAGTGCGATAAATGTCTGAAGGTGAGCAATTTTGCAAATGTTTTATTAAAGTTCGCGTCTTAATCGCGTGAAAACTACCCGCTTCCTAGCTATCATATTTTTCTTGCAGATCTACCATCAACAATGCAGCTGAATTGTCTCCACAAGACTTTCAGTAGATGTAAAAGTGCTTAGAAACGCCACTCTGCTTCACTTCAAAGCCCATTTCGAGACACACTAGCAACTGTCAATGCATTGTAGTCAACTGAACACGTTGGATGAACTTGTTCATCCACGTCGCGAAGCTTGGAAACCGAAGGCTGCACTGTGTGATTCTGCACAGTCTCTCATACGCTACCAGCCCTACCTCAGCGAGTACTTCCCCCGTGGGAGTTTGTGCAATTGAGAGGCAACAAACCAACTGACCTTCGTCACTCAGATTCCAACATTTCGGCGCCTGCCCTCAAACAACGCATCGCCGACATGGATAGCCACCCTCCACCCGTCCCCACCATAATATATACCGACGCCAGTATACAAGATACTGTAATTGCCCCTCTCATTCATTGCACTAGCCATCCAGCCCTCAGCATGACGTCCAGATATAAGGCACCGGAACCTCCATCATCCTTCTGTGCGGAACTAGTAGCCATTAGAGATTCTCTGACTGCTGCAACCAGAATCACTTTGCAGCCCGGGGCGCGCATCGTAGTTCGCACCGATGCTCTTCAAGCAGTCCGCCTACTACGGTTAGTTAGTCGTAGCCCTGTGCTGGCTCAGAGTATTCACCAACTTGCGGCAGGAATCGCTCACAAGATTCTGATTGAATGGGTTCCACGTGACCTACTCACAGACCACTGCAAGGTAGACGTAGCAGCCCGACTGGCAGCATCCGTTCTATCTCCGACTTCCCGGTTAGAGCTCATGATGCCACTCTCCTGGTGACGAGAAAAGACACCTCCGGCGCGGCTCACGTGCTCTCATTTTACCGTGTGCTGCCACCCTCCCACCGGATCTTACCCGTGCCGAGTAGATTGCTCTTAGGAGGATTCGGGTGGGGGTGGCCTAACTCCCGCCGTGACCTGCCAATGGCCTCAATACCGAGATTCATTTACAAACCCTGGTTGCCCAGTTTGCCACCGCAGCGACGCGATCGCCGACCTCCACCACTTGCTGTGGTCCTGCCTCGCATTGAGGCCAACGAGACTGCGGCACATTGCGGCAACGGGCCTCCGCGTAGACGATGCATCCGCATACGCCGCATGGATACATGGGCGCCATCATCGTTCACTCTTTGACTTCATCCGCGAAGAGAACATTTTCATGTTCATCTAACCGCCTTTCGTCATCAACTCATGCCCCCATATAAGTTGGTGACGAATGAGTTGATGGGTTTTTATTTTGCCCTTTGGCAAAACAAACGCCCTTAACAAAAGCACGCTTCTTTTTTTATCACCTGGGATTATTTTACTGCGCCGCGTATATTAATTCGATTTTAGAATTTTTGTTCGCAACAATTTTTTTTTGACCGCCGCGGTTTTTAAATGGCTGTAGGAGACAGCAAGCGTTGTTTCCGGGAAAATCGGCTAGGAGAATCAATTGTGTGGAGAAGTGATCAACCATGAATTTTTATAGTGTAATCAGAGATGGTTGAAGGAACTCTCTGGGGCGTTTGGCGGGGAATGAACCAGGAGCTACTGTATGGAGTATCAAAGTTAGCGTTATAAAACGTCCTCACCTTCTCCACCAGCCAATCCCAGCTTCTCAGACTCCCTGTCCCACAAGCCCTTACGTGCCCTAACACTCCCATACGCATCTAAATTCAGGACAATGCCGTCCCCCAACTCAACAGCTGCGCGTCTTGGGACTGCACATACACGCCAAACGCACCTACGCAGACACAATGACCTATTTCACACACACATACACACTGAGCAGACACTGGGCCTCTTAAAACTCATTTCGACACGCAGAAATGACTCACAGGAACTCCAACAATTACTGCTCTTAGAGGGTTTTGTTGTGAGTCGTTCCTGCTACCGCCTCCCCTACATCAAACTCACCAATACAGAAACACAGCCCTTGGACGCCCTTATCAGCACAGCGTACAGGGAAGCATTATACGCACCTCCACATACACCCCCCAACGACTCGGCTCCCTAGGCTTACGTAACACGGTCTCAGAACTATCGAAGCACATAGGACCTCACAATACATGCGCCATTCTCAATCACCTACAGGCGGCAGGTTCATCCACAATATGAACAAGAACTTCCTCTTCCTCTTGACTGTGGCATATACATGCGGGACCAACTGCGCTCCTTACTGCCCATTCGTCTCCTCCTCCAAAATATGAACCCCTCCATGAGGTGCCGTCGCTTGGCCCGCGATAGCGCTCAAAATACCCTTCCAAGAGTTCACGGTGTACGTCGACGCGACAAGGTACCCAAAGAGTTCCACTGTCTCCCTCATCGCAACAGGTTCATCCACTACGCTACCAATCACACTCACCCACATACACACCAAGTCACCAACCACTGCGGGGGAGTAGGCCATTGCCCACGCCCTCGCACATAGTCCAACCCCCCTCGTCGTGCTATCAGATTCGCAGAAGCTTGGTAGCATTCGTGTTGGCGCGCTGACGACGATTGAGGTCAGTTTTCGCGTTTGGCGACTTACGCGGAACTTGGAAGGGGGCTTGTTTTAAACCAAAGCTTTGTACCTCTACCCGCCAAAGTTTCTTTTTTTTTTTTTTTTTTGCGACGGGCGGGAAAAGAAACTCCCAACGCGGCTGCGTATGCGGAGGGCATATTTCCCACACGAAGAACAGCGTAGATGGCGCGGCGATAGGGCGTTTTCCACACGCCGTTTTCCGATAGGGCGTTTTCCACACTGAGCGTTTTCCACACGCCGGTGACTGGTTGCACGGGCTGGCGGGTCGGCGGGACTGCTTTGTCGTCTGAGTTAGCGACAGTTGTTTTGGGTCAGTTTTGGAGCTCCTTCACGTCCATTGGGCACTTTCTTCACATGGCTTGATTCACTTTTTCAACAGCACCTGCTGTGCAACCCGCACTAGACCGAATTAAGGGAGCGTACGACAAAGATACGTTAAGGATTGGTTTGCAGGGCGGTAAAACAAAATGTTGAGACCCTGTGCGGGCATCTCGCCCTGTGCGAGCATCTTTTTCGGCATTTTGGACTGCCATACGAACTTTTCACATAGAATGCGGAATAAGTGCCATGAACATATCACAGGGCACGCTTCCATCATTGTTTACGAGAAAAAAGCGAATGCTATCAGGCGTTAACGGTAGGTATTTTTTCAAGGTTCTTTGGAGTGTGTCCCAGTGAAACACCGCATCCCAACAGTCCAGAAAGATGTGCTCAGTTGTTTCAAGCGTTTTACATAATGGACAGTTATGTGTCCATGGGTGTATTATAGTCCTTTTAGATGCAAAGCATCTCTTCCTCGGGGCTATGTGCGTTGTCCTTCCGGCGTCCTTCCTCACCTCTCCTCCTCTCCACGCCAGCTGTGATAACGTCACTCTCTCTCCCCTCACTCTCCGCACCACCTGTGTGCGCTGCTCTCTCCTCTCCCCCTCTCCATGCCATCTTTGATAACGTCACTCTCTCCTCTCCCCAACAGCTGAGCGCGCTCCTCCTGCTCTCCCCTCCCCCTCGCCACTTCAGATAAACCAGGTCCGCGCCGCTGCTCCCTTCAGTTGCTGCTTCGGTCTGCGCCGTCCGATGAGCTGACAATGAACGCCAACGATTCTGGCAGTGACCCGCCGTGGTGGCCCAGGGGCTAAGGCGTTGCGCTGCTGAGCACGAGGTCGCGGGTTCGATTCCCGGCTGCGGCGGCCGCTTTTCTGATGGAGGCGAAACGAAAAAAAAACTCACCATCTTCCAACGTGGGAACCCTGAGGAGATGCAAAGCATCTCGAGTTTGCACGGCTTTGCATCTCCTCAGGGTTCCCACGTGGGAAGATGGTGTAATTTTTTCCTTCAGCCAGGGTTTTACTGGTAGCCTGCCGCTAGGAAATTTGAGAAAGAAAGATTTGAAGGATGCACGGAGTTGCATTCGCGTCGATCACTCTTTTTATGACATCTTTTTAAACGCAGACATTTCTGTCTGTCTGTCTGTCACTCGATTCAGCCACCCGGCCAAAGTGAAAGAAAAGCTGCGCAATTGTCTTATATACTCACGGCCGAATCTGAACGTACACGCCGCGGTGGCTCAGTGGCTAAGGCGTTGCGCTACTGAGCACGAGGGTCGCGGGTTCGATTCTCGGCCACGGTGGCCGCTTTTCGGATGGAGGCGAAAAGCAAAAACGCCCGTGTGTACGAGATTTCGGCGGCGTTAAAGACCCCAGGTGGTCAAAATTAATCCGGAGCCCTCCACAACGGCACGCCTCATCGCCTACGTTGCGGAGGGGGAAGTGCGCGAGCAGGTACGAAGTTGATGGTACGTGAAAAAAAAAAAAGCCTGAATTGCATTGACTGTGCAATGTCAACAACAGAGGGTCGAACCGTTTCGGCATGAACCGGTAACCGTTATTCTTTTTTCGGTTCAGTTCCGGTTCGACACCCTGATATATATATAATATATATATATATATATATATATAATATATATATATATATTATATATATATATTATATATATTTATATACGTTGAACTTTAGTCTGCTCTATGACTTCGCATCTAAAACAATGTTCCCTTCACCCCGCATAGTCGGAGTTCTGCTGGTCACCATCCTTCAACGGGATAGTATACGATACGATCACAGATACGTTATTCTGCAGGACTGATATACTGCTGAACCTTCGGCTCAAAGAGTATAAAAATTGGCGCGTAATCTTATGTTGTGGGTTCAGTTACCACCTGGTGCATAGTAGGATAGTCCCCCCCCTTTTTCTGCCAAGTAGCACGCCGCATCGCCCCTGTTTTAATCTTCTCGCAGTGAGGCTTCAAATCTTGTGACGGGAAACCCTGGTGCCCGGTGCACACTGTGTTAAGGACTGAAGAGACTGGCATTTCGCTCGTACGTGGCTACGTGCAGGAGGGAGCAGGGACAGCGTCGACAATGTGACCATATTAAACCGGCGTTATGCGATAATGCCCGCGATAGCGAAACCAGAGTTTCTCCGAACGCGGAATACTCCGTCGTGAAGGCCACATAAGGACCCGATACCCTGGAAGTGCCCGAACGCAGATTTTATTTTGACTCCGGAAGGCGTGCAAGCCCACCGCGTAGTCAGGTGGGCCACCGTCGGCGTCATGAGTGGACTGTAGGTCACGAAGTGTCAAACGCAAGTGCTCGCTCGCCGCGAAAGCACTACAGAAACGGAAAACAGCATCAACTTGTATTGCGACTCCAGTAAGTCAATCAAAGCAGTTGGACTAAATTCAGGTACCACACCACGTGGGACGTGGTATTAGGGTCAACTTCACTTATTATAAAGCCAACTTCAGTTGACTAAATATCAAAGTTAACTTTAGTTAACTTTAGTTGACTGTATAGAACTCTCAGTTTTCTAAGGGGGTGCGGACTCTCTGAAGCCGACCCTGTGGAAGCGTTTTGTCCATGCTCCCAACATCGCAGAGAACGATGGTGAATAAATATGGTTTGATCTGATTTGATTTGGACATTAGTGACAGTTGAGGTGGCACAGGGTGAGGGAGATGGAGTGGAGAACAGAATACGTCAATTTATAGGGCATTTTAGCGTTTTTAAGATAATAGTGTGCACGGATCCCGGGCGGGGATAATATGCGCTAGCTCGGAATCGCTAAGTACCATGTCAAAACAAACATTGTCAGCGCTTTGAAATCCCGTGAAGCTGTAAAAACCTAGACCAGAAGAAAATCGCTAACGTTGTTGATGACCGCATGCATTTACAACATACGTTGCAGCGCGCCGCCTCTGTTGGGAAGGTGCGAGGTACAAAGGAGTATTAGACAGAGAGAGAGAGAAAAGACCTTTATTCGGCCGAAGTTACAGGCCGAGCATGTCCACCGCCTGGGCGACCAGTCTGCGCTGTTCTTCTTCTCCTTCAGAGCCGAGCCAGTCGGTCCAGGTGGTGATGGAAAGGGATGGAGAGGGATAGGAGTCGGATAGCTGAGCCACCGGGCAGTAGAATAAGCAATGAGGTAAATCGGCGTAGGCAGTGGGGCAGTTGGGACAAGAGGGGTCAGACCTATAGCGATAGAGGAAAAGGCGGGAGGGAGTGATCAGGGCATTCATTTGGATGTGCCGGAGGAGTCGAGCTTCCGTTACGGTGAGTGATGGGTGAGGAGGCGGGTAGAAGCGTTTGTCAAGACGGAGCTGAAGGTAGACCTCCTTGATGGTACGGCGAAGGGAGAGCCTCGCACCGTCCTCCGAGGGCCCGGGCCAGGGGATCAGCGGTGCCAGGTTATTTATAGTAAAAATACACTTAGCGGCCAAAATGTGGCGAGATATTCGCAAAAATTGAACTAGGGGCCTTTTTTTATATGGACAGATAGTTTCCCCGTTTCAATGGGGTGCAGACAGTTAAGGGCCAGACACATGTCCGTCTTTGCAGCCGGTTTTCGGAACCGGTAAACGTTCCGCAAACCGCTCCCCACCGCCGTTTGGTGGAATTGGAGACACATGGTGCGCGGACGCCATCGACGCGTCGGGCCGCTTAGCTCCGCCCCGTTCCGTCGTGCGTGCATGCAGCCTTTGGCAGCCCGCATTGGCGCTTGGCGGAGTTCTGGGTGCCCCGCGATGCTCGTGATTTCCTCTCGTAGGTGATTGCTGCTTTAAGTAATTGGGGCCAATTACATTCATTAATAGCTGAAATGGATATGATTGGTCAAGAGGAGTTTTGAGAAACATTTTAGTTTTTATAGTACATTTTAGTACTACAAAAATAGAAAAAAAAAGTCACAACAGTGAACATACTAAAAATATGTCCTACATGTGCTCGAAAACGAAGACGTAACTTAAAATGCCAACAAAAGAACGTTGGAATTACGAAAAAAAATTGAGGAGACGAGCCAGTCATGTAACGCCCTGCAGTTCCACAAAAATGCATAACTGGCGGAAGTAACTCATTTAATCGTTGTAATAGCGTAATGAAGTAAATGGTCAAACAGGATATCCCCCCCATATACACAGAAAAACGATTTCGCAAAAATGGGGACGAAATTAAAAAAAAATGCATAGTTACATATATTCCGAAAAACGAAGACTCAACTAAAAAATCCCGGGAAAGAACGACGGCAACACGAATAAATAATCGTGCAAACGGACGAAACCAGCCCTACGCCTGTCATCTGCGGAAGAACACACTATTGGTCAAGTGAATGCGTTTAATCAATATAATGGTGCAGTTTAGATCATTGTCGAAAAGAAACAACATAAAAAATCAAAATAAAATAACCCAACGTATTAGGCTACTCATAGCCAAATCTCGCTCTAAAAAACTCAATGAATACTAGCGGCGTAAGAATGCTAGGCATTATTGATAATTATCTGGATTTCTACAAATTCTTTTCTCATTCAACGTGGCAAGAATATTGAAACATGTTTGAATATTACGAGTTGACTGGACACTGACGTCACGCATCACCGAACAAGTGAAAGGCAAGGAAGAAGAAGACGAGTTGCACTAGAGGTAAAGAAGAGGAGGTAGACGACGTTCCCGCTCTGAGTCTACGAGCAGCGCATCATTTCTGGGCACAAGTTCGCCTTGTAAATAAACCTTTTCCAGTCCTCATTCGTAACCATCGTTACAGAAGTGGTAGAGGTGCGGGGAAAATGATACCTGGTCTTACGGACGCGCCAAGTACACGTCAAGACACCCCGATCACTCCTGTTCACGAGGGCGCCAGTCGCCGCCTGCAAGGACTACCTGCGGAGTGCGCGCCGTTGCTCGGTCGGACACCCAAGATGACTAGACGGGATGCAGCGCAACACTCACACCTCCCAATGAGGCGATTCTTCAGTACATCTTGCAGCAACCTCGCACAACTAAGCCTTTCTACGGGGAAGCCTTTGAAGATGCGGAGAAATGGGTGGAACAGTTTGAGCGTACCGCCAACTTCAACGGCTGGAATGAACAGCGCAAGCTGCACAACGTTTATTACTCCCTGGAGGAAGCGGCCCGAACGTGGTTCGAGAACAACGAAGCCGACATGTCTACATGGCAGGAGTTCCGTCAGCGGCTACTTAAGACCTATGTTAGCGTCGACCGCAAAGAGAAAGCTGAGGCTGCACTATACGAGAGGATCCAACGTCCCAACGAGCCCGTCGTTATGTACGCAGAAGACATGGCGCGCTTGTTTCGACGCGCAGACTCATCCATGGCGGACGACAAGAAGGTGCGGAATCTAATGCGTGGTGTGAAGCAGGAGATTTTCGACGGGCTCGTGAGGAACCCTCCGCGCACGACCTCCGAGTTTATTGCGGAGGCCACCGCAATAGAACGGGCACTTCAGCTAAGGTCACGGCAGTACTACCGAGCTGATGCCACCATCTCCAGCATAAACTGCATGACAGTGCTGGGGAACAACTTGGACGACCTTCGCGAACTGGTGAGAAAAATCGTGCGAGAAGAGCTCCAGGCGCTCCGTGCAAATCAAGCTTCACCTCCGACAGTGTCCATCGCCGAGATCATAAGGAAAGAAGTGAAGCAAGCGGTGCGGATTCCTGAACCAACGGAGGAACCACTGCCTGAAGAACCGCGGTGTTCGTACGCAGCCACCATACGGCAACCGTATTACGGCGCACCCCCGACCGTCGCCAGCATTGCGCCCAAGCCGCTAGTCAACCCCAGGCCTCGTAGCAACCTGCCGTACACGCGGGAAATGCCCCCACGCAAAAGTGACCTCTGGCGCACTCCCGACCACAGGCCACTTTGTTTCCACTGCGGAGAAGGACACGTCTTCCGCGCATGTCCTTACCGTCATGCCGGGTTGCGAGGATTCGCACCGAATGCGCCGCGTCCGAGAAATGCTGAGCCCCCGCCGGAGATAGAAAACTACCTCGCCGAACGCCATGAAGCCTTCACGCCACGACGCTCCGAGTCCCGTTCGCCATCCCCTATGCAACGCCGATCCCTGAGCCCACGCTTTGCCCCGAATTCCACCGAACGTTCATTGCGCAGCCCTGGAACACGGGGAAACTGAGGTCAGCGACCCCGGGAGGTGAGGCCGCTGGCGTCGACATGAATCAAGATCCTCCATTGCGACTACGACGACGACAACTGCGATATTCGGCTGGCCAAACGCATACCGGTGGCTGCGCCAGTGAACATGTGACATGCGACGTATTTGTATACCGACGGGTGCGAGATTACTGCGTTGGCCGACACTCGTGCGGACCATTCCGTTATGAGCCAGACGTTGGCCACAGAGCTGAAGAAGGTGCTCACTCCCTGGGCTGGCTTCCAGATCCGTATTACCGGAGGCCATTTGACCACCCCTGTGGGTAGGTGCACGGCGCGAATCACGATTCATGGATTCACATACATCGGTACCTTCATCGTGCTCCCCGATTGCTCAAAAAGTTTGATTCTTGGTATGGACTTCTTACAAGGAAACGGCGCGGTTATTGAATTGGCCAAACTCACGATCAGCTTCTCCACAAAACAAGCCATCGGAGGTGGCATCGAAGACCGACGCCACACGGCTTTACGCATCGCTGACGACAGTGTCACGCTTATACCCCCTGGCACACACACAACTCACCATCCAGCAACAACATACATGGCGTCTTTTACAGACAAACACATTTCCCAATACCGCTAAATTACACCTATTTCAGCCAGCGCCATACCTTTCACCTGACTGTACTGCCTGCCAGTCCATCGGCACACTTCAGCACCTTATGTGGGGATGCCCGAGAGATCCCTATCCAAAAATAACCTCATGTGAACGTGGGAGGAGGCGTTGCGCTGCCCAGACCAGAAGGCTCAAGCTTCACTGGTCGCCGGGGTGGCTGCGGTCGCCGCCAAAACGGCGGCCACCATCGTCAACTAACTCTGCTCCCAAACAAATGTGTTTCTTCTTCTCTCGCTGGCGCCAGCGTGCTCGTCAAGGTAAAGAATGACGCATTCCATGACTGTGAATGAATAGCCGAAGGAAACATGAGGTTACTCCTGGATAAGGGTATCTGCACAGCGAGGGGACTTGTCGAACTGAAAAATGGGTGCACGTCGGTTTTGCTCACTAATTTCTGTAATGAGCGTCGACACCTGCGCGAAGAACACCACTATCGCGTTCATCGAAGAGGCCGCCGACGTCACGCATCTAGCTACACTGGGAACGGCGCAACCGGATTCAGTGACAGCTGACGTCATGCTACTGGTAGAAATTAACCCAAACCTCTCAGCCACTCAAAAGGATGCTTTGATGAGTCTGGTGCGCGATTTTAAATGCAGAGCATTTCAGTAACTCACGATGTCACCCGCGTTGACGTCCGTAGTCCGCATCGCTACCACTACACTATATAAAAAAATAATACTTACCGGCGCCAGTTTTCGATCCCACGACTCTGCGGGCGGAGCGCTAGGTACATGGTGCTCTACCGACTGCGCCACAAAGCCGACACAGAACGGAAGGTTACGCACGCGCCTTATATCCTTGACTCATTCAGCCGTCGGCCACAGGTGCGCCCTCTCCCCCGCGTCCTCCTCGACTTCTCTCCGCTCGCAACACCCTCTCTCGCCGCGTTGGATTCGCGCTGAGCAACAGTCGGTTCTGCGCGCAAGAACAGGTGGGGGCGCTCGTATCGCGCTCTCTCGCCGCGGTCGGTTCGCGCTTAAACCACATATGTCATTCGCGCGCGCTCCGGTCGCTAACATCTGTGGCGTGATCGTGACGTCAACATCACGCGTTCGTGTGGTGGCGCGATTTCAGCGCTATAACACACTCTCGCGAGGGGCATTGGATTGGATTCGATTGGCTTGGATTGGCTTGACTTGGCTTGGCTTGGCTTGGCTTGGCTTGGCTTGGCTTGGTTTGGATTTGGATTGGATTAAAGTGGATTGTGTTGGTTGTGTTGCGTCATAGCCGCGCCACGTTGCGTCATAGCTGCTCCACGTTGCGTCATAGCGCGGCGGGGGGTTGACGGCACGTTTCACGTTTGACCATCGACTTCATCGACTATGTCTACGCTGGAAGACAACAATTACAACAACAACAACCAATACGTAATCCATACGACTTGCAGGCGCGCCCCCCGCGGAAATGCTCTGCATTTGATCGTGCCCCTCGCGAGGGGGATGTTTTTGTGATGCGCGAAATTTGCCTCCACAATTTTTTTCTGATTGCTTCGCCACGACGTCTAAGGTTCGCCAGACTCGTGTGGCGAAACACCGTATCATAACGGACGAATCCGCCCGGCCTGTTCATCAGCATCCATACAGGGTGTCCCCAACGGAGCGTGAAGCAATTCAAAAACAAGTGAAGCAGATGCTGAATGATGACGTTATTCAGCCGTCTAAACGTGCATGGGCCTCCCCCGTCGTGCTTGTCCGGAAAAAGGACAACACGCTCCGTTTCTGTGTCGATTACCGCAGATTGAACAGCATGACAAAACGCGACGTATATCCACTCCCAAGAATTGGTGACACATTAGCCGCCGGCGTGACGCCAAATTTTTCTCTTCTTTGGACCTGAAATCTGGATATTGGCAAATTATAGTTGATGAACGGGACCGTGAGAAGACGGCATTCGTGACACCGGACGGCCTCTATGAAATTAAGGTGCTTCCTTTCGGCTTGTGCTCTGCGCCGGCTTCGTTCCAGCGCATGATGGATACCGTTCTCGCATGGCTAAAATGGCAGACGTGTCTGGTATATCTCCACGATGTCGTTGTCTTCTCTAGCTCGTTTGAAGAACACGTGTGACGGCTGAGACGTGTTCTATAGGCCATTCGCTCTGCAGATTTAACAATCAAGCCTGAGAAGTGTCACCTGGGCTTCGACGAGCTTAATTTTCTAGGCCATGTTGTAAGTGCGGACGGCGTTCGGCCGGACCCCGAGAAGGCGACTCCGTCGCTTCTTTTCCTCGACCTACCGATAAGAAGGCCATGCGACGCTTCTTGGGACTTTTTGCCTACTACAGGCGCTTTGTGGAAGGCTTCTCAAGAATTGCGGAACCCCTCACGTGACTTACAAAAGATGACGTTCCATTTCTCTGGGGGAAAGACAAGCAGGTGGCGTTTGACACGCTGCGTAGCCGCCTTCAAACTGCGCCAGTTTTTACCCACTTCGATGATGCCGCCGATACGGAAATTCGTACAGATGCCAGGAACGCGGAATTGTAGCTATTCTTGTCCAGTGGCAAGCTGGAGTAGAAAAAGTTATAGCTTATGCGAGTCGCGCCCTTTCCAAAGCGGAAACAAATTATTCGGCGACCGAGAAGGAATGCCTCGCCGTCATCCGGGCAATCAGCAAATTTCGTCCATATTTGTACGGCAGGCAACTGAAAGCAGTGAGCGACCACCATGCCCTCTGCTGGCTCGCGAGCTTGAAGGACCCATCGGGGCGACTAGCTCGTTGGAGTTTCAGGCTGCAAGAGTACGACGTCACGGTCGTATGCAAGTCCGGAAGCAAGCACAGGGATGATGACTGTTTGTCACGGGCACCAGCTTCCGCGGGTTTGTCCGAAGGGGATGAGGACTTTCCCTTCATCGGTATCATCCACAACACGGATATGGCTGACTGCCAGCTGGCCGACGCGGAGCTGCGACCGCTTATCGAATACCTGCGAGATGACACCGTTGTGCCGCCCCGCGCATTCCGTAAAGGAATAGCTTCGTACTGTCTACGTGACAACGTGCTCTATAAGCGGAGTTACGAGGCAGTAACGAGAAATTCGTGCTCGTCGTATCATCAGCACTACGTAGGGAAATTTTGAAGCGTACCATGACGAACCTACGGCTGGGCACTTAGGCGTTACCCGCACGTTTGCCCGAATTCGCAAGTACTACTGGCCAAAACTGCTGGAATCGGTCAAACAGTACGTAAGAACATGCCGTGATTGCCAGCGCCGGAAGTCACCTCCGGTAAAACCAGCAGGCCTACTCCATCCGCTAGCCCACCCCCCCCCTGACGCGCCGTTTTGGCAAATCGGAATGGACATACTTGGCCCCTTCCCGATGTCGGCCTCGGGGAATAAGTGCATAATCATGGCCACGGACTACTTAACACGCTACGCCGAGACAAAGGCCCTTTCCCGTGGAACTGCTGCAGAGGTCGCTAATTTTTTCCTGAGCAACACCGTCCTCCGACATGGTGCGCCTGCCATCGTATTGGCCGACAGAGGCACCTCTTTCACTGCCGACTTCCTGCAAGAAGTCTAACGCCTAACGCACACTACTCACCGGAAGACGACCGCCTATCACCCCCAAACAAATGGCCTTACAGAGCGTCTTAACCGAACTTTAGCTGACATGTTGTCTATGTATGTGGACCTGAATCACAACAAAAGGGATGAAATTCTCCCGTATGCGACATTCGCTTATAATACAGCTGTGCAGGAAACGACGCGATTTACGCCGTTTGAGCTTGTGTTTGGCCACCAAGTCACGACAACCATCGACGCAATGCTCCCTGTCGACAACGGCATGATAACCGGCACCGAAATTGACGACATCAAGAAGAGAGCGGAAGAGGCCCGTCAGCTCGCTATATTCCGCATTTCCAAGCAACAGAAAACGGATGCTCGACAATACAACTTGCGACGACGACTCGTGGAATACCGACCCGGCGATCTCGTTTGAGTATGAACACCTATTCGCCGCCGCGGGCTTTCAGAGAAGCTACTTCGGCGCTACTTCGGGCCCTATAAAATTATCCGCCGTGTGTCAGACGTCAACTGCGAGGTTCTACCAGAGAGCGAGGCACCTATTTCCCCTAGACGGCGGCCACATGCTGAAGTCGTTCCCGTGGTGCGCCTTAAACCGTACCATGCCCGGACATTTGACACTACCAGTTGACCTACTGTGCATGCACTTATTTTTTTTCCTTGTTCCCGTCCCCGTCTTGTGAACCTGTGTTTCCTCCCCCGTCCGTTTGTTCTGTGAACTTCTTTTGTTCCCTCGTGCCCAGCGTGCTAACGGCATCGGGTCGATGCCTACCGGGAGGGGGGAGTAATGAAACAAGTTTGAATATTACGAGTTGACTGGACACTGACGTCACGCATCAGCGAACAAGTGAAAGGAAAGGAAGAAGAAGACGAGTGGCACTAGAGGTAAAGAAGAGGAGGTAGACGACGTTCCCGCTCTGAGTCTACGAGCAGCGCATCATTTCTGGGCACAAGTTCCCCTTGTAAATAAACCTTTTCCAGTCCTCATTCGTAACCATCGTTACAATATGGTTTAGGTGGTTGTTCTTTTCACATGAACTTCAATAAAACCACCGATCAACCACGATAAAGAAAGCCTTCACTGACTACTCGGAGAAAAAAAACCACTGCAATGCCGACACTTCTCAGAGATGTTGCTCTTAATTTTACTTTATGCAGCGTGGTCTTTTGCACTTACAAGGCAGGCGAAAGCGATACGCAGTTGTTTTTTGATCCCATATATTTGCTTCTGATCGTACAAGAGATATCAGCAGATCGTTTTCGGCGATGCGGGCCGCCTTTGAGCTGCTAATGGCTGCGGCGCAGGAGAAAGCCACCTCGCGAAATCCAGGGGCAGAGGACACACCGAATACAGGCTCCACTTTGAACCACGCGCGAAACGACATGAATGACGCTTCCGCGCCTCGTGCTGTTATTGGCTGCCGCCCCCGGCCAGTCAATTGCCCACACGTTTGACGCGTGGCAGCGGCGTAAAATATCTAGCAGGTTTGACGCATGCGGAGAGCCGGTTTTGGGTGCCAGGCGGGGGCCGTTACGGCTACCGGAACTGGGAATCGCGTGCATAGACGCGTCCCTCTCCGCCATTGTGTTCCCCGCTTTATGGTGTCATCTGTTATATTGAAAAAACAGTTTAGTTCTTTTTGTTCTTTTATTCCACTTGTGGGGTGATCATTTGCCTTTTGCACAAAAAAAAACATAAAGGTTATGATAATTTGAAGAAAGTTCCATCACTGTTTACACCAAGGCACCCCGTGAGGAGGCCGGCAAATGTGGCTGCTTCGCTCCGCTATATGTGCGTCAGGAACAAAGTGACGCAAACGATGATAATGTAAGCACATATAGAGAAAAAAAAATCTGGGAGATTTTTTTTTTCTTTATATATACTTGGACTATATGTACTATGTGTACTTCCTGGACTCTAAAAGTCCAGGAAGATCAGGGGAAGTTTTTAATATGCCTCTCTCTTCAAACTCGTGTGCCCTTTTCTACGATGCCGCATGTTTTAAGTGCGAATGCACTTTTTTTTTTATTTACGCAAGTACGCCCTTTGGCATAAACTAGATGTAGTCCAGCAGTCCCGTCTCCACAATGAAGTCGAGGAGGGGCCGGTATTGGGGACCGTGCGTCCAGTGGCGAAGGTCAGGTGGTCGTCCTGGGTGGTACCCAAGGGCCCTCATGTGACGAACTCGTGCTGCCTGGAGGCCCGAGCATGAACCAAGGAGGTGGTCCAGGGTCGCTTCAGTGGCAGGGGTTTTACAGAAGGGGCATGTTTCTGGGGGAACTTGCGTCCTCCATGAGGCCTTTATCGCCGGGGTCAAAGCTGCGCCCACGCGGATTCTCCGAAGCGCCACCTCCTCGCGGCGGGTTAAACCGCCAGGAAGGTCCGACCCACGCGGGGGAAGAAGGGCACGCGTGGAGCGCCAGAGAGACTCCTTGTGAATGATGAGGCTGTCACTTTATAAGCGACCCTGAATTCCGGCGACCGCCGTCCGTCCACATAGCAACAGCTGCGGGTGCGCGCGTTCCTCGTCTTCCTTGGCAACGGGGGGGAGATGGGCGCGCGCTGCCTGGCCGCTGACATGGCACATACCCACGTGGGGGATTGGCCAGGAATCTCCTCGTCTTCCTTGGCAACGGGGGGAGATGGGCGCGCGCTGCCTGGCCGCTGACATGGCACATACCCACGTGGGGGATTGGCCAGGAATCGGGCGTGAGAAGGGCTAATGCACCCGCTTAAAGGAGTACTGACACGAAATTTCAAAGCTGAGAAACGCTCTAGCAATCAAGTACAACGACAACACAAATAGGTGTCTGTGCATGGCTGTCACCCGTTTCCTTAAATTAGGGTGCACTGTCGGAAGATATGGGGAGTCGACCCCAGATAGCTAACAAACCCCACCGAATCCACAGGGCACAGGTGACAAAGGGGGTGGCCGTCTGATGTGCAGCTTTCGCCGACCAGAGCGGCAAGAATGAGCAAGAGCCTTGAACGAAAAACAGCACAAAGACTTATATTTAGACAGGCAAGTCACAAATACAAGCACGAGGTAACGGATCGATAATTACAGGCAACTTAGATGGAATTCAAATACAAGAAACAGTCCAATTCGACAAAAATGATACAAACAGGAGCGTTAACAAATGAATATTACGAATCGGAACAGTTAACTAAAAAGAAACGAACAGTTCGATGCATAATATGAGAGACAGAGTCCCAGCATATTCACCGACCGGGCCGGACGATGCACCGCTGTCGGAGGCGATTCGGCTACCTGGGAAGCGTGGCTTCGTCGTAGGCCAGGCCGTCCGAGACGATCACGGTCATTCGAGGCCCGGGAGCACGTTGGAGTCCTCCAGGGCGCGGGTCGCCGATGGTGTGATGTACAAACTTGCAGGTGCCGTTGTCAATCACGACGTCCAAACGTAGCTGGCTTGCTTAGGCGCGGCTTCTCTTTTTATAACCGTGCCGGCGCGGAGGGGGAGAGCACAACACACAACGCGCCCGCCGCCGTCAGCGAATAACTTCACTCTTCTCCCTTCTAGAATCATCGCCGCTCTTTAGCACTGGCAAGGCCACGCGCACCTCCTCGAAAGTACTGGAAGCTTCGACGAAACCGGAGCGGCGGAGGTTTTATTTTTGTTGTTTTCTTGCCGGCGAGCCGGCGGGTGATCGTATTACCGCCTCTTCATTCGAGAAACTTCCAGCCTTGTCTCGGGCGAATAGAACCGAATGGAATGAATCGGACGACTGCAAGAAGAATTAGGCGCTGTACAATAAAATGAAAAATTTATAAGGTACTTTTAGACGTCGTACGCTCGAGTTTGTGACAATGGCACATACCCACGTGGGGGATTGGCCAGGAATCGGGCGTGAGAAGGGCTAATGCACCCGCTTAAAGGAGTACTGACACGAAATATTAAAGCTGAGATCCGCGCTAGCAATCAAGTACAACGACAACACAAATAGGTGCCTGTGAATAAATGCATCTTTCTTTCTTTGTAGTTGTGTGTGTGTGTGTGTGTGTGTGATCTCTCTTTCGCGAACATTACCGAACCGCGCCAATTCAACTCGTGCATTCGCACTTTCACATTCTTCCCCTCGGGGAAATGCGGGGAAATTTTTATAATTTTATATTGTGTGGAACATTTCTTCAGATTTGTAACGAGAAGCATTGGCTTATATTTGAACGTTCTAACTTTACTACTTTTCGAATAGTTTCGGAAAGTTCGCGAAAAAATGGGGCTGTGAGCAAGATCTCACAATTTATTACAAAAGGAAATTCGGGGAAGCTTGAATTCATGCGCACGACTTGAATGGCGGAGCTGTTGTAGGTGAGCATTGCCAGGCCCATAGTCAAAATTCGGAAATCGTCGTCGCTTGTATCGAGGAGGTCGTCGCCGTCTTCGCGAGGACCATCCTCAGCATTGTACACCTTCACCAGCTCTCGTCATCGACTCGAAGCAGCGGTGGCGGGATCTGCAAGTCGTCTCTGGGATGGTATACGTACAATCGTAGCCACGTCTGCAGTTATCCATAATGGCGTCTAGGGAATGTGGCGGACGCGGTGATGACTGCCAAGGAGGGTGTGTCTCTTGAGATTTAGCCTGATCTCTGGAGTTGATTTTTAAATGCGCGAAAGCGCTTCACGACAGCGTTGGAGCATTTTTTTTTTGCTAAAGCCACTGTGCGTGCCGAGGACGCTCGCCGTGTGCCGCGAGGCACGCGCTCAGGAGCGCTCGGTTTTTTTTTTGTATGTTTTTCTTCAATGGTGAACTTCCGGCTTGCACAACAGCTGCGCTGTAACAATTTTTTTCTAATGAACACAATTTTTAGGTAATTTTACGTTATGCGTCGACTAAGGATACTATCCAATCAATAACACAAGTACAGTTCTTCGTAACGGAAGCGTGTTCAACAGTTTTAACCATTCTTTCCTCCATGGTTTGACGGTTTCAACGATGTACCACCGAACTATGTTACCGAATGAATTCACCGTGATTTAGCGGGAATATTGCGGACATTTGTCGCCATACAGGGAAACGCGGCGAAACGAATGGAATGACCAATGTGCGCGTGTCATGAACTGCCTTCCAAACAAGTGCCCACCAATTAACTTATTTTACCATTCTACATGCGCAGAAGATGTGTATTTGCCAAGTCCTTACACTTATTGAAATTTTCTCGACATGCGTTCTGCAGTCGCTTTCGCTCGCATCGTAAAAACGTCTAGAAAGTCTCAAGCTATGACTTTCAAATGACGCAGATTCTGGTACTAGAACGATTTCGTAAAGATGCCGGAAATCAACTTCCTGGCCGAGACGTCCCGTCAGGCAGCGACCGTTCAAGGACGTATAGATTCAGAAGACCTGCCATTGCCATTTGTCCAAATGAGGTAACTGTTCCTTTTAATAACATTTACTCCTCCTTCTCCTTTTCGTTTACGTAGTTTACTACACGTTACAGCGTATTGGCTCGATAAGAAACACCCATAGTAACTAATTCTCGGCGCGTACAGAGCTGGATACAAATATGCTATAGCAGTTCTTGAAAAGAATCAAGTGGCACAATCTCTTCCAGGAGCACATACAAAGGTTTATAATACGGCTGTTATGACGAGTTTCCTAAACACACATATACAAACCACCGTTTCTCCGAACAGATACGCGAAAATTCTGTGTGCTTTTTTAGTGAACCTATGCACCGCCTTCAATGTTTGTCTCCGCACACCAGCAGGGTGTGCACATAATGTGCTGACGAAGAGAGCGTGCTGACACACCTGGAAGTGCGCGATCCTGCGGCCGGCCTGCGCGTGTCTTCGGCGGGCGTCCAAGAACTGTACGCCTGGACAAATATGTTGACCATGGCCGGCCTCAGACCCTACTCCGACCACGATGATGTACAGTGCGAGTCAGGCTTGTCTAGGGCAAGCGAGCGCGCGGCTTCGGAGCATGCTGGCGACGTCTGCTGATAGCCGCTGGGTTAGAGATAGCTTGCCATTGCCGTGCGTGGATCTCGGACAGGCTCGGGTCGGTCGTCTTTATCTTGGGCCTCTCAAATTTGCAGACGCCCCCCCCGATAGGTGCGCTTGTGTGCAGCAGTGCCAGGCGTAAGCTGTGGCCCCGGGAGATAAGCGCGTAACTTGACGCTGGGCATTATCACACCAGGAAGTCACGTAATCACAGAAATCCCAAAAAGGAAAGCATTGCATGCATTCTTGTTGCGTGATTTTCGTTTGGTACGCTGTGTATTAGAAGATACGTGACTACCCGCGGTGACAGCACCCCGTCAAACGACGCGTCCATCAGGCCTGTGACCGCTCACGGCTGGCACTTTGGAAGATCAGCGCCCCTCGTGGGGGGTGGCTCCTGCAAATTAGAGTGGCCTATACGAAACAACGCCCGGGCCCCAAACCCGGGCCCGAGATCCGCGCACGCGCAATGGCAAGCATCTCTAACCCAGCGGCTACAGCAGATGTCGCCAGCACGCTCCGGAGCCGTGCGCTCGTTTGCCCTAGACAAGCCTGACGCGCACTGTACAAGCACGCCGGCTGTATTCGCTTTCGGTACCCCGTTCATGGTAGTGCGAGGCAGTAATGGAGACCAGTCTTTAACCGGGATGAAGTAGGTTGACTTTATCGTTACGCTTGCCGGGCCAGGCGCAAGATGTGTCATAAAAGTAATACACGAGTTTTCAATGTGCTACCTAAAATACGACTGGTCGTGCAATTTCAGTACAGCGACAGACAGGTTTAGTCCAAGGTGCTGAGGAAAGTATCTAATCTTGCTCTAAAAGTACTACGTCAGTTTTCTCTATAGTCATTAAAAAAACAGTAGTGGGCCCACTGGGAAAAGAATAATTGTAAAAGATAACTACTTGCAAAATTCGCCGCAGAAAGCCAAAACCCACGGCAAGGATGTCCGTATGAATAAAACCAACTTGAGAATTATGTTCGCAGTCTCTATGGCAAGAGTCCAAGTCGGTTAACTATCTGCGGAACAGGAGGCTGAGCTTGCAGACGATTTTCATGTCTGCTAGAAGCCCCAGGGAAATCCGGCGCAACTGTGCATGCGAGCCCATCAGCTGGTGTCGTAAGAATAACTGGCATGTTTACGCCGCATATTTCCGACGTGGTGCTAAACGTGCTTGCGCACGAAAAAAAAAACAATGTCGTTCCAGTTTAGTAGAGTTTATCAACACGCACCAATTTCGACACTCCGCCTGAGAATTCGGCCCCCTATTACTGCCTCACCTCCCCCTTCCCCAATTTTCGGCCAGGCGTGGTTAGAGCAACGGCCGCCTCTGAAAAAATAAACGGGAAAGGTACAGCTGAATAAAACTCTCGCAGAACTTTTAAGCGTCATACATGTCTGTTTTGCAGCAAAAGCAAGGCGTTCTGCAGACTCGCTTTTTTAAATAAGACTCCAAATAACCAGGTGCGAGCATCTTAGCGTGGTGGCGCACACAGATGCTTCACAGCACACGCCCCCTTCACCCCACCTGTTGACATTACACCGAATAATGAGGATGGTGCTGTCGCGCCGCAGCATGGGCCTTATAACCGACCAGGGAATGGTGGTGGAGAGGGCCCATCTCGCCAGCAAGCACCGAGGCATCCTGGACTGAGGACGCCTGCCACTTGGAGAGCGCGAGAAAATTTCGCTTGGCATCTCATCAAGTTTGTTCACTCTCTCAATCCCCTGAGCAACCCTTGGCGAGACATCATGGTTTCCGTTTGGTGCAATTTACAATCACTTGAGTACTCTGGGCGTTCATGTTGCCCGGAACCATCCTCCCTCAGTGGCGGTTATCCTCCGTGGTCGTCCTGGTGCGACTGTCTGCAGTTGTCCTGTTCGGCTCCCCTTCCCTGGCAGCTCACTAGTATAACTTTAGAAAACGGGGAGCGGACAAATTCGTCGGTAATTAAGTTTTCCAGTGACTTTTAGCGTTCTTTCTGTCACGAAACGATACATTTAAATTTTATAGCCATTCAAATGCCGAAGCGTAAGTAAGTGAAACTTTATTGAACACCCATGTTAAAGTGTATTAGGAGGCAACTGTTAATGCGCCAATACCGGCCGATAGTTCGTCTTCGGTAGAGGGGTCCATGGGCATCCCAGGAACGACTCGATCCAGGTCCCGGACGCTCCCGGTTGTCCCCTGGGTGCTGCTCCTGGTGACTCCTCCTGGCGTTGATTGACGGCCGTTGTAGCTCCAGTGCTGCGATGATAGTGTTGACCACCTGGAGCTGTGTGTCTAGGTTAGCGCTGCACTTGGCGTCTTCTATTTCCTGAGGCAGCGTTGTTCCCGTTGCTGCGTTGTTGCATTGCCATAAGATGTGAGGCAGTGTAGCCCTCTAGTCTTGACACAAGCGGCAGATGTCCGTTTCGTATACCTCGGGGCACATGTATCGTGCAAGGGCTGGTATAAGGATCGAGTGTGTTTGTACTTGTCGGTAGAGGACTGCTTCCGCTCGAGTTAGAACCGGGTGTGGAGGAGGCATGGTCCGCCTGCTGAGTCGGTGCCAGGTGGCAATCTCGCTGTAGTTAGTCATAGGTTCCTCGCCCGCGTTGTACGGCTCCGAAGCATCAGTGTCGACTTCTGCTGCAGTGCGGTTGGTAAGATCTCGCGCTGCAGCATGGGCAGTCTCGTTATGGTTGGTGTTCCCCTTCCCATTCCCAGAGATGTGGGGTTCCATGTGGGCGGGGAACCACATGAGGTAGATGGCGAGGTTGCGTTCCCGTATGCGAGAGGGAATCTGGGCGGCAGCTGCACGCACATTTCCCCTGGCACAGTTCATTATCGCTGACTTGGAGTCGCTGAGGATTGTCGTGGTCGTGGGAATTGTGATAGCCAGGGCGATAGCCATCTCTTCTGCTTGCGCTGCACTTGGAGCCTGGATGGATGCTGCGATCTTGATGTTGCCCTTCGTTGCCGCGATCACCGTGGCTGCGTAGGTGTTTCTCTGTTGATACTGGTCTTACCGTCGTTGTGCTTCGGAGCCCTAGGATGCCGGTTTGATCCCAGTTACTGTGGCAGTTTTTGTGATGGAGCCCAAAAACGAAAACGCCTAAGACCGAGATTTGAGAGCCCGTTACACATCCCGAGGTGGTCAAAATTAATACTGAGCCCTCCACTACGGCGTCCCTTGTAGACTACTTTTCGCAAATTCCAGTCGAGTGAGGCAGCCGCTGCTTTCAATCAATTTTTTTCTGCCTTCCGTATAGATGGTGATCACTTAAAATTTTAGGTGTCAATTTCTTCGCTTGGCAGCCCTTGAAACGGCCGCGGACATGGCCGAAGCGCCACGGACATGGCGCGGCTAGTGCGACTGCCCTCACAAGCTCGGTTTCAACCCGATTCTAAAAGTGCTGTCAACAGAGGTTAATTATCGCACTCGCATTGAATTCGAGGCATTACTTTGAGTTCGGTTGAGTAGAGTTTGGAACGTCCAACACACAAGATGTGCTTAGCACGGACAAGTACTGCCATCCCGCGGAGCCCACGTAATCAGTGACGGCGCACTCACATGGTTGCCTGCATGTGTGCCTCACTAGATCCTATGGATTTTCTGAGGGCATAAAAAAATGAATAAATAAGGAGACGCTGTGCAGTGCATGGAATTCCTCGGTGCTTTATCCGTGCACTATCTAACAGCATCCCCTGAAAGCTGTTCAGTTCTTCTGGAAGGCGCCATAGGTTTAGAGGGGATCATTTGATCATTTCTGGAGGTGTGGCGTCGTTGCGCTTGACCCAGCTTCCAGGTTCTCTGGTGGCACTTGGCCGACTTCCCCTTGTCAGGCTGCTTTGTGGACCAACTAGTCCTTCCTGCAACCGCTCTCCAGGATGTCTAAATACATGTTCTTTATTGCTGGCGAGAAATTGAAGGTAAGAGCGGGGGTTAATGCCGTAAAAACAATAGAAACAAGAAAAAAAGTGGTTGCACACGGCCACACATACAAGCCAGTAAAGAGCACAACGAAACAACAGATATTTGCTCCTGAGGCATCAAACAACAAAAAACAAATATTTGCGATGCTTCTCCAGCCACCAAGAAAGACGTGTCGTCAGCATTCCTTCTGCAATAGCAGAAAGAATAGCAGAATAGAACTTCTGCTATAGCAGAATAGCAATCTCCTTGACACTCACTATCTGCAAACTATAGTTTGCAGAGGGTGAGTGTCAAGGAGATTGGGCGGAGATTTTCTAATCGGTTAGGAGGTTTTCCAGGCTTAGCTAATTGGATAACTATTGAGTGCTTCCGTTCGAACGGGATTGTTGAGGTTGTCCAGGTTTCATTAACTATACCCAGAATAGTGTTGAAGATATCTCCCTCCAGGTTTTGGTAAACCTTGTACGGTATACCATCCGGGCCTGGGGTGGTACGGTTTTTGGGACATTCAATAGCGGCGAGTAGTTGCGAAAGCGTAAACGGAGTCTCCAGGCCGTCCGTGTCTGCTGCAGGAGGAGGTGGATCTTGCGGAAGCGTGTGCGGCACATCGTGTAGCGGGAAGAAGTGTCGAGCTGCCCGTTTGGCAAATTCTTCTGGAGTCTCCTTAGCAGCAAGGCGGGAGCTTGCCACCGTATCGGGTGGTCGACAACCGTTTTTCATTGTTCGGAATGTGCTCGAAAGTGTGCGATTTGATGTACGGCCATTCATACCGTCGCACCACCATAGCCACTTTTCAGGGCAAATAACCTTTTGGTATTGTCGGGCTTTGGCTGTAAGGCGGTTAACCCTGATCATGTCCGGGAGGGAGTCCGGATTTCTCCGAGCAACAGTATCTGCTCTTTTTCGTGCTGCCGACAAATCAAGGAGGTGCAAGTCAGGGTTTGGTTCGGCCTCCTCTACCCACGTTTCGGTCGTAGCCTCCTTTAGCTTTTCAGTCCGTGTACTGTGTAATATGATACCGATAGCGGCACGTCTGCAGTAAGTGAACGGAATTTGTCCCAGTTGGTAATACAGGCTTTCCGCTTTACTTTGGAGGTAGTGGGCGGGCGTAGATCACCCGCACCCAGCACAAATCGGGTTTCGTCTTGGTCTTGGCACGAAAGATGGTTTGGTTATGTTGTCCGAAGACATCTTGAATGATTCCTCCTACAGCCACGCCACTCGTACCACACTGGCAACCGATATTTCAAAGGCGTATGATAATCTATCCCACGACGCTATCATACGTGCTATGCTTGAGTTAGGCCTGCCATGTCGTGTGGTTGATTATGTCGCCGCCTTTTAAAAAAAACCACAACTTCGCTGTCCGCGTAGAAGGGAAGCCCGTAGGACTGTTTCACTCGGTGCGTGGTGTCCCCCAGGAAGCTGTACTGTCACCAATACTTTTTAACATCGTATTTATTCACTTAGCGTGGCAGCTCGACACGGTGCAGCACACACGCTTCCTCATCTACGCGGATGAAGTCACAGTATGGTCAACACACAAAAACATACAGATGCAGTATACAACGCTGCAGAAGGCTCTTGAAGTTATCCAGGCATTTGGTCTTACTGTATCTTCCGAGAAGACGAAGTTCATGACAGTCGCTAACAAAGCTGGCCGTAAGAAGCTCGCCGTCCACCTTCCATCTATATGCCTAGGTGCTCATCAGCTTGCTGAAGCAACAGAGCTCCGTATTCTGGGCCTGCATATTCACCAAGCTGGTACCGCACAGCATGGCTGAAAGCAGTGACGAAAACGGCAGCAAATACCATTCGCCTAAACCGTCGCATTGCGCCAAAAGCGGGTGGTGCAAGAACTCTGAGGTCGCTCGGCGGCTGGTGTGCGCTGTGTTCCAACCACGATTGGTTTATGAAGCCCAGTTTCAGCGTCTAACCGTATCCCAACATGCTAAACTGGAAACTATTAATAGAGAAGCCATGCGAGCGATCACCGGTCCCCCTCGCATCACCCCGATACCGGTCCTTCACGAAGAAGCTCAGCTCAACACAACTGACGAGCTCCTAAATCAACGCCTAGCTGTGCGACTGTCCAAGTATGCATGTCTGCAGAACGGCCATGCACTGTACGACCACTTCAACCCGGGCACCTTGGCTCCCCCGGAAAGTCAGGATGCGCTTCCACCCTGGGGTTATACGATTATAGCCTCTAACAAAACAAGCCATCTGCAGAGAAGGCGGACCGAGGAGGGTAAGGTACAGCTCTCTCCCCTCCCAAATAATCTGGAACCAGACGATCAATGCCTCCTCTACACCGACGCGTCATGTACAGGAACGCATGTAGTCACAGCGTGGACCAGCCCCACTGATCCCAGCATCGAAGGCCGTATTACCTACGCCTCTGCCACATGCACCCCAATCCTGCTGGAATTGCAGGCCATACACGACGCTCTACTGTGTGCAGCCGCTTCCAGTGAAGACTTGACAACCATCAATATTCGTGCCGACTCTACGCAAGTGATTCACTATTTGAAACAGGTTGCGCAGACCCCCATCATCTTCAACGCATCCACCAGCTCCACAGCAAAATGCCATCCAAAGTGGTTGGGTCATGGGTTCCTGGTCACCCCGGTATTGCAGAAAATGAACGGGCTGACATCCTGTCACACAACTGCCCAGCCCCATCATCCCCCGCCCAGCTCCAGAGTGACCATTGGGCCACAAGAATGGCTGCAAAGGAGGATCTTCGACGCCGAACGCGCGCTCTCATACCTCCGTGTTCGGTTCTCCTCCCCCTCAACCTTACCAGGATGGAGGAGGTTGTACTACGAAGGATCCGACTGGGCGTGGCTCTTACTCCTGCCGGCATGAGTGGATGGAAAGGGGATTACCGAGGGCATGTGAAATGTCCAACCTGTTCTGAGGAAACGGTTCCGGCAGACCTTCACCACCTTATATGGACATGCCCTGGAACTAAGGACATTTGAAGGAAATGTTTGATGGCACCAGGCCTAAATTTTCGGCAAGACACGCATTACCATCGGTGGTTACATGGTCCTGCCTACCGTTCCTTGCTGGACTATATCCGGGAGGCCAACCTAGTTTCCTTGATATAGATCGGACCCGCTTAGAGTCTAAGCGTTGAGGCTATTAAATAAACGAAAAAACAACAACAAATATATAAGACGCTGACTAGCACAAGTTGTTGACGCGAGCGGTGCCAATAACTACGTTCAGTTATTGTAGGCCGCATCGATCCGGTAAACTCTGTACGGTCGACATATATTTCGGGAGAAAAAAGCAAGCGGAAACTGCCACCTAGCTGACGATTCCTGC
>CM023456.1:97205541-97299956 GCA_013339765.2 Haemaphysalis longicornis
TCATGCGACGCGCATTTTGAACACGTCGTCCGGCTACGGCAGGAGTTCGTACCGTGCCCAAACCGCTGGCACTTAAAACAGCGCCGTGGGTTCGGGATGTGGGACGATGGAGCAACGGATAAACCTGCATTTATGTGTTGTGGAAGAACTGCGCGGTCAAAAGTCAAGATAATGTGCTTGGTGGGAATCTCCTTGTCGTCTCTGCGGATAGTGATGCGTCTCACGGCAGTGACGCCCTTATCCTTCAAGCCGGCAAGGAGATCCGCATCCGTTTCGTTCCATAGATCCGTCTAGGATATCACACCTTGCGAGCTGTTGAGGCTCCGATGGGGTGTGACCCTGATGACTAGATCAGCCAGTCTAGTCTGAGCTAGAAGCTTCGTGGACTGCTGTTTGTCATTTACCTCGATTAGTAGTTCACCAGACCTTTGTTTTTTGCACTTATATGATTTTCCTATTATGGCTTCAAGAGATTTTGTGATCAAGAAGACTGACTGCGATACAAGAGGTTGGGTTGGATTGAGCGATTCCATCACAAGAAATCGAGAAAAATTATCCGGTTCAGGAAATGTTAAAGATGGCAATGAAGGAAAAGATACTTCGGTGCGGCCCCTTTTCAGGGAACGATCACGTTGGGGGGGGGGGGGGTTGTAAGTACCATAGGGCATACTATAAAAGCAGGGAGACTGGGGTACTTTCTTCTTTGACCTTACCCTGGTAGTCAAAGAGGTCCCGGAGCTCCCTGCCTGGTAGACAGGCAAGGAGCCCATCAGCCGGAGCTTGACCAAGGCTCCGACGGCCACCGTTTACGGCTTCTACCCTTCACCTTTAAACACCTCGCCACGGTTGGACACGGCTTATGTTGGGAGCTCGGGGTCCGCGTTGTCGCTGCTCACCGTCACCATGAATACTCAAGGTGCCCCGAGGGGGGGTATCTAAGATCGTATCGTATACTGTTCCGTTGAAGGGCGGTGACCAGCAAAACTCCGACTATGCGGGGTGAAAGGAATATTGCTTTAGATGTGAAATCATAAAGCATACGGGTGTTCAACGCACGCACAAGTACCGGCACCACCTTCGGGTAGCGATTGGTGGTGGCAACAGGATGATAGAGGGAGGGGTACCTACAGATACGCGAGGTTATCGTCACATAGAAACAAAAACCTTGGTGTAAGGAAATTCATAAACTAATCTCCTCCGTTCCAAAACAGGCGCTCTGCAATCGTTACATTGGTGCATTGAACATAATCACGAATCAACTACCATTATGACCTCGTCGTCCTTTCCCCCTCCCGTTGCAACAGTTACACCAGGAACAATTAAGGGCTATTGTAAGTAAGTTCAGTAGTATGAAAAATGAAGCCTGCTATATGTCGTGACAGCAGCGAAGCAGTGTTTTACACAAGAAAAATCATCAATGACCCTAGATAATAATACGAGACACGGGGATATGTTACATTTTGTTCGTCACAGAAGCGCATGGTAGGTGCCATGAATTCCTTTTCTTGCCTAACGTTTCCAATAAAAATTTCATTAGTACTTTCTCCCTGGTAGTAGGGGCGTCGATTACGAAAAATTCGTATTACAACACACCCATCCTCCACTCTTTATCCTCTACCCCAATATCCCCTCATCTGTCACTTCTGCCCCTCTCCTAATGCTACCTACCACATGAAGGTGGCAGGTCAAAACACCCCATTACTCACCCCCAATCCCACCACTTCTGCCGAGCAGTGGGAGGGCCTGCTGACCAGCTCCCACCCCCTTAACCAGATCTTTGTAGTCACCCGCGTTAGGGATGCAGCCAAGGCCCCAGGGTACCTGGACTGAGGCGAGCCTACCCCCCCTCCCCCCCCGAGTAACGGCTCAATGACGATCGTCTGCTCGACTAAACGTTAATTCTCTCTATCTTTCTCTGCAATAGTCGCGAAACGAAGCTACTCATCGTTATTTGCCAGAAAATCAACTTGCGAGTATGCCGTGGTATGCAAGGATGTCATGCCGCCATGCCGGAACGATGTCGACGAGCATAACCAAGCCTGCCTATTTTGTTTGGCTGTCCTGACGGTTGTGTGGCTCACAGTGCACTTTTTTTCTTTTTGGTTTGGCATGCACGGACTCTTTCTCATTTTTTTCGCTGGTGGTAGCCCTCAGTTGCTGATAAGGAGCTCGACTAAAACGAGAAGGTCGACCAGGCTGCGCGATATCTTAGAAACCACGTGGCTGACAACCCTAGCCTTCTGCAGCCCCTCCCAAGCAGCTTTGGAGAATGCCTCACCGTCCAAAGAGGTGAACAAGCCCTTTTCTCCAACCCAGACAAGAACCTTCCTGGCGCGGATGCTCAAACACTGAGGCAAATCCAGAAAAGCACCCTAACTAATCCCGGCTATCCAAAATATTCCCTCAAACACAGACAGACGCATGCAATAAATGCGGAAACATTTCCAACTGCTTTCACACAAAATGGGTCTGCCCTATCATCTGGCCTTAAGAAAACACCACAACTAGCTTAGACTTCGCTAGCTCTAGCTTCGCTAACCAGCTTCTAGCTGGCTTCGCTAGCTCTGGCTAGCTTCGACTTTGGAATTCAGAAGGACTTAATTCTTCGAGCGCAAAGAGTAGTAGATGAGTGTGGGGCCCTGGATGGAGAGCACCACCCCCGGGAGAATTGCGACACCTTTTTTTCACTAGTAAACGTTTCTCTCTCTCTCTCTCTTTCTCTAAGTTGCTAGCATCTCCGGCTGTCTTATTCTCGAGGCTGGCTACAAGTGGTCTCTCTCAGCTACTGATAGAGAGAAAGGGGAGAAGGGGAGCAAGGCACGCGATCTGGCACACACCTAGACGAAGCTCCAGAGTTATGAAATCAAGTGACAACAACAACAAAAAAGACTCGGGACACCTAAGTCTCTGAATGCGGAAGCGCTCTAGCGTCCAGTTATACATCTCAGGCGATTTTCTTCCGGCTGGCTCTGTAAAAGGGCTTGGTAACATTGCCGCCTGAGGCGCTTTGCTTCTCGAGCCGCCTTAACGCTTTGGAATGCCCTCGAACTGTCACGCGCTACGCTGATGCGCGTTCCCGCTGCAGTGTAATTTGAGATACGGCGAGGGTGGCGAATTTCGCTGCTTGTCTAGTTTCTTTAGCGGCTACGCTCTTTCGCTGCCTTAGTTCATCTGCGATGTACTGGAGTGGGCGGACACCTCTCGCCTCTGCCGAGTTTGAGCTCGCGCCGTGGAATGCCTCATGCTATGGAGTGCTTGTCAAGAATCCGCTTTGCTATCTTATGCAGTGACGTTGACACGGCGCGGCTTTTTCGCTCAATAGGAAAAAAAATTCAAATAAAAAAATTGGATTATTAGCGTGTGCAGGGAGTTTTCTAGATAGCGTTTTACGAGCGCAGAACATAGGTCACAGCTGTAATCAGAAAGAGAAAAAGGAAGTGATAAGACGGTGCTGGTGAAAAAAAAACCTTGTCAAAGCTAAAAGGAAAATGCGCAAACACGTGCCGAGAGCTTTCGCCGGAGCTTAGGAAGCCATAGCACCAACAATGCAGTGGAGGAGGTTGCAATACGTCGGTGTCTGTAGCATGCGTAAGTCCCCGATCTGATCTGCGATGCGGCGGATCAAGAAGAGGTGGCGCAAGGATGCCGCCACATTTCACTCTTCAAGAAAACGCGTTAGACGCCAAGTGCCAAGTTAGTTCGTGTAGAAGTAGTGGTGCTAGGAATTACCATGTCCAACACGGATCATACTCGCAGTAGCAAAATGAAAATGAATGACAATATAATTTGCACCTGAGTGTGCGGTTCCAGCGGATTCATATCCCCAAGCAGTATGCGGGGGTTCACGACAAGTGCATTGATCCAGCCAGTCCGTTGATACTGAAGCCTGTGTAGTGGGGGGTTAAAAAAGGGCCACGTATTTGCTCCCTTCGTTGCAAATGTCGGCGAAAGACGATAGTTAACCGCCGACTCTGCCAAGTAAATGCTTTTCTTTGCTTTCCCGCTCACCTCTCATGCTGTTCTGCTCCCGTCTCGTTCCTCCCGAGATAACACGCCTGAGGTTTGCTCAAATCAAATTAAATTTACCGCGTTCCACTGCTCCACGTCGCGTGTCTCAAACGCAGCGCTGCCGGAGACGCGCGTGAATTGAGGCACTCTACTACAGCGTCTATGGAACTACGTTGCCCTACTTCATGAGCGTTCCAAGCGGATCGTGGATCCCATCTGGTGCAACCTTTCGTTGCTATTGCCCAGAGGTCGGCGAACTCACTCATGAGTCCACTCACTCAGACTCATTTGGACTCAAACTCACGCGTGAGTTTGAGTTTGAGTGAGCGCGAGGCTAGTGTGGCATGGTGAGTTTGAGCTTGAGTGAGTTTGAGCCGAGTGATCACGACTGAGTTTGAGTCCGATTGAGTTTGAGTCCATTTTGAGTTCTGAGTACATTTTGAGTTTGAGTCCATTTTGAGTTCTGAGTACATTTTGAGTTTGAGTCCATTTTGAGTTCTGAGTAAATTTTGAGTTTGAGTCCATTTTGAGTTCTGAGTACATTTTGAGTTTGAGTCCATTTTGAGTTCTGAGTACATTTTGAGTTTGAGTCCATTTTGAGTTCTGAGTACAATTTGAGTTTGAGTCCATTTTGAGTTCTGAGTACATTTTGAGTTTGAGTTCATTTTGAGTTCTGAGTACAATTTGAGTTTGAGTCCCTTTTGAGTTCTGAGTACACTTTGAGTTTGAGTCCATTTTGAGTTCTGAGTACATTTTGAGTTTGAGTCCATTTTGAGAGTCCATTTTGAGTTCTGAGTACATTTTGAGTTTGAGCCCCATTTTGAGTTCTGAGTACATTTTGAGTTTGAGTCCATTTTGAGTTTGAGTCCATTTTGGTTCTGAGTACATTTGAGTTTGAGTCCATTTGAGTTCTGAGTACATTTTGAGTTTGAGTACATTTTGAGTTTGATTACATATTGAGTTTTGAGTACATTTTGAGTTCTGAGTACATAGGAGTTTTAAGTCCATTTGGAGTTTGAGTACATATGAGTAGCCTAGCAGGCAGCTATGGTTGGCTGTCAAGTTTCATGCGTCACTGTGGGCTCGAAATTTAGGTTACCTTTGGGTATGGCACCAATCGCGATCTGCATGATCGGTTGGGAGGGAGGTGGTGTCTGATTTTTTTAGTTTCTTGTTGAATTTTCATGGCCATAAGCACTTGCTGTATACCTAATTTTCGCGGCTGGGCGCGTGAAAGATAATTGACTGGTGAGGTCATAAAAAAGGGTTGTCTTAACTTTTCCTCCTGACAGATCCACTAAGAGCGTGGGAAAGGGTGGTGGAAAAGCACACGGCGGCGCTGGCGTGCTGGTTGTTCGCCTGCTACTGTTAACGGCTTGATATACTAGGGGTCACAAAAGAAGAGGTGAGAGCCGGGGGGAAATGGGGGCGGGGGCTGTCCTTTCTACTGTTTCAAATGAATTAGCTGAATTGACTGGGCAGCGCCCCTTAAGACAGAATAATGACCACATTAGATTGGGTGAAAAGTGAAACTGATGAGGCTAAGGCGTGTAAAGTATCAAATGAAAGCTCCGGATTAACAGAATCACGCGGGGTAAATAAAAAAAATGCTTCCTGATTGTAGTCATCAGGCAGTCATAATAAGTCATAGATTGTGTTAAAATTCAAAATGACGCTGCGAGGGCATGTGGGGAATCAAATTCAAGGTCTCGATGTGGGGAATCATTCGGGACGAACATGAGATATGGATATATCATGACGTAGTCATGGTAAGTCAAAGATTCGGTTAAAATTCAGGTTCATGACGCTAGGGCGTATCAAATTAAAGGTCTCGATGAGGGTAATCACGTGCTTCCTGATTATTATCATGACATAGTCAAAATGGGTCATAAATTAGGTTAAAATTCACAATGATGCCACTGCGTGTCCGGGGCATCAAATTGAAGGTTCCGATAAGAAAAATCACGTGGGACAAAAATGTGGTAGGGTGTCACGCGTCACCTCGGTAGAAGAATGGGCTCTGGACACAAAGTGATCAAGCTAAGACGATACTTTAAGGTTTGCAAAGGTATTGCGAACGTAAAACAAAAGGACAATAAAAGTGATGGAAATACCCCTCATACAGAAAAAACCCTAAATAGCTTTCAGTTCATAACTACAACAGAGTCCTCGCGCTCTATCTACATGTTCTTCAAGGCCATTTCCCTACCGCACTTTTTGTTGTTGCGTCGTCCTGGAACCTTGAAGCAGTCGGGTGTCCGTTGTCGCTGGGGCGGTTCCCTGAGCGCAGCGCCGTGAAGATGGTGACGGGGCCAGTGGGACGAAGCCGCTGGTGCGTGTGTGCCCGTGCACGCCGGTGCTGAAGCCAGCGGAGCGGAGCCGCCGTTGCCCAGGAGCACCCGCGTCAAATGCTTGAGGAGGCCAACGGGGCAGTGCCGCTGGTGCCTTGCGGGTTCCCAGACCTCGGGTCCCGCCTCCTTCAGTCGCCTCGAACCACGATCTCCTCGTCCACCCGCTCGTCGTCTTCCTTCTTGTTTTTTTTCCTCTCCTTTTCCTCCACCAGCTTCCAGAAATTTCTCGCTTCTTATCCCTTCTTCGTCGTCGTCTCCGCCGTCTTCGCACCTTGACTCCTGACATTTGCCCCCGTCTTCAAGAGTTTTTACTGAAAAACTGCTTCCACGTCTGAGGTCGATGACCCGCCCTCATATCACAAATCCCCGTCAGTCAGTTTCTCACAGCACAGTTCAGCTCAGTCCTAAGCACAACATCTACACAATAAAGTGTAATCACTGAAAAGTTCACGAAAGTGTCACTTTCCGTGCGCGTTAGTGTAAATTCACAAAAACATTTTCTCTCAGGCATTATGCCAGCAATGCCTAACATACAGACTACTGATTGGTTAATCACGGCACTCCACTCATAAAATCTGCCGTAGCATTACATTGTCGTCTATCTAGTGCACTGCTCACTTGCTAATTTAACATATCTTTCTCATTTTGGACATTCAGCAAAATACACAACTACATCACTAATCTACCATCACAGTATTCTGCTCAGCTAGGGATTCCTTCTATTCTTACATCCTTGGCAAACTCTATCTCTACGATCTAGACCACCCTGTCTCGAAAAGCCATTGTATTTGCGTCCATAAGCTTGTCCGGCATAATGTCTTTCGACAAAGTACTCTTTTGGGTTGAAACACCCTGTTCCTCGAAACTCTTTCTGTCCTCGCAGTTCTTCAGCCCGTTGACCTGCATCTCCACTTCCCCAGGAAGCTTGGTAACGTCCTTGAGTTGCGCCACGAACTTTGAGCCGACCGTTTGCTGCGCTCTGTAGAACCATTACTCGCGATCCCCTTCGTTGTTCTACTTGGTTATAAGATTTTCGTGGTCCACTGCAGGTTTCATCCTTGCTCCGGTATCGATGACCTCCTTGTGCGACTTCATCTTGACAAAGTTTCTCTGCCTCGTTGAGAGGGGTTGCCGTATGCCCTGCAGCTCTTACTGTTGTCTGCTCTCCAACCTCGTCGTCTGGTACTTTGGAAATGTCGCCGGCGATCTTCGCAATAAGCTTGTTGACACCAATTTCTCCAAGATGGATCCTTCTTTTGTTGTCGGGTGATTGTCTCGGGTGACCTGTCCAACGCTGGTGCACTTGAATCAGCGAGTTCATGTAGCGATTCTTTTTTCTCAATTGCGGCCATTGCGCGCGCTGTCATAGACATTACCGGGGTTGAAATGATTGCTTTTGTTGTTTCTTTATCCTTTTTCCGTTCTTCATCTGGGCGTCTTCTTTCTCCATTCATATCCGCTAACTTGCTCGTCCATTTCGTGTCAGGGTCATTCACTTCCTAATGCCTCTCACGTTACCTAGAATCACGTCAAACGGTGGTTCATCTACACATTTCGCTATTAACTCTCCCGTGTAGTAAGGGGTCGAAATTTGAATGATTGCTTCCGGCCAGCACCTTACCGTTCCATCTACAAGAACCACTTGTGCCTCCTTCCCAGTAAACTCGTTTTCCGTGACAAGGCTCCTCCTCACCAATACCGTGTTCGTTCCGGTGTCCCGGAGAACTGAGATTCGCTCTCCCCGCAGCTCGCCATCTACAACAGGCATTTGCCATCCTTGTGTCGCCCGATCCTCTCCTTCTCTAAGTGTTGTCTCTTTTTCTTTGGTGCTTGTGATTGTCTTTGGCGGGGCTGGGCCGAACTCGTTCGCTTTTATTGCACAAGCTGACGTCTCCTGCTTTTGAAAACGGCATTCTTCTGTTGCATGCCCTCTTCTCTTACACACCTGGCAAGTTGAAGGTGCTTGCCTCGAGTTAGCAACAGTTCGGCAATCAACGGCACGATGCCCTGCGCGATCGCAAGAGAAAACAACGCGATGGAGCCCTCGGAGCGAACCTTTGTGTCATACATTCCGGTGATTCTATGCTCGCCGCCATGCCCTCTTCCTTCACTTTGCCCAAGTTCTTAAGCCTCTGGGCTTCGCAGTATTGATCCGCGGCAGTAGTCATCTCCTCAATGGTCTTCAGACTGCGCTCCTTCAAAAATACTGCCAACTTGGAATTGCAACACGCAAGAAACTGTTCTGTCACCATTCGCTCACGAAGTTTTTCATACGTCTTTTCTGTGTTGGACATCTCTAACCACCGGTCAAAATAACTCAGGAGACGCGAAGCAAACTGCTTTCCTGTCTCCGCATCCTCTGGCTTTGCGCTGCGAAATTTCTCGCGGAAACCATCGGCTGTCAGTCTAAATCTTTGCAGCAGTGCTGTCTTTACAGTGTCGTAGTCCATAGACTCTGATGCCGGCATTCTTCCGAAGACACTAAGTGCTTCGCCGACCAGACAGAGACTCAATGCTGTCGCCCACTGACTCTTCTCCCAACCTTGCCCTAGTGCTACTCGTTCGAAGCGATGGAGATAAGCATCGAGGTCATCCCTTTTGTCATCGAAAGGAGCCATGAGTTTTCTTGGGCAAATTTCTGGACTCTTGGACACCTGTGGTACTGGAGATACTGGGGATTGTTCACCACTTTGGTTTGATGCACTGGCATTTACTAAACGTAGCTTTAACTCGACCAACTCTTTCTCTTGGGCTAGCTTTTCTTTTTCTACATCCGCCATGCGCTTCGCTCTCTCTTCCTCTTCTCGATTCGCGTCCCTCACTGCTGCTCTTTCCTCTCGGCGTCTCTGATTTTCCCTCTCGTACAGGTCCAACATCTCTTCCTTAGTCAACCCCAAGCTACTCGCCAATGTCATTAACTTTTCGAGATCCATCTCTTCCACCGCGGTAAACAGGTGACAATGGGGAAAGGGGTCCTGGCAGGCTCGCCAATGTTTTTGTCACGCGTCACCTCGGTAGAAGAATGGGCTCTGGACACAAAGTGATCAAGCTAAGACGATACTTTAAGGTTTGCAAAGGTATTGCGAACGTAAAACAAAAGGACAATAAAAGTGATGAAATACCCCTCATACAGAAAAAACCCTAAATAGCTTTCAGTTCATAACTACAACAGAGTCCTCGCGCTCTATCTACATGTTCTTCAAGGCCATTTCCCTACCGCACTTTTTGTTGTTGCGTCGTCCTGGAACCTTGAAGCAGTCGGGTGTCCGTTGTCGCTGGGGCGGTTCCCTGAGCGCAGCGCCGTGAAGATGGTGACGGGGCCAGTGGGACGAAGCCGCTGGTGCGTGTGTGCCCGGGCCGCCGGTGCTGAAGCCAGCGGAGCGGGAGCCGCCGTTGCCAGAGGAACACCCGCTCAAATGCTTGAGGAGGCCAACGGGGCAGTGCCGCTGGTGCCTTGCGGGTTCCCAGACCTCGGGTCCCGCCTCCTTCGGTCGCCTCGAAACCACGATCTCCTCGTCCACCACGCTCGTCGTCTTCCTTCTCGTTTTTTTCCCTCTCCCTTTTCTTTCTGCCACCAGCTTCCAGAATTTCTCGCTTCTTATCCTTCTTCGTCGTCGTCTCCGCCGTCTTCGCACCTTGACTCCTGACATAGGGCTATATCATGAGATAGTCATGGTTAGTCATTGATTGTTTTAACGTTCAAATTGATTCCGCTAGGATGTGATGGGTATCAAATCAATGGTCTTGATGAGCCGAATCACGTGGGAGAAATACAAAAATGCTTCCGGTTATAACCATTAGATTGTCATGGCGAGTCTTATATTGGGGTAAAATTCGAAGTGATCCCGCTAGGGCGTGTAGGGTATCAAATTTACGGTCTTGGCGAGGGAAATCACGTGGTACAAATAAAAAGGCTTCGTAGTTCGAATCATGAGATGGTCATTATGAGTCATAGATGGGGTTAAATTACAGGTGAGGCCGCTGAAGCATGTGGGGCGTCAAATTGAAGGTTCCAGTTAAGGGAATGATGACGGACACCTAAATAATGCGTCCAGGTTACAGTCATGAGAGGCATCGTTAGTTTGACTGGTATGAATTTTGTATGACCCTCCTAAGTGTGTGTGGTATCAAATTAAAGGTCTCTTCGAGGGGGATCACGTGGGACAAATATAAAAATGCTTTCTGGTTATAATTATGAGGATATAGCAAAAGGTATATAGCAAAAGGTACACTCACACTCACACGCTCACTCACTCACTCACTCACACTCCATCCCACTCACTCACACTCACATGCTCAGTCACTGACTCACTCACCACTCACACTCACACTCACACTCACACTCACACTCCTCACACTCACTCACTCACACATCTCACACTACACTCACTCTCTCTCACTCACTCACACTCACCTCACTCTCACTCACACTCTCACACTCACATCATCACTCTCACTCTCACACACTCTCCTCACTCACTCTCACTCCACCACACTCTCACTCTCACTCACACTCTCTCTCACTCTCTCTCACTCACACTCTCACTCATCACTCACACTCTCACTCTCACTCTCACTCTCACTCTCACTCACACTCACTCCCTTCAACACTCACACTCACACTCACTCTCTCACTCTCACTCACACGCTCACTCACACTCACACTCACACTCATTCAATCTCACTCTCAGTCACACTCACACTCACACTCACTCTCACTCACTCTCACACTCACTCACACTCTCACTCTCACTCAGTCACACTCACACTCACTCGCACTCAAACACTCTCACTCTCACTCTCACACTCACACTCACTCTCACTCTTACTGTTACTCTCAATCTCACACACTCACTCTCACTAACACTCACACTCACACTCACTGTCTCACACACATACGGTCTCTCACTCACACTCAAACTCACACTCTCACTCTCACTCCCACCCCACTCACACTCCACACTTACACTCTCACTCTCACTCACACTCACACTCACACTCTCTCTTACACTCACACTCACACGCACCCCTCACTCTCACTCTCACACTCTCACTCTCACTCTCACTCAAACTCACACTCTCACTAACACTAACACTAACACTCTCGCTCTCGCTCTCACTCTCGCCACACTCACACTCCCTCACACTCACACCTCACACTCACTCTCACACTCTCACTCTCACTCTCACACTCACCTCTCTAAACCCCACACTCACACAAACTCACAACTCTCACACTCTCACTCACTCTCTCACTCTCCCTCACTCTCACTCACCCTCCACTCACACTCACACTCTCACTCTCACTCTCACACCTCTCTCTCACTCTCACTCTCTCACTCTCACTCTCACCTCTCACACTCACACTCACACTCTCACTCTCACTCTCTCACTCACACTCTCACTCTCACTCTCACTCACACTCACACTCTCACTCTCACACACACTCACTCTCACTAACACTCTCACTCTCACTCTCACACTCACACTCACACTCACATCTCACTCTCACTCTCGCTCACTCACACTCACACTCACACTCACACTCTCACTCTCACTCACACTCTCACTCACACTCACACTCACACTCTCCCTCCACTCACACTTCACACTCTCACTCATACTCTCCTCTCACTCACACTCACTCTCACTCTCACTCTCACTCTCACTCCCACTCACACTCCCATCTCACTCTCACTCTCACTCAGTCACACTCACACTCACCACTCACTCTCACTCACACTCTCACACTCTCACTCTCACTCACACACACTCTCACTCTCACACTATCACTGTCACTCACACTCTCACTCTCACACTCACACTCACAACACTATCACTGTCACTCACACTCTCACTCTCACTCTCACACACACTCTCAATCTCACACTCTCGAACTCTCACTCTCACTGTCTCAATCTCTGTGAGGCCATGTGAGTTCTGAATTCATTTTGAGTTCTCAGCCCATTTTGAGTTCTGTGTTCATTTTGAGTTTTCACTACATTTTGAGTTTTGAGTCCATTTTGAGTTTGAGTACATTTTGAGTTTTGAGTACATTTTGAGTTTTGAGTACATTTTGAGTTTGTGTACATTTTGAGTTTGAGTACATTTTCAGTTTGAGTATTTTGAGTTTTGACACTTTGAGTTTGAGTACATTTTGAGTTTTGAGTCCATTTTGAGTTTTGAGTTCATTTTGAGTTTGAGTACATTTTGACTTTTGAGTCCATTTTGAGTTTGAGTTCACTTTGAGTTTGAGTACATTTTGAGTTTTGAGTCCAGATTGAGTTTGAGAACATTTTGAGTTTGAGTACATTTTGAGTTTTGATTACATTTTGAGTTTGAGTACATTTTGAGTTCTGAGTACATTTTGAGTTTTGAGTACGAGTGAGTTCTGAGTTTTGAGCTCAATGTGAGTTTGAGTTTGAGTGAGCGCAGATGTGCTGCTCAGCATGGAGTCTGAGTTTGAGTGAGTGGTGATTCGAAAAAAAAAATTGTGAGTGAGTTTGAGTGAGCCGCGCCAACTTTGCCGAGGTATGCTATTGCCGTTTGATTTCTTAAACGCCGCCAGGAGGTGGCGTGGGCAATTGACAACAGGCGACGGTTTTCTGCCGTTGATGTCGCATTTCATTTCAAGATCCAAGCATCCGTGACTTTTTTTAATGAAGGAACACTGCAAATATCACTTATGTATTTATTTTCTGCCTCACATTTGCGTAATGTCTTGTTCTGGTTCAACAATGTTGACAAGTGAACCTTGACACCGGACACAGACGTTTAGATTTGGCTGTGAGTATATAAGACTATTGCGCAGCTTTTGTTTCACTTTTTCCGGGTGGCTGAAAGACACACAGGCAGACAGACAGACAGACAGACAGACAGACAGACAGACCAAAATTTCTGCGTTTAAAAAAGATGTTTTAAAAAGAGAAAAAAAATTGCCACTACATTCATTCGTTACATCTTTCTTCTTCAAACTTCATTGCTGTACGCTAGTAGTAAGACCCTGGAACAAGGACTATATCTACATACACCCATGGACAATTAATTGTCGGTTATGTAGAAATCTTGAAATACTTCAGCACATCTTTCTGGACTTTTGGGATGTGGTGTTCAAGTAGAACTTCATCCAACGAACCTCGAAAAAATACCTACGATTACCCCTTCATGCATGCCCTTTTTGACCATAAACAATGATGGAGGCATGCCCTATGATATGTTCATGGCACTTAGTCTGCATTCTATATGGAAAACTCGCATGGCCCTTCAAAATGCCCAAACGGATGCTCGCACAGTGCGAGAGTACTTCATTGAAAGCGTTGCTTGTATAAAAGAAGAGTATAAAGTCATTCCGGAAGAACCTGAGTGGTTGCACATTCTGGCTGTACTAGCGCAGTTTAAGATGTTTTAAGCCACCCCCTTCAATCGACTTCTGGCTGGAGCTACTAATTTGTGTACCGTGCAGTGCGTTTTGTGTTGTCGCCAAGCAGGTAATAAAGAAAAAACAAAGTAGCCCATGAAAAACTATGGTCTTTAAAAGAAGCTTCCCGTCATACCTATGTTGTCGGACTGGCTTTGGGCATACAATCTATAAACCAAATGCAAGCTTCACTGACGCACACATGGACACACGCGAATAAGGGCGTAGATTCAATAGCCTCTGTGGTTCAGCCCGTAAAGCATCGAATGCCTGATCCCAAGGCTGCGGGTTGAGGTCCCTCAAGTAGCTCGAATTTTTCTTATTTTCCTACCACTTTCGTAATTGTCATTTACACGCAGAAAGATGTGGAACTACTTCTGAGCCTTTTCTGGCTTGGCAGTGTTGGTCTTCATTCGTACGTACATTGAACGAGCCACCGCGCGTGTGAGCGCCGCGACCCATCCCTTTCACGCGGGTAGTGCGAGGGTGAGTGTGAGGGGGAGCGATGGTGTAAGCGAATGGAGTTAGTGGGGAAGGGGAGTGCGAGTACCAGTGGGGAGTAGGGGTTTACAGTAAGTGGTTGGGGAATATTTGAGACGAACGCCTAACTCACCCGCGCTTCACCCGAGCGCTTCACCAGTTTGTGTAATGATTCGTCATTGTCCCGCTTAGCTCCAGCAGTGTTTCGATTCAAAAAGCAACTAGCCCCATTCCAAGCTTGGGTTAACTCACCAAACGCCAAAACTTAACTCAATCGTCGTCAGCGTACCAACACGAATTGTGCAAAAATGGCCCCTTTGGCGAATCTGATACCACGACAAGCGGGGTAGGTTTATGTGTGAGGGCCCGGGCAATGGCCTACTCCCCCGCAGTGCTTGGTGACTTGGTGTGTATCGTGGAGGGTGTGATTGGTTGCCTAGTGGATGAACTCGTGGCGAAGAGGCAAACAGTGGAACGCTTAGGGTGTTTTGCCGCGTCGACGTACACCGTGAGCTCTTCGGAAGGGTATTTTGAGCTGTGGACGCTAGGGCGGGCGAAGCGCCGGCACCTTATGGTGGGATTCACATTGTAGAGGAGGAGACGAGTGTGTATTAAGGAGCTCAAGTGGTCCGGTATGTATATGCCGCCGTCAAGAGGAATCTAGGGTGCTTGTTTATATTACCGCGAATCATGTACGGGTTTGTTTATTTATTGTTTGTTTTGACTGCCCGGCCGCGCCCGACTCTGTTATCGGTGTCCCAAGCGAAGCGCGTGTTCGATTCTTTGTTTTCATGCCGCACGGGCTATCTCATTCAGATAAGGAGGCTGTTTCGCCCTAACGTCACTAGCGTAGACTAATTTTCCTTGATCTGCACTGTTCTTTATGTGAATCGGAGGTTCGGCAACCACGCGCACCGAAAGATAAAAAGCCTGCAGAGGAGACGCCACGGTATTATTCTCGCAGACGCTCGTTAGCGCACGCCACTTTGTGGACTGCTGCTTCGCCGCCTGTGTATTCTTTGAGTTGTCAGGGGAGCACAATTTCGCTCCAATAAACAACTTTCTCTTGAAGACAACTGCATGGTCTTTGGCTTCGTGACAATATAATGGAGCATTTGACGGCCTGTACACTCTAAGAAAAAAGGGTAGAAAAAGGGAGGAAATCGAGGCTTTTCTCCCCCGGACCAGCGAGATTCACCCTTTAGCAAATTACACGTAGCGCCCTCTGTACGGCCTCTACGAAACACCGAAACGGGGGAGGAAATATTCTCCCCTGTCGTCTGCAATCAGCTGTCGGCGCCGACGCCGAAAACGAAACCGTTTTTCGCTGCAATGTGGCTTTCGCCGATCGGGCGCATACGACGACTATGAGCGACATCTCCCCTGCGGTGTGCTGCTTGCTTGTTTTCTCGCTGTCTTTCTTTTTATTATTACCATGTGCCCACCAGGCTAACGCACGGCTCGCCAGCCGTGTGTTTGAAGCACATTCTGTGGGCACCGCTGCATGCTTGCTGTGGGCGACTCGCCTACGCCCGGTTCAACGTTACCACTGCATTTGTGGGCGTTTTATTCTGACGCCCAAGGGTAAAAGAGGTCAGCGATGATAGCAAACTGCCCCCTTTTTCGTCAACGAGCACGGAACGCAGCATACTGACGCATCAGTTACCAACAGCAAAACACCCCATTCGGTAACATCTTGGCTGAATGGTTGCCAGACGAGTGGTGCGCTCTACGCTAAAAGAGCGAAGGCGAGGCAATGAATGTCATTACACAAACATACCTGCCGTACTGTTTCGTGAAACGTTTTTTTTTTTCTTCTTTGAGCTATTTTACTGCTTCTTACAAAACCTCAAATTAATAAAAGTTTGCAATTGCACGGGTTACATTTGATGAAATAACAAAACCCCCTAAGGCTTACGCATTGCCTTGGTTTATCGAAACAAGCAACGACCTCACTGTTCCTACCTGCATTCTCGGCGATCAGGGATATAAATACTTTGTCGCCGTTTCAATGTTTAGTTGTGGCTTGTAATCATGCGGACATGTGAAAAGTGTACTATATGTTGTTGTGTGTATACGTGTATTATGCTTGCGGTGTTGTGTGTTGCGTGTATTGTACGTTGGCAATTCCTTTAATGAAGTGTATGCCGCTGTGTTGTGCTATGTTTCTTCCCAATATGTGCCCGCCCACATGCGGCCTCCGTGATTTTAGCTATATTAATATACGTTATCCAAAAGGAAACCAAGGAAAGGCCTTGATTGATGTTAAGTGCCCACTGATGGTGATGCTTAGTAGCTGCCCCTCCCCACCCCTACTTTTATTTGCGTCATCTATCGGTCATTTTAAAACTTTACTTCGAGCACGCTAGATGGCGAGCAGTGTCACCTCCTCGCTCGGACGCGCATAGGCGTTTCCTAGTCAGCACAGCCAAGCGACGCAAGGCGCCATCTAGGGGCATGTTTGAAGCTATGTCCACGTGCATGTGGCCCTCAATTTAATCGCTCAGAACCGCTGGGTCACGTAGTGCAGTAGTTCCGCTCCTGCGAAGCAAATAGCCTATGCTACCCAGGTTCAAGATCCCTTACTGCTTTTTTTTTTCGTTTTCCGGGGTTTGTCATATTTGAATATTAACATTTGTTATCGCGCATATTATCTATTTATAACATCTTTAATCATTATAAATGAGATTTCAGCTATTTTCGTTGCCTTTTGGTCAGTTTCAGCTACTGCTTCTTGTACGGTTTTGAAGGTTTTCCCTTTTAGGTCGGTTTCGGCTATTTTTGTTGAATAGCTTTCTACACCGTGTTTTTTAACCGTTTCAGGTCCATTTTGGCTGTTATTTATTTCAGTTAGGGTGGTTTTGTATGCTTTAGGTACGTTTATGCTGTGATATAACCCCCATAAGCAAGCTCAGGTGACGGCTTGCTGTACTGACTAGGAAACGCATTTACTCCGCTCGGACGGATGCGACAGCGGCGGATACGTTTTTCGTGTCGCCAGCGTCGCCTGCATTGCCTTTGCGTTGAGATTTACGATCGCAGACGATCCGCGTTTTGATGCATCGGTTGTAGCAAGGTAAGGCTACTAATAACAAACTGGTTGTTCTCAAACGGCCGCATTGGATGCTTGTGATCTCGTGTGCGATGAACGGCGGGGGTTACTAGCCTTCCGGAAATAAAGGCGGCATTTTGAAAGCAATCGGTATGAATTCTACTGTGTTTACGGCGGCACATTCGCGCTGAGCGCGTAGGCGGAGCGCGCAGCGAGACGAATGCAAGTCGCGCATAAACGATTGGCGACATCGCTTGCTAACCGCAGTTCTGGTGCTCGGTAGGTAATTTCTTGGTTATTTTAGCGCATTTTAAGCGCACACAACCACAGTAACCTACTTATTTGTACTTCCTCGATCCTCAAACCGATCAGCTCGCTAGGCCTTTCTCGCATGACAAGCCTTGCTTGGGTCACGCTGCCAGGGGAGGAACGCTACTCCATTAGGTCACGAAAGGGGGAAATCTTCCTTCACTCCTAGGGGTAGAAACGCGCTCCTCCCTCTTAAAGGAAGAATCTTTCTACCTTTTAGAAAGCAATATATGATACATTCCTGTTTCACCCTTAAGGGAGAAACTACCACACCCTTTTTTCTTAGAGTGTAGGTGATTGAGAAAGGCGCATGTATTGTGATGTCCTATGCGTTACGATAAGTTCTGAGAGGGTGTTATGTAACCTTAGGGAGCCGAGTCGTTGTGAGAGCTTGTGTGGAAGTAGGTGTGGAGTGCTGCCCTGCACGAATTTGCGGGAAGCGCGTCCAAAGTACTGTGGTTCTGTGTTGGTGAGGCGGTAGGTAGGAGAACGTCTCACAAAAAACTCGTTGAACGACGTAGATGTTCGTTGTTCCTTGACGTCATTTCTGTGTGTCGAAATGATTTTTTGAGAAGCTTGCCAGTGTCTGGTTCAATGTGTGTGTGTGTGTGTGGTGTGTGTGTGTGGTTTGTGTGTGTGTGTGTGTGTGTGTGGTGTGTGTGGTGGTGTGTTGTGTGTGTGTGTGTGTGTGTGTGTGTGTTGTGTGGTGTGTGACGTGTTGTGTGTGTGTGTAGTGTGTGTGTGTGTGTGTGTGTGTGTTGTGTGTTTGTGGTGCGTTGTGTGGTTGGTGCGTTTGGCATGTATGTGCAAGTTCCAAGACGCGCAGCCGTTGACGTTTGGTGGACGGGATTGTCCGCAACTTAGATGCGTATGAGAGTGTTAAGGGACATGCGGGCCTGTGGGACGGGAAGTGTGACAAGCTGAGATTGGTTGGTGGAGCAGGTGTGGCCGTTTTATAGCAATAATTTTGATACTGTATACAGTAGCTCCTTGCTCTTTCCCCGCCAAAGGTCCGAGAGAGTTTGTTTTAACCATCTTCGATTATACTATAACAATTCATGGTTGATCACTTCCCGCACAACTTATTCTGCTAGGCGATTTTCGCGGGAACAGCATTTTCTTTCTTTTATAGCTATTTGAAAAGCGCGGTGGCGACTAAATCCTACGTTGCAAAAAATATTTAAAAAATAATATAGGGGGCCCAGTAAAATAATTCCAGCTGATAGAAAAAGAAGCGTTCTTCCTCGCTACAATGCATTTACAGTTCCTAGTGTGTCTCGAAATGGGCTGTCTATTACTCGCGCTTCGCACGCGTTACTCATCCCGCAACTCATGCTTAGGAAGCGCGATTTTTCAGCGTGAAAGCACATCACCCTTGGTACAAGCCTTGAAAACATCCTCGACTCTTACGCTTGCTATGCGTGAAAAAGTTTAGTGTACCATCAGTACTCGGCTCTATCATCAGTGTTACAATTATCTCCATCATCATCATCATCATCTCCATGATTGGTTTCCTATAATCATCATCAGCCTCAAGAGTTGTTCCATGGCCGAGTGTCGAAATAAAAGGTCGCCCCAGCTCTGCTATCTCAATATTGACAATGTGCTAATATTAATGTTAACACGAAGAGAGGGTGTGAGCCGACATAAGACTGCATTGGGAGCCTCCATTCCTGGTACCCGGCACCCACTGCCTCAAGCTTGCTAACCGGGTAATGCAAGGTCGTTATAGCTGCAATTACGACCAATGTTCCAGCACCGTCGGCACGGGTCACAACCGATAGGCTCCTTCGCATGGGTCTGCACAACACGGTGGACGAGCTCATAGAGGGCCACCTCTTCAGCCAGATAGCACGGCTTGCAATGACAAAAACCGGCCAAAAACTGTTGAACCGAATCAAGTGGAGCTTCCCAGACGTGAAGCAGAACAAGCAGCTTATTGAGCTGTGGCTGCCTAATATCTTATCTAATCCACTGCCAAAGAACATGCATCCGCTTCACCACTCCGGTCGACGAGAAGCTAGAGCGAATGCCTTAGACAGGAAATACGGCACCCTCCCGGAAACGGTCTACACGGATGCAGCCACAATGCGTGGTAGAAGAGCAAAGGCAGTGGTAGTCACCACAAAGACCGAGCTCCTTGTCAGTGCCACCGTAATTACTGCAGCGACCAAAGAAGCAGAGGAGCTAGCTGTGGCCCTGGCCCTCACACACACGGGAGCCGCGGTGGTCATAACAGACTCTCAGGAAGCGTGCAGGAGCTTCAGGTCCGGTTGGGTGGCACCACCAACGCACCGCATGCTCTCAACCAAATTCCCTGACAGAAAAATAAGGATTGTGTGGACGCATGCACATGCTTCCATGGAGGGCAAGGAATGTTCCAACCAAAAGGCCCGAGAACTTGCTGACCAGGCCTCGGAGTATGTGGAGAAACCTGTACCTCTTGTAACATACCACGAAATATTAGAAAATTACAAGCTTAATCGAGGGACGTTCCCGCTACCTCACCCAAACATCAGGAAATCTCAAGAAACAACACTTCAACTCCTACAAACCCACACCGGTTCCCGCATCCAATTAGGCTTCACCGGATATCCCCCACCTAGTATCCAGCAGAATGCAAATACTGCCAAAAACCTGGTACACTACGACATATCATCCTAGAGTGTAGAAAAAACATGCACCCCCCCCTTCCCTGTATTTCAAATCCTAAAGAGCAGTGGGAGACACTGCTGTCCAGTCCCTGCCACTCGGACCAGCTCCTGCTCACTGAGAGGGCAGCCGGTGCTAAGACAGCTCATGGATTCCTGTGAAGAGGGAACGACTCCTACATGAACTCCTTAAATGCTCTGCCAATAAACGTTTCTCTCTCTCTCTCTCCACATTTCAGTAACGGAAGCCCCTGAGTGACCAGTTCACGCGCATCACAAACACTGCGTGTTAACGCGAGAACGAGGAGGTGGAACACCCTTATTTGGTCAACAATCACTTTTGATGAGCTCCTTCTTGACTCCGTGAGGTGGCCAGAAGACCTAGCTTCATGGGAACTTCCAAAGCGCAGTTCACGGCCTGAAATTGGGTCTCGGGCTCGGAGCTGGTCACCGCAGTCTCCAACTCTATTTGGTTACAGAGATGCCATCCGGCTTTAGGTTGGAGCTCAGGGCATTCGTGTAGGATGTGGGCTAGGTCGGCCTTTTCGGCCTCACACATTCTGAATTTTGTGGTGCACAGACCTGGTTACATCATAGCCAAATAATAAGGGGTTCAAGAAAGTATAGGTTTGGGGTTGCCTCCATGTGGTTTGCTGGATTTTCGTTAGAGAATAATGGGGGACAGGGTAAACTAGCCTTTCATTTCTCTAGTGAGATCTAATCTCTTTGATGCGTAACCATGCGCTCCTTAGACCCTCGCAGGTATGATTGGTCCACTGCCCGGTTGGCGAGTTCGCGGGCAAATCTGTGGGCCGCTTCATACCCTGGATGGGACGAGTGCGCAGGAACCCAGATAATCTGGATCTGGCGGGGTTCAAACTCGTTTCTTAAGAGAATTTTAGATGCCGGTTCGTGAATTTCGTTATTACCAAATTGCCCGCAGCCGTGTTCCAGTCTCTAAAGATAAATTTTGATTTAGTACTAGTGATTGCAATAGAGATTGCCGCCTCTTCCGCTTTTTCCGGCCGACTGCCATGAACAGTGGCTGCGGTGATGTGCTCGAGTTTGTTATCGACGATTGCAACTGCAAAGGCATCCTGCACTTTGTATTCAGCTGCACCTACATAGATTACCTTGTCGCCGGTCTTTGAACGGTTGTTCGAGTGCTTTGGCTGCAGCCTTCTCTCTTTCCTCTCCTCCTTTTCATCTCTCCTTGTGATGAATAGCGTGCATTATATTTAGGAATGCAGTTAACAGTTAGGTGCTTAAATATGTCTCTAGGGACAGTGTTCTCCCTTGTTTGTGTTCTTTTATAAGATAAATTTATAGCCTTTAGGATGTACTGCCCTGTCGGGGTCTTGGATAATCTTTTATATTGAGCGATTCTATTTGCCTCTATTAAGTCTTCTAGGGGATGGTGGATGCCCATTTTAAGGAGTCTGTCGGTATACACCTCGGTAAGTGCAAAGCTGCTTTGCAAGATTGTCTAATTAAACAGATTACTTTCTCCTTCTCCGCCTTGTGCGAACTGAGGTATGGAAGGCACAATAATAACTACAGGGGAAACTGGCGCTAGTGCCAACGTGAACATGGCGGCGGCGCTTAAGCTTCAATGGGAATGATTGGTACTTCTGCATTGCATGGGATCGAAATGGGCCTATGGCTGTGCAAATTGTGTTTTTTTGCCAAAAGACATTTATTTCCCAATTCTTCGCTTACAAATTACATGGCCAAGAAGAAGGTTACTGGCAAAAAACTGGATTTATATGAAATAAAACGGCGCGTTTAAATAAACAGCAGATACGGAGTCAAGGAGGTTTGTGGAGAAGGTTTGCCATTTGCCGCGAACTACAGCATGACGCGGACTTCTTTAAAAACTATTTGTAAAAGTTTCCGGGCTTGTAGTTTGTAATACTAAGAAAAGGTTTGTGCTCATAAAAAAAGAAACCGACTACCTTTGGAGAAATTATTCTTGCCTGAATTACAGTGACATTCATCAAGCCGCGTTCCTATCCGCCGCCGGTACTGCTGGTCTACGCCGTTGGAGCCGGCGTTCGCAAGATAGATGTGGCTGTTCCAAGCGACTCGCAACCGCCATCAGCTTCGGCAATACATTGGCAAACGAGCAGCGCCGCAACTCCTCACAGATCGCTTTCATTTGTGTTTTCATGCTCGCTGTGCGGCAATGAATTGATGACCCATCCGATTCGCACCTCTTAGTTACAAAACATTCCTACTCAGGGCGGCGTCAGTCCGCGTGCGGCATTCAGTTCAAGGAGAAACGTACTCCTGAACGATTCTTTCAACATACCACGTAGGCAAATGCGTTCATAAAAGTACAAAACGAAAACAAAACTGTCTGCACCATCGAATCCATAGTAACCTCTGCAAGCCATCGAGTTCCAATTCGAATCCAGAACTACCCAACACGCCCATTGCAGCGGACGATCGCAGCGCCAGATTCCTCTGTAGTTGTTATTGTAAGGAACTATGATGGAAAGGAGTAGAGTCAGTAGACAAAGCGAGTCAGAACAAAAGCCTGAACTAGCCTCGTTCGTTATATTTCTTTCAGCCCCCTGTGTTTGTTCGCTATGCGGCGAATTAGATGGTTCGTATGACGCACGCAAGCCGTCAGTTTACTGAGCGTGGTGGTGTTCTGGCCTATGCTCTGTAAGTGCATTTCTAGTAGCCTGATTGTTTGGACTTAAGGTACTAGTGTGTTATTCATATGGAATATTTTTGGAATTGGTGTACCCTTGGCTTGTTTACCAGGCGCGTACCGCATTACCAGGAGCTCTGACGTTTCAGTAGAGCAAGACAAGCCTATAGCCCTAGCCTGTTTGGAGACCATGTCAGCTCCGGTTTGCAATGTGTCCTCTACTTCTGCGTCGCTGCCCTTCGTTGCCCAAAGCGTGACACAGTCAGCATATAGGGAGTGGGGCAAATTAGGTACTTTCGCTATCACCTAGGTCATGGGTATGAGTGTGATAATAAATAACAAGTTGGGGAGCCCTGAACCCTGCGATGTCCCCTTGCTGCCTAGGGTGTGAAAGGGTCCTGAAACCTACTCTAGTTAACTCGCCCATCACTTCAACAACTAGCACGCGGCTCATCCTCCGAATAAATTTGAAACTGAAGGCTGCCAACCACGGACGGGAGAAACTGAAAAACGTTTCAGCTCCTGCACCCGTACTTGGGAAGTGCAAGGCTCGTGCACGCTACCCCAAACGTATTTTATTTGAATCCTCGGCTGGTGCCTTAATTTAATCTTCTCGAAATGACGGCCGTCCGTAAAGCTTTGACCTGAGAGCTACTCTGATGCGCAGTCTTTGATGTGGAGAGTGAGAGAGGACAAGTGTAGAGTGTGGGGGAGGGCCGCGCAGCTGGTATGATGTCACTATAGGAGCTATGCCAGGAACTGCAAACATTCTCGAAGGCACCGCGTTGCTGCGGACACCGAGATCTCGAATACGCACAGCTGGGAATGCCCGAGTCCTTTGCTTGGATGGAACTGGATTGCGCTTCAATAGCAGGTGGCACGACCGTCACGGGGAGGAAACTGGAAGTCAACAAATTTTTTAGCCGCACTGTGCATGGTAGCATTTGTTTGTGTTCCATGTGTTTTCACGCATTCTACATAATTCCGTAGTGGGTTCTCGCAGGACGTATTTTATAACAAGTAGGAAAGGGGATTCGGATAGGGAAATCAAAGCCGCCTATAATTCAAGTTTCGATGAACCCTGTGCGCCGTTCTCGTTTGTCAGCTCCGTTCACGCAAGCCCTCTTGCAGGCGCGCTCGTCGACAAATCGGTTCGAGCCGATGAGGCATCGGTGGGTCAGGAGCAGTGCCTCGGAAGCCAGGATGCAGCGCATGGAACCGTCTCCGGCCGAGAACTGGGCGAAGTACGGGAACCTGAGCAGCTCGGTGCTGCAGGTGGTGGCCGCTGCGGGCGCCTGGCAAGGCGCGTGGCGCATCCTGGTGCCATGCTTTCGGACGTGCAAGTGCGGCGATTTGTGCCTGGAGCAGCGGCGGCGGCACTCGTCCAGGCTGCGGAACACGTCGCCGTCCGAAGGGCTCGGACAGAGGCCCTCGGGAAAGTGCCAGGCCCGGCAGTACTTGCTGTCGAAGAACCACCAGCTGGCATTCACGTCGTGGCTGCAGGAGTTATTCAAATGCTGAGCGTGAGGTTTAGATTAACTTTTCAACCTGTGAATGCTGATGAGGTAATGTGAGGATTTACAGACTGCGCGTAGTCGTTGCGTGAACCACTTTCCACAATTAGAGCGAAATCCCTGAGGTGAATTTGAAGACCAATGAAACGATGTGATACACGGAAGTATGGTCATTTTAACACGACTGTGTTTTATGCCGGGGTACACCGAGGTCTCACCGGCGTCATACCCGTCACGGAAATGACGTCGCCTGAAAAATTTTCATTGACGTGGCTGCGCTAGAATTCGAGCCACGAATTCTCTCGCCGCAAAGGGGGGCACACGGCGCTCAGCGCACTGCGCTACAAATTCAAGCGCAAGTAGGTCTATGAACGCGCCTTAAATCTTTTTCAAAACCACGGCCGCTGGATGAAAGGCGCACTGACGTGCAGCCTGCCGCGTGCTCCCAAAGCGGCGTGAGGGCCCCTAGAGCCCATCACTGCAACCGCGGCGCCACCGTTACGGGACCGGTCGTGGTGATCACGGCCCGCGGGACGGCGGCTCTCTGGCCTCTTGTTTCGAAGTGTGTGCTTATTGCCGGCGTTCCATGCTCTACATAAGGCATTTGCCAGCAGTAGTGCTGCGCCTGCTAAAAGAAAAAGACGATTAGCGGTGGCCGAGCTTGTTTTTGTCAAGATGTAAGTTGAATTCCGTTCGCACCAGCAGCACTACGCGTTGTTAGCGTGCCATATCTGTCTCACTTAACTGTGTCGCTGTGTTTAACATGCCCGCTGTGTTTTACCATGCTCTTTGTGACGTCACGCCCGGTAGAGATCCAGCGTTTTGTCTGGAAGATGCGACTGCAAAGGAAAATAATAAAATTCCGGAAAACGGAAGTGGTTTTTCTGTGACCGTGTTCCTTGTTAATAAGTGCCAACCCTTCTCAACGTTTAAAACTTAACCAACTTTTTTGTACGTTTTTCCTCGTGCACTAATAAACATCACAATCCGTTTTCATTTCGCGAGCATAAAACACTTGATTACACGTTGTTTAATTATGTAGTAATACTAGTATCATAGTTATATACAGTTTAATGAAAAGCGATTCCAATCTCGACCTGATATCAAAGCCTCAATATCTTCTCATGACAGTGGCTCTTGCGGCAACTTTACAAGCCGATTAATGGTCGCATTGACATTCCCGGTCTAGTTGCTCAGGAAAAGTCGCAGTAGTTTTTTTAATCGAACTTCTGAAAGTTCCTCGGTGTAGTTGGCGTCATCCACCTCGCAGGTCAAAGCGGAACACTACATGAAGTGCGGCAGGAGTGCCGAGAAAAGAAGATTCCACAATTTTCCGCGATCCCTGTAATCTCTAGTGACCAAATCACTTTCCTAACGAATGAGTACATCAAGGCAATGGCGTTAATTGAATTGCGGAAAGCGGGGCGCGTGCCTTATCGAGGAAGCGATGCAACCGCTGGGGAAGTACGTATGTACCTGCCTTCCTCAAGCTACCCATGGAAAGTTCTCCTTCCACAACAAATCCGAATTGAAGCGCAATATGTTCGCAGAGCAAAATTACCGCAACGCCTTGAGAGCGTGCTAATTTCGGCACACACTCGTACTGCTCCAGGACCACAGGAGTTAGTTTGAGAGATAAATGCATATGTGTTCAAATCGGCGGTGAAATAACAGAGGGAATGCACATATAGCGCTAGATCTTATCACAAAGTTTAGAAGATTGCTTTACTACTACAGGAGACTCGACCGTACGGACTGTCTCTTGAACACAGCACGGAGGATCTATTTTTCTTTATATAGAACCTGTTGTTTCTAGTAGCGTGTTCAAAGTCAGCATCGCAGCCACGAAAATGAAACAACCCAGATCTCTATCGGGGGCAAGATATGAGCCAATAAAAGTGATTTTAAAAAGACACGCATAGCAAAATGTCTATCTTTTCAAATCATTTTTGAACGATCCTGTCCCGTGGCCCCGTTTTATAAGATGCGGTACTCTGCCCACCAAACATGTTTTCGCAATATAAGTGTCCCCGTACTCAAGGCAAGCTTTTATCCGTCGTCTGAAAATATTCTTCGCTCCCCTGTTTGTTGACAATGCGTTTCCCAAAAAAGGTGACATTTTTTAAATGTCGGAGGAATGAAGTCCGAACAAAAGCCTCTACAGCTGTAACTAATCGACTGTAGCTGTAAAAGCGCGACGTGGTTTACGCGCTGTGTGTGGGAGACGTCTTCGGACAATTATTGCTAACGGATGGTCATATCTTTTTTATTGAATATTATCTTTTTTAACAATGTTGGCGATAATGGAGCATCTTTTTAGATTTATTAAATTGAAAATATGTTGCCCTATTGTCTCACTCAAGAATTTATTCTCCACTCAGTCGCCCGGCAAGAGGTAAAAATTAATTCTGGCCGGGCGGCTGAATCAAGTGGCAGACAGGACAGACACACATACATACGGACAGACAGTTTTTTGCGGTTGGGTAGCTCAGGAAAGACTAGTGTGTTTAAAACAAGAGCGCTGGCTGTCCTTTTAAGTCAGCGCAACGCCTCGCCAGAGGGGATCACCCCCCGCTCCTCCCCGAAACTCGTCCCCGAACGCTAGCGCAGCGAGGGAGTCTAGCGGCGGAAAACAGTAAACACCACCACTCACGCGCTCGCCCATTGAAGTCCGGCTGATGCGGCAGGGCTGCACCTTGCGTGCGCTCTCCTCCACCAGCCGTACCCAACTTTCTTTCATTCAGATGTCTAGGAGATGCTGCCGTCTAGGAGAAGTGAAGCAAAATATTTCTTCATGACACCAATGAGAGCCGACAGTAGGCGCTTCGATGCCAGCGTCTTCGTGCACGCGGGACGCGGGTGAATTAAAGGGACACTGAAGTGATATGTAAACATTGCGGGATTTACTTGCGCAAATTGTAGTACGGAGTCCCCAGGCCATGTTACGACCATTCTGGGCGCGTTTACGCGATTTTATTTAGTAGAAAAAATTAATTCGAACATGCTGTCCTCCTCTCTTACGCTCGCCCATTTTCTGCGGCGTTTTCGTGTGACGTCGAGAGGAGCCGAGCTCGCAAGTGGCTGCGCAACCGCACGGCTCCCCGGCCTTCAGACAGAGTCAGTCGGCCCCAGCGTTTCGTCCGCCGGCCGCCGACGGGTCGTCGCCAATTCGTTCGCTTCAGTTGAAACGAAGCCAGGACACGTTTGTGAATGGAAGAATGGGCCTTTCTTTACTTGGTTAGTTTGTACACTGTATCTAGCTCCAAGTCAAGGTCGCTTCACACAAGCGCTGCACAAGCGCACAATGCGACGCTTCGCTGACTGGTACGCCAGTAGGAAAATATAAGGCCTCTTGAAGGCGGGAGAAGAGTCAGCGAAGTCAATATAGGTACTAAGGAATAAAATCAACTGATATTTTTACCGTACAGCGTAAAAATAGGGTGCGGGAAGCACTTTTTTGCGCTGGGCGAACAAGCACAGCGGTCAGCAGCACGACTACGCATCTGCGAACGCTGTTCCGTCTACGAAATGCAATTACTAGACCTGAGCTATTCTGGAAACTCGGGCGACGCTTACTGCACGAGCGCCAATACAACAAATAGTCAACTAAGCTGCTTGAAATGCCAAACTAAATAAAAGTGTAAACTTGTTGTACAATATGTACCTTATATTACCAAGGTCACAAGAGCCCGTTCCGTGGCCGAGTGCTCTGAGGCGCTAGGTATGTTTCCCGCAGTGTTTTGGCAAGTCACGAGTTCGAGTCCCCGCGGGTACGTGCTTTTTTTTTTTGTTAAGTTAACTTTTCGTTTTCTGCCGATGTTTCTACATTGAGTTCACCTTTTTTTGGGGCCCGCAACGTTCATGGCTCCAGAACTAGTTCACAGAACGCGCGCAGGCTGGCACTGGCGCGCTAGCGAGTTCTCGTTGGCGTGCTGTTTGCCATAAGCACCGACTGCTGCGGGCAGTGGGCACAGGCCCAGAATGAACAGACCCTTGGCCTGGTGCGAACACGCTTTTTACGGTACAGGCATGAGTGAGCAAGCTCCAAATATGGGGGAAAAGCCGCATGACATTTGGTCGTCTGCGGGTACGCGGAGGGCGTCCATGCACTGCGTAGGCCTCGGCTAGTGAATGCTACGATTCCAAGCCGTCTGGAGGCTTATCTTTATGCATTTTTACAGGTGACAACATGGCAGAAGCGCGGTACGATGATTACTGAGTTATTGAGAATGCCCATCCAACAACACCACCGGTTGTGTTTTACAGAACCGAAACCGAAACTGAAACTTGTTTGGTTGCTCACCTTGGGCATCGTCCAATCACGGTGCGGCTCCTCCTAACGTCACAGCTTTAGTTGGCGCGGCCGCCGCAAACCGCGCATGGTAGTTTTTCTTCTTTCGCGCTTTGTAAAATAATTACCGATTTGTCAACCGGATAAACGATGAAAATTGTGCTAATTTGAGCCAGTCTACGCAGTGCAAGCAAAAACGGGAGCTTGACAAATTCACTTCAGTGTCCCTTTAAGGCACCCTCCGCTACCTACTGCTTTCGGTTTCGGTTTTGTTTCCTTCACGCGGTTTTGAAGGGGATGTGGTTTCAGTCGGATTTATGCAAAGTTACGGCGCGTGCAATCCAGCGTACAACGTTGATGCGTCTGATGGTGCCATACCGACGTAATATAAATAGCGATGTGCAAGTTCATATGGATGTACAATAAATGCTCCTGTGAAGGCACATTTGACTTTCGTGTGTTGCCGATCCTTATGAAAGAGGCTCACCACATTTTTTAAACTGCGAATTCGTGCTACTTGAACTGGTCTGACTTTGGCGGTGACACCTCGAGGCAACCATAAATGGAACGTGCTGGCTCGCTGGCTTAGTCACGCACTCCCCCACTCACTCACTCACTCACTCACTCACTCACTCACTCACTCACTCACTCCTTTCCTCACTCGCATGTGCAAAGCTCACCTGTGTCCTAGTTTTACGCGGGGCTGTTTCTGTGGTATCTCTAACTACGGTGAACTGCACTACATCCCTCCGGAGTATCACTCCACACAGTAAACGTTTCACCTGCCTTGATGGGAAGGAAGAGACAGGGAGACAGACTAGCCGGCATCCATAAAGCCTGGCCGGAAGCTCCTACCCGCTGTTAACTAATCCCCGCTAGTGTAAAGCAGACTGATGAATAGCATCGCTCTGGCGTCGTCGGCAAAGCACGACACACTCCACCAGCTAGGTTATAGCTCTGCACACAGTGGCCGTCATGCATGGTTCCTCCTACTGATCGAAACACACATGCAGAGAGCAACGCGTTTGAGCACGTGTTTTTCCCTCTGCAAAACTGGTCCTGCTGCCTTCATGTGTGTTCCTGACGGCTGGCGCACTGGTTTCCAAAAAAGGAAAACACACGTGGAAACTCGTCGTTCCCCCGCACGTGTGTTTTGCCATGTATCGTGTATCTCGCCGCATAACCTGGCGCAAAAAAGCAAGATTGCGTCATTTTGATATTTGCACCAGAATTGCCTTTTTACCAAATAACGCAACAAACGTGTTATATTATTGTCACGAATACAAGGCCATGTCACACGCAAAGTACACTGTGGAGTAGGAGACCAATCGCGGGCCAAGTGCGGAGCCTTGCGGCGTACCGGTTGCACCACGAGAAGATCGTCCTGTCGAAGCATTGTTCCGGCGGATGCTGGCTCCTAACGCACGTCTCCCGGCATGCCTGAAGCGAGGCGAAGCGGTTGGGCGAGTGGTTGCACACGTGCACGCGGTCCGTGATGGTGCGCACGCACGTGCGCGTAACGTGGCGGAAGTACACCTCGTGGCGGAAGGACGAGCAGAACGTGTAGAAGGCCAGGCCGCACTTGTGCTTCATCTGCGAACATGACGATATGGCGGACGGAAGGCCGCCAAGCAGTTAGCTTCTGGTTTCGTTTACTGCCCTCTTGGTGTGACCATGGATAGTAAAATTAGAATTTAAGAAAAGGTAAATGGTGTTGTAAATCACTTTTTCCAGGTTTTACAAAATTAATTTTCTCTTGCAGTTCGGGATACCAAAAAGTAGTGAAGCTTTCTGTCTTGCGGCAATCGGTGGCAGACCGATTCGGCAGAATAGCAAAGACACGTTTGAGGGAAAGCATTTTTCTGGTTCCTTCAAAGGCTGTAAAATCTCAAATGTAATAAATATTAAAAAGACTTCAGGTTTAAGAGTACGTTGCGCCCATCCTGCCACATTGAACAGTCCACCACGCTGATCTAGGTGGAGCCGTGGTTGCACGACTTGAACGGAAGCCAAAGGTTGTCCAAGGCCAGAACGCTTATCTTTTTGCAGTACTATTTATGGATTATTTGCTTTATTTTGTACCTGCCTGACTCAAACGCCTTGCCAGCCTGGCGCCCCAGCCACATTCTGCGTGCGCTGATCGCCACTTAAAGAATTACGAAGCATTTAACGAACTTGTAGGGCTACTTACCAACGAACCTGATAAAGATTTGATAATGGAGGAAGGGATAACAGAGTAGCAAGAAGCACGACCATGAGACCAGACGTGACGGTACGTGAGAAGAATAGGTGCGCACCAGACAGAGAGAAAACAGATAATAACGATGCTGTGGCGTGAAGTGTAGCTTGTGTACCTGGCGAGGTAATTCGCGCCAAAGCGATCCCCAATATTTGGGTCGGAATTAGTGCTTTTGGACGCGTTGCGCTAGAGACCTTTCACTGAAATGGTCCCAATAAGTTTACAATTTGTCGTCTTAAGTCGGAATAAGTCTTCATGTTATTCGAGTGTCTGGCACAGGAAACGCCTTCTGTATTGTACCCATACACAACACTTCCGTAGTCTAACCGTGACCCTGCCAACGTGGCATAAAGGTGAAGCAGGAGTTGTTTGTCTGCACCGTACGATTGGTGAGATAGGACTTTCAAAATATTCATCGTTTTTAGGCTTTTTGTTTGAGTCGTTGTATATGAGAGATGAATGTGAGTTTTTCGTCAGACAACACACGTAAAACTTGTGTTCCTTTTTTATTAGAATTGATATCACCATTGAGTTTTATGTCGGGATCGGGCAGGATGCCGTGCCTTCTTGAGAATACAACAGAGCTGCTTTTCGCAGGGGTTAAGTCTGAAACCATTTTTGTCTGCCCAGCGAGAAAGTTTGTTTACCCCAAGCTAGACCTGGCGTTGAGATATGGACATGTTACATGATTTGAAACATATTTGAAATATCATCTACATAAACCAGGCAAGAAATTGAGGGCGGCAGTGCCTTTCGGAGCGAGTTCAGCTTAACGATAAACAATGTGCAGCTCGAAGCGCAACCTTCACTCACGCCATTCCCCTGCACGTGAACATTTGATAGGGCCGACCCAACTCTGACACGGAATGTTCGTGTAGACATGTAACTAGAAAGAGTGTTCCGCGTGTTACCTGAGATACCGAAAGATTTAAGTCTCTGAAAATGTCATAGCGCCATGCTGTATCATATGCCTTTTCAATATGAATGAATGAATCACCTTTTCAATATAAAAAATACTGTCAAGCAGTATTGCTTATGTATGTATGCATCCTTAATGTAGGCCTCTAAAGAAACCGGTTGATCATTTGTGGATCGCCCCGCCCGGAAGCCTGCCTGACAGCTCTTGAGAAGACCATTGTACTCTATAAAGTACAGGAGTCTTCTATTGATCATCTTCGCGAGCAGCTTGCACAGGCAGCTTGTTAGGGCGATGAAACGGTAACTAGCATGGGAAGACGGATCCATTCCCTCCTTCAAAAGTTTCAAAGTGTTTGTAGTGAGTCTGCGTGTAATTGTTGTATGATGGTGTACCGAAGTTCACCGCCTGGAGCTGAAGGCTTACAAGTACTGAGTGCGAAATTCAGCTCATGAACTGAGAAGGGGGTGTGACAAGATGAGGTTGACTAATTACTATCTCGCAAGGACGTCTTCTCACAGGATGTTTGGTGTTTTATAAAAGTGTTGATGTAGTGGCAGAGCTAGACACGTGTTGGAAGTGTTGTGCAAGTGTGTTGGCCTGATCTTTGAGTGTGCCCCTTTTGTGCTTACCAGGGGAAGGCTGTGTGTCTGTTGTCCCTTGAGTTTACGTATGCGTGTGTCTGTGTACCAGTTTATGGAGTTGCAATGAACCAATTGCAACTAGGCTGAATTGCAGTGATAATCACGCAAACACCGCGCTTAAAAAACTTACAGGCTTCTGCAATGGCGCCCACATGACATCCTCTGCTGTATCCTCGTCTTGATCAGGGTGAAGTTGTCGTTTCCCGAGGATGGCGGCTCTGCTTCAAGATTTCGTCACCATGGTTGCCTGGGTTATCCTTCCACTTCGACTTGCCTTCAGAGACTTGAATGTATTGAGAGGAGTAATGTCCACGACCTCGCCAGCGTCTCCATCATCATCCATCGATCCGAGCGTCACAAGAGCATCCGGCGCAAAAAAAAGGCCTCTGGCATGTTCCGAAATGCCTAGGACCGTGTGCGTTTGCATGGACGTCATCGCAGAAGGTCCCGAGCTCAACGTTCCTTCGTACGCAACAGTTCCTGTGCCCAAATGGTCGTCGAGTTGTGTGATCTCGCCATCGGTAAGCGTCATCCACTTGAAGTGGACGACGACAGTCGTCGAAACGGCCGCGAAGAGAGTGATGAGCAGAGTTGGCAGACGATATCGCTTCCAGAGCCCTTCTCCAACAGGGTCCACTTCGACGGAGATCCTGCCCTCTGGTAGCGACGCCAGGTCGAACTCGTCTGTGGACGTGGATTGCGAGAACAGCCGGCTGATGCTCCGCTGGTCCCAGGAGCTCTCGTTCATGTGCGGTGAAAGTCTTAGCACCTTGCCGTAGCTCTCGACGCTTCGGTCCGGACTACGGGTATCCAAGCTCGATAGTGATCCCGTTGGGGGGGAATCGTCAGGGGCGCTTGACGTTGAGGCCTGATGCTGCAGGAGGGGCTCCGCTAGATTCGGAGCTGCGTAGTTGTCGGAAGGACAATCGAAGCCTTCAGTGAAACAGCGCGTAGATGCGAGCGAGAAATCCTCGTGAATGACGAGGTTTGCCAGGTTAGCTTCCGGTTCGTTGCCCATCGACAAGCGCTCACTCTGGCTGGGTAAGCTATGACCGGGTGCATGGGTGGAAAATCTCGTTGCATGTCCGTGCCTTTGCTTTCCTCGGCGCACTCAAAGAGATGATGGTGTTGGTGGTGGTCCCAGTGGTGGTGGTGGTGGTGGCCCGAAAAATGTCGTGAAATGAGATCGATATACCTCGTCGTTTTCTTTATCAGCCGAGCTGAACGGTTCGGTGGGAATTTTTTTTACAGCAGCAGAGGCGAACAGATAATTAAGATTATCTTTTACTTACACATTGACTGAGTATTGTTATAGTTGCCTGTTTATGGGGCTTTATTAATTTTAGCGTCCTAATTTGCATGTCGAGCAATGGCAAATACACCCGTGGGTACGCCATGGTTTTTATTTGTTCCCCTCGCCTTTCTTGAAGTCAGAAACTGGATGAAGTTGCGCAGAAAACAGTATCATAGTCCTCTAGCACTTTCGTACAAAACATCATACTTTCCCGTCCAAATCCATGTGTGAAAAATAACTTGGGCTGAGGCTGATTTTTTTAGTAAGCACGTATGTGTGCGTTGGATTGTGGTGATGCGATACGAATGAAGCTCAGTATGTGGCTCTTCTGAGGGGACTCTGAACTTCACTCATGATATTCTGTGTATACAAACACGTTCTGCCCTACGAGCAAATTAGAGATTATGGAGGCATTCCCTATGTCATAGGACTACAGAGTCGGCACCCATTATAGAACCCTCTTAGATAAATTACTTTAAAGGGGCCGTGGAGACAAAGCGCAAGTATGGTTCATTCGAAAGAGTGCCTCGTTAGAATCGTACGGACACCACTTTGAACGTAAACTTCGCTTAAATGAGCTATATAATTAGGAAAAAAGGAATGGCCATGCGACTCTCTAGCTCATTTCAAGTACTAGAACCTATGGCGCAATATGCCCAGCGTGCGATTTGCTGAGGCTGCCAAAAGTCAACGCAAGTTTATACAGGGCTTGTAAGCTGGCAGAACGAGCCATTTTCGCTTAAATGTGATGCATATTTATTTTATATCAGCAAGAATGGCGGCGTACACAATGGAAGTCAAGAAAGTACAATAAACATAGGAATACCAGTGAGTATGGTTGTTGGTACTGCGCGCACTATGCTTGTTATAACTGCACAGCAGTCTGGCGCTTTACATTATCTCACACGACACAGGACGATTGGGTGTAAGTGACATTGTCTTACGTGACCCTGTTTTTAGAGCATGGCCCATATTTTACGAAAAGATTACTACCTTCCATAACAAGAAATGGAGATGCAAATAGTTCGGGGAAAAATGAAAATTTGAACATGTTAGTCCTATCAAAAAAATGGGGTGAGAGATGGGTGTGACGGGATCTGGTTGAGAGTGGATTCACATACAAACTACTATCTAATCCCAGCTTTTTATTAACCAGTTGGTGCAGAAACTTCAAGCGAAGAAATTTGCGCCTTAGTTCAAGAGTTTGTATGTTATTTGTGTTCGTTAGTTGAGATACGAAATCAAGGCGGCTATATTGGAATAGATGAAACTTACAGCTCTTCTTTGGATTTTCTTGAGATTGCTAATGTTAACTTTGGTGTGCGGAATCCCAAACTGTGCAAGCATATTCTAATTAGGTCTTATGAGGGTTGTGTAAGCCCAGGTATTTAACATGAGAGGGAGCATCGTTAAGTTTATGCCTCAGTTGACAATAACTTACGGAACGCTGAAGCGCAACATGTTCCTGATATGAGTATTCCCAGCTTACGGTTGTTGGTAGTTGTAACACCGAGATACTTCTATTCATTAACCTCAGCTAAGGGATGTTGGAATTATGTAGGAGAACTTGAGGCGGATGAGTTTTATTGGTAATTCTAAGATAAACTGATTTCTCGTGATTAATTCTCATACCCCATTGCGTGCACCACGAAAGAATACTGTTAAGAGAAGAATTTAGGGCTGTCTGGTCATCTAGAAAGTGGATGTTATTAAACAGAATGCAATCATCGGCGAACAGACGTATTTGTTTGGGTTCAGCAACAACATCAACAATATCATTATAATATATAAGAAAAAGTAGGGGCCCAAGTACGCTACCCTGTGGAACACCCGATGAAACTTGGAGGACTGGGAGATGAAACTTTCGTATGTAACAGAGCGAAGGGCAGCTGCGGTACGAATATGTGCATGATTGATATGTTTAATTGGGGTAGTTTTGCCCGTTTAATGTCGGTTTTGCCTGTTATCATTTTATTGTACACGTATTTGGCGCTGCAAAGCTTTTTCCCCTAATGCCAAATTGATCACCGGAAGAGACCGGACTCGTCGGGGATGGGCCGGTGACCATGTCGCAAAATAATCGGGAACATCGAGCTCATTTTGCTTCTGTTAACACGCGATCCTATGGGACCGGCGTTACTTTGTAGTACCCGGAAGTACTGCCCGGAAGCCGCTTGCGCAGCGCCCCCTTGTCAGCGCAGGAGGCCTATTTCCGCTCTGGTGTCACAAAAAAGCGCGCATAGGTGGCTGCTCGCAAGCGCGCTGGGACTGGTAGGGCGTTTTCGAAGCAATAAACGTTTGTTGTCGAGTGGTCCCGTTGAAAGGGAAGTATTGAGCTCATGAGTCAAACTTTGCTCGCACTCAAAACACAAACGAAACGGCAAAACTGTGCCTAAAGGTTCAGGCATATAAGAGGTTCGTACACAGCGCTGACGACGGCGGAAATGCCAGAAATTAGCCGTGAAGTTGACCAGTGACAGCCGATCGGACAGCCATGGCCTCAATGACGTCGCTTAGGCCATGCCAGTGGTGCATAATGAGGAGAACTGATAAGAGCGCGGTTGGTTTTTCCGCGTCTTTCACAGCGATTTGCGCGCTCACCGCTTCACGTGGCACTGTAATCTAGACGTCGCGCAGGTTTATTTGCACTGCACAAAGAGTGTTGCAGGGTCCCTTTAATGCCCCACACTCTATATCGGGTTATGAGCAAGGCTGCAAGAGAGGCTTACAGGTTCATGAGTCCCTCCACGAACATGATTTTTTTCTTACTAGACAACTCCACCATACCTAGCATCCCATCAACTGGGTCTCATGCAGGGGACTTTACGTGGTGGTGGCTTTGCACCGGGAAGCCCTCCTAGAATCCGGAGCAGATGCTTGGGCAAGCGAATTCCCCCGTTTTGATTGACCTGCACCCGAAGAAGTTGCAAAAACTTCGTCGCCTCCATGTCAGAAGTGTTCACTGCTACGAAGTGCGCTCTGACAAACGAGCTTTTTCACAAATTTATTTGAATTCGCTAACATCCGTTTTATCGTATACGCTGTGAATCAGGTGGCTGAGGCCTTTGCTAGGCCGCATAAGCCTTTAGTCTCTGCACCCCCCCCCTTGGTTTCCACCCAAAAATAAAATCAAAGCATATCATATCAAATCAAAGAACCGGATTTCTACGCTGCAGTCCGTACTCACAGACTGCTCTATACTTACCACAGTGAACAAGGATCAGCCTATGAACGATATTCACCGACTTAAACTCTGGAAAGAGCGCCGCCGAGCAGATATTTATGCTAATCGCCACCCCAAGCAACTCCGCGCTCGTGCCGCGGCAAACAGTTAGCAACACATTCGCGACGCTACGAGAAGCAGTTGTCACGTAGCTGCTGGCCCGACCGGTGCGCTGGCCTTGGTTCTGGCACTGGAATCAAGGCCTTATGACGAACCCCTCAAGCCATGGAGAGGAGTGACAGGCTGGCTGACCATTCAGCTAGCACACGGCCTGCAGCTCTGAACATCAGGCCAGAGGGGATCTTAAAGGGGCATTTGACAACGTGAAACATGCGGCGATTGTTGGCTGGCTTAATCAGACTGGCTGCGGAGAACGAACATACAGCTACACCGCCGATTTTCTCACAGATCACCCAGCCACCCTTAAACTAGGGGATATCACATCTAAACCAATCCATCTCGGCAGTCACGGCACGCCCCAGGGATTTGTATTGCCTCCCCTCCAGTTTAACATCGCAATCATTCGCGTTTCCGCTGCCCTAGAGCAAATACCCAACCTTCGACATTCCCTTTATGCGGATGATATCGCCGATGCATTCAAGAAACTCTCCAACTTTCAGCGGGCACACTGAACGCGTATGCCCAAGACAATGGCCTCCGCTGTTCTCATGAAAAGTCCTTAAAAATCCTAATAAGCACAGCATCAAGTCTGACCCTGACAAAATATCGATTACTCTCGACGGACACACTATCCACCCGGCTAGAGCCCTGAAGATTCTGGGTCTTACTATCCAAGCCAAAACTAGAAACGACCAAACACTTTACAACCTCAGTAAAGCGACTGATCAGGTAATTCATATGATTCGTCGCATCGCCAACCGGCACCAAGGCATGAAAGAAAAAGATACTCTTCCGCTCGTTCAGCCTTTCGTCATCTCCCGCCTCACTTACGTCGCGCCATATATTGTCCCAACTCGAACCGACACCGACAAACTCGATCGCCTCATTCGCAAAGCAACAAAACAAGCTTTCGGTCTCCCGATCAGCACGTCTACGGCCAATATACTTAGCATGGGGCTCCGCAATACCATAGAGTAGCTCATCGAAGGACACCTTTCCAGTCAACGCCTTCGATTTGCCCAAACCAAAGCAGGCCGTGCTGTCCTTCGAAATATTCAATGGCCATGCCCTGACCAGACCTACCTGGCCACCATTCCCGACACTTGGCGCCAGTCCATTTTTGTGCGCCCCATTCCCAGAAATATGCACCCGGACCTCCACCCTGGTCGTAAGAAGCCCGAAGCAAAGCCCACGAAAATCTTTACAGCAGCCGATCCGACGTAACACAGATGCGGCCCACTGATCTCCACTAGAGTTGCTGGATGGCGCTTCGAGCTCTCCGGCGCACGCCGCCGAATTCGAGCGCTCGTCCCGGAAGTCGGGCCGTTCCAGCATAGCGCATGCTACACATGGGCTGGTTCGCACGCATTCCGCTAAAAATTCCTGCTTGTTGCGCCGTCAACTGCACAAGCAGACCAGAGTAGTCGTCTGGGAAGACGTTCCACTTGGAAGTATTACAATATTCTGTACGACGTGCGTGATACGCAGCGAAACGCAAATGTCATATCAGTGTCCGTTTTTAAAGCTGCGGCTAGCTCTTGTTAGGCAGATTCCCTCGCTGTAAGCCGGATTTATACCGGCGTTGGGTGGCGAACTTATACCCTAGTTACACGGCGAAAGTAACCGCAGTGAAGTTTAACCGCGGTTATCGCAAACTGCGGTTTTGGCTGTTACACGCGAAATTGCAAGTTTGGTGACCGCGGTCACTTGATTGTGAGCGTAACAAAAATAAATTACCACACAAATAAATTCACGATAAAAAAACATTGAGAACCTGTGTAGACAAAAAAAAAGTATCGTTAAAGCAGTCGCTTCTGAACCAAACGCAACGCACTCGCGCGCGGCGAGGAGAGGGGCTTCCCCAACAGCTCGCAACCGGCTTGGTTTGCTTAGGTCTGCTCGGGGTTGGGAACTTTCCGCTTAGCATCGCGGTAGATATTTGACCGCCGCTACCTTTACAACTGCGAATTACAATCCACATAGCACAATTTTTCACCGCACTAACATCCATTTTCTCGCAAGTGGAAGTTCTTTTCCGCGATCAGATTGATTTCGAAGGGCGGCGATAAGCTGTTGCTGCCGTGGTCTGGGCCGGTTCGGGGAAGGCGCGCGGCGTGTTTGCAGGCACGGCCGACGCGCGCGCCGATCGTTTCCGAGTGCTGAAAACGCTTCAGGATTGCCTGCTATATCCAGTTTTGGCGAACGACGCGCGGAATTTACAAATTTAGCACGGCTTTTGTCGTAGTTGATCGGGCGGATCGGGAAACGAGCCGCTGCTGACGGGCAGTCGCGCTGATTGCGAGAGCGGTGAAAAGAACGCAAGCGCGTCTTGGGGACAGCTTTGGGGCACCCGCTGTTTGAGAACCTTCGTCTCTTCCGAACGCCAGGTGATTTTTTTTTTCGCTTCCGCTGATGCGCCGCCACTTGCGTCCGAACTGACTTGTCAGATTTTGAGCACTGCGGCTGCGGAAACTGCGATTAGCGTCACCAAACTGAGGTGGCCAAGCTGAGTTTGCGTTAACCATGGTTAGCGACGTAACCGCAGTTTCGTCTGTCGTGTAACGTAGCAAACTGCGGTTTTGTCGAACCGCGGTTCGCTTAACCGTGGTTAACTGTGCCCGTGTAACTGAGAAGGGACAAATTGGCTCCACCCCCAGGCAGCAGGCTCTGCAGTGACCACTTTACTGACAACTGTTTTGACAGAACGGGAGCACAAACTAGGCTACAGCCTGACGCCGTGCCCACGTTGTTTTCTTTCTAGCATAAATCCCTAGCATAAATTTCTAGCATAAATCCCGTTAGAGCTGCGTCGTCTCCTCTCAAACCAAGACCCAAGTTACATTTTCGTTCTCCTTCGCAATTAAATTCTGCTTCATATTAACGTCGAATGTTTCGGTATAGCATAAGATGCGATCTGAACGCGATCTGTATAGCCAAAATGCAATAAAGTAAGAACAAAATGCCAAAATGCGCCAATGGGGACGATTATCAGCGCTTGAGAAGCGTAGCAGACGCCCGACTTCCGGGACGAGCCGTTGAACTTCCGGTGGCCGTGCGCGCGCCCGGCCGCGACAGCGGCGAAGCGCCATCCAGCAACTAAGTGGAGATCAGTGATGCGGCCAGTTACCCAGATCACGGCCTCCGCGATCGGCTGCCGGCGGCGCGCCGTTGCGCCGTTGCGCCGCCGGCAGCCGATCGCGGAGCCCGTGCCCAGATAACCAAACTATGGTGGCAGTGGGAACATCCAAGAACGCCCTCATCACCACCGCTTCAATACGGACAACTTCCTCCCTGGACACTGAAGAATTATCTATTGCGCTCGCCCTTACCCAAACCACCTCCAAGATTATATTGACTGATTCGCAAGCCGCCTGCCGCAGGCTCTTGTCAGGATGGGTGGGCCCCGCCGCATGCCGCCTTTTCACAGAATATTCGCCTGCCCATCGGGTGGACATTGTGTGGACTCCCGGCCACTCTGAACTGACGGGCAACAATTTTTCTCATCAACAAGCTCGAGACCTCACTCACCGAGCCGCTGAGACCAGGGGCGGTATTCTCGAGTTTTGTCCCTTTTGCGTCCCTTTCAAAAGTGTCCCTTTTGGTGAGCCCTGATTGGCTAAGAGCAAACAACCGGAAGTGACGTAACGCAAGCGCGGCAAGCCTACTGCCAACCTTTCTTCATGCCACGAACGTCCACTTCTTAACCTGAAGTACGTTACGATGAAGGGACGCAAAAGGGACGTTTTCAAAAGGGGCAGTTCCGAGAATACCGCCCCAGGGCTGTTTCCGCACTTCTCACCTACAAAAAAATTCCCTAATACTACCGAACCACCAGACATACCTTCCCCAGTCCTCACATATCTTTGACCAAAAGCCAATAAATCAGTAAGACAAATTCAAGGAGGCACGTTTTCCCCACGCCATCCGTATGCATTTACTCTTTCCTACACAGTACTCTGATAAGTGTCAATTCTGCCACGAACCAGACACACTGCCACACATATTATTCTACTGCACAAAAAATTTGGACCTTCCATCCCTGAACCCGTCCCCTTCCCCTGAGCAGTGAGAGATACTGCTGTCCAGCTGTCGACCTGATGACCAGCTCCTGATTGTGAACAAGGCTACGGCAGCCTGGACAGCACGTGTGCTCCTGGACTCAGGAACCACTCTCGCATTATTGCGTAATAAAGTTGTCCCTCTCTCAGCCCAGAGGAGTTTGCGGACACAGCAGGCGTGAGTTTCTTTCTCAATCACAAGCAACCCCCCGCCGCCCGTCCGTCTGCTGAGGTACTGGACGTGTCGGGTATAACAGAAACATTTACGATGGCCGAGCTCATCGCGGCCACTGAACATTCAAAAGAGCACTCTTCTCCGGGGTATGCTGCAATCCCTTATGAGCAGTTCAAGAACTTGTATAGGGAGGTCTTGGATGCACTGTTCCATTCGTTGGAGTAGACGAAAGATGTCATCCCGTGGTTGGTTTTGCCAGACCGGCTACTAGCCGGTATTTGCGCACTTACACCCATTTCTTTGACACCTACAATGCCCACCTGCCAACTTGGGGATTTCGGTAATCGGAAGACTACGCGCGGGAGGGGGGGGGGAGAGAGGGCGGTGCATTTTTATTGAAGCATGCGTGACATGTCTAGCGTACGAGATCAGCTTTCATTTCAAGACCACAATGTCAAACCCAAACTTAAAATGTCATTGCCCTTGAAGGTGTTCAACTATCCACGTTTCCTTGCTTCGCAGCGGCGCGAACAAAGTTCCGGTGCTTCTTCATACCCAGGTGCAGTTTTACATCGCTTTTCCTGCCGTGCGCCGCATTCACCTCGCTTGCAGTAGTCGTTTAGAAAGTGCAGTACTGGACATTCCGGTGTGGCGCAAAACGCGGAAATTCTATAGTATATGACCCTAATACGACACGCAGCCTATTTTTGTCGGGTGTGTTGTCTTCACTCCAAACGAACGGGAATCACTTAAAACACCTTAACCCGAAACGGTTTTGCTGACAGCACCCTAGAACTTTTGAAATCGGAATTTTTAAGTCTACTAGCCATACGTGTCCCCCTATAAGAAATGCTGGAGACCATGACAGTGAGCCGTGCGGCAATACACTTTTGATTTCACGCGAGGTTAAAAGAGGTATTTAAAATTTTGTCCCCGGCTGAGGCAACAATAATGTGGAACCTTTCGTATCCCTTCATGCAGTTTTTAAATCACGCGTGGAAATCGATGGCGTTTTTTGGACACGCAACGTAGTGTCACGACTAGACACTACGCGTCGCCACCTTCCTAACTTCAGATATTTAAGTATAAAATAAAAATATTTCGCTTTCATATCAGCTAGACGACAGGCACGCCTCAAAAAACGGTTGTTTGTCCCTTTCAGAAACACTGAAACTACTTCTTTGGCTTCTACAGCGCCATGTTGTCAACAAAAGTGTAAGAGAGGACTGAGTACAGGCTCACTGAAATCGAATGGCTTGGATACGACTTCGCTAACTTCTGCTGGCTGCCTACCTCAAGATGGCAATTACTATGCAAGGGTGTCAGGACATCCTGAACGAATAAACCGGCCATTTTTCCCACGCCCCTCGTCCACCTGAGACGTCCACTAGACCCCTTCCTTGTGATCCGCGCTCCGGTCTGGAAATCTCTCCTGAGAAGGGAAACACGTGCCCTAATTCCCCCGTTGGTCTACTCTCTACCCTAATATCTCCCAGTAGGAGTTAGTCCCTCTCACGAAGCTTTGGGCTGGGGGCGCCTTCACAGATGCAGTAACCAGGACTTGTGGCCGCCACCCAAACACCCAGGAACATTCTCAAAGTGTCCTGTGACTGGCGCTGATGCCGGGCATCTTCTGTGGATGTGCACGGAAACAAAGACAGTAAGGAACGTCGCAGTCAGACGCACTTGTTTCCGGTGGGATAAATCGGATGACTGCAAGCTTTGGGTGCAACAGGTTGCTCATGAACTTGCTGCACGTAATGGGCTACAGGCTTACTTGTAGAATGGGCCGCAGTTATTGATTTCCCGACTATATTTGATTATTCTGCGCCCTCCCTCTCTTTCGATTTCTGACTTTGTTGTCTTTCTCTTGCTTTGCTACTTTCTTTTGTCTTTTTTAATTTTAATACAGTGTCATGCGGAGGGACAAAATACGGAGAAAAAATAAAACCCTCCACTACTGATTTGTATTCAGCTGCACCCGAATTCTACGGCTAGAAATGATACAGGAAAGTACTATCACAGGCTTGGATGACTATGCCCATATTGCTCAGAGTTGGAATGCGAGATTTTCCGAGTCCCGCCAGTGTGAGATCACATTCACCAGCATCAGATTCAGAATACCGCAGCCTAATTTTATTTGCATCGCGCTGCTCTCACCTCCTCCGGTCTTTGTGCTGCTTGCGATGGAATTGAAACAACTTAACTATTTTTCCTGTAATGCCGCAGTTTTTTGTTCATTCGGAAACGGTATCTAGCCGCACCAATTCAACGCATTGGCCTTCCTCTGTCGATGCCTCTGGTCCTTTCGTTTTGGGCCACATTCCTGGGGTTTTGTCATACAGGGATTATTGCGGCCATTCACCCGTACATATCAGAGACCAGACGCATGTTCTGCTATTCCGGTCAAAATATTTTAGCCTTTTCTCCCAAAATGGCATCATTCACTGATTCTTTTCTAGATCTATTATATAATTCGGTAACCGTTCCCCCAACCCCTACAGGCTGATTATATAGAGCTATGAGGTGGGCGTATTAGCCCCAAAAAGCCACCCCGTTTCTTCGCCAATCCCCCACGTGGATATGTGCCACTAGAAGAGGAACAACAACAACAACAACAACAATTTCAACTGAAGGCACGTGGAATTTCGGGGTCGGCTGACACGCAGCGTCTTGCCTCCACGATGTCACGCGCCGACCACGGAGAAAGAAGACGATGCCAAAGACGGTCAGCGCGTCTACTGCTTCCGTGGCAGTCTTTTTCTGCCTGTTGTTGACAGCCGTCATAGCCGTGGCGATCATCTTGCTGATCTCAGACACACCGCCAAAAGCGAAGCCCCCAACGGGCCCCCCCGATTCCCCCTGCCTCCGCCGCAGCCTGCAGCATCTGTCCAGGTACGTGAACGCCACTTTCGACCCGTGCACCGAATTCGACCTGTTCATGTGCTCGCGGCGGGACCAGCAGGACATTGCCACGACGGCGCACGAGACGTTCTTACAGGGTGTGGTGTGGCCAACCTACCAAGCGCAGTGCGGAGGCAGAGCGTGCCGAGCCATGCACGGTCTGTACCGGTCTTGCCTGGACAGCTTGACGAACGTATCCGTCACTCCAGAGGTGATTTTCGGAGACGTCATCACTACGTTTCAGGACATCGTTGGCGCCGCGCCTCACCCGGCTGAAATCGTGGGTGTTCTTGACATCACCTACGCGTTGGGCATACTTTTCGAATACCGTTATGTTCAACCCATGGGGCAAAACGACAGCTACATGGATCTGAGTCTGATGCAGCCCTTGTACGATATGGGAAACTGGCCACACGTAGGGCAGCTTCTGCACATTATCCGGCGGGAGCTTAACGTTACAGCCACACTCCCAGATATCGATGCGCTGATCGGACTGCTAAAGGAAAATTATGAGAGAGAAGGAGGGCCTCCACTGGCAGGGCCGGCGGTTTCCCTGCTGAGCAATCTTCACCCAAATGTGACTCTTCGCAGTTGGCAAGCAGCTCTTGTAGAGCTGTGCCAGTGCTCCCTTCACACGGTGCAAGTGACGATACTATATCCGGACCTTTTCGAGGCACAGCTTGGAGTGTACGCCGACCCAGAGCTTCGCGACACAGCCCTCTCGTACATCATCGCGAGGTGTTGCATGGAAGCATTTCCCGAAGTCATAAATTCATCCGCTTTAATCAGCCCTCTCGAGCGTGTGAAGTACTGCAGTTCGTCGATGCTCAATGGACTCCTCTTCTGGGACCTCGTCACCTTAGAAATTGGCGGAAGCGCGGCCAAGGACGCTGTGCTGCGATCGCTGTGCGCTGCCATCGTCAACGCTACGCAGGACGAAGTAGCTGCGCTCCTGGGTGCCAAGGTAGCGGCCGAAGTAGGCGCTTCGCTGTCAGCGCTGCAGCTGCTCGACGTCCCATCGTTATTTGCGCTCTACGCACCACTGTTAGCGACATTCGACGACGACTCCGCCGGCATCGTACGCGCTGACTTCACTGCGCGCAAGTTTCTCGCAAAAAAGCAGGCCGTCGACTTGCACATCGGGCTGAAGGAGCACTGGCGCGTCAGATGGTCCCATTCAAAAGTCCCCGTGTCCGTGACCGGTAAAAACAACGTTATATTCTCGCCTAGGGTCTACCTGGAGCTGCGCACGGACTGCGGGCCGGATACCGTGTTCTTTAACGCGCATTTGATCGCCGCTTATCTGGCGGACGAGCTGATACACAAGCTTTGCCTCGACGCGCTCACCGGCCGTTATAGCTTTATCCTCTTCAAAGAGCACCTCGGCTGCCAGTTCGGCGTGACACCAGCGTGGAACTTGCGTTACCCGCAGTTGGCGCTTCGGATCGTCTACCGGGCGCTGTCGCCGTCCACTTTGCAAGGCAAGCGGCGGGGACACTTGGCCGCCTGGAGCGTCACGTACGCGCAGCTCTTCTTTATGAACTTCTACTTGCACGAACTGTGCGTGCGGAGGGAGCAGCCAGGCGACCCGAGGGCCATGCTACTCGTGCGCTCCTTCGAAAGCTTTAGAGAGGCCTTCGGCTGCCTTTCACCGCCTTCAGACGGTGCACGCAAGGGAAACGACCTCCGTCGGTGACCCCGAGTGTTCAGAACGGTAGTTTTCTGGCCGTGTATACTTCAGTGCTTCCGAGCTGCGCTATCTCCTGGAGGAGTGGAGAGCGTTTGACACTCCCTCATTTTATTACGTATGGGAAATAGCGCAAATGGTGACATTTTATTGTATAATTTAGTAGAACCTTTGTATGGTGCCGCAGCTGGACAAACGTTAATGCTCGTTTTGAACCAAGTTATACAGCTAATCACTAAACTTCAGTTACTTAACCAACGAGCTGCCGTTACCTACGCGGGCGTCGTTTCTGTATTAAAGTTTGAAAACATTGTATCAATGTTTGGCTTGTTAAATTTTACAAAATTATGACCGTTTAACGTATTCAGACACGACATAACGGCGACATTTGAGTTTGAGTAGGCGGGAAAGGTTGCGTTTAGCAGTTGCAACTATAGGAGCGACGTTTTGGCGGATGTGAATTAAATCATGCTGCACGCTAACATGAGGCGCACGCTATACGATTCCCCTCGACTACGGCTTTTTAAGTGCAAAGCACTTTAGGCACTCGCTTTGTCGTCGTAGCTCGTTCGCTAGACCCAAGTAGAGCAACAGGGCGGTCCTTTGTAGGGCTGTCGTCGCGTCGTACCCAGAGGGTTCTTAAGCCTAGTGGTTTATATGGTCACTAGCGGTAGTACCCGGCGATGCCCGGGTGGGCCATTATATTAAGGACACTCATGGGCATAACACTTCATTTATTTGTTAGTTGTCATAATTGGATAGTCCATCGTTAACTGGTACAGACTCCGGAATTCATCCCAGCTGTGTATACATGGTCTTCAACCACAGGCCCGTCGTGGTAATGTGAAACGTCTCAAACTCGTGTTTTACTGTAACTCTCGCTAAGCAAATTTCACCAAGATGGTGCGCTCAAATGAGTGTGTCAGTGAGTGAAAAAAATTACACCATCTCCCCGTGGGGAACCCTGATGAGGATGCGAAGCATCGTGGCGGTTCCGTGTGGTTCCATTGTGTTGCCGTTATGTTGAGTGATCTGGTCTTTACTAGCGCCACAGGGAATTCCGCGTCCGGGTCCACACCGGTGGCAAAGGCACGCATGTGCTGTTGTGTTACGGTGAGCAGGCGGTGGTTCTCGAGGCGCCGAAACTCGTCCGTCATGTTCTTGTCGATGTTGTCTCTGTGGTAGAATCGGTACTCTCCGTCAGCTTTGGTGAGGTAAAGGTTGTTGACATTGGTGCACCGGCTGAGAGCAATATACACGCCCTCCTCTTCGCAGCTTTGTCTTCTCGCTCTTCTTCTTCTTCGGCGGTTCCCCTACGGGAAGATTGGATTGGATTGGAAAAATGTTTATTTGACCTGCAGTAAAGCGCGCGCGCTTTAGACGCGGCCTACGTCGTCTTCTTGACGCGCCTGCAAGTGTCTCGACTCGTCTTTTCAGGCTCGCCGCCTAGCTAACGCCTCGATGACCCGCTGGATGGCCTTGAGTTGCGTTTCTTGGTCTTCTGTCCGCGTCGCCCATTCGAGCGACGGCGGGAATATCCGTCTTCGTGCTTCATCCGGATGCTTTTTGCAATCCCACAGAATGTGTTCCATGGTGGCTCTTTCGTCACGGCACACCTTGCACTTGTCGTCTGGGTAGGCGTCCGGGTACACCTTGTGTAGTACTGCTGGGTTCGGCAGCGTTCTTGTTTGTAGCTGTCTGAACAGGACAGCCTGTCTCCTGTTTAGGCTCTTGTGTGGTTGTGGCAGTTCTCTCCTTGCCAGTCTGTACAGTATGGTGATTTCATCGTATCCTGTCATTCTGTCTTTGTTGATGTACCACAGCTCCGGGCATTCCTCTCGGCAGCGGTCCGTTAGCTCTCGCGCCCGAGCATTTGCCGTTTCGTTGTGGTTTGTGTTTTCCTCCGATACTTTTCCGGTGTGTGCCGGTATCCACTTGATTCTGACGTTTCGTTTTTTTTTTGTTTCTGTTGTCTCTAGGATGTTGATGGCCTTAGGGCTGATCCTTCCTTTGGCATAGTTCTTGACTGCTTGTCTTGAGTCACTGACAATTGTCCTGCAGTCTTGATCAGCAAGGGCCAAGGCAATGGCTATTTCTTCGGCTTCTTCAGCCTTCTTACAGTTCACGCTGGCTGCTGTTCTTGTTTTTCCTTCGTTGTCCACCACTACTATGGCATAGCTGTCTCTGTTGGCGTACTCCGCCGCGTCCACGTATCTGACATATGTATCCGTTGCGTGCGTGTCCACCATGGCTTTCGCTCTGGCTTGCCTTCTGCCCGCGTTATGCTCTGGATGCATGTTCCGAGGGAGAGTGTCCACCCTGATGAATCTTCTGGCTTCGTCCGTTATTGAGCATTTGGGGCCTTGCTGTTTGTGATACGTTATGTTTAAATAGTCCAGAATTCTTCTTCCGGCCTTTGTTGTAGTGAGTCTCTCCAGTTGGGCTGCACGCTGCGCTTCTGCTATTTCGTCGAGCGTGTTGTGCATGCCTAGCCGGAGCAGTCTCTTCGTGCTCGTGTTTTCCGGTAGTCCTAGGGCCAGCTTATACGCTCTTCTGATGAGCACATTCAGCTTGTTCTTCTCGCTTTGGTTCCATCTGTGATACGCTGCCACGTACGTGATATGGCATATTACAAAGGAGTGGACTAGCCTTGTGAGGTTGTCTTCTCTCACTCCGCCTCTCCTGTTCGTGATCCGTTTGAGCATTCTTAGTGCGTTTGCTGCTTTGCTGTTATTCGTGTGATTGTGCCGCCGTTTGTTCCGTGTGCTTCGATAAGCATACCGAGGATTCGGATCATGTTGACTGTTGGGATTTTGTTGCCGTCGCCGGTTCTGATCTTGATTTTCTCGCTCTCTCTGTTCTTGGTTCGGTGCGCTTTCGTTGGCTGGTAGATCAGCAGCTCTGATTTGCTCGGAGAGCATCTCAGGCCCGACCCTTCCAAGCTTTCTTCTATCGCCTCTACCGCCCTTTGCAATGTGGCCTCAATGTGCGCGTCGCTTCCGCCATTCACCCACAGTGTAATGTCGTCCGCGTAGATTGTATGGCACAGGTCTTTGATCTGGATCAATCTCTTGGCCACTCGGATCATCACAAGGTTAAAGAGCATGGGCGAGATGACTGCCCCTTGTGGGGTGCCCTGGCTGCCCAGCTCCTTTTCGTCGGCCTGTAGTTCTCCTGCCCTGAGTTCCGCTGTTCGGCCCGTCAGGAAGTCCTTGATATATTGGTATGATCGTTCTCCCATGTTGAGCTCCGACACTTGTCTTAGGACCGCCGCATGCGTGACCTTGTCAAAGGTGCTTTCCAGGTCTAGTCCTAGTATGGCCTTGTTGTCTCTTGTTTTGTCGTCAATGATTTGATGTCTGATTTGGATCATTGCGTCTTGTGTGCTGAGGTGCTGTCGGAAGCCGATGATTGTTTCCGGGTACAGTTCTTCTCCCTCCAGGTACTCTTGCCACCGATTGTGTAGGACGCGCTCCATGGCTTTGCCCACGCAAGATGTTAGTGCGATTGAGCGGAGGTTGTCCGTGCTCAGTGGCTTCCCTGGCTTGGGGATGAGGATTGTCTTGGATTTTTTCCACTGTTTTGGGAGCTTGCCGCTTCTCTAGCATTTGTTGTAATATGCTGTCAGGTTCTCAATGGATTTGTCGTCGAGGTTCCTGAGGATCTTGTTGGTGATGCGATCCGGCCCGGGCGCCGAACTGGTGTTTAGGTAGTGCAGCGCCGTCCGTACCTCTTCGACTTCGATGTCCCGATCGAGGAGCTCGTTGGATCGGCCTCGGTACGGGCCGTGCACCACCGTGGGCGTCGTCGGCACGTACCTGTCTCTCAACTTCTGTGTGACGGCTTCGGCTCCATTCTCGGTGACTTCCCGGTGCAGAAGTTTGGCCAGTCTGTCTCGTTGATGCGACTTAGTCTTGGTTTCATCCATGAGGTGTTTGAGGAGATTCCACGCCTTACCGTTGTGTAGCTGGCCGTCGACCGCGCAGCACATCTCGTTCCATTTTTGGTTGCTCAGGACTCTGCAGTGGTTTTCTATTTCTTTGTTGAGCTCAGCCACTTTCTTTCGCAGTCTTCTGTTAAGTCGTTGCTTTTTCCACCTGTCTTGGATGGCTTTTTTCGCCTCGATCAGGTGTGCCAGCCTGCTATCCATGGCTTCCGTTTCCACGTCCGTTTCAATCTCCTTTGTTGCCTCTCGCACGTTGCGTGCGATTTTGTCGGTCCATTCGTCGATGTCGTCTATCTCTTCGACGTCCGCTTCTTCTCGGTCCCTGATCTTCCTGAACTCCGACCAGTCGATCCACGTGTATTTCTTTACGTTGTTCTTCTGGTCGGCCGGGACTGGCACCGTGATTTCCACTATTACATGATCACTGCCCAGGTCGTCTCCAGTGTTTCTCCACTTGATGACTGCGTCCGCGTCGTTCTTCACGAACGTAAGGTCTGGCGTGGTGTCCCTCGATATCGAGTTGCCGATCCTCGTCGGGTACGCTGGGTCCGTGATTAGGATGTAGTCGAGCTCGGTTGCGTCTTGTGCTAGATTCCTGCCTTTGACGTTGTTTTTAAAGTAGCCCAACGATTGGTGCATCGCGTTGAAGTCTCCGCAAGCGAGTAGTTTGGAGTCTTTAGCGATGTTTCCGGCCTTGTGGAGCAGTGACTTGAATCGCTGGTGCTTCTGGGACGGGCTGCTATATAGGTTCAGGATGAATAGGCTCTTTTTGTTGTTCTTGGTCGGTATAATTTCCGTGTAGACGTGTTCAATCTTGTTTTTGATTTCGTGTTCCAAAAAAGTCAGTCCTTTTCTGACCAGCGTGCATAGGCCTCTTCCACCTGCCGGGCCCACTTGCACTCTGTATCCGGGAAGGGTTGGCGTTGCGGTGAGCGTTTCTTGTAGTAGGATCACGTCCGGCTTTTTCTTGGCGTGTTCGATGTGCTGCTGTAGTACTGCCCGCTTTGGTTGGAGGCCGCGGCAGTTCCACTGCCATACGGTTATGCTTGGTGGATCGGAGGCCATGGTTGTCCTGATTGGTAGTTGTTGCCAGTTCTTGGTTGATCTGGTGCATCACCGGTGTCATCATTTGATCTATGCTTGCTCTCATGTCTGCCAGTATGCTGTCTTGCTGTTGAATCTTTTTTTCGAGGGTTTCCGTAATCCTCTGGATTGTCTTGTTGAGTTGCTCCCGGATGTCGTGTAGTGTTACTTTTTCTTCTTGTTCTTCAATAAGTCGTTTCTTTGCTGCTGGCCCCTCGTTCGTCTCTGTTATGACCTTGCTGATGCTTGGTTGGTCTGTCAGTTGCTGCCTGTCAGTCAGCTCTCTCTTGAGGCTGTTCACGCTTTGGGTGAGTTGCTGAATCATCGCTCTCAGCTCCGCATTTTCTTTGCGGATGTCCTCGTTCTCTTTGCGTAGTATACCTATCATCTCCTCTTCCTTGCTCTGGATTCGCTGTTTCTTGTGTCCCGCGCTCTTCTCTGGGTTTCCCGTCTTGCCGCCGGTGACGCGCACCGTGTCTGCCCAGCTCACTTTTTCTCCGGATGGAGATCGTCCGCGTCGAGTGCTGTTGTCGCGGCTTTGCCTTCTTTGTTTGCTATTGTCCCGTGATTGCGAGCGGTTCCGAGAAGGCGTCCTTGGATTATGCGCAGCTGGAGTGTCGAGCGGTGGAAAATTCCACGCTTGCGTCAGCTGTTCTTCTGCTTTGCGCCTTTCCCACTGCCGCTTACGCACCACGTACGGGGTCTTATATCTTGCTCGGCACTGTTTATCTCCTGTGAGGTGCTTATCCCCACAAAGCTTGCACTTTGGCGTGCACGTATGACCTTCTTTGGGGTTTTTCTCACCGCAGCCTCTGCATGCCCGCTCGTTTGGTGTTGGGCACACATCTTTACGATGTCCTACTCGGCCGCATTGGTGGCACACGTCTACTTGTTTGCGATAAAGCTGACACTTGATGAGGGCGTTTCCATACCTGACATAGTTGGGAACCTTGCCTCCGCTGAAGGCTACGATGACTGTTGTTGACGTTCCGATGCGTTTAGCGCCCAAGGCTAGCGGGTTCCGTTCGTTGACGATTCTTGCGTCTATGTCTCTCGGCGTTTCGCTGAGCGGGATGCCTCTAATTACTCCTTTAACTGTGTCGTGCGGGGTCGTGCGATATGCGCTCACCTCGTGTTGGTTTCCGCTGACGACGATGCCTTGAATACCTTCATAGCGTCTTGCGTTCTCTTCTTTCGGCGTGCTGATGACGACGATGTTTTGTTGCGCGTTTATGCACATCGTGTCTTCCTTTCCGGCCTCCTCGGTGATCCCGGCTGCCAGGTGTATGGCGGCCATTACGTCAACTAGTCCCGTCTTCGCCACGTGTATTCCGCCTCGTGGTCGGACTACAATCTTGGTTTCCTCCCTTGGCATCGCCGGCATCCTCGCTGCTTTGATTGCCGAGATCCTCGTATTTCTTGCCTGCTTTTCGGTTTTGCGTCTGTCGTCCCCTTCGTTGGTGGTTCCCGTCTTCTTCTGCCGACGCCTGGCGTATCGCTCGCCTGCGGTTCTCCATCCTGCTTCTTGGTTGAAATCTTCCGGTGGGATTTCCTCTCCCTCCACTTGCACATATTTTCCATGGCCCTGGTCTTGAGTGCAGGTTTCCATCTCTTGCTGTAATGACGCTCCCTCGGGCGTGCCCAGACTCGCCGCCAGCATGGCGGCCCGTCTAGTCGTTCCTCGTTAGGCTTAGCGTTGCGTCGTCCAGCACTGACAGAAAAATCTAACAAGTCCGCAAATTTTCACTTGCCTGTTGGGATTTTGGTATCCACTGATGTCGCTTAACTCCCCGAACACGCTGATAAAGGTGGATGACCGTTGTGGCTAATTAGCACTGCATAATGAACCATCAATTGCAAAGCCGATGCGAGACACGTCCACTCACTTCGGCGATCGCAGCGCCCCCCCCCCCTTAGGGGAAGATGACGACGGTGGTGGAACGCGAACCTATCTCGTGATGGATTCTTTGGTTGGCCAATCTCTAGGGGCATCCTGCCACAATCAGCATCAGAGGCGCGGCGGACGGGGCTAGTTGAGCTGCAAGGCGCGTGGCGCTTCCCGCCACAGCTTTTCCACGGGAAATTCAACATCCCCCTCTAAAGTTTTCAGTTCGTCGTTTCCGTTGACCTTCAGCTTCGCGTGCCTTCGTTGTATCAGTAGCTTCTTGACATAGTTTGAATGAGTCAAGGACATAAGGCGCGTTCGTAGCACTTGGTCCTGTCCCGAATTTGTAGCGTATTTAAAAAAACGAATTTGTAGCGTAGTGGGAAGAGCACCGCGTACCTCCCGTTGCGGCCAGAGAGTCGTGTGATCGAAACCGGGCGCCGCTAACTATTTCTTTTTTTATAGTGTAGTATCGCGGAGCTGTGGGTGTAAAGAGGAGAGTTGCGCATTTCGCAGTGAGCGTGTGCACGGCGCCGCCATCAACGACGCAGGACCAGGCGAGCCTAAGAAATGCTCCGCATTTAAAACGTTTTATTGAGCCGGTCAATTTGGTGTAGTTCTCTATTGAGGGGACTCAACCCTGAGGGGACTCAAAGCCGTGGACTAGTAGCGTGTTAATTGGTCGTTAGAGTAAAGATACGTGTAGCAGCGTATTCAATGCCTTTATTTATCGAGTAGTGCGGAACGTTTTGCGGCTTCTCGTTCTCGAGGCGAGGAATCCGCTGTTCAACGCTGGCGTTTCGAAGCGTTGTCACGTTGCCGAACGCCATCTGGATCAGCTACTCGTCGCTGGCGTTTCAAAGCGGCTTCTCGTTCTCGAAGCGAGGAATCCGCTGCTCGACGCTGCCGTTTACGTTCGGCATCGCGAACTCTCCTGTGTGCAGCCTTGTCTTCGGAGGTGCTCGCTGTTCTGACAGTGTGCTGGTTGGCGCTTGTTGAAGGTGTGCCAGCCAGTTCGCTGACGAAATCGTTGGCGTCCATTTGCAGTCATCGGACGGCGCAGTACCGAAGAAGCAACTGAGCGGAGCGCGGACGGGGTTTATTTGCAGAGCAGAGGGAGTTGGAAGAGGAGGAGCAGCGCGCGTTAGCGCCCACAGGTGGAATTGTGGAGGGGAGAAAGCACGCGCGCGCTAGCTCCACAGTTGTTTCCGGTGTCTTCCTCAGCCGGCACGAGACGAGCCGAGCGGCGAGGAGGAGAGCGGCGTTATCACAGCTGGCGTGGAGAGGGGGACCAGGAATAAGGTGCAGACACCGGACGACGGAGGGTCCATAGAGTTTTTTACAATATAACTAGAGGGGAAACTGGCGCTGCGATCGTACGCCTCAATGGGCGTGATGGGTAATTGTGGATTCGGATTGGTGCTTGATGGCTCTGTGGAACTTGATCTGATTTGCAGGCAGTTTCGTTTCGTTTTGGATTTGCCATGAACGCATTTGCCTCTGGCGGCGTCGTTGGGAGGAGTGCTTGCATGAAAAATACGTTTCTCTTCTGAACTGCATGCCTCGCGTGATGCTGACGCCGCCATGAGTGGGAATGTTTTACAACCAGAGCTGCCGAACTGGGTCGGGTTATCAACGCTATTTGCCGCACAGCGAGCACGAAAACACAATGACGGCGCTCTGTGCGGCGAAGTTGCTGCTAATTAGGAGTTGCGGCCGCTGCTCATTCGGCAGAGCAATGTATTGTCAAAGCTGACGACGGTTGCGCACTCGCTTGGAACACAGCCACACCTTTCGTGCGAACCGCCGGCTCCTAAGGCGTAGAACAGCAGCACCGGCGCTGATAGGAACGCAGCTTGATGTAGGTCCCTATATAACTTCTCCAAAGGTAATCGGTTTTCTTTTTTTCTTATGAGCACAAACTACTCTTACTATTACAAAACCACCAAGGCGCCGGAAACTTTTACAAGTAGTTTTTAAAGAGAAGTCCGCGTCCTGCTGTAGTTGGCAGAAAATGGCAAACCTGCTCCACAAACCTGCTCGACTCCGCGTCTGCTTTTTATTTAAACGCGCCGTTTTATTTCGTACAAAACCGGTTTTTGTCACTAACTTTTTTTGTTTGCATGTAATTTTGTAAACGATGAGAACCGGGCACTAAGAGCTTTTTTGTCAAAACACGATTTGCGCAGCCATAAGCCCTTTTTGATCCTACGCAAATCCGGTTCCAAAACTACCCATCATTCCCATTGAAGCGTAAGCGCCGCTGCCATATTCGCGTTGACACTAGCGCCAGTTTCCCCTCTAGATATTTGTATGAAACTCTATGGGAGGGTCGACTAAGAGATGCTCTGCATCTAAAAGTGTCTGTACATATGGATCGCTGCTAGTCACCAGGTTCTCTCACAGTTCATGGGTGAGAAGGGTGGATGGAAGAGGGGGGAGTTTGGGGTTTTTGCTTGCGCTCGAATATGATATGAGGAAGAGTGCCGGGTTGTAAACAGAAGTTGTATTCGGCAGGAGGTTGGATGGGGAACTAACGATGAGGGCCGACTGGGGGCGGGATGGTTATACACTTAGCGATGAGAACAGCTATCTCAGCAGGTATGAGGGAGGCTCATCGGTAACAGTTTTATAAGTAACATGGCTCCCTACTGGAGGCGCGGGGTTGCAGAAAGTCCCAACAGATGGTGAGCGCGATGCCTTTGCGCTGTTTTCCGGGAAGTCTTCTCTTTTAGATTTATGATAAATTACATGGCTCCTACGACGGCGCGTGGTTGCAGAAAGTGGCGACAGATTGGCGAGCCCTATGCGAATTCAAGTGACTTTCACATCCATAGGGGTGTAAATTTAAGGATCTCGCTGGCCTTGCTATCTGCATGTTACTACGAAATCGTCAAATCCGTTTGTGGGCAATTGGATGGGCAGCATTTACAAGCAAAAACGAATTTGATATATCAACGGGCTGTGTGGTTATTGAGAAATGTGTAAAAACACACCGTTTCCTCGAAGTCCTGCTTAAGTCTATACGCTGGGTGTCATAGAAAAATGTTGTAGAAAAGTGTTTAGATACCCGAGTGCGTTAGCTATCTTATCAGTTCACTAGGTCAAATGGCGCGCGGTGAAAAAAATTACCATTTAAGAATCTTTTTCACCGCTTTTCACTCTCTCCCTGGTGTAATTTTTAGAATTTTCAGCATTTTGTGTTCCAACACGGTAATCAGCATCTGCTCATAAAACTTGAAGCCGTTTGAATCGGCAGTTTGGCCAGGCGTGGACACCACCTGTTAGGCCTTTTCGGCTGGTAAGGCGTGCGATTTGTAAAAAAAATGGCCCTTTTAGCCAGTGTCGCCGGGCGAAATCCTTAAATTATATTTCTGCATTTGTATCATCGACCTATTTTCGCAAAAATAATTTGCCCAATTAACCAGTGAAAGATTTACTGGGGAATCTTTAGGAACACCGATTTTATTCCGGAATGCGGAATCACCCCGATAGTGTTGGGTAGCGCAAAATCATAAAAATACTTTTTAGATATTCTTATACGGCGCAGATTTCAACAAAAAGCACTTCGATATGTGATCGGGGGTACGAGATAAACATGAATTTACGAAAGCACAATTTCCGCTTTTTCCTCGGTTAGGCTGGCAATTTTCGAAAATCGCGCCTTTGTTAGCACCTGCGCCATGGCGAAAATGTATTCGCGAAATTTGCAGTCTCTAGACCTAACAGTTTTGCTGAGTATTGATGAGTCAGTCAGTCAGTCACTCAATCGGGCACTTCTTTTTATAAGTATAGATAAAAGAGCACACATTCGCATTCTTTTTCGGCGTCTTTTTGGAGGCTTGTTACCGTGTAGGGTTCTTAAAAGACTTCGGGCGCTATTCCAGAAGGCCCGAGATAGCTCGGTCTCGAGTTTCCAGCTGCTCGAGTTAACAGAGTAGTGATAGTACAGCATCCGATAAACCTCAAGCGATACCGGCGCAATTCTGCGGAGCACGCTTAGCATTATCCAGTCCAGTTGAGGCCGCTCACGTTGAAAAAGCACAGCTTGCACGAACATCCGCGAGCAGCGCCGTCTAGAATCGAGTGTCAATATGCACTCCGTTATGCAAACTAGATAACCCAGCTATTCTTTTTAAAACTCCGGCCTGACCCCAGCCTTCTTTTAAAGCTCCGCCCTGTAAAGCGGTGCGGGGCGGCTCCGATTTTCTCGACTGTTCTGTTCTTCCACTGAAATCTGTTTGCTACGTGGTTTGAGGGTGACTCCAGTGCAGCTCAGCGCAAGCCCAAACCAAGTAAGCGAGGAAGTTCGCTGTAGCGAAAGGAACGCACCCTTCTCCGCGACTGTCAACGGACCGGCTTTGTTTACGTGCGGACGGCGGGCGTAGTATCAGACATCGCCACTACTTAGCTTGTCATGAGTGGGTTTCTACATTTTACGAGTGCGTTTTAGACGTTGAACGTGTGTCAGCCGATTGTGTTTTTGCTGTGTATTAATACGGCTGCCGTGGGAAAATTTTCTCGTCTTGGCCTCTCCTATCGTCCAGACTAGAGCGAGCACACCCCCCCCCCCCTCCCCCCGTGACTGTGGCAGTATTTGACTGACGGTGGCCTGGGGACGCCATTCGTTCATTGTATCCTGCTAAGCTTTGCTACCGGAGCATCTAATGCAAGTGACTTCGTGGCTGCGACGCTACCCCATCGGCGATTTGGACGCCATGGCAGCCATAGTTTGGTGGGGCTTCGGTCGCTACGCCGCGCCCACGAATGGGCTGGGTGTGTGTGATTGACACGAGGACTCGGAGGAAACTCGGGAGAGATATTGCGCGGCCGAGATGAACTCGTGACGCTCGTTTTGGCGGCTGCTGCGGCGTGGATCATGGTTCACGGTCGCCGTAGCAGGCATATATCTATGCCGACAGAGTTTTTCTTTAGCGGAAGAGGAATTTCAAGCCCTTTTTCGTCTCTCGAAAGTACTGTGCATTGGCTGTGCAGCCATCTGACACCCGACCCCCTTTGCGACGACTTTGAGGCGGCTTTCGCCTCAGTAACTGCCGAGGAGCAAGTGTTGCGTGCGCTGCGGTTTTACGCGACGGACACCTTCCACGGAAGCGTTGGTAGCGACCGCACCAGCCACCGCCCTCAGTCGACAGTCAGCCGGTGTGTGCGCTATGGGATTACTGCAGACAAGATTTTCGCCTTTTTTAGGTGGTTAGCCGGACATGGCTTCCGCAGGTTCTACCACTGCTTTTATTCGCCTGCAGCCAGAGCGTACGCTTCAGTCGCGACCGCTCGATGGAAAGAAGGTTTTCATTGAGTGGCCGTACATAAGTTATCGTCTGCAAGCAAAACTTTCCGATGGGGCGTTGCATGACCGTGCGCTTGATTTATCGTCTGCGCGGCAGACGATTTTCTTGAGGCGTGTCGTGTCACACCATTCTTGAGAAAACTGTACTCGCAGGATAGTATATAATCAACGGCGTGTGTCTATTATCGGAGGCGATCTTTACGCATTTCAACGGGTTTTGTGCAGCGTCTTTGTCGCCTGGCTGGAAGCGGATCATGAAAACCTTGTGAAGGGAAGATTGAGACCGAAAGAAACAGCGTGACGTCAGAAGAAAAGTGAAGGCCTAGAGTCCATAAAAAAACGACTGTGGAGAGCTTCGTCGCACAAGAGCGAGAAGAGCAAAGTGAAATAAAGGAAACAAATTTGAAAAGCTGTGGTTGTTGCTATTCCTTTCTTCGTAACACATGGCCAATTGGGTGAATTACCGGCAATTGAGAGCTTTGAAGAGTGAATGAGCTCCGTTTTGAAAATTCACAATACTGTGAATTGGAAAATAAAACTTGTAGAATAAGGCGTGCCACCTGAACGTGTTGGCACATGAAAATGCAGGTGCACACACGCTGCGCAGAACCACGATTATAGGGAGGCTGTGCTGGGTGCCATAGAGTTTCTCACTAGCTTGAGAAACTCTATGCGAGGTGCACTACGTATTGCTAGGAGAGTAACTGACGCAAAACGCGTTACAGCAGGAAATAAGCCCGTCGAATGCCAAAATTCATGCCGAAAGACAAAGAAATAAAAGCGAGGAAAAATACGCGAGTGGAATATATCATTTAAAAATTGCCGCAAGTACAATTATCAGTTGCTAATAAGTATCGCAGGTACAATGTAAAAGTTGTTATTAGGTAACGCGCAGCTTTCGCCTTCAAATCACGTAAGCAGACTCAAGTGGTTCTAGGAAATTTCGTATCTGAAAGCGGACGGAGGGTTTCGATAGCACGGAGCAGCAAGTACTTTGAAATTGGCGCGTTTCCATCACCCGCTTTTTTTTTACCAGTCGACCTTAGTCACGTGATTGCATTGTCTGCCACCGACGGCAGAAATTGGCAGAACGGGTGCTTAGGACGGTGAATTTCAAACAAAAAGATCGTAAGAACACCTAAAACAAAAATTGAATGACCTTTGTAGTGAAATACAGATTATTAAAATAAAAGCGCGATAAAGCTTGCCACCAGTAGCCAGCAGTGCAGCAGTGGAACGTCAGACAGCAGTGAAAAACGCGCGACGCCCTAGTCGCGCCTCCTTGGAACGCGCTGCTCTGGACCGGTTACGTCACCCAAATAATCAGCAAATAGCATGAATTGCATATTTAAAGCGCTTGAACTCCGCCTCGAAATATTATCATTACGTTATTTGCGTGTCGCTAGAGCTCGTGTTTCCCGAATTTCGCTCAATCTCGGGCCTTCTGGAATAGCACCCTTGATCTCAGGAAGCATACCCACGCACTGAGAGCACTGCACCTAACAGATATGTGGGCCGGGTCCCGGCTTAGGTGGTGTCCCGCCGTTCGAGGACGTGAAAAAAGCGGGAAGTGGGTGTCAAAACAGAACAATGCGCGCAATGAACAACGCCGCGTCGCCCCTCTCAGAAACCCTCATGGGTCTTCACACCCACAATGCATCCCATTCGTCAATCACTGCCGCTGCAAACGGGGTGACTTCGAAGGCGTGACTTGAATAAACACATCTGGCTGATGTTGAGCGACTATGCGATGTACGCTTTTCGCTGATCCGTTTCCCGGTTCCTCTCGAAAATATTTAGTTCGGCAGCCCCTGCCGTTCTGATATGGGGTGAGGCACGCCCTCAGCAAAGCTTTCCCTTGTGGTGAGAACAGTACCACGAAGAGCGCTCAAGTTTAAAATGCACTGGTAGGGCAGCGAGCAATTTGCGATGATGGGTGAGCGCCCCTTAGTGAAAGCAGTGAACTTGCGAGAGGTGAACACGTACCTCGTAGTCCCAGAAGTGTACTAATGCAGGGCATTCTTCAGGGTGGCCAGGGTGCAGTAGAAGGGGACGATGATGATGTTGGTGGTAATTTGAGGCCCTCCCTCTGTATCCGGACGTCGTTTGTCACCAACCGACTTGCCTGTGTTATTCTACTTATTTGCCCTACCCTTAAAGGGACACTGAAGTGATATGTAAACATTGCGGGATTATTAGCGCAAATTGTAGTCCGGAGTCCCCAGGCCATGTTTCGACGAGTCTGGGCGCGTTTACGCGATTTTATTTAGTAGAAAAAATAATTCGAAAATGCTGTCCTCCTCTCTTTACGCTCGCCCATTTTCTGTGCGTTTTCGTGTGACGTCGAGAGGAGCCGAGCTCGCAAATTGGCTGCGCTTACTGCACGGCTCCCCGGCCTTCAGGCAGAGTCAGTCGGCCCAGCGTTTCGTCCGCCGGCCGCCGACGGATCGTCGCAATTCTGTTCGCTCAGTTGAAACGAAGCCAGGACACGTTTGTGAATGGAAGAACTATCGCCTTTCTTTACTTGGTTAGTTTGTACATGCTTCTAGCTCCAAGTCAAGGTCGCTTCACACAAGCGCTGCACAAGCGCACATGCGAGCTAGCTCGCTGACTGGTACGCCAGTAGGAAAATATAAGGCTTCTTGAAGGCGGGAGAAGAGTCAGCGAAGTCAATATAGGTACTAAGGAAATAGAATCAACTGATATTTTTACCGTACAGCGTAATACTAGGGTGCGGGAAGCACTTTTTTGCGCTGGGCGAACAAGCACAGCGGTCAGCAGCACGACTACGCATCTGGGAACGCTTTTCCGTATACGAAATGCAATTGCTAGACGTGAGCTATTGTGGAAACTCGGGAGACGCTTACTGCACGAGCGCAATACAACAATAGTCACCTAAGCTGCTTGAAATGCCAAAACTAAATAAAAAGTGTAAACTGGTTGTACAATATATACCCTATATTAGCAAGGCCAGCGGATCCGCCTTCGTGGTTGCTGGCCCTGCATAGTATATGGAAAGCTCGAATGGCAGTTCGTCATAATGATGTAGATGTGACACCGAGCAGAGAGTTGTTCTGCCAGAGTGTGCGGGAGATCTTAGAAGTGTATAAAGACCAACCATCTCCACCTGACTGGTTAAATGTGTTGGAAAGTGTGGCATGGCTTCGGCCTTTTTAACAAGCGCGCACTAGCAAGTGACGTGCTGATGTCTTTTCGCGCTTTGTAATTCTTTTTTTTTGTTCCTATTGTGTATACCGAAGACAGGCAATAAAGAGAGAAAAAAATCCGCCTTCGTGGCCGAGTGGGCTGAGGCGTTATGTGGTTCACCGCAAATGTTTTGCAAGTCACGAGTTCGAATCCCCGCGGGTACGTGCTTTTTTTTTGTAGTTAACTTTTTTCGTTTTTCGCCGATGTTTCTATATTGAGTTCACCTTTTTTTTTGGCCGCAACCGTTCATGGGCTCCACGAACTAGTTCACAAAACGCGCGCAGGCTGGCACTGGCGCGCTAGCGATTTCTCGTTGGCGTGATGTTGCAATAAGCACCGACTGCTTGCAGGCAGTGGGCACAGGCCAGAATGAACAGACCCTTGGCCTAGTGCGAACACGCTTTTTGCGATACAGGCATGAGGGAGGCAAGCTCCAAAATATGGGGGGAAAAGCGCATGACATTTGGGCGTCTGCGGGTACGCGGAGGGCGTTCATGCACTGCGTAGGTCTCGGCTAGTGAATGCTACGATTCCAAGCCGTCCTGGGAGGCTTATCTTTATGCATTTTACAGCTGGACAACTGGCGGAAGCGCGGTACGATGATTACTGAGTTATTGAGAAATGCCCATCCAACAACACCACCGGTTGTATTTTACAGAACCGAAACCGAAACTGGTTTGGTTGCTCACCTTGGGCATCGTCCAATCACGGTGCCCGCTCCTCCTAACGTCACAGCTTTAGTTGGTGCGGCCGCGGCAAACCGCGCATGGCAGTTTTTCTTCTTTCGCGCTTTGTAAAATAATTACCGATTTGTCAACCGGATAAACGATGAAAAGTTGTGCTGATTTGAGCCAGTCTACGCAGTGCAAGCAAAAACGGGAGCTTGACAAATTCACTTCAGTGTCCCTTTAACTAAGATAATGGGTTAACCTCCCTCCCCCCTGGTTTTAAACTCCAATCACTACCCCTCTTTCCTGCCCTGGCACACCTGTTTACCCCCCTTCCCCTTCTGTTATAACTTATAATTCGGTATATTGCTCTTTCTACGACCCACTCTCTTCCCTACTTTTCTTCCACCACACTCCAGCCGCCTCTTCGTCACCTCTATGGCCCTGAAGTTGAGGCTCCCCCTCACACCAAATCCCAAATCCCACGACGGGTTGCGTCACTCGCAGTTCAGCACTCACTCCTGGTGGCTGCAGTGCGCTGCGGCAGCACTCACTCGCGGGGTTCTCTCGACGGGGAGCGTCTCCGGCGGCGGCGCGAAGTGCTTCTCAGGAAGGGACAGCTAACTGCGTAATAGGCCGGGTTCAGACTGTTGTCGCAACTGTCGTAATATCTTTAAATAATCACGTCATTTGACGTCTCAGCCAGCCGAACTGCGTTAAATGCCGTTTTTTTTACGTCCATAGCGCACGATACGGCTGTTGCGTGGGTAGTCAGAACATTTTTTGTTCTTTGTGCTTTTTTTTTGCGACTGCGAAATTCTTGTTGTTGCTTGAAACCCCTCCTTGTCATTTGCGCAAACACTGTTATTAGTTTCCAATGTAATTGACTTGTATTGTGGAAGAAGTGTCACCCACTAGCATTCTTTCCTGTGTACCCCCCTTACTCTATGCTCCGTAATAGAGCCTGTAATGTATTTTTAAATAAATAAATAAATAAATAAATAAATAGCATTAAGCGAACGCACCTAATTGACACGCGAACGCCCGCCTCACATTTTCGCCAAGCGTCGAGCGCCTCGTGCGGGCACAGCCTACTGCCCCTTCCCTTTGCCCACCGCACACTTTCGGAGAGTTCTGGCTGTCGCCGCCACGGCGAACGGCCCTCCCCTCCTAACTTTGGGACATTCTCCTCCTTTGCTTTCTTTCACTTGTTGGTCTTCCCATCGTTCGTTCGGTCACGACGACGCCGACGCGGCTGAGCCCTGAAACGGACTCCAAAATGCTGCGCCCTAAAATGTCTTCCCAGCAAATCATTTGTGTTAAGAGGTGAAGCAGACTTTAAGGGGATCGTTGTAACCTTGATCTTTGTAAGATGGCATTCCCACATCGAGTGTTGCACCTGTGAATCACGTCAACCTTCGGAGGCAATGCCATTAAATAAAGTGTCTCTAATTCTTGTTTCATTGGAACTATACGGAAACAAATTATATAACAATAAGCTGCTAAAGCGACTCTAACACAACGCCGGGTTTTATATAGTTTTCAAATTACGTGGTTCACAGTAAAGTTGTAAATATCGTGGAATGCTCGTCCGCTGTCAATACATATGGGATTCTACGGGAAGGAAACGGACAGCTCCATGATTGTCCACCGGAACAAAACTCTAGTTCGTCAAAAGTTCATTCAGTTAATTAACCAGGAACTATGTTCAATCGCAAATTAACAAACAAACGTTTTTTGCTTCATCCACCCCTTGGACTACGACCCAGTCAAAGCTCACGTTGAGGCTTAAATAATAAATAATTAAGGGCCCAAAATAGATTCCTCGGGCACACCTTGATTAATTAGCTTAGTTTCAGAAGAAGCACCTGCTACGTACACCGAGAGTTCTCATTCGGGCAGATAATTTTTCAGAAAGGTTAATGGATCTCCAATTATCCCATTAGTCTCCAATTTATTAAACAGGGTGGCGTGATTGATGCTGTCAAAGGCCTTGGTGAAATCTAGGAAGACCGATTCAACAAATTTACCAGAGTCAATTGATTTTTTACAGTAATTTTTTAAGGAAACTAGTGCTAGGCTTGTCGAGCTGCCTGAACGAAAGCCAAATTAACAGGGATGAGGTGTATTAAATTTTCTGCGGTTATTATTTAAACGACCAACGAACAATTTTTCAATAGCTTTGCTGAGGGAAGAAAGAATGGAAATGGGCCGATAATTGGAAATTGTTCTTTTGTCACCCTTATCTAACACCGGAACAGTTTAGAATTTTTTAAAAGTTAAGAAACCATGCCTTGCTGAAACATTAGGTTAATCATATCCCTATGTACCCCGGAAATATTACGAGCAACAAGATTTAAGTCATACGCAGAATTATTGCCTAGATCCGAGCATATATTTTGTAGATTCAAGAGAACTGAGCACACTTCGTCACGGGTGACGGGTAAACGAAAGAATGGAGAAGTGACCCGAGAAAAGAAACATTCTGAAACGACCGATTGTGAAGCAGGGATGCTAGAAAAAAATCGCTGAAAGCATTTGCAATAGAAGTTGGCTGTTTCGAAGGATTGCCATTATATATTATTTCAGACATAGGAGAGTGTCCAGATGAGTCTTTTAAAAAGTTGTTGAAAAGGTTCCATTGTCTTTTGGGATTCTCCCGATGCTTAGTCAATTCATTTTCGTAATAGCGTTTTTTTTTTTGCTTCTCGGATTAAAACCTTCAAATTGTTGCAATATTTCTTGTATCGGCGGGCGAGCGAATTCTTATAAGGCTGTCTTTTGGTACTTTTGTAAAGGTTAGCTTTTTTACGAACACTTGTCAATAAGCCATTTGTCATCTAAGGATTGTGGGAAATGTATACCGTGTTTTGCATTTAACAGTTGCTGTACTAGGTTTTACCTGCCTTTAAAATATAGCGCAAAATTTCTGTAGCATAGCCTCTGCGCCGAGGTCAGAATTATCCAGATTATCAGAATTAACAAGTGACCAGACAGTTAGTAGCCATAGGCAAAGATAAATTTGTGATGATCCAGTACCGATGTATAAAAACAGCTGTCGACACTGGACCGTCTAGCATTAAAGGCTATGTAAAGGAGGGCAGTGATCGGTAATTTGTGTGTCAACTACGCCAGCCTCGAGGGGCGGGGGAGAAATTGCACCAGAGATGATCTAAGATAAAAAAGATTGTGAACCCTGGTGCCCACGTCTTGTTGGAGCAGGGATAAGCGATTCATAGCCGAAGCCACTGAAGCAGTTCGTGTAAGCGACTTCCGAGTAGACGCTAGATTCAATATCTAAGTAAGTTAATGTTGATGTCCCTTACTAGCACAACCTGCTTATTATCAAAAGATAACTTGTGAAGTACTTTATCTAGATTTGACAAAAATATCAAAAACCGGAGATGAAGGAGAGCGATAGAGACTGCCAATGATTAATTTTTTTAACACGAAAGTGTTTTATTCCGGGGTACAAGACCTCACCGACTTCATATCCGTCACGAAAATGACATCGCCAGAAAAAGTTCCACTGTCGCGGCGGCGCTAGGCTTCGAGCCCACGATCACTCTGGCCGCAACGGGAGATGTCAGGTGCTTTTCCAACTGGGCTGTGATTTTTTTCATTACGTTGTTTTAAACGAAAAACTAGCATCTTATAACATGTCACACACTTCGCTGAACAAGGTCATCTTTCCGTCTCTCGCTTAGCGCTCGTATACCTCACGTATGTTGACCATACTCTCTCAATGAAATACTCTCTGGCGGGCCGCGCATTGGGATCGGCATGCCTGTCAGCCATCCTTGTGCGCCACAAGCTGTGCATGCTGATCAACATAAACATGTCGAATGGCACGCCTCCTGTATCACACACAGACAGAAAACGGATCCCGAAAGGGTTTATGGTGGGACATCCTACAACTGGGCTGTGATTCACGTATGTTTTAGCTCTACGAACTCGCCTTATATCCTTTCCTATAATAATCCCTGTCCAGATGGTGCTGTCGTCAGGGAGAGGTGAAGCGAAGTAGTGCGTTGTGACGCTAATGAGCGCTGATTACCAGTTGGCGCTACTTCTGCGGGCCGCGAACTGTGCCTCTCGCGTTCCACAAGCTGAGCTCTTCGCGACTCAACTGTCTGCCGTACACGCCACGGAGCGCGGCCGAAGTGGTCGCACCTTAGCCGAAGCGACCCGCCAGCACAACATCGGTCTCCAAGCGCACCCACAGGACAGCTGCCGACCCGAAAATCAGGCTCTTTTCGCTGCAGCGGACCGTGACTCCACCAAACGATTCGCCTGACAACCAGTCCCATTTCGTTCGCTCGGTTTGCGAGCGCCTGTGGTTTCGGTCGGATTTACGCAGTGCTCCGGCGCGTGTAATCCTCTAACGGTGCCATACCGATGAAATATAAAGAGCAATGTGCAAGTTCACATCGATGCACAATAAACATTCAACTGCTCCTGTGAAAGCACATTTCACTTTCGTGTTGTACCGATTCCTTTGAAATAGATATCAACCACATTTTTTTCCCTTTGTTTAGAAATGACTTGCCAAGTTCCATCCACACAGATTCACATGAAAGAAGATCAAACCTGCGCGTATACGAAACCCCACTGGAAACAAAGATTGCAGCCCCACCGTGCGCGTCAGGAGATTGGTGACAATACCCTGCCTGATACTATGGAAAAGAATACATGTTACGGTCTGCGTCACAAAGGAACGTTTCCGAAAGGCAGATAAAGGAAAACTGCTGGCGCAGAAGTGAAAAAAAAAGTGGTAATCGCGTCATAGTTCTTACGGATGCTGCGTGCATTAAAATGAATTCAGCGAATATTTCCGTAACGTGAGCGAATGTCTGAGGCTGCCAACAGAGATTGACGACATAAAAAAAGATAAAGAACTGAGTATAGCCGGTACAGTGGTTGTGAGGCGTCGTTTAAGTAAAAATCAAAAGGTCAGAGGCAGTATTTATTCGAAAGACCGTGCTATCTTCAGACTTGCGAGACAGGATGCGACAGGTCTCTGTCCAGAGAGTTGTGCTCTTTCTTGAGAGCGAGCGCCCTAGAAAAAAGCTTCTTATTTTCGGCAGTCGGCTGGTCAGTTGTGTAAACAGCATTGTCGGATGATTCAGAAAAGCCGATGTTGCTAGTGCGAAGCCGAGCCTTGCGAGCTTTGCCGATGAACTCATTTTTTTTTTGTCACGACTGTAAAAGCGCGCAATGATGTTGCTCACTGCTGATTTCGTGGGAACACGGTGCACTGTGTCTATGTCAGCCGGTGTCACAAGACATCCGATTGCATCACCCATGCACATTAGAATGGCAGTACAGTCCTCCCCTTTAGTTAATTTCTATTCTGTTTTGTCGAGAATACTGGTCCACTTCAGCGAAACAAGTTTCAAGAGACTCGTTGTGGGCCCTTAGCGCTTTATTTTAATGATTCACACGCATGCTATCGTACTGAGCTCTGAGGAACTTAACGCTCTCGCATAGTTTAGCATGCTCTTCAAGGCCTCCGTCATCCGGTCTTTTCTTAGCCTCCGCATTGAACCTCTTTAACTGCAGTATATAATTGCTCTTTGAAGCGTGGATTCAAGCGCTTTATTATTTAAGCAAGTTCACCACAAGAAGGCATTATATACAGACAACAAGCAGCGTTGAACAGCAGTCACGGATATTTTTACAGCACAGAATAGTTACTTAAAACTCGCACACCAACCTGGAAATACAGGATACGAAGATAGAGAGCGTGCTCCTTCCGCCGTGACAGCTGCCGCTGCAATGGATTCCAGGCAGCCCTGAGTGGTCCTTATAGCCCCTTGTTAGATGTCCAGAGCATGATGCGCAACCGCTGCTTACTTATCCCATGAACACTGTAGCTGGCGACACGCGGGCACGACGGATCATTGTTCCGAGGGGTAGATGGGCGATACTCAGCATTACTGGCAAAATGGTTAGTGACCATTTATTTTTAAAATGTAATACCAGCGCTAATTGTGCAGGTGTTTCGATAGCGTGAAGTTTTTCAGCCGTCCAAGTGTTGGCACGTGTTAATGCTGTAAATAGGCAAATTAGCGAGTAAAGTATGACTAATATCTTCAGGTATAAAACCTGCGCCACCATAGCTAGACACGACCACACGCCTCCACGATGTTCATCGAAGAGATTCGAACGGGCAGGGGTGGGGATTGAGTTGAGGATTCAAGGGTTCTGCAGCGCGAGCTTTCGCCGTGCACACTAAACTTTCTTACAACCTTCTGGCCGAAAAGGGTGTAAGAATCTTGTCCCGTGGCAAACACCTTTAAAAGGTGCCTTGGCTAAAAAAGGGGTGTAAGTTGGAAAAAAGGGTGTTCGTGTGAACACCCTAAAAATGCTTTCAGGTTGCTCAACACCGTAAAATAATGGTGTGGGCAGCGGAGTTGAATAAGCCGAGAGGGCAGCATTACATACAGACGCATTCAACACGCACAAGTGACACTTTATTATCAAATGAATTGATCAGGAAAACCAACGGGATGCACGGGAACAACGAGTGGATACTTACTTGCAAATACATCTGCTCTAGCTTCTTGCTTTTATAGCCACCAGAGGAAAGTCCTCCGATAGAGTCGGTGGGCTTGTCACAAAATTTAGATATTTAGCGGCAATTTCGGAACTATGCATTTTAATGTGACCATATACAAATCAGCATTCGGATTTGCGTAGTTAATATTTTCAATAATTCATAGAATTTTATTAAATACCAAACAAATATTCCCGTCCTCTCAACACCCTTCAAGAAGGCTGTTCAATATTTCAACACCCTTTTTTAGAAAGGGTGCAGAGCCACAAATTAGGCTGTTGGAAACTAAAAAAGGGTGTAAAGAAAAAGGGTGTAAGAAAATACCGCCAACTGAGAAAAAGGGTGTAAGAGACCTCCAACTTTACAGGTATACACTAATCCCTCGTTATAACGAAATCGCTTTACTCGAAATATCGCTTTATTCGAAATTCCTTCTGGTCCTAACCCAAACGCATGCTACTTTAGGCCGCATTGCTCGAAGCGCACGAAGAGCTGGACCCCTTAGAGACGAAGAGGTGAGCGGAAGCGTCGCCGAGCGGCGGCGACCCAGAGGGCGATCCAGGCGGTCAACATTGCGAACTTAACATGCTGGTGTTTCCCCGGTGATTTTCTCGAGCAGGTCATGCTCGATTCGCGCCATCCGACTTTAGACAAACGGTGCAAATGCGTGGTATGGTGATTGAACTATGGGTGGACGCGATTGTGCGAACACTGGCATTCGAAGCGTAGAATTAGCGTGTCGTCGACAGCGGGGCGCCGAAAAACTTTTCTTTTGCAAACTCCACGGCTGCACACCTCGGAAAAAAAAAATCCTCAGTGATCATGCAAACTCCTAGTGCAAAACCAGTCAGTTTTCGTGATTGTGCTGTGTACCCACAATGAGCGTTCATCGTTGTTTTTTTTTTGAGCTCAACAGGTCGCTAATGAACTTGCTGCACGTAACTGGGCTACAGGCTTACCTGTAGACTGGGCCGCAGCTATTGATTTCCCGACTATATTTGATTATTCTGCGCCCTCCCTCTCTTTCGATTTCTCACTTTGTTGTCTTTCTCTTGCTTTGCTACTTTCTTTTGTCTTTTTATATTTTAATACTGTCATGTGGAGTGACAAAAATACGGGGAAAAAATAAAACCCACCACTACTGATTTGTATTCAGCTGCACCCAAATTCTACGGCTAGAAATGATACAGAAAAGTACTATAACAGGCTTGGATGACTACGCCCATCTTGCTCACAGTTGGAATGCGAGATTTTCCGAGTCCCGCAGTGGTGAGGTCGCTTTACCAGCATCAATCATCAATACCGCAGCTTAATTTCATTTGCCAAATCGCGCTGGTCTCACCACTCCTCCGGTCTTTGTGCTGCTTGCGGCTGGAATTGAAACATTTGAACAATTTTTCCTGTAATCGCGGTTTCTTGTTCATTCGGAAACGGTATATCTAGCCGCACCAATTCAGCGCATTGGCCTTCCGCTGTCGATGCCTCTGCTCCTTTCGTTTTGGGCTCACATTCCTGGGAGGATTTTGTCATACAGGGATTATTGCGGCCATTGCACCCAGTATACATATCAGAGACCAGACGCATTGACTTCTAAGCTTCGGTTAGCGATTACCTTGGTAAATACCTTGTAGACGACTGACAGTAAGCTGATCGGCCTGTAATTTTTCAAGTCCTTCATGTCGCCTCCGCAAGAACCATTGCGCATCATTGCACTGCCAGTTCTTTCTCTAGATCTATCTGATATAATTCGGTAATCTCGTGAACTACTGTCTCGTTCGGCATTATCCCCTGGCTACTGTACAGATCCCTATAGAACTCCTCGGCCACTGTGACTATTTTATCCCTATTTGGGTGATGACATTGCCTTGCTTATCCTTAAGTGCATACATCTGATTTTCCCCCACGCCAAGATCGTCTCTTCACTGCTTTCAGGGAACCTCCGTTCTTTACAGCGTATTCGATCCTCTCCATATTATACTTCCGTATGTCAGCTGTCTTACGCTTATTGATTAGCTTGGAGAGCTCCGCTAGTTCTATTCTGTCAGCTGCGGTGGAGATTCTCATGGTTGTGCCGTTTCCTGATTAGATCTTTCGTCTCCTGTGAAAGTTTGCCAGTATCCTGTCTAGCATAGTGCCCCCGACTTCTACTACTGCACACTCCGTAATAAATGCGTGTAAGGTTGTCGCTGGCTTCCTTCGTCGTAAACTCGGCTTCCTCGCTAAGAGCGGAATATCGGTTCTGCAGCGCGATCCCTGAATTCTTCTACTTTACGTCCATACTGTTAGCTCATTTATCGGCTTCTTTCGTACTAGCTTGTTGCGGTCCCTCCTCAGATCTAGCCTAATTCGGGATCTTACCATACGGTGGTCACTACTACACCTTACCCTTCCGAGCACTTCCACAATCCTGCCACGACGCCAGGGTTATCGCATATATGAAGTCTATTTCATTTTTGTGCTCCCCATTCGGGCTTCTCCAGGTCCACTTCCGACTCTCCCGTTTACAGAAGAAGGTATTCATTATGCGTAGGTTATTCCGTTCTGCAAACTCAACTAGTAGGTCCCCCCTGCTATTTCTACAGCCCAGACCATAAGTTCCCAACTGCCTTGTCTCCAGCCTGATTCTTGCCTACTTTAGCATTGAAGTCCCCCATAACTACGGTATACTGTGTTTTTTACTTTAGCCATTGCCGATTCCACATCTTCATAGAAGCGTTCCACTACTTGGTCGTCGTGGCTGGATGTGGGCGCGTAGCCCTGCACCACCTTGAGCTTGTACCTCTTGAGCTTCTACCTTGAGGTCGCTTTAACCAGCATCAGATCAGAATACCGCAGCTTAATTTTCATTTGCATCGCGCTGGTCTCACCTCCTCCGGTCTTTGTGCTGCTTGCGGTGGAATTGAAACATTTGAACAATTTTTCCTGTAATCGCGGTTTCTTGTTCATTCGGAAACGGTATCTAGCCGCACCAATTCAGCGCATTGGCCTTCCGCTGTCGATGCCTCTGCTCCTTTCGTTTTGGGCCACATTCCTGGGGTTTTGTCATACAGGGATTATTGCGGCCATTCACCCGTACATATCAGAGACCAGACGCATGTTCTGCTATTCCGGTCAAAATGTTTTAGCCTTTTCTCCCAAAAATGGCATCATTCACTGATTCTTCTCTAGATCTATTATATAATTCGGTAACCGTTTCCCCAACCCCTACAGGCTGATTATATAGAGCTATGAGGTGCGCGTATTAGCCCCAAAAAGCCACCCCGTTTCTTGGCGAATTCCCCACGTGGGTATGTGGCACTAGAAGAGGAACAACAACAACAACAACAATTTCAACTGAAGGCACGTGGAATTTCGGGGCCGGCCGACACGCAGCGTGTTGCCTCCACGATGTCACGCGCCGACCAAAGAGAAAGAAGACGATGCCAAAGACGGTCAGCGCGTCTACTGCTTCCGTGGCAGCCTTTTTCTGCCTGTTGTTGACAGCCGTCATAGCCGTGGTGATCATCTTGCTGATCTCAGACACACCGCCAAAAGCGAAGCCCCCAACGGGTCCCCCCGATTCCCCCTGCCTCCGCCGCAGCCTCCAGCATCTGTCCAGGTACGTGAACGCCACTTTCGACCCGTGCACGGATTTCGACCTGTTCATGTGCTCGCGGCGGGACCAGCAGGACATTGCCACGACGGCGAACGAGACGTTCTTCCAGAGTGTGGTGTGGCCAACCTACCAAGCGCAGTGCGGAGGCAGAGCGTGCCGAGCCATGCACGGTCTGTACCGGTCTTGCCTGGACAGCTTGACGAACGTGTCCGTCACTCCAGAGGTGATTTTCGGAGACGTCATCACTACGTTTCAGGACATCGTTGGCGCCGCACCTCACCCGGCTGAAGTCGTGGGTGTTCTTGACATCACTTACGCGTTGGGCATACTTTTCGAATACCGTTATGTTCAACCCATGGGGTTAAACGGGAGCTACATGGATCTGAATCTGATGAAGCCCTTTTACGATATGGGGAACTGGCCACACGTAGGGCAGCTTCTGCAGATTATCCGGCGGGAGCTTAACGTTACAGCCACAGTCCCAGACATCGATGCGCTGATCGGACTGCTAGAGGAAAATGATGACAGAGAAGGAGGGCCTCCGCTGGCAGGGCCGGCGGTTTCCGTGCTGAGCAAGCTTCACCCAAATGTGACTCTTCGCAGTTGGCAAGCAGCTCTTGTCGAGCTGTGCCAGTGCTCTCTTCACACGGTGCAAGTAACGATACAATATCCGGACCTTTTCGAGGCACAGCTTGGAGTGTACGCGAACCCAGAGCTTCGCGACACAGCCCTCTCGTACATCATCGCGAGTTGTTGCATGGAAGCATTTCCCGAAGTCATAAATTCATCCGCTTTAATCAGCCCTCTCGAGCGTGTGAAGTACTGCAGTTCGTCGATGCTCAATGGACTCCTCTTCTGGGACCTCGTCGCCTTAGAAAAGGGCGGAAGCGCGGCCAAGGACGCTGTGCTGCGATCGCTGTGCGCTGCCATCGTCAATGCTACGGTGGATGAAGTAGCTGCGCTCCTGGATGCCAAGACAGCGGCCGAAGTAGGCGCTTCGCTGTCAGCGCTGCAGCTGCTCGACGTCCGATCGTTATTTGCGCTCTACGCACCACTGTTAGCGACATTCGACGACGACGCCGCCGGCATCGTACGCGCTGACTTCACTGCGCGCAAGTTTCTCGCAAAAAAGCAGGCCGTCGACTTGCACATCGGTTTGAAGGAGCACTGGCGCGTCAGATGGTCCAATTCAAAAGACCCAGTGTCCGTGACCGGTAAAAACAACGTGATATTCTCGCCTAGGGTCTACATGGAGCTGCGCACGGACTGCGGGCCGGATACCGTGTTCTTTAACGCGCATTTGATCGGCGCTTATCTGGCGGACGAGCTGATACACAAGCTTTGCCTCGACGCGCTCACCGGCCGTTATAGCTTTATCCTCTTCAAAGAGCACCTCGGCTGCCAGTTCGGCGTGACACCAGCGTGGAACTTGCGTTACCCGCAGTTGGCGCTTCGGATCGTCTACCGGGCGCTGTCGCCGTCCACTTTGCAAGGCAAGCGGCGGGGACACTTGGCCGCCTGGAGCGTCACGTACGCGCAGCTGTTCTTCATGAACTTCTACTTGCACGAACTGTGCGTGCGGAAGGAGCAGCCAGGCGACCCGAGGGCCATGCTACTCGTGCACTCCTTCGAAAGCTTTAGAGAGGCCTTCGGCTGCCTTTCACCGCCTTCAGACGGTGCACGCACTGGAAACGACCTCCGTCGTTGACCTCGAGTGTTGAGAACGGTAGTTTTCTGGCAGTGTATACTTCAGTGCTTCCGAGCTGCGCTATCTCTTGGAGCAGTGGAGAGCGTTTGACACTCCCTTATTTTATTACGTATGGGAAATAGCGCAAATGGTGACATTTTGTTGTATAATTTAGTAGAACCTTTGTATGGTGCCGCAGCTGGACAAACGATAATGCTCGTTTTGAACCAAGTTATACAGCTAATCACTAAACTTCAGTTACTCCGCCAACGAGCTGCCGTTAGCTACGCGTGCGTCGTTTGTGTATTAAAGTTTGAACACATTGTATCAATGTTTGGCTTTGTAAATTTTACAAAATTATGACCGTTTAACGTATTCAGAGACGACATAAGGGCGCCATTTAAGTTTGCGCAGGCGGGGGAGGTTGCGCTTAGCAGTTGCAACTATAGGAGCAACGTTTTGGCGGATGTGAATTAAATCATGCTGCACGCTAACATGAGGCGAACGCTATGCAATTCACCTCTAGTACGGCATTTTAAGTACCTACAGAGCACTTTAGGCACTCGCCTTGTCGTCGTAGCTCGTTCGCTGGACCCAAGTAGAGCAACAGGGCGATCCGCTTGTCGTCGCGTCGTACCCAGAGGGTTCTTAAGCCAAGGGGTTTATGTAGTCACTAGCGGTAGTACCCGGCGATGCCCGGGTGGGCCATTATATTAAGAACACTAATGGGCATAACACGTGATCATTTATTTGTTAGTTGTAATAATTGGATAGTCCATCGTTAACTGGTACAGACTCCGGAATTCCTTCCAGCTGTCTATACATGGTCCTCAACCGGAGGCTCATCGTGGTAATGCGAAACGTCTCAAACTCGTGTTTTACTGCAACTCTCGCTAAGCAAAGTTCACCAAGCTGGTGCGCTCAAGCGAGTGAGTGAGTGAGTGAAAAACGTTTTATTGAGCCGGTGAAGTTGGTGTAGTTCTCTATTCGAGAAAGCCATGGGATGAGCGGGCAGCCTTCGCTCTGGAGGAAAAATTACACCATCTTCCCACGTGGGAACCCTGAGGGGATGCAAAGCCGTAGAGTAGTAGCGCGTTAATTGGTTGTTAGAGTCATTAAACGCCGCTGCTAGATGTGCCGCAGAAAAAACAAAAACTCTTTCAGCTTGGCTAGAGGGTAGAGTTGTACATGGAAAACCTATTTTATTTCACTGAAATCAGTAGTTTACAAAATACACAGTGTTCCCAAATGGGAACAATGGCCCTAAGCGTACCGATGCTCGGGTGGTTTCCATCCTTTCCGCAGGGCCAGCAGCAACGCGTGATACTCCATGTGCGCTTTATTTTCCCTCATGGTAGGCAGCCGAACAGTGAATGTGGAGGGCGACGCTGCACATCTGGCACTTCATTCGTGTGTTTTTGGTGCACTGGCGGCACCGGCTCTGCTTTCCCAACGGCACCAAATGATGGCTGTGGCCTCCCTTGCTGTGGAAAACAAGAGCACCTGAAGGGCCAGGCCGTTCTCTGGTGACTAGCTTTTTGGTCAGCAGACCTTGCACGATGAGCCTTGTGAACTGAAGCTGGTCAAGTGGCGGTTGACTTCCTAGTTCTGTGTACAGCCTCCAGGCTGCAACGCACAATGTTACTAGCGTATTGCTGAGTAACGGCCTACACCACTTCTTACCATGCAGGCAAGGACGATAGTCGCTGATGAACCTATCAAGTAGGTCGACGCCACCCATGTGCTTGTTGTATTGTTGTATGACTCTCGGCTGGGGCACTGGTACTCGCTTTCGTTCCTTTTGGCTGCAGCGTGTGGCTGTGGCGGTTGGGTGAATGTCATCATAATTTGTGGCAACGCACACACACTTATTGTCATTCCACTTCACAGCCAGGACGTCGCCATCGCACAGAAAATCATGTCCATCTGCTTTGACGGGCTAGTTCCTTCGAATCCTGAAGATGGGCATTTCTTGAGCTGGGCCTCCCTCATGGTTCCTGTTGCTCGGAATCCACGTTCTTTCAGCTCTTGCAGCAAAGCGTGTGACGTGAAAAAATTGTCCATGAAAATAACATGGTTTGTAGGCACATCAACGCACTTTAGAGCGCTCAAAACAACACGTGTTCCAAGTGGTACATTCATGTCATCATCGTCCTTTCTGCCGCAGTAGATATCAATGTTGAAGGGATAACCCGATGACAAGCAAAGGATCCATTCCTTGTAACCAAATCGTATTGGTTTCCCCTTTATAAACATTTTGCAGCTGTGCCAAGCAAAATACGGCACCATCTGCTCGTCCACGCTGAGATTCTTCGAGAAAATGCCGAACTGCTGAAGGGAGCTATTGACAAGCCTGAGTAGAGGTCTTATCTTTGCCATCTTGTCACCCTTCTCAAGGTTTTTACTGTCCGATACATGGATATACCTCTTCATTAGCCGGAATTTCGCGCGGCTCATTGTGCTTGCTACCGAAGGGACACTGAGGTCCTCATCTTTCGACCAATACAGGTCAGAACGTGGCAGCTTGTGGTAGCCACTCAAAAAGAGAATGGCGACAAAATCAAGTATGTCTTTTTCAGTTATGTTTACACTGTGGTCGTTCTGTTGCTTGGCATAGCGATTGGATTCTTCAGTATGAGGCCTAAAATTTCCATCTTGAGTAGGCGGGCAAAGAGATTGCAGGGCTCCTCATCCACAAGCTCGGCATGGGTCAATCGCAGTGGCTGAAACTGAGTTTTTACTATCGGAACCGAATACTGAGTAGTTCGCCTCCAGTTGGGGGAGTTTCGAGATGCTTTTTTCGGTCTCGGGGGTGCTGCTTCTTGAGCAAGTTCCTCCACATTCGTCGTCATCAGCCGTGTGAACTTCAACCTCACCCGCAACATCATTCGGTAGAGAGGCTACAACGGCGATATCACTGTCGCCCTCCTCCTCATCCGTGAGAATATCGTCCGCGTTCAAGGGGGGGGGGGGGGGGGGGGTAGCAGCACAACATCAGCAGCTTGTGCACAATCGTCGGAGAGAACCATTTCCACCGCTTCCTCCAGCGTGAGAAACTTTTTTCGAGGCATCTGGGAGAAAAAATTCCCCCGCATTGAGGGGGAGAATGTTGCGAAGACGGTTGTCGGCCCGCTTGCGGCGCTTGTGCTCGGCCCCCGCACAACACTCTTCCATAGGGTTTGTAGTATCCCGCAGTACGCCGCTGCGCCAACGCACGCCGCTCCGTAAACACTCACCCCGCAGTACGGCTGCTCCCACAACCCTCTTCGCGCCAACGTTCCCAATTGGGAACATGCAGACATTTATCCTCATATATACGTTATCCATGCAAACAGCTACTCCATTTCGCGTGTCGTAATAATAAACACATTCAAAAAGAAAATACAATAATTAGATTCTGACCAGGCCATTAAAAACTTACCTTTTTCCCCCGAGTTTCTCCATGCGGCGCAGCGCAGCGTTCAAGTGAAAACTCCCATGAAGTTGTCACCGCTTAACATGAAGTACGAAACCAAAAAGGAATTTTCTTCGCTTCTGAATAAAAATTTGAGCTTTTTTAAAGGTGTTGTTAGCAAATATTAGCACTTTTTTTGTATACTTCAGTAACTATAGCTCCCGAAATTGAAGACGTGTTGTGTTCCCAAATGGGAACATTGGCGCCAAATGGGTTAAATGTCTTTATTTATCGAGTAGTGGAGACCGTTGTGCGGCTTCTCGTTCTCGAATCGAGGAATCCGCTATTCGACGCTGGCGTTTCGAAGCGTTGTCACGTGGCCTAACGCCATCTGGATCAGCTACTCGCCGCTGGCGTTTCAAAGCGGCTTCTCGTTCTATAAGCGAGGAATCCGCTGCTCGACGTTGCCGTTTACGTTCGGCGTCGCGAGCTCCCCTCTGTGCAGCCTTGTCTTCGGAGGTGCTCGCGGTTCTGACAGTGTGCTGGCTGGCGCTAGTTGAAGGTGTGCCAGCCAGTTCGCTGACTGAATCGTTGGCGCCATTTCCAGTCATCGGACGGCGCAGTACCGAAGAAGCAACTGAGCGGTGCGCGGACGGGGTTTATTTGCAGAGCAGAGGGAGTGGAGAGGAGGAGCAGCGCGCGCTAGCGCGCAGTGTTGCCGGTGTCTTCCTGAGCCGGCACGAGAAGAGCCGAGCGGCGAGGACGAGAGCGACGTAATCACAGCTGGCGTGGAGAGGGGGCACGGGGAGGAGAGGTGCGGACGCCGGACGACGGAGGGTTAAAGTGGGGGAGACATGGGCGGAGAGAGACGCGTCTGTGCACGCGATTCGCCGTTCCGGTAGCCGGAACGGCCCCCGACTGCCACCCAAAACCGGCTCTCCGCATGCGTCAAACCTGCTAGATATTTTCCGCCGCGACACGCGTCAAACGTGTGGGCAATTAACTGGGCGCGAAAGCGTCATTCATGGCGTTTCGCGCGGGTTTTTAGGAAAAAGGGGGGAGCCTCTATTCGGTGTGTCCTCCGCTCCTGGATTTCGCGAGGTGGCTTTCTCCTGCGCCGCAGCCATGAGCAGCTCAAGGGCGGCCCGCATCACCGTAAAACGATGTGCTGATATCTCTGGTACGAGCAGAAACAAATATATGGGATCAAAAAACATCATTACTCGCTTATTCTTTCCCCACAGTTGGAAGAGATGTCGCTTCCCTTGTAACTGCAAAAGACCACGCTGCATACAGTAAAATTAAGAGCAACATCTCTGAGAAGTGTCGGCATTGCAGCGTTTTTTTTTTCTCCGTGTAGTCAGTGAAGGCTTCCTTTATCGTGGTTGATACGATGGTTTTATTGAAGTTCATGTGAAAAGAACAACCACCGAAACCATATTCTTGCCACATTGAATAAGAAAAGAATTTGCAGAAATCCAGATAATTGTCAATAATGCGTAGCATTCTTACGCCGCTTGTATTCGTTGGGTTAGTCGGAGCCAGATTTGGCTATGAGTATTTTATTGGGGTATTTTATTTTGCTTTTTTATTTTGTTTCTTTTCGCCAAGGATCTAAATTACACCATTATATTGATTAAGCGCATTTACTTGACCAATAGTGTGTTTTAAATTTCCACAGATGACAGGCGTAGGGCTGGTTTCGTCCGTTTGCGCGATTATTTATTCGTGTTGTCGTCGTTCTTTTCCGGGCTTTCGCTTTTGAGTGCGCAAAAGCGCAGCTTTCTTCTTCAAAAGCAACAGTCTCCTGCGAGAGGAAATCACGAGCATCGCGGGGCACCCAGGAGAACTCCGTCAAGCGTCAATGCGACCTCCGACCCTCGTGCGGGCTGCCAAAGGCAGCATGCAAGCACAACGAAACGGGGCGGAGCTAAGCAGCCCCACGCGTCGACGGCGCCCGCGCACCATGTGTCTCCAATTCCACCAAACGGGCGCGAGGAGCGGTTTCAGGAACGTTTACCGGCGCCGAAAACCGGCTGCAAAGACGGACATGTGTCTGGCCCTCAGATTCTCTGCATCTAAAAGTGTCTGGATATATAGATCGCTGCTAGTCACCAGGTTCTCTCACAGTTGATGGGTGGGAAGGGTGGATGGAAGAGGGGGGAGTTTGGGGTTTTGCTTGCGCTCTAATATGATATGAAGAAGAGTGCCGGGTTGTAAACAGAACTTGTATTCGGCAGGAGGTTGCATGGGGAACTTACGATGTGGACCGACTGGGGGCGGGATGGTATACTCTTAGCCATGAGAACGGCTATCTCAGCAGGTATGAGGGAGGCTCGTCGGTAACAGTTTTATGATAAGTAACATGGCTCCCGACTGGAGGCGCGGGTTTGCAAAAAGTCCCAACAGATGGTGAGCGCGATGTCTTTGCGCATTTTACCGGGAAGTCTTCTCTTTTAGATTTATGATAAATTACATGGTTCCTACGGCGACGCGTGGTTGCAGAAAGTGGCAACAGATGGCGAGCCCTATGCGAATTCAAGTGACTTTCACGTCCATAGGGGTGTAAATTTAAGGATCTCGCTGGCCTTGTTATCTGCATGTTACTACGAAATCGTCAAATGTGTTTGTGGGCAATTGGATGGGCAGCATTTACATGCACAAACGAATTGGATATATCAACGGGCTGTGTGGTTATTGAGGAATCTGTAAAAACACACCGTTTCCTCGAAATCCTGCTTACGTCTATACGCTGGGTGCCATAAAAAAATGTTGTCGAAAAGTGTTTAGATACCCGAGTGCGTTAGCTATCTTAGCAAAAATCAGTTCACTAGGTCAAATGGCGCGCGGTGAAAAAAAATTACCATTTAATAATCTTTTTCACCGCTTTTCACTCTCTCCCTGGCGTAATTTTTAGAATTTTCAGCATTTTGTGTTCCAACACGGTAATCACAATCTGCTCATAAAACTTGAAGCCGTTTGAACCGGCAGTTTGGCCAGGCGTGGACACCACCTGTTAGGCCTTTTCGGCTGGTAAGGCGGGCGATTTGTAAAAAAAAAAAAATGGCCCTTTTACCAGTGTCGCCGGGCGAAATCCTTAAATTAGTTTTCTGCATTTGTATCAGCAACCTATTTTCGCAAAAATAAATTGCCTAAATTAACCAGTGAAAGATATACTGGGGAATCTTTAGGAGCACCGATTTTATTCCGGAATGCGGAATCACCTCGATAGTGTTGGTTAGCGCAAAATCATAAAACTACTCTTTAGATATTCTTAAACGGCACAGATTTCAACATAAAGCACTTCGATATGTGATCGGGGGTGCGTGATAAACACGAATTTACGAAAACACAATTACCGCTTTTTCCTCGGTTATAACCGAGGTAAAAGCGGTAATTGCGCTTGGCAATTTTCGAAAATCGCGCCTTTGTTAGCACCTACGCCATGACGAAAATGTATTCGCGGAATTTGCAGTCTCTAGATCTAACAGTTTTGGCTGGGCGTTGATGAGTCAGTCAGTCAGTCAGTCAGTCGGGCACTTCTTTTTATAGGTATAGATAAAAGAGCACACATTCGCATTCTTTTTTGGCGGCTTTATGGAGGCTTGTTACCGTGTAGGCTTCGTAAAAGACTTGGGGCGCTATTCCAGAAGGCCCAAGATACCTCGGTCCCGAGTTTCCAGCTGCTCGAGTTAACAATGTAGTGATAGTACAGCATCCGATAAACCTCAAGCGATGCCGCAATTGCGCGGAGCACGCTTAGCATTATCAGCGCGCCCAGTTGAGGCCGCTCACGTTGAAAAAGCACAGCTTGCACGAACATCCGCGTGCAGTGCCGTCTAGGAATCGAGTGTCAATATGCACTCCGTTATGCAAAGTAGATAACCCAGCTATTCTTTTTAAAACGCCGGCCTGACCCCAGTCTTCTTCTAAAGATCCGCCCTGTAAAGCGGTGCGGGGCGGCTCCGATTTTCTCGATGTTCTGTTCTTCCACTGAAATCTGTTTGCTACGTGGTTTGAGGGTGACTCCAGTGCAGCTCAGCGCAAGCCCAAACCAAGTAAGCGAGGAAGTTCACTGTAGCGAAAGGAACGCACACTGACCGGCATTGTTTGCGTGCGGACGGCGGGCGTAGTATCAGACATTGCCACTATTTAGCTTGTCATGAGTGGGTTTCAACATTTTACGAGTGCGTTTTAGCCGTTGAAGGTGTGTCACCTGTCGTCCATTGTGTTTTTGCTGTGTATGAATACGACTGCCGTGGGAAAATTTTCTCGTCTTGTTGATTGATTGATTGATTGATTGATTGATTGATTGATTGATTGATTGATTGATTGATTGATTGATTGATTGATTGATTGATTGATTGATTGATTGATTGTGGGGTTTAACGCACTGGCGCTTCACAGGCGACGAGGCGCGCTGTAGTAGAGGGCTCCGGATTAACGGCGCGCATCCGAAGCCGCGGTGTTTCTCACCGCCAGATGATACTGCGAAATCCTAGAGCTAACAATACAAATCGTTCGCGTATGAAACATGAAACAGCGAGTCTTCTTGGCGTTCTCCTTCCACCCTCCGTACCCAGCGCGCAGTGAATAGCATTGTAGCTTGCAAGCTGACCTGGTAGGCATCTCGCGGGAATACGGGCCAAACTGTCGACCGTCTGTCCGTGTTTTGCAAAAGGGCCCCGGGGCTCTAGCAAATGAAACGAAGGCAGAAAAAAAGAAAATTGTGGGTGATGAATTTGCGTGCCCGGCACCCGCCGTAAGCGTAAGAAGCGAGCTTTGGATATGTTACTGAGCTTTTTACCTCCCCGCTCTGGTAGTGGGCAGCTGTGATATACGATTATACTAGATATTATATAAAACAATGCATTGATTGACTAATTGTAAGGTTTAACGCGCCGACGCGAACGCAGGCGATGAGGCGCGCCGTAGTGGAGGGCTCCGGATTAATTTTGACCGCCTGGGGATCTTTAACGTGCGCCGAAATCGTGTACACACAGGCGTTTTTGCTTTTTGCCTCCACGAGAAAAGCGGCCGCCGCGGCCAGGAATCGAACCCGTATCCTCGTGCTATATAAGACAATGCAGAACACACAGCTGCTGAAAGGCGTTTGTTTCTAACACTTCCGGCTCGAGCAGCGCCCTTGCTTGCGAGTGTTTGGTCAGCTTTACGCTGTGCGACACCGTGTTTTCCTTCGATACGAAAAACAAGCCCTCTCCTCCAGTTGTGCCAAGCTGATTCGTGGTTTGGTAGTTGCGCTCCTGTTCACGTGCCCTGTACGCCTGGGTACAAACATACCTGATTACGGAAGCCTTAGTCGTCGGCTTGAAAGTTCGAGCATCGCCACTATTTAGTCAGGAAGGACTCATTTCAAAAATTTTATCAGGTCCTCGTCTATGTTGGTTGCACTTTTACGGAAACAAACTGCCTGACCATTCTTCTTTATTTTGACAGGGCTCCCGTCACGGTATGGTTCTGTCACTTTACATGAGGGGGTCATAAATATTGTCCTGTATTGAATTGAACGGATTGGTCTGAGGTATACGTTCCAGGACCATAAGCAAGCGCAATGTAGGTCAACGTGCAAACGGTGGCGACTTTCCTTCGGTGAATGCAAAAACTGTTAACGATGTTCCGAGCCGCTGCCCTCCCGTCTCTCGCGTTGTAGAGTAGCATTAGTGCTCAATGTTGTAAATTCACTTGAAATCATTCAAATAAGCATTTTGAAAGCGTGTACATGTGAGCATGCTCCGCGCGACATGCCTGTGAGTTATCCACAGCATTCTAATTATGCTGGCACGACGGCACGCAAAGAAAATAGCATGATAGCACACCAGAGTATGTGCAACAAAAAGGAAAAAGCTGACATCAACGTAAAAGCTGCTTCACCTCGCGTCGGGCAAGAACAAACCGTTAAAACATGCTAAAATGCAAATACTATAATAAGTAGCCGGATCCCTGTAGTTATTATGCAAAAAGTAGCAGTGTGACACTGCCCCTTTTTAATGAGAAAGCTGCCCCATTTTAATGATAATGATAAGACCGGTTGCGCGACCGAAAAGCTCTGACAAGGTCTGTACACACCTGGCGCGTGCGTGAAACCGGGGGCCGCAAATTGTAGCGAAAGCTACACTGGCAGAGGTTGAGCAGTTTCGCGTGGACCTTGAAGGGCCGTTCCGGGCAAGCGCGGGGAGCATTGGGTTTGATTGGATTGGATTGGATTAGATTTGGATTGGAAATCCAATTCAATTGGAGTACGGGTGTGTAGAAAATTGGGTGTGCACTTTCGCAGGTCTGCGCATTCCAGCGGAGTGACGTCATAGCCGCGGCATACGCGCCGGCGTGTGCCCAGCTGTGCGCCTCCGTTGCGCAGTTGCCAAGTCTGACGCTGCGCCGCAGCCGCTTGATAGCCGTTGCGTGTGGCTCCTGGACATCCATGCTGCGCATGCGCGAGGAGCAGACTTGACTGGACTGGATTGGATTGGATTGTATTGTATTGGAAATCGTTTTTGCAGCAATAAGCATTATAATCAGCTAATCCTAGACAACCAGGCAGCCTAAGAATAACCATCTGAACCTTAGCTCACGCTACATATATCCTGGCATAGCCGAGTTAAGCCACTGCTATTTTTTTAGTCCCTCTCTCTCTCTCTGTCTCTTTCTCTCGCTAAGAAACTGGGCTTGCATTGTGAAAAATGCTAACTTGAAAATCGCATAAACGAACGGTTCTAAATAAGACAACACATGTGTCGATCATGAAGGAGTACAGTAGTAAACGTTTATCTCATAAACCACGTAACGGTGTGCATTTAGATCGTTTGTAGTTGCGTTTACTTAGTGCGCGAAAAATCGTTGCATGAAATCGTTCTTCGCTTGCGGTTGGGGGTGTCTGACGGTTTGACGATCGGTTAGACGCACTTTCAGAGGAAGTTGGACGCGCTTTTAGCTGTCGCGCTTCTCTTTACTTTTGTTAGGAAGGGCCGGTAATTTTTTGCATTGGGTAGTTGTTCTACACGAGATATGTAACCAACCTGCTACCATAACCTCCAAACTTCGGTGACAAGTGACACATTTTGCATACTTTTGCAATATTCAACCCATATGATAACATTGAATTCATGTTTCGTTCTTCTGTAACTCGATAGAGCACTTGAGGCAGCTTTTACGTTGAGGAATTAAAGGAATGGAATAGAACTTCCGGTCAATTCCAGGAATGGGAATGGGCTAACTTCTGTCATTCCGGGAATTGAAAGGAACTGGAATCGCGAAAACTTTTAATTCCCCGGAATGGAATTGGAATGGAATTGAGACGCCCATTCCGCAACACTGCTAGGGATCTTTAACGTGTCCAGAAATGTCGAACACACGGGCATTTTTGCTTTACAAGACGTCTTATACGCCGATTCTGTAATACATGCACAACAAAGTTGGCAGGATCGTATAAAATCCCTATTCTAAACCGGAATTTTTCTCGACGTTTACTAAACCGAATTTAGGCTGTCTAGACAGGTTTGTGCCAGCCGGACATGCTTGATTCACAGGCTCCCATCTAAAGCGCGTTTAGATTAACTCTATCGCGTTATGAAGTAGGAAAGATGGTGATACCCTAACAGCAGCCGCAACAGGGGGCATATGCAACCGCCCTCCTGTGTATACGAAAGCGAACTAAGAACAGAAATAGTCCGAGAACCCCTAAGCTCTTTTCATAAAGAAGGGGAATCCTGAAGCTTCAATGCCCAGCTGAAGTCCTGAGAAGCCTTGCTTCGGCCTCGCAGTAAATTCGTCTTAAGCGGAGGTTTTTTTTCATTGCGGACGTTACAAGAGCGCAAAAATGTTTTTCGTCTTAACCATAGTGTTCGCCTTAACCGAGTTCGTCTTAACAGGAGTCCACTGTGCTTAACTCGCATATACAAGGCCCTATTCTCGACTCCGTGAATTTTCCGTTATCCTCCGCGAATTCTCTGAAAGCTTTGTCGGATTGGCTTTCAGCTTTGGTCACGGGCTTCCGGCTTACAAAGCGGCTGTGTGTGTTTTCTTCATTTTGACGTACGTTTACTTTTTCTTATGTCTCTCTACTGAAAGTGCATACTTCTAGGCCACATTTAAAAACGACAAAATGCAGCAAACGGTACAGCGTAGGCCTGTCTGTTATTCAACAACAATATGGCTTGTACTTCACGCCCTTTCTGTGACTGGCTGAGAATACGTGACGTATATAAACAGTTGTCGGGAATGCGCACGTCACACATTGGCAACTTCGCTCTGCGTAAAAGTCGTGTAGTCATGAGCTTGCAAAATTCGGCTGCCATCGCCGAGAAAAGAGCATAACACTTCACCTACCTTTGGCGCCGTGAAATCGCCGTGAATTTGATTGATTGATTGATTGATTGATTGATTGATTGATTGATTGATTGATTGATTGATTGATTGATTGATTGATTGATTGATTGATTGATTGATTGATTGATTGATTGATTGATTGATTGATTGATTGATTGATTGATTGATTGTAGGGTTTAACGAGCCGACGCAACGCAGGCGATGAGGCGCGCCGTAGTGGAGGGCTCCAGATTAATTTGACCACCTGGGGATCTTTAACGTGCGCCCAAATCTCGTAGACACGGGCGTTTTGCTGTTCGCCTCCATCAGAAAGCGGCCGCCGCGGCCTGGAATCGAACACGCGACCTCGTGCTCAGCAACGAAAACGCCTTAGCCACTGAGCCACCCCGTGAATTTGCAATATGCGCAGCTTCGCATGACCGACAGTTTAAGACTGTGTCCAAGCAAAAAGAAACAACAGTTTTGGCTGCTTCTCGGTTGCGCTCACAGAGAAAAAAAAGTTTTCTAAACACCGCAGCCCCGAAGCTACGTAACCAGAGGTGCACAAAGGGCTAGTGGGTGGGGGAATAAACGTCAGTTGAGTGCGAGCCCTGTGTGTCATGGCATTTTTGTTGGTTTCTGTGTAGCACTAGTTTTCGTAGGCTGACTCGTAAAACAAGTTCCGCCTCGCGCTCTTGAAGGGCCTTGTAACATTGCCGCTTGAGAAGCTTTCCTTCGCCGTCCGCCTTAACGCTTTTTTAGTTGCTTCGATCTGTCTCCTGCGTCCTACACCGCTGCTCGACCTTGTCCTTCAGTGTAATGGGAGAGTTAACGATTGCGAATCACTGGTTGTCGGTTCGCTAGTTGGGTAGCATTATCCCGTTACCAATCATCTGTGGTGGGCTGGCGTGAGCGGCCACCTCTCGCCACAGCCATGTTGAAGTTCGTGCTGTGGAACACCTCGTGCTGTGGAACGGTTCCCTAGGAGAAGTTCTGCTATCCCAGACGCCAACGCGTCTCCGACGGTAGAATGTTGCTCAATAAGCTGTTTTGTGCGTTCGCATGTAAAAACAAACGAGAAACATGACCGAGCTTTTCGCTATCACACAAGTAGAGATGACAATTGTAAAAACAAATAAATAAACACGTGATATAGCCTTTCGCTATCATTCACATAAAAATAGTCTTTTAAACATTATGCAAGCGATAGCTTAGGCACTGTTAGTCACTCTTTTGTTGTAAGTTGTCTCTGCGTATATATGCGTTTATATATGTGTACGAGTGGATGTTTGGGGTGCCCGTTTCTTCATTCTTGTTACTACCTAGTTCGGCGCTCCTATTGCATCCGCTCAATGACGGAATACAACGAATGCGGAGCAACCTGGCTAAGCTCTGCAATTTCAATGTGAGGAAATTCACTGTTTGCCTCACGAAAAACGACAGCGGGACTGTTCTGTCGAAAGTACAAACACTGCGTCAAGTAGAGGTGATTAATCACCTCACGGGGCGTCGAAATCGCGTAGACGCACGCCACCGCATATTGACGCCTCCTAGCGAGCTTGTCACGCGTTTTCATGCGCCGGTGGCAACAATTGTCCGTTTTCGCCAAACCGACCAGTCCCCATGGCAACCGTTTTGGTTTGCGGCTGCCGACGAAGACGCCGTCTGTATCCGATGTAAAATAGTGAAGTTGTCTTAAGACCGAAGACGCCATTCTTCCCGACAACCGCACCTCATTCATCTGTTCTGGGTGCCTGGAGTAGTTTGAATTCGCAAGCATCAGTGTAGCTGTTACGACCTCAACCTTCGGCGACTTCCGTTTTCACAGGCACAAGCCTTTTTCGATGCACATCAACACGTGCTGTAGACCCAACATCCGCCCAACGACAGCGGGACTCCGAAAGTACCGGTAAGTAGAGGTGATTAATCCACGGGGCGTTGGCACGCCACCGCATGCGCCTCCTAACCAGCTGGTCAACAATTGTCCGTTTTCGCCATAGAACTTTTGGTTTGCGGCTGCCTCTGTATCCGCTTTTCTTCCCTCATTCATCTGCTGGGTGCCTGCGCAGAGACACAAATTTTCCAAGCAAAGTTGAGCGCAGTTTTTCTGGACTTGAACTGCTGACGCAGAGGCACTAATCTGCTTGATTTCCGGCTGTGCTCTGCTACTTCATTTTCGGCTTTTCGTTCGTTCCCTCAGAGCACAGCGTATAAGCCTGCTGGAAAGAACAATGGGTGAGGACGTATTTGTGAGACCAGACGCTCCGAAAGAATCTTCACCGCTGTTCACCGTGATTGATGAGAACCTCCTAAAGCAAACAGAAGGATACGGTAGCGACCGACTTGCCCATTGACGACAACGATGAGGAACAATCGGAGGACGCCGGCGACGAAAAAAACTTCTTGACCAGCCTGGTTCCTTTGCTAATCAGCATGAAGATATTGGGTATCGGGATGTCCTTGTCTGAAGACGTTGACGACCGCGATTTCCGAAAGAAGAGGTCATGCCCGTTGTCACTGGACTGCGTTTGGAAGCTGGTGGTGGCTGCAGTGGCGATGACGTACGTTGGTTACTTTACCGTCGACCAGATATCTGCGGCCAGCAGCAAAGGACAGTGGAATGTGTCTCTAGACACGGTGAGCAATATCGTCACGATGGCATCGGCACTCATTGTCTACTTTTCGATGCACCAGAATGCAGCCACACTGGGACGCATGCTTCGGAAGCTGTCCGATGACACCGATGTTCAAATCGGATCACGCATCCGCGAGACTGAGGACGGCCCCCCTCCATCCAGCACACCGCCGGGAACTGCGAGCAACGGCTCTCACACTTTCTTCGTCACGTTCGGTGCGTGGGCTTTGGCAGGGCTAGCGGTTGTCTCTAAGCTAGCACGATGCTACGTTGTACCAACCATAAAACACAGCGATACTAACGTCGAGGAGGGCGTCGTTGGGGAAGCGATGGCAGCTGCAGATTGCCTGCGTGGGAACGGCACTCTCTGCGCGAACCCAGCAGCCGTTGTGAACCTAACGGAAGTCACCGTTCGCTACGGCCTCCTCAGAGGCGTCCTCTGGATGAGCATGCTTCTGGCTTACTACACGTTCGACAACATCGCTGGGAAGCTCAAGGGCCTCAACGTCAACCTGTTCGTCCTCCCGTCACAGAGGCTCGACAGCGAAACAGTGCGCTCGTTCAGATGCAAGCACAACGCTCTCTGCCGCATTCTGAAGGTAGCAGATGCCTCGTTGGGTGCGTGCAGTGTCGCCTGGTACTTGCACTGCATGGTGGATACTCTGGCCACGGCCGACCAGTTCATCGCATTCGCGTCGGGAGACCTGTGGTGCCTGCCGTTCCGTGTCAGTGTAGCGGTTAACGCCGTGTGTCTTCTGGCAATGCTGGTGTCCACATCTGAGGCTGCGCACAGGGCCAGCAAGGGCGCGCAGGAGTCGGTCGTCGTTCTGGCCCAGAGATCGGCTGAGCTTCCGGCCTACCAGCCGGAGATGTACGAGCAGATCAACGCGACCCTCAACTCGTTTCGCCGCGGAGCCGTGACAGTGCACATCTGCCGCGTGTGGCCCCTCAACCGGGCTTCTGGTCTCGTGGCTGTCACGACCACCGTTGCGGCCGTTGTGGCTCTCACACAGTACCGCCCGCGAAGCAGAGAATTCCTCAGGCCGTACTTCGCGCTGTAACTTTTTTTTTCGCAATGCGCAGATTATCATTATGCCTCAGTATAATGCTAACTTCTCGTTCATATAAGGGGTCAAATGAAAAGGAGTAGCTGTTAGCTTGAACGAGTAATCGGAGAAAACTACCTATACAAGGAAGGCATCCCCTGATAATCAAAGCGTCGCAGTATTTTTGGACGGACATCCAAAATATGTAAAGTATATATGGATGTCTGTGTAGAGTTAAAGAAACATGTAGAGTTATTGCGTAGTTCCGGGCTTACTCATTGGACAGGAGGTCACGAGCCCTGTAAAACACGTGCGTTAAAAAAATCCTGTAAACGACCTCTTAGCAACCAGTTTTGACGGACAAGTCCGGCGCCTTAGATCCGCAGAGTATTCTTAGAATGTGATCGCAGCTGTGGCAGGTGCAATTCACACGAAAGAAAAAAAGTCACGCCTGGATCAAGAGGGGACAATAATCAGATGACCCACAAAGACTGCAAAGTGGCGGTAGTCCATACATGCACGGCATTGCGTACAGGGTTAAAAATATTGGTGGGAGGGCCGGCGTGAAAGAGTGATGTCGGCGCCTGATAGATTGAATAAGCCTTCCAGCAAAACGTCGTCGTTAGCCCCCGATAGAGCACTGAACAATGTACGCGTGCCCACCGTCTTTGCGGTTAAGCTCCAAGACTGGCAGAGGGCGCAGAGAGACCAGCATTTGCTCGACATTTTTTAACTCGTTCGGGAACCACCGATCGGCTTGTGTGGTCTGGCGTGTGGGACGCTAATTAAGAAGTTCATTAACGTTATCTCTTCTCGGCCTTTTAGCTTCTTCATTTTTGGCATTAGTTCTTCTTTTTGCCCAGCCAAAACTGCACCACTCGTCGCAACACGCGATAGGGCGAGCCGCCCCTCGGCATACGTTTCAAAAGCCGTTCTTGATGATGGTGATGATGCTTAGCGGCTTCCCCTTTGTAACGGGGTGTGTTTGCACAGCGGCCTTAGTCGCAACGCCGCTGTACAATAACCTCGCCAAAAATTCAAACAAAATAACTAAATAATATAAAAATTAAAGAAAATACTTTTACGAAATTTTCGTGCTAGTCTGACTTATTTGTTCGCATGTCTTCCCATATTGTTCTCTGCCCTTTTCCCACCAGCATTCTAACATTCTTTTACTAACCTCTACTGCTGTCCAATTTCCTTTCCCGCTAACCTTAAAGCCAAGGGCCTCCGGAAGCCGGATGGCTCCCTCACTGAGGACTGGACGGATACCTTTGCACTCCGTTTCAATATGTCGCATGGCTTCTGGCTCCTTCTCGCAGCCTGCGCATAGTTTTTCCTGTACCGGCTCGCGGTTCAGCGTTTTTGTCCGCAAGCAACCCGCCCGGACTTCAGAAAGTAATGCACTCCCTTTGGTATTATCGAAGACGTTTTTCCATTGTGATCTCCTGCTTCCGGATCTTGTAGATATCTAAGGACTTATTCGCGTCCATCCTCTTTTTCGAGGTCGTTGTATCTGATTCTTTCACTTCATTTTTATTGCCTTGGTCGTTTCCCCTGCACTTCCAGGTTTCATATACTTTGCCTGAGCCTCTGGTTCTTTTCCTCCACTGCGTGTCCACGCTTTTCATGTAAAGATACCGTAACACTTTGGCCACCCATCTCTGGTCATCAATATTTCCAAGTCGTTCCTCAAAACATATTTTGCTCTGTGGCTTCCCTCACTTCGAAGTATGCCCATCCCATGTCTCCCTGCACTGCCTCATTGGTTGTTTTACTGGTGCTCCTAATGCCAACCGACGTACCGCCCTCTGATTTACTTCTAGCCCTGATTGAATCTCTGATTTGACACGCACTACTGCGTTTGAAAAGGTGAGTGTTGGTACCATTACTCCCTTCCAGATTCCTCTCACTACTTCGTATCTGTTATATCCCCACAGTCCTCCATGCTTCATGATAGAGGCATTTCTTTTGCCTTCCAATTTTAAATGCTCCTCGTGAGTTTTTAGATACGTCTGACCTTCGTTTATCCAATGCCCAGATATTTGTATTCCGTTACCCACGGTATTGCTGCTTGCTGAACGAATACCGATTCGTTACGGGCGTCGTCATTAAAAAACCAGAACTCTTGACTTTGCTGTGCTAAACTCTAATCCCAAGTTAAGTGGCTTTTTCCACGCAGATACCTGTGATCTGTTGCAGACACTGTTCGCTATCTGCTGGTAGTACTATGTCGTCTGCATATAGCAGTCCCGGGATCTGTTGTTCCACTTCCTGTCCTTTGCGGCTATAACACAGATTGAAACCGATCTTACTGCGTTCAAGCTTTCTTTCTAGTCTAGCCATGTACAGCATGAACAGCAATTAGCGACAGAGGACAACCCTGCTTAACCTCGATTTCTGACTACCGGTTTCTGTGCACTTTTGGTCTTCCCAGGTAATTTGCACCTCGCTCTCATTGTAAATTCCCTGCAACAGCTGTATAAACTCCTGGCCTAATCCGTCCCGCTCAAGTATGCTCCATAGAAGTCCTCTATCTCCCTTTATATCGAGAAATGTATCCATAGTGGTCGCTTCTGAGCCATTGACACCTCCATGCATTGGGTTAGGACACACAAATTGTCCTCTAAGCGTCTGTGTCGTCTGAATACATTTTGCAGTTCTCCCAGTATGCCGTTCCCCTCTACGCACGCCCTGCAGTTCCGCTTTTATGGCTTGCATTGCCAGCCTGTATGCCACTGAGGTAACTGTAATAGGCCTGTACGAATCGGCATCAGCCCTGTCTGCTTTACCTTTATATATCATCCTCCTTGGGACGCTTTACAAAGCCGTGCTTGAATTTGTTTTATCGCGCCTCCGACAGGTGGCGAGACGAGTCCTGCCCCAGTCCTTATGCCCCAGCGCGGTGAAGAAAAGCTACGGTGAAGCGGTGCCGACACGCTCGATGACATCATGACCGGGCAAACTTATCCTGCGCACGCTCGCTGGCCCAACCGCAGCTTTTAAATGGCATCACTGTTAATAAAAGAAAAAAAATACCTCGTCAATGGTAGAAAGCAGTAAATCCGTTGCGTACAAGGGGTCATTACAAATTGCCTCTTTCTTATTGTAGGCCCTACTTTCCCTACCCGGGTCAGTGCCTTAACTATCCCTCACGGGATCATAATGGCGTGCCGAAAGGCACTGAACCTGGCTAGCCATTCATTGTAACGAGTGCGCATGCAATCCTCTGTTCGTAGCGTGTACTGTGTACCTTCGAGACGCTGATCAGCGCACGCGAGAGATTGTTGAGGCGGCTAAAAATTCAGCTCGATGCTGATTGCGAAAGCATTACCGCGAAGATGATGGCTTTCTTGTGTGGGCGTTGCATGATACAGGCGGGTATGACAGCGTGCTTATAGGTTCTCTGCGCAGTGAGGTGGTGTAATTTTCTGTTTTGTTGGTGAGTTTTCAGATGGATGAGTCTTTATTAATAATAAAATTTAGTTTCAGCAGCGCCTGTTCATGCCTGTCACGTTCTTCGCCTGGATTTTTGTGACTAACGGCAAAAATTTAGCATCTTGTTTTTTCGTTGCAAATATTTAGCTAGTGACACTACTTACAACCTGTAGCAAAACTTCATTTGACTACAGACGGTTGAGGGGTGTTTAATTAGAGGCATCTTAAATGCGGCCAGTCGCAGGTTCGGTTCAGCGAGTGCCGCGAGACGATGGATTTTGTGGATTTGTGTGAAAAAAGCTGACTACAGGACCATTGGAGGGATTATCACTGAGCAGAGCCGCCGTAGACTGTCGGATCCGCATCGACAGGATTGGTTTGCGAATGCCCCCGCGTGCTGATCTCGTGAGCCACCAAATTAAAAAGCGACCGTGGTTGTGACGCAAGCGCTGCGAGCGCAAATTCTACCACGGCTAAAGAAACGACGCGCGACGCTCGACACGGTGGGTGGCAAGACGCGAGCGGGGAGCAGCCGGCCGGTTTGTCTACGTGTCCGCCTACAGATCGGTTCGGCCTCAGCACTGTGGCGGAATTCCAGTGCCGCTCTGTAAGCGGTTTAGATGACAATTTTAAGGCAACCCGCCATAGCATCATAACTCCTTTCATGCTAAGCAGCCACCATGGTCGGGATTGGGGACAATTCGTGCAGCTGTAACAATATGCACTCGAGATACTGCGCCGGCTGGGCCACTTCGCGGCAGGGCCAGCGATGCACAGCTACCGTGCGCTTGCTCAGTGGGCTTTTCGTGCCTCCGGCCCGTTTTCGCATCCACTGTAAATAAAAAGTGATACGAAATTGGGTGCCTAGGAATCGGTGTCGAACTTGGGTCGCGGCGAGCTATTCCGATCAATACCGAAATTGCGGAAATTAGCCTGTCTACGAAAGTGTTTATTGTTCCTTGGGAGCCAAGCTCCGCCCTCCGGCCCTCCGATTGGTGCGGCGAGCCGGGCGAGCCTTCGTCAAAACGCCGGTATTGCATAAGCGGCAAACACCAACTCGCTGAGTCGTGTTTGGATGTTGTTTATTTACAATTGCGGGTGGTCCTCTGCAGCTGCTAAGTTGCGTTTCGCACACTTAAAACCGATTTTAAATATGTTCTAGCTTGTATTCACCGCTGATATTTTGAAGATGATGTATATGCGTTCCCACCAATCATCCGGACGTTTCTCGCCTTCAAAATTTGTGTCAGTGCCCCTTCTCAAACGTGAATACAAACTCCGCAAATACATTTCATTTCATCAGTGCGGACACACGTACTACACACCTGGAAGCACGGGTTCAGCGTTTTGTAGACTACGTAGACGGATTGGGGGTGCTCTCTTTTGTAGCGCAAGCTACACTGGCCCAGGTTGCGCAGTTTCTCGTGGACCTTGAAGGGCCGTGCGGCGCAAGCGCGAGGAGATTGTGGACTGGATTGGATTTGGATTGGCTTGGCTTGGACTGTACTTTGGATTGGATTGGATTTTGATTATTGATTGGATTGGATTGGATTAAATTTGATTGTTGTATTGGATTGGAAATGCAGTCCAATTGGAGTACGGGCATGTAGAGAATTGGGTATGCGCATTCGCTGGGGTTTCCTCGCATTC
>CM023456.1:97300056-97360056 GCA_013339765.2 Haemaphysalis longicornis
CTCTTTTACGGCGCGGCGCTACATGAATGGTGCGTTTTTTGTCGCTAAATTCAAATGCCAGGCATTCGTTATCTTTTCAAGGGGTTTTCGAGCGTCCCCTCTTAGGGGATTGCCCTTGACTCGTGACAGGCGCCAATCTATGCGCCGTAGGCCAGCTTCCGCCATCTAGTCGACCGCCCACGAGGCAGCGCCCCGGCAGGTGCCCTGAGTCATGTTTTTATACCGCGGGTTGAAACTAGTTATTTCGGAAGCACACGCTGTGAAGCGAGGAGGGACACGAACTGTTTTGGCGTTTTGTTTCTACTCTTGGTGCCCTTTTGTATATATTGAAAATATTGAAAGCCCACGAATCACCGTGTTCTGCGCGGCGCCGCAGTAGAACAAAGCGCGATTCCTGGGACCTCCCTAACTACATTTTTTCTTGAGGCTTCGAGGTTTTTGGGTGTGACTGATGGACAAATCTCGGACTAAACAGCTCTGGTGTTAATAATGCGCCGTATACTAGCAGTGAGGTCTGTGCCCATTCTGATGTGCCTGAGCCTCAATGCCTCCTATAAAACAGCGTGTCGGGTCCGTCCTCAACTTCTCTTCGTAAAACCGCCTTCCGCTCGTCCATCACCAATGCGGCGCTCTAATCTGCATCAATTTCGGCCTCCATGTCTGCATTAGCGAATCGCACGCAACCTTGCTCGGGGTGAAACAATTTCTAGCCGGCGATTCTGTGGGCCTCCTCGCTGCTTTGAGTCCCTTTGTGTGCAGAAACCTATTGTATCTGCCAATGGAGGCCCCCGTTTTGGCCGTAGGGCTTCTTTATTTTTGGAGACGTTGCGCCTGGGAGGTTCGCGTGGGCATAGGTCTGAGATGACGTCTATTGAGTCGGTGTAAATTATTTCGCCTGAGTACAGTATTGCCGAGCTTGCTTGAATGTGGTCGTCGATGCTCAGTATAGGCGACGAGTACGGCTCTTAGCCATGATTCTCGACCCTCCATTTTGATACAATGCACATGTGCATTTACACTTCGGTCCTCGAAGCTGCACCAGCAGAGCGAAACGTTGCCGTCGACTAACTGTTGTTCGTAGACCTGCAGAGTACGACGTGCTCTGGTGACTACCTCCACATTTGTTTAGTTCTGTGTGGTTATCATGAAGCTCTTGTTTCCTAGGTATTGAGGGGATGTTCTCCAAAGTTAAAACCAACATTTCATGTGGATGTCTTCTGAGAAGCAGGGAGCCGATTCTAGGGAATCAGCTCCTGCCCGCATTGATGCCGTTCATGCGCCGGAACTGTCCATCCCACCTGTCTTCGGCTAAGTGACTAGGTCTACTAGATTGTGTTAGCCCATATAAAATTTCAGTAGCTGTGAATTTCACGTCCTTCGTCTCGTTTTTTTTTCTGCGCTTAAAGGGACCCTGAAACACTTCTTCAAACTTTTATCGAAATGTTAAACGCTTGCAGAACTTAGTCAACCAGCACATCCAGTACTTAGATTAGGGGCTCGCAAAGTACCTTAACTAAAAATTACTCCTCTGTGCCTATCACATAACTTAGAAACTTGCTCAAAAGATATTTCTCTCTTTTCCGGACTTAGCGTTTTTCGACAGCTGGAATTACGTCATTACAGAGGTGCAGTGGCTATTGGCTGACTTTAGTTCATTGGCAGCGACGAACGCATTTTCCAGCCACTTTGAAAAGAAAGCCACAAAATCAAAGCATTTAGCGAAGGCGTATCTGCTGCGACGACCAAATCGAGCAGTGCCGCTCCCTACTGGCGATAGTTATAGCTTTCGGGCGCAGTGCTTGCACGCGCGAAAGAAAGAGTGACAGCGTCTATCGGAAGTGTTTCAGAGTCCCTTTAATGGTGGTTTAACATGGAGCACCGATTACTTCCTACCCATATGCTATAAAGTTTGGTAATCCTGTCACAATGCACATAAACCAGGATGCTTTGCAGACCATCTTCGGTGTGCTTTGTCTCCATCAACCAAGTGTTTCGAAGCTTCGCGAAAGAAAAAAAAAAGAAATTTACAACGATATTGCACGGCATGTATAAACAAGGACCGACAGGCAGTAATATCAGACATTTTTTTGGTCCGACGACCGCGACTGCAGGGCCGTGTACCAGAATGCTGACCTGTACGTCATGGACGACCCGCTGAGCGCTGTCGACGCCCAGGTCTGCTCGGCCCTCTTCCATGGCGTCATCGGGCCGCGAGGCCTGCTCAGGAAGAAGGTCGGAACTGAGTTACAATTATCTATCCGCCTCTTTCTGCTTCTTTATTTCCACTACCTGTTGGTTGCGAGGTGAAAATAAAACCTTTTCGCGTTTAATTTAGCACATCTCCCGAACGATATCAATTTTATTCAGACATTTTTCTGAATAGCTGTTTTCTTTCGTTATTGGCAATATACAAAACTGTGCATAAATTTTGCTTATTTGTTCATTTATTTTTTACAGCGCTTTCAGAACCTTCAATCCAAGAGGACCTAGTGCTAGAAATTCGACTTATAATATCCGTACAAATTCACACGGCGGTAAATTAGCGTGCCACCAGCTGTTGAAGCGCACAAGATGATTAATTGTATTTTGGAAGATCTCTTGCAGATTAAAACTATAGCTCGAAGGGCGGTTAGTGGGAGATAAGTGCGGAGACTATGGGAACAATTGGTTTCGCTTAGATGGTTTCTTTGTTTGTTTATTGAACTTTTAACAATAGGAAATTGCCACGGGGCTGAGACGAAAGGCCACTGTAATAGTCGCCCGCCTTGGCCCCCTGCACCCGACAGCGCAACGACGGGAACAGAAGCAGCTATACATGCCTAAATAAATGCAGACATGGATACACACTTCTAGCGTATTAAAAAGAAATAATACGTACTACAAACACATATAACGGAATAGATATACACGCTTTTCTTGCATAGAAAAATTAAAACTAACATTCCGTGCAAGCACCCCGCTTTTGCGAAGGCAATAAAAACAGCGTAAACATATACACAAAATAACAAGAAAGTACAAGAAAATCTTGCACATCACGTAAAAAATATTTTCATTTTTCGTCTAAAAGCGGCTACCGAAGGAGTGCGCTCAATCATGTCAAACAGTACAGGGTGACTGTTCAGGAAAGTAGGAATTTGCCATTTATGTGTTTTAGTGCCATAATTCATTTAGTTCGTATTTTTATAAAGTTTTTATGCCGGAGATTATATCATCTCGGCTGAGGTAGCACAGTTTTTTGTGCACAACGTCGTTTGGCGGCATAGGGCACCACAGGTCGTCATAACAGACACAGGTACAGCTTATTTACATGGCGGCCAAGCCACATCCGGCGCAGGGAGCGCGCACCCACAGATCTTCGTCGTCGTAGGCTGCGATAAGAGAGCCACGCTCCGTTGCCCTCTTCATCGTCCTCTCGTGACAATATTCCACTTCAGTGTTAGTGTAATTAAAAATAAGAAAGCCTCTAGGCCAGCTTTGAACTCCACAAAAATTGTTTCAGCCAGTGATTAAGAAAGACCGAACATCAAGTGTGCAATCTTGTTGAAAGTATGGAAATGTGTTGCACAGCTTGAGAGATTATGAATGAACCGCAGACCCTTATTTTGCATGCGATGCAAGCGTGAAAAACATTAAATGGGAGCAAACATAAAAGAAAGTCAAACGCAGTCCTGCGACCATTAATGATCGAGAGTATCTCAGTTACTCACAATATTGTAACTCACGCACTAGGTTTTTTTTTCTGTGAATATTGAGCGAAGAAGGCAGCACGTGCACCTCTCGATCATGGCGGCGTCACCGAATGCGCAGACGCGGGTGCTGGCGACGCACACGCTGTCGCTGCTGCCGCTCATGGACATGGTGATCGTGCTGAAGGAAGGCCAGGTCAAGGAGGTGCATCGCGCTCCGTTCGGACAACGGCTGTTTGACAAGGAGCAGGGGCTCAGCGCCTTCCTCCTCGCTTCGCCGGCCTCGCCGCAGCAGCAGAGCGCTGCTGACGCCCCCACGCCGGGCAAGGCTCACGTCAAGCACGTCCACGACGAACTGTGAGTGCTTACCAGGCACCGGTGGTTTTCTTGCAGCGATGGTTTGCGCTCTGCCCTCATAGCGTGTCTCGATGCCCGCCCGTCTCCGTCGTACGCTATCATCTAGGCACCCTAAGCTGATTACTATCCTCGAGGCTCGCAGCGGCCCCTTGAACAAGAGATTTATATAGACAGAACCATTCAAAATTGCTGTAACTGCTGGCATTGGTCATACATCCACCCATTATTTAGTGCAAATAAAACTTCAGGCACACCTGAGGCAAAATATATGCACTTAACGGGCAGTTATGGTGTTCTGAATACACGCTGGCTGGCTTGGCTTTTACGATAGCACAAAAAAAAAATTGACCGCGGAAAAACAAGACGCCTTCAAAATGGCACAGAAAGGCTCCAGCACGTGCCAGATGAAAGCAAGCACAAAAAGAACAGAACTTGTGCTGTTTCAGGCCGAATAAGAAAAAAAGATACAGAAGAGCATGTGCGCTGTCCTAGGATACATCGCGTGAGCACTGCGAGGGCGGGGAAATTGAATTGCATTGAACAAACCTCTATTCAATTCATCACCAGAGGAGTTCGACAGGGAGGGGGAGACCATGAGGTGTGGTAGCGGAGAGTGGAGAACGGGTAAAGGCCGTTTTACACCTGCGACTGGAGCGACAAAAGCGACGCGATTTTTGTCGCTCTTGTCGCAACACTCAAATCACTCTTGTCGCGGCGACAAAAGCTGGTCGAGACCAAAATACAAGAGCGACGTGAGTGACGCGACAAGAGCGATGATGGGCGACTATAACGACAGAAATCGCGTCGCTTTTGTCGCCCAGTCTCACGTGTAAACGGCCATTCAGGCAGAAGATGCGGCAGAGGGCTATCGTCTTTGGACGACATTTGTAGTAAAGCAAGCAATTACGCGGCCAATTTTAAGAAGGTACCTTAACATGGGACCTTTTAATTTCCCTGCCTCTGTCCATCATTTCGGAAATTCTTCGATGCACGGCGTTATGGTCAAGAACAGTGCTACCTTAACACCTCGGCTGCCAACCCTCTTATGACTAGTGTTCTTCCACACGCGCAGGTCCTTCGACGTGACTGCCGGCGAAGTGTCTTCGCTCTCCATGACAATGGGCAAGAGGCCGGCCTCGCAGCGACCCTGCCCTGGTTATAGCAATGCCGGCCAGCTCATCGAAGAGGAGGCCTTTCAGATCGGAAAGGTATTGGACGTCAGGGTTCATTCGCGAGATCTAGTGCTTCATAAAATAAATCGGGTAGCTCAGACGACGTATCAGTTATCCTAAATGGGAACACCATGATTTTGAAGTATTTAAGAGAAGGATGTTTGTTTCCCCTTGACTTCAAGCCAGTAATGTCGACGTCGCTAATGTTAGACCCAAGGTTATTTTTCTGCTTTTGCTGTTGTTGCTGCAAGGCTGACATACTTTCAAGAAACATGTAGAAAAAAATGAGTTGAAGCTCCATCGCGTGAGCATCGTCTCCCTACGCTGACAAATAGCGACGAGATTCGTAAACGCGTTATCCAACACCATTGCAGACACCTGAACATCACGTTACCCTCAATAACACCACCTGCATATAAAAAAGACGCACGTTAACCTATCTAAACTTCACGCTATAAACATAAGCTTGATGAAAGTTACTGTATAATCTTTTAAACTTTTTAACATCCTTTTGATTTGTCAAGAAAATGACCTGATAGCAATTTTATGGTGATATGTCATTTGCTTCGAAGCGAATCGCAAACGTGTCGCCTCAAAAAATACAAAGCAGCCTTCTTACCTTAAAAACCTTTATAATTTTTTCATTGAACGTTCAGGCATCGTAAAGAAAATATGTTCACAAGCCAGCGAAATGACAAAAATCGCATGAAAATTGGTTCAGTATCAGCGGATGCCTATACACCTTTCCAAGCCTAATAAGGCCCTGCTGAACGGTTTAAACTGCTCCCCCAACTAAATAACAAGGAAATTTCGCCGAGGTATTAAACGTGCATGATGAAAACAAGTTTTTCTGTCTTATCAATTCCTCTACATTCGTATTCTTATGCCCTTCGTTTGAGTATACTGTCCTTACGCTTCTTTTGTTCAGATCGCAAATGTAAAATGCTCCAGCTAACGAATGCCCTGTGATCAGTTTGGTTTGCCAGGTATCCTTACAACTCATTTACTATCTATACCATGGGTCACGAGGCATTACATTGTAATTCTTGCATTACAATTTTTAACGTGAACAGTTTCGGGAAACAATGTTAGGCTATGCGAAAATTACATGAATGTGATTCACACGACTTGGACATGGCTTATATTACCAAGAGGTCTCGGAGTTAAGCTTGACCTGTCGAGAGAGAAAAAGAAACAAAAAAAATTTCTTAACAACTACTTGCCAATTGTTCCAGGACAACAGAGTCACTTAACGTTTTCTATTAAAAACAACAAATCTAGTGTTTCTGTTTGTGAACTTGCCACCACAACCAGATATGTCATTTTATACCGATAATTAGGCTTTTAAACTTTAAAGCATTATACGTCATCAAGCGGGCTATATTCACATCGCTCCTTGCAGCAAATTCCATTGAGAGGGTACGCTGACGCCGCTGTTTGTCGGAATCTTTTGTCTCAGTTTTCTCGCTTGCCGTCTTGCTTGCTTGCTTGATTTCCAACCACTTTCAGTGTGTTTTTTTCAGATTTCCTTCCTCCCTCGCCAGCTTAGTTCCTTGATTCATTTTACGGACAACAGCTGCTATTGAGAAGAATCCACAATTGCCGCCTGCTCTTATCACGACCTTCCTCCCTGGTCGTGGTCAATGACCACACCGGCGATGTTCCGTACTGGAGAGAAAAATGACTATAGGCTGAGCAATTCGCCATTTTTAGCCTCCCCACCCCCCCCAAGTGTCAAAAGAATTCTCTGTAAATTTCCCTGCATTCTCTTTTTGCAGCTGATATATCTTTACGTGGATCCCTGCTCGGTTTTGGACAGCCAGCGCCACCTATGTCTATTTACGTAGCCTTACGGCCGCAGGCGCCGTTCAGGGAATCACAGTTTCAGCCTGAACTAAATTCCACTACATCTGCCGATCAGCAGCATTTGACTATGCATTTCACTTTTTGTAGCAAACGGATGCTTATCTTTGCCTGATAAAGCTCTAGATAAAAACTTCCCGCGTGAAAAAGAACAACACAATGTTGGGTAATTGAGTTAATTTTATCTCAGCGCCGTAACTGCTGGGTGCCATCTCTTCAGACAAAGGCGCACCCTAAATACTTTTTTATATTGCGCCGAACTACATGAGAACAGGAATGCATAGAACCGAAGTAACAACGGAAGTGGGGCGAGTTGGTAAATCACCTTGAAAGAAACACAACACACACAGCGCGCAAAACATAGATGGAAGTTTGACTGCGTTAGCCAGACTTCCATCAAGCTCCACGAAAATGAAGCAAAGATAGTTGGGTATACGCTTGCGTGAAATGTCAGTTACTCGGCACGTGCGCCTTTTAAGTTCGAATGTGTGCTTGTTATTTAATCTTTTGGCGTATTACGTCGCCTTAATCGTATGTTGGTACTCTGCGCATGTGCACACTTGCGTGTATGTATTCTTTGGGTTTCTAATAAAAACTAGTTGAGAGTCAGCGCTTGTGTTGTACATCCCTCCGTCTTTCGTCCTGTTGTTTTGCGCGCTGTGTGTGTTTCTTTCAAGGTGCATAGAACCTTCAGCCGCCGCCGCCGCTTCACGCTTTACTAGGTCTATGCCAAGTATTCTTTCCTCTATGCTCCCTCCTGTTTTATGAACTGGATTTGAAGCGGTCTTGGGTGCTCTTCGGTTCTGGAAATCCAACGAAGTGTTAAAGGAACTTTTTAAATGTACGTAAAGTAATAAACGATGCAAGGTCCCGTATGCTGACATCATTTTTCCTTTTTACTCCGGTGCTCCTAAAATTCCCTGCACCTATTAAAGATTCCCTTTTTTCCTTTTGGCTAAAACTGCAGCCGAAAATTCCCAGAAGGGAAAATTCCCACCACGGAACATCACGGGGATGCCATCCACTGCTGACGTTGTTGGCGCCCAGTTGTGGGTGCTCGTCGATGTGGGCCACAATGGGAACAAATTTTTGTTCCCATTGGTCATATGATGCTTTGGTGCGACCTATGAGTGTTTTTTTTAAACAGAGAGAGAAGGGTAGCGGGGGAGGGGTACGTATGTTTATAGAAGTTTAGAAGGGGTGTTATGCTTTTCGGATTGTTCAGACTTCAATGTGATCGATTGAACTAGTGCCAAGGGTTGCGTTATTCCAACCTAGTATAAATCTAGTTTATCCTCAGTTCCTCGTTTGCCTATCTGTTTGCTTTCATGCCTCATCTTGCTTAAGTCCAAACTTTCACAAACCATCTATTCCGGGAACCACAAGACACGAGCTCACTTATTATCGCTTAACACATACCCTAAATATGCAAACGATCTTCTTCTTGCTAAGCTAGCCTTTCACTCCCTTGACTATGATGCGTCAGATAACCCTTAACAGTACGGGTCCACACGCCGCACCGACTTAATTTTGCGTCTGCGGGCATCCCATTTGCAGCTGGAGCCCGAAATCTACCGAGACTACGTACGCCGCTTCGGGCCCATTATGTTCCTGCTCGTGCTCTTGGGCTACGGCGCCTGCAGGGCGTTTGACGTGAGTGACGCCTTACTCTCCCTCACTCGGTCTCGTTAGCCTAGCGTTCCCTGGGCACGATACACTTACGAGACTACTCTGTAGAGGCGTGTACAGATAGTCAGTACAAATTTACGCTGCAAGTGCTGCGATCCGGAGCTTTAGGAGAGACAAAATTTGCGCGTGCATTCAGGAGGGCTCAGTGACGTGCTCGTGTAGCATTACATTTTACTTATATAATGGCTTCGTGTACACGGGATCGATTTATATCCGGCTACTCGAAGAGATGTGAGAAAGTCAGGTGTAGACGGCAATAAAGGTATTACCATTATTGATATTATTGTCATTATTCCTATTACAAAATTCGCTTATATAGTTAGTAGAAAACGTTGATTGATTGATTGATGATTGATTGTAGGGTTTAACGCGCGCCTACGCAACGCAGGCGATGAGGCGCGCCGTAATGGAGGGCTCCGGATTAATTTAGACCACCTGGGGATCTTTACCGTTCGCCGAAATCTCGTTACACCACGGGGCGTTTTGCTTTTTCGCCTCCATCAGAAAAGCGGCCGCCGCGGCCGGGAATCAAACCCACGACCTCGTGCTAAGCAGCGCAACGCCTTAGCCACTGAGCCACCGCGGCGGGTTAGTAGAAAACGTGAAACCTTCCTTCGCGTTCAGTATTATGCCGGCGAGGTGGTTTGGCCCGGTACCCCATAGATAAAAGTATTCCAGCGTAATTCTGTGGCCAACAACATTGGTCGTTTGGTTACACAGAAGCATTCGAGACATATAATAACGTATCGCGCTAAGTTACAACTCGGGGCACTTGATAGGCTGCTTTCTACAAAATACGGCCTTTGCAAAATGGTTATCCTTATGAGAGCAGTATCCCAAGTTTAAAAAATGCTGAGTATGTATCCTGCGGGGAGAGATAGTCTCGCCGAAAGAAATGCACTAGGCCACAGGATCCCTGTAAATAAGGGATCCTTAAGGGCATCTTCAAACATAATGTCCTAAAAAACTTGGCACTGCGTGGGGTTGTCTTCGGTTATATATTAAAGACTATCTTTCTTGGGCTACTCAAACTTGAAAAGTTTGCTTTGTCTGTTTGTCCCTGAATTCAACAATCGGCTTATATATACGTATATAGGCAAAACGTTTCCACAACACTAAACTTAATACCATGCTTCACACTTGTTAAAATTGTTGCGCAAAAAAGCATACATTATCACCCTATTAGAGGCAAGGCAACAATACATATAGGCGGTGTTGATTTATTTGGAAATGCATGTGCGCTTGATATTTGAGATGGCAGTAAAATACGCGTCGGGAACACTAATTTGACCCCAGTATATAAGGAGAGCTCGCTCCCGAGCCTGGACCTCGTGGCGGCATTCCAAGAAGTCAAACCGTAACGAAAGGCTCCAGCAGATGGCAAGCAATGAGTAGAACGGGGTGAAGTTGAACTTACTTTAGCCAGAGTCCTTCAATGCTTTACTGGTCACGAAACTTAGGCGCTCGTTTCATATAGGGACCGCGCGCGCCACTACAGGCGCCACCGCCGCACGAAGGTCATCCAGCCGCCGCGCGTACTGCGTATTGGCCAGCTCTTGGCATGCAAACGTTTGCTGCTTTTGGTGTCTGCGCGCTAATTAAGTGTTTTTTTTTTATAGTAGTTAGCGATAAATAGTCCAGTCAATGTGTATATCACCTGCCTTCAATGGGGTTTTATTTTTCGAAGTAAATTACAGTAGACTTCGGCCGCGAACGGCAACGGCTTCTGTGTGCTCTGGCACAAGCGCTGCGCCGTCGTGTTTACGGATTTTAAAATCTATTTTGCTTCTTTTCTTAAAGCAAAGTTGTAATTACCACATATACGGTAGCTGTGTAGTCACGGACTGCTGCGGGCCTATCGATAATACAACAACAAAAAAAAAACTGAAAGAAACCAAGTACGCGTCGTTCAGACTACGCTTAATGAATCCGTTGATTGCTCTGGAATGCACAGAACGCTAAAAGAGATAGCCCAATATTATTGTCGTTTCGATGAGTGGGTACATACTTGACAACATCTAAAAACGCTGAAGAAACACGAAGGATCAAAACACGAAGAGATATATGTTGCACCATGTGTCTTTCTGCATCCACGCTTTGCAATACTCGCAAAAACAGGAAGCGAAAAAAGAATAATAAAACTGATCTTATCACACGCAACCAAAAATTTATGTTACGAAGGGAGACAAAAGAGCGTGGTCCAGCGTACAAAAATTTATTTTTTCGCGCTGCGATGTGCAGCACACGGAGGAAACAGAATGTTTCCGCGTAGCCGAGAACGAAGCAAAGATTTTCTGAACGCAGCCAGCTAGCGATCTCCTGCACTACAGAAGACTAAAATGAAACACAAACGTCGAAGAAGCAGTGCGCAGTGTGACGTGCACAGATGAACGTCGATAAAGTGAGTTGCGCGGCGTTTGCTATGCATGCATTACTCTCGGAACGTTATTAATTTAAGATCCATGGAAATAGGATCGAAAACATTGTCGAAGAAACAAAAAATCAAGTTAGCGACAAGGTGGCATCCTTTCCATATCAAACAATGTTGCCCGACGGAACGTACGACAAACAGAGCAAATGGGCGCTCCGGTTGAAACGCCAGATAAGAAACCGGAATCGGCCATGCGCGATTACAAAACAAACAAAACGAACCCTAAGGGATAATTCGCGGAAATATGAAAAGTAAAAGCACAAGGACGTCCCAAAGCTCTTTTACACGCGAGCCTGAGCGCAAGGTAATACAAGTTTGCAAACAGGTAACGAAGCACCGCTACAAAAAGACTGATATGACGAAAATCCGGCTTTAAGTTAGCCTTGTACAATTCTAGGTCCACGATGCTCTCAAAATGGTACATTGCTTTTTCCATTCTCACACACAGTGCATTTCCACACACTGTCGCACACTTATAATCGAAGCTGAAATCTCCCGTTGCTTGCCTTGGAATGGCGCGCCTCCAATTCTCACGCAGCTGCCCGTCGCTCGGTCAACAGAGCAAGGAAACATTTTCTGTGGTATCGTTGTACAAGGAACGACATCCCGGGACGCAACACATGTTCGGCATCGTCGTTGCACTAATGAAGTCGCATCACGAGAGCGCAATATGCACATTACATTTTTTTTTCCGCACAAAACAAACACAACTTGCCGCGTCTCCGCCGTTCGAGCCAGCGCAACGCCGCCCGAGGAGTGACCTCAGTGAGAGGGTGGCGCCACCGTGCGGCGGCCAAACGCAGCATATGAAGCTCTCCCATTGAGTTATGGAGCAGTTTCGTGACCAGTAAAGCATTGAAGGACTCTGCTTTAGCCAACCTCTCCCGTGTTTATCGTGGGAGGAGAGACACGGCAGTGGAAAAGCGTGGCAAGTTGGCGAGAGAGAGCAGATGCATTTACGTTGCAGAGGCGGCAGAAAACTGCCGTCTTTCTACCATATTTGCAGCGAATTGAGCAGATAGGGGGCATTTTTTTACCACGATAGTGTTTATTCCGGGATTAACGAAGATTTCACTTACGTCTTATCCGTCACGGAAGTGACGCCAGTACAACGAAGCAAGCGGCCTGTAAAGGATGCACCCCTGCACACAGGGTCTTCTTGCGGGGAAGCAACCATTAGAACCAAAGTACGTTATAGTTGGGGTTGTTCGTTTTCGGGTTTTATATTTTAATACGAAAGCGTTTTATTCCGGGATACACCAATATTTCACTGACGTCATATCCGTCACGGAAATGACGCCAGTACACTTTTGCAGAAGCGACCCGCCAGCAGGACGTCGCTCGCCAAGTACACCCACAAGACAGCCGCCAACCCGCAAATAATGCTCAGCTGCAGATTTCGCGGCCCATTTCACTTTCGTGTTTTACCGATTCCTATGACAGAGCAATCAGCAACAGTTTTACTTTTAAATGCGGAGCATTTCTTAGGCTCGCGATGTCACTCGTCGATGTTGTCGGCGCCATCCACACGCTCACTCCGCATGCGCGTCGCGTCGAGGCGCAGGTGCGCGTCTCTCCCCCGTACCCTCATCGCTCTAAACAACAGGTGCGGCGGTGCGGGAGGAGCGCGTGTACCCCGTGCGCTCCGTCGCTCTCAACAACAGCTGCGGCGGTGCGGGGGGAGGGCGTCTGTGCGCGCATGTGTCGTAGCTACCCGTCACTGCGTCGCGCTCAACAGTAACGGCGGCAGGGCGTGTACACGTGATAACGGCGTGGTGGGTGCGTGGAAAGTTCGCGGGCTTGTGTACGGCAGTGTGCGCATGCGCGTCTCTCCCCCGTACTCCTCTCCCTCGAACGCGGGCGGTGTGTATATAAGCGGCGGAGCGCGCGTTCGGAATTCAGTCAAGGGCGTCTTTGCTTGGCTTTCGCTTGACTTGACGCTTTGCTTGACGGCACCAAGCAATAAAGACAGACTTTAACTTTACACTCCTTGCCTTCGCTTCTCCTTCATTCAATAAATAAGAATAATAAAGACGAAATAACAATTAAGCATTCCCAAACCATACTCAATTACGCAACATTCGCGCGATACCCCCACCACTCTGCGACGCATTTACTCGAGTTCCCCCCGTGGGAAGATGCGGGCGGGTTTTTTTTACATAATTCCGCTAGACGTTATTTTGCCGGTGTTTTTATGCACTTGTCTAGTGTCCATGTCTAGTGCAAATCTGCGAACTACGACTTGCTGTCCGCAAGCGCGAACTAGTGTGTTAAATCCCTATCTCTAAGATCACTTCTAAATGTGTATGGTTCTCTGTGCTGTTCAAGTGGACTCTAATCGGCAGCTTCAAGAGTATACACTGACAAAAAGTGACGCCTGCATTATCCTGCGTGCGTTTTGGGGTAACGAAAGTTCCTTTTTATACCTCCACTCAAGCGTTTGAACTACGGAGTTCGTTTGAACTCCGGCTTATTCGGAGACAGTTTTTTTTTTATTTTGCAGCGCACCAGCTGATTCAACATCATGACTAGAGACCGGATATTAGGAAAATTTTCCTTGCGCTCCTATCGCCCCACTTTAATATATGACGATTGATTAGAGGTTAAGAAGGACTTTTATGCCGTTTTAAACTGCCTATAAATGGCTATTTTAGCGTTTGTGCATAAATGCCTAAAGATGCTTATAAATACCTATTTTCAAAATTGGCGCCTATATAAAACACTCTCTTGGCCCCAAGGTTCATTCTCGAGTGCAGTTTTAGATCGTTATTTATGGTACCGGACAGCTAGAATCGACTGTTTGGAACTCTTTGGGGTTCTACTCAGTGCTCTAGTTCAACCAACTCCTGGAAATCAATCACTAGTAACACTGGAATTGGAACGCTCATCCTCAGTGACAAGAGGCAAAGTTTTGAATCCAAAATTTTGGACCTGATGGTAGTTGGCTAATCTTTCTACATTTTCCCCAAAGATTCTTGGGATACTTTCCGCGTGCTCTCCAGACAGATTTCTTCAAACAAGTGCCGTCGCATCCTCGTTTCCAGAAGCACACTCAAATCAAACTCTATTCTCAACGCAACGGTTGAGCATCGAACACGCCTGTTAGCAGATCATTCTGTACTGGAAGCCGACTGCGAACCGCAACTGCGCAGGCGCATTTCCTTTCGCCTTACAATTCACACTGCCGTCGGGCTCTAAAAGTACGCTCTTCCACCAAAATTTTTTCGGCCGCTAAAGAACGCTTGAAAAATGCTCTTAACATGTGTGGCCGTGTTAGGGTGTCTTGCATTAACTCGGATAATATGTATCTGAGAAAATTGCTAGACTAGAAAATTGCTAGACTTGTAGCTTACAGTCTATGTTAGAGCGTGTTAATTTCTTGATAAATCGCCACCTATCGAGTTTATTATTTGTGTATGTTTTTGTTGTACCGTAATTGAACTGCGTCAAGCAGAGATAAAGCAGCGCTTTCTTTGATTAGTATTTCCAGCTCTCAAGTTTTCTTATTCATGCCTGTTTCACTATATGCGACGCTCGAGCAAGCGACAGTGACCACTGGACGTGATTGTGAGCAGTGCGCTTGTTGAATTAAGCCAATGCATCGCCATTAGTCCACCAGTTTTATGTGACAATTAAACGGCAATGTTTCACTGTTGGTGCCTTTGCGTCGTCATAAAACGCAAGATTTTTGGTGTTCCTGTCGTAGCTACAGGTCGCGAACGCCTTCATTTGAAATTTGTTGCAAGTGTGTAAAAATTCATAGTGCCTATATTCGGGACGTTGGAGGCCTATTTTTTGCGCCGAAACACTCTTTTTCAGTGCCTAAGAATCCGGCCTCTATTTTTTGCATACGAGACCACCAGAAGGCGCTTTGCGGCAAAGCCAACTTTCGGCCAACCTCCAGCCAAACCTAACCTCCTGCAGTTTCAGCAACGTGGAATCTTATCGCTGCACCCCAAGGACGCGCATATTTATATCGAACACGTGCTGCCCGGAAGAAGCTGTAAATTTTGTCTGTAATCTTATTATTCACGTACTAGGACGAAGCTTGTACGCCTTGTCGTTGTTGTAGCATGAGATAGGTATGAAAATACTTAAACGCAAAGAAGTTGGAGAATACGGCCGGGCTCAGTCTAACTTCGACCAATAGACACGCGTTTATACAATCATCGGTCGCCGTTTCTAAATGAGTTTACCGGATATAAGAGATATAGAAGAGGTCTCTACATACCGTAATCAAATGATTGAAGAGGATTAAAAGCTCTGCGAATTATGTTCCCCGCTTTCCCCGTCCTGGATATTTCGCACTCAGAACTTATTAGTGTTTTGCGTGTCGCATAAGGTGCTTACAAGACAGTTCACACCCCTTTTAAAACTGGACACCCACACATGCGATTAAATCGCGTTAGCTGTGCAGACGACAGCAGGCGCAGACGGCAACAAAGAGAAGTCCTACCAACGATGACAACCGCATACTCTCGACCGCAGGTCCTCTCGTCGGTGTGGATGAGCAGCTGGAGCGAGGACGTGCTCAAGGCCGGCTTGAATGGCACCCTTCCGGTTAGCACTCCCTGGAGGCTCGCCGTCTATGGACTTCTCGGCGTCTTGCAGGGTACGCCATGAGCATGCAAGGAAGAAACGTTAAGAGCGGTAAATTACACACCCAGATGGTAGAAACCCTAAGCAATCGCTGGAGAGTTTTTAGCGTTTGAGAGTGTAATATTTATACGGGACATATGTGCACGGTGAGTATGGGACCGAACGGGTAGCGCCAGCACTTTTTAATGGAAGCTTATTACACCAGGCGAAGACGGACAAAACGCCTGGTAGCGTTCCTCTGACGTCCAAGCTCAGCCAAGGTCAAGCAAGCGCTTCGTGCAGTTTAGCGGCTCCGACGGAAGGCCACCGCCCGAACCAATTCTGGGCGCCGAGGGAGGCGTCTCGCGGCATTACGTGAGCAGCGTGTCTGGCCTGCCGGCGCAGAGAAATACTTCTAAAAACACTCTGTGAGGGACGAAATCGGAAGGGCATGTCACTGAAGCTTCTTTTCACGTCAGTTCCTACCAATGCGCAGGATTCTTCAAATTGTTAAGCGTTTCATCCAGATTGTTGTATTGTTGCGTTGCTTGAAATGTCTATTTGAAATTTTATATACGTCTAAGGGGATTTCGCCTGACAGTCACTACTCCGGGTGCACTAGAACGACCCGTCCCCTCCGGAGCGCATAGCCTCTTACATGTGCGACACCGGTCAAAGGCGTCGTTTTCGATGGCACCACGAGAACTTTGAAAACGCGCACCATTCGTTGGGAATGCTTGTTTACGGTTGTTCACCGATGCGAGTGCCGCGCACCAGATGGCTTCCCAGCATCCAAACGACACCACTTACGTACGACGTTCCTTCTAGGGCCTCTTGTTTCACGAGTTCATGCTGGCTCTAAAGCACTTCGCCAGCGTTGAATAGAGCTTAAAAAATCATGAGCCATTTCACTCTATCACGGTGCATGAGCAGAGAAGCCTTCTAGCACACGACATATAGAGAGAGACACACACACACACACACAAGAGACAGACAGACAGACAGACAGACAGACAGACAGACAAGAACAAACTTTATTGTCCGTAGGAACTAGGTCTAGGTCCTAACGCAATCTTGAATTCACCAAGCCTACGTAGTGCTGAAGAATGTTCGTGCCAATCCTGCGCACAAGTTCCAAGAGAACTTCCTGGGCAGTCTGTATGTTCACTGTCGGTGGGGAGAGCTCCCAAGAAGGGATGGGGGCGAGAAACAGGGAAAGAGATGGTGGCATGCATCCCGAATAAGAATAAGGGATGGATGGGTAGGAATATCAGGTGGTACAGGATGGATGGCCGCATGAAGGATAACAAAACGACGGAACCGTGAGAAAGTTGAAAGACAAGCCCGGGTTCTGATCAGGGTTCATGTTGCCAGGCAAGGACTCAATCACTAAATTAGCGACAATGCCCCACGAAGAGTGTAGTGGTAGTAAGAGATGGAAGTGCAAAAAGGGGGTGCAGTTAAAGGGACACTAAAGGGTGGAAACAAGTTGGCCTGTATCGAGGGATTACGGTTCCGAGAATTTAAATACACCACTCTCGCAACTAGCAAATGTTTAACAGGGCAGAATATGCCAGAAACGTGAAAACAGGGGACGACGCCCCGTACGCATTTATGTACAACGGTTTGTGACGTCACAAAAGTGGTGAACGGCGAAAGCTCATTGGAGAAGCATCTACAAATCTTTTCCTCAAGAAAAAAAAAGACAGTTCCGAAGTGGTTAAGCGCTTGAAACAAACGTAAATAAAAGCTTTGTGTGAGAGGTCATCGTATCTAAAAATCGCAGAGTACAGCCTTTATACATTGCTAAGCAGGTTGCTTCCCTTACTATTGAGTCAGCCATCTTCCAGTTTCAATTTCAATTTGCTTATTTTTTACTCTAAGGAGCAGTGGGTTCGGAAATATGAGCTCTAGCGAGCTTGACAGTGTTCCCGAGCCCAACAGAGTACGGCAGCATGCTTTTGCAACAATGCAGTCACAATCTTGCTTGTGTTACAAATTCGTTTTATAAAGCACTGGTGCCCAATTAGCGAAGTGAAGAACCTAAGACGATGAGCGCCCGAGCTTCTGCATGCGATTTAACTTTCGGGAAGCAGCTAAAGTGCCTTCATTAGAATCGGAGAACGGAACAAGATTCACTGCAGGTGGTTAAAGGGGCCATGCAGACAAAACACGTTTGGTTCATTTGAAAGGTTACCTCGTTAGAGTCATACTGACACCACTTTTAACGTAAACGTCGCTCAAATAAACTACATAATTAGGATAAAAGCGAATGGCCATGCGACTCACTAGTTTATTTCCCGGACTAGAATATATGAGATAATACAGTCAAACCCGGCTATAACGAACCCGGATAGAGCGAATTATGCTATATATCGAACAAAAATAATTCAGTTACGGAAATACATGGGAAACATATTCCTTATAACGAAGTTCACATCCGAAGTTCACAACTTTGGGCGCCTAGAATAGCCGCCGATATGCATGATCTCGAAGCGGCAATTGAGATGGGGATAGGCCGCGACCACGGAGCAAGAGCCGCGACTGAGACATTGCGCCTCGCACGGAGCGACATGACGCCCGACACTTTCCGTAACTGTTTCGGCGCGCGGGACTCTCGACGGAACCCGTGCAGTCAGCGAGTCCGGACCAAGACAGCAACATCCGTGAACTGTGGGAAGAGCTCCCCCACATTCCCGATGATGTCGCCAGTGAAAGCCGTTAAACTGAAGCGCTTTCGGCAGTCAATGTGCTCCGCCAATGCTTCTTAGATTTTTGAGGACACGGACTCGAACTGGCGCAAACAATGTTTCGTGTAGAGAATGCTATGCTATAGTTGAAGCCGCCAAAACGAAAGTAAAAACAAAAATCGCCGCTTTTTTTTGCAACGCGGGCAGTTAAGGCGGAAAGTAGCTTTATTACTTGCAATAAATGGATTATATTGGTATGGTAATGGCGACTGTACTGTTCGTTTCTGCATACGCGGATGGCGGAGTTGGTGAGGGGAAGGGGGGGGGGGGGTTGGGGGGGGCTCACGCGGATTGCGAACTCGTAACAATAAGCTCGTTATAGGCGGGTTCGGCTATATCGAACTATTGGATATATCGAACTAATCGCGGTGCATATTGCAGTTCGCTATAAACGGGTTTGACTGTATGCACCGCCGTGCGATTGGCTGAGTCCGGCAAAAGCAAACGCAAGTTATTAGGCAGGGCTTATAAGCTTGCAGAACGAGCTGTTCTTGCTTAGGTGTAAGGCATATTCATTTTATAGCCGCAAGAATGGTGGAGTAAACAATGGCAGTTACAAAAGTACACGTAAACACAGAAGTACCGGTGCGTACTGTTGTTGTTACGGCGCGCACTATGCTTGCTATAGCTGCACAGAAGCGCGGCACTTTGGGGTTGTCTCACACGACACGGGCCGATTGGCGCAAGCGACATTCTCTTACGTAACCCGATTTGTCGAAGAAGCTGCATGTTTCACGAAATGATGACTACTACCGTAGCGAAAACAAGCCAGGTACAAATACGGCCAAAAACAAAGCAAAGGCAGGCAGTGGTCCAGCGCAGTATGGTGGCGCCATCTAGGAGGACTGACGGCAAACAAAGCTCCGGAGTGTACACTGAACGGCGCACTGGAAGTTCGCTTGAAGACTCGTTCTTGTGACGTCATAACATGCGTCACGAAACACACGATTTGGCGGGAGAATCAAAACTTTAACTTAAATTGATTATTTCTTAGTAAATAAAGCATCACTTGCTGCCGGACAAGCGCTGGGGGCGCTATAAACACCAAATCTTTCGAATAAAACAAACGTATTTTGTCTGCATGGACCATTTGAGCGAGCCTCCCGAGCTTCCAATCTCCCGTTTTCCGCGTGCGGAATTGTAGGAGGACGAGAAAAATGTTGCTATCCGTAAAGCGCTCCCGGTACGAACGTAATCGACCGTGGAATGAACTTAGTCCGAGTGGTTAGCGGACCGATCCGCCCGTTCACCTCGAGCCGCCGTTGATAATCCGTAAAGCATGCGTCGCTCTGCCTTTGTTATGTTTGAGCCAGGGGGAGCGCGGGCTACGACTGCCGACACGGCTGCCGTGAAGAGTGTTTAGTTCACGCTGGGTTCGCGCAGCGCGAGAGAAGATAATGAGATGGCTGTAATCGCCAGACGAGGTGAAATGAAGGCGCCCTCATGACGGCGCCAGCCGGGAGCCCGGAACGCCGCTTTTGAAATTCAAAGCTGCGCTTGTTGCTTCAAAAGAGGCTTCGCTGGCAGCCGTCTGGATTGGGTCTGGGAATCCGGAGTAAGCGGACACACTGGCCACTCGAGCATTTAAAAGCGTTTCTCATCCCGTCGGTGAAAAATCATCCAACGTCGAATCCTCGGCCAGAGAAACGAGCCGTAGTCCGCCATGGCTCGGAAAAATAGAAGCTACCGTTGCCAGCGCTTACGCTCTAGACCGCACCGGTGCCGCCGTGGCACCGCAATGGCAACGTCACGAAAAAATGCAAGGAATGCGCGTGAGAGAAATGCCAGCTTTGTTTGCTCATTTCTCAGCAAATGACGCATCGTCCCTCGTCGAACAAAAGGCGAGAGAGCTTCGAAATGTTTGATCTTCCAGTTAAAGCGAAATTTCATTCAGCCTTTAGTGTCCCTTTAATTGTGTCAAGAATAGCGTGACCGTGGGCAGACCGAGTTCCAGAAGGGTGGCGCTGTGGCGTGGAAGGGTACTCCCACAGCCATGCAGCAAAGTGTACGGAGCGAGGCCTCCGGGGACGAGAGTTGAGAAGGCGAGGGTTGCAAGTACGGAATTGTGTATAGTATACGACACATAACAGAAGCGTTGATAATGCACAGCAGGTAATTTTCGTGCAGTCCAGCTCTTCCGTAAGCGACTTAGCTGAGATGTGAAAGCTGGATTATCTGATTCCAGAGTGTCCGCAGAAAATGATACCGAGCTCCTCGCATAATGTAAGGTGAGGCCGAGGATCCGGAGGGTATGAACGTGCGGAATGCGGGTGCCAAAAGGTTGTACTTGAGAAAGAAAGCTCCGCGGTGCCACCCCACGTTTGCTACTGACTACGAGGAGAGCGGATGACGAAGGCGAAATAGAGAGGCCGACAGATGTGAGGTAGCCCTCGATGACATCACACGCTCACTGGAGATTGTCCTCTGGTTGGCCCGGGCTGCCCTTGGTTGACCAGAGCGTGATGTCATCTGCGTATACAGAGCAGGAGAAAAGGCGAATGGCGTCTAAGAGTGCAGGATGCGAGACTAACGTGATGTTTAAACAAATTCGGACACCTTCGCAATTGAGATGCGAAGACTGAGGGAAACATCGGAGCTGGTGGTCTTTCCTAGCTTCAACTCGGTTTTTCTTAGGTCTGCCCTCTCTAAAGAGAAAGATGGTTACAAAATCGAAGCTTTCTTCGTACAAACTGAGTTAAATGAAAGTCCACAATTCACCTTTTTGAAAACCAAAATCCAAATCGCCAAACTCTAAAGTCAACTTTAACTCGGCCAAAGTCCAAACTGAGCACCCGCGATATAAATCCAAAGGAAATGCTGAAGGCCAATTTCATAACGCGATTCCGACCAAGGGAAGCATTTTTTTGTTCCTTTCCAATTGGCTGCACATGCTATTGTTGACCGCCGCTCCTACCCCCGTACTTCTCGGGCCTCCTCTGAGATGGGCCGGTAATTCATCATGTTGCCGGTTTCACGGCATAAAAATATCGAGTACGATTCCCGGGTCCTCGCTAACCCCATTTTTTTTTATTTGAGGCGTGCACTCACAATACCTGCTCCCGCTCTACTTGCCTCCTCGCCACTTTCCCACACATATCTTGGCTTAAAATTTTCGCCCTCTCCAATTCACCCAAAATTTATTTATTTATTTATTTATTTATTTATTTATTTATTTATTTATTTATTTATTTATTTATTTATTTATTTATTTATTTATTTATTTATTTATTTATTTATTTATTTATTTATTTATTTATTTATTTATTTATTTATTTTCATACCTCAAGGGCCTCTGTGGTCGGGGCATGACATCATGACATGAGGGGTGGTACAGTAATTTGTTGACTAGCACAAGAAACGAGGGGGGAGGGGGAGGTTCGAGCATGATACCAAAATTTCAAACAGATTCAGAAATAATTGATAGGAAAAAAATATGGCGAGTAAGAATACCTCGCAAGAGGTGTTTTACATCGAGAAGTAATAAGTGTTGAAACAACTTTAGCCCAAATCACGTCAGTAAAGTGGTAGAAAGATACGTACAATTGGTATTCGTACGACGACAATATTCAAAGGTTTATTATATGTGACACAAAAAAACAGATGCGAACATAATATGGAGATGCAACACTCTAGCAGTCCATCTGCCCAGAGAGAGAGAGAGAGAGAGAGCAGATTATATTATTTTGAAACCTGTGTCTAAAGGACTGCTCGGCTTCTTGGTTGGGTTACAGGGACTGGCTATAGTCGTGGCTGTCTATAGTCCTGGCGTGTTTTTAATGTGGTTCACTAGCCTGGTCCAGTAGTGGTCTTCAAACTCCTTAGCACTGAGAATGCTGACGGAAAATGAAAAAAAGCCGAGAAAAAAAAACAGAAAAAAAGAAAGCAGAGAAAAGAAAGGAAAAAGAAGAGAAAGAAACGATGGACAGATACATCATACAATTCCGGGCGCCGTGAGCAATGATTTAAACAAGGCGGGGTCTTTAGTGAGTACCACGTGATTGGGAAGATCGTTCCATTCTTTGGCAGTGCGAGCAAAAAAATGGCAGCATCTCCACTCTGTGGATGATGGCGAGGGTTCGGAGTACGGGGACTCGAAATGACATCCAAGTTGCACCCCGAGTGACATCCGATTTGCCCCCCACCGTCATTCCATTTGAGCCGTGAGTTGCACCTTGAACGCGGACGGACATTGTGTGGTCCTCAGGTACTCCGCACCTAAAAAATGATTGTGCAAATATGTCGGTACGCGGGCAAGGGTATGATACTTGTAATTCGTTTTTGCTACGACTTGACGCATGTATAACTTTGGCGTGACGTAAGAGTTGGGTGATAATGAGTAGTGAAACCTGTGAAATAATGCCAGCCTTGCGAGCTTCCGACGGTGGTTGAGGGCAGGAAGGACTGCGCGCGATTTAAGGTTAGCGACGCTGGTAAATGATGAATATTCGGAGAAAGTAAATATAACTGCATGGTTTTGAATAGCCTCTATATTGTCGATAAGATAACATTTATGCGGGTCCCATATGGCGGTGGCATATTCAAGCTTTGGGCGGATTAGTGTTTTGTAGGGTAGCAGTTTCAACTTTGAAGGGGCGAGTTTCATTGTACGCTGCAGCTTACCGAGAGATCTACTAGTGCTTGCGATTACTTTATTGGCGTGTGTGGTCCAAGATAGATCGTGGGTAATATAAACACCTAAGTATTTGTACATTTTCGTGGTTTGCAAAGATGAGCCTGAGAGAGTGTAATTATAAACTAAATGGCATGCACGTCGGGAAAAGGACATTATTTTGTATTTCGATACGTTTACGGATAAGGTCAGATTGTAGGTTCAGATGGTCTTGCTTACATGTAATTTTGTCATGCAGCACCATTCATCCGCAAAAAGGCGTATATTATTAGTAATGTCACACGGAAGGAGGTTAACATAACTTAGGAACAGCAACGGCCCGAGTACTGTGCCCTGAGGCACACCGGACAAAACTGGTGCTGTGTTAGATTGCGCACCATTTACTACGACAAACCGTTGTCGCCTAAGAAGGAAATTTTCGATCCAGTTAAATGACAACGGATCGATTTTGAGAAGAGATAGGCGGCGGTACGGCGGTACGTTAGGCGGTACATTAGTACGTACGTTAGGCGTTACGTTAGGCGGTACGTTAGGTGGTAGTACGTTAGGCAGTACGTTAGGCGGTACATTAGGCGGTACATTAGGCGGCGGTACGGTACTTCGTCGAAGGCCTTTTCGAAATCGAGGAAAATTACGTCTGCTTGTATGTTATTGTCGAGGTTTACATGCAGATCTTGTGTTAATGATGCTAGCTGTGTTTCGCAAACCAGCCTTTTCCGATAACCATGTTGCGAGTTGGAGATATAATTATTGCGCTCAAGGTGATTAATGACATGAGAAAAATTACATGTTCCAGAATTTTTGATGGTACAGATGTAATAGAAATGGGGCGGTAGTTTAACGGGGATGTTTTTTTACCGCTTCTAAAGGTGGGGATGATCTTACGTAGCTTCCATATAATGGGATGCAGCCGGACGTTAATGGCTGAGAGAATTGCAAAGCAAGCATAGTATTAACAGGCAGGTCCTTTGGAGTTTTTTAGGATTTTAGAATTTATTTCGTCCGCTCCAGTAGCCGATGATAGTTTCATTTTGTTTATTATATTCATTATTCTACAGGGTGTGATTTCTATTGGGAACATTTTTTCAGTAATAACTAGTTCCGAGGAAGCAGGAGTATTAATGTTAATTTCTTTCGTAAAAAATTGAACAGAAGATCATGTTTAGATTCACTATCACTAAATTACACGTTTTTATCGTTGCACAGCCTTATTGGCTCGGGAAAAGACGAATAAATGGCTTTCCAGAATTTCTTTGGGTTATTTTGTAGCATTTTGGGCAGCGTTATCTAAAAGTTTCGCTTGGCAATACGAATCGTTTCGCTAGCTTTTTTACCGCGCTTTGATAAGCTTGCCATGTGGACGGGTTATTGCAGGTTTTGCTTTCCTAAACAATCGCTTCTTTCTACGTATTTCTTTTTTAATTGAGTTAGAAAACCACGGCGCAGATTGTTTGCTTTGAACTGTCACCGAACATACTTGTCACTCAGTTCTTGAATTTTCTGCAGAAACAAGCTCCAGTTTTGTTGTACTGAGCGGTCGTGGAAACTATTCGAAAAAAAGTTGAAGCCTTCCAACTCAGCGACAATTCATTCATAATATCCCTTTCGTAAAGTTTAATTTCTTTTGCTATATAGGCTTTTCTGCTGAAAGGAAGAGTTCAACGCCGCTAAGATGACTTTATGATCACTGATTTCTTTCAGGTAATATACTGCTTGTATATGGCTCGGGTCGGATATCAGAATTAAATCAAGAATGTTTGAGGTATGGGCGCTCTGTCTCGTAGCTTCGGTTATAATTTGCGTTAGCTGAATATCCTGTAAGATACTCAGAGACTGACCGGATTCCCCGGCGGTTGCGCGATATTCATCCGTCCTGTCTATAGCAGGGTAGTTAAAATCGCCGCATATTGTTAAACTAGCTAGAGGATATTTTTCCCAATATAGTCCAGTGAGTCGTTGAAGGGTCTGCAAAAATCGTCGTCTGGTTTTGGTGGGCGGTAGCACGCTACAATTACGGTAAGGCCTGATGCGGTTCTGCATGCTACGCAAATTATCTCTAATGGGCTCTCGAATTCAAGTTTAAAATGACTAATAGAATTTTCTATTCCATTGAGAGGACCACCGCCTCGGTTTACCAAGCGATCACGGCGGTTGTAAACGGTCAATTCTGGCATGAACGCTGCAACTTCAGCGTCAGTGATATGTGGCTAAAGACATGTTCCTGTAAGAATGACGATACCACATCAGATGATTGGATGACGGCGGATATTTCGTCGCGCTTCGGCATTAGGCTACGAATGTTCGTGTAAAGGATGGAATATGTGACGTCATTAGTAGTTGTCGAGACACGTTTTGGTGCATGAAAAGGGGGTGGCCTTGTAAGGCAAGTTTCCATGATTTTTAGCTTTTGCTAGATCACCCGCTGTACATTCTCTTTAACCAACTTGTCAGAAGCATCATAGTAGTAGGTTTTCTTGCCAGTTAGAAGTTTTGTAACGTAGCTTAAAGGAAGCCTCCTGTTCCCGAGTGAAAGGAACAAGGTCGCGATGGACTGAGCGAGGGGCGGTTTAGAAATCCTCTGATATGCTAAATAATGTGCCCGTGAGTTTGAAGGCTTTGGATAGAACATTATCCTTAGTCTTGTAGGAAGTGAAGCTAACAATTATTGGCGATTTTTGTTAGGAGCAAATCTACCGATTCTATGTGCTCTCTTCATATCCTTTGGTTCTAATGTTACTTTCAAGTTGTCTTTGCAGATATTAGTAACGAGGTTTTCGCTGTCGCCTCAGGATTCGGACTCGCCTTCACTTGCGCCATAGAAGACGAGGTTGCAACGACGCGATCTATCCTCAGCGTCATTTAATCTTTCATCAGTGCTGGCGAGTCTATCGGATGTCTTGGTGGATGATGTCAGTAAATTATCAACATCGGTTCACATAACGGGTAGCAACTTGCACTGCTCTTCGGTTTTCACGATACGCGAAACCAGGTCAGGAAGGGTCTGTTCAGTGCTAGTCAGTCGTGTGTTAATAGATTTTAATTCAGCCAGGATTGCAGCCTGGCCAGCTTCTACAGTTGTTAGTAAAGCGTAAACAGTCTGGTCGGTTTGGTTATTTGAGCTACGTGTGGTTGGGCTAGGGTTTTCCTCTGCATCTCCTGATAGCAACAACAGTTCATGAGTAATGTTTACACAGATACACAATAGTAGAACAAGGCAGCGGGGGATCGACAGCTGCACCAGGTAACGATTCGTAGCAAAAAAATTGGGCCCATCTCCCCGCGAGGGGGACTCGAGTAAATGCGTCGCATAGGGGGTGGGTGTATTGCGTTAACGTTTAGTGTTTGGGGAGTTGGTGGTAGTGAATGCGTTGTATCAGCAGCTTCGTGACGTAGTTTGAATGAGTCAAGGATATAAGGCGCGTTCGTAGCCTCCCATTCTGTGTCGGCTTTGTGGCGCAGTGGGTAGAGGCGTTCCGCCCGCAGGGTCGAGGGATCGAAACCAGGCGCCGGATAGTATTTTTTTTTATATAGTGTAGGGGGAGGGGTGCGGACTACGACTACGGACGTCAACGCGGGTGACATCGTGAGTTACTGAAATGCTCTGCATTTAAAAGAGATTCGTAATTCCGTACCTGCGTGATAAACACGAACGGTGTTACCCGCTGAATCATGGAGCAGCTGACGATCCCACGAAGCACTGGTTGCCTGGCGCGCTCCTTTATAGGCGATGGAAGAATTGATGTCGATGACCTCGGTGATGAGTGACGCTCTGGGAATCCTTCAGTAGGAATGATGATGGCGCCATCTCTCGGTCCAGATGTTTGGCCTGATGGTCCCAGGTGGAGAGGGCATCCGCCGGGCGACGCATGCGCATTAGCTCCTGGATTGCCGAGGCTTCCAGTGCACAAAGCGCTTGTCGCATCGCCGCAGGCGTCGACGAGGCTGATTGCAGCGACAAACCTGCGTGATAACCACGAACGGCATTACCCGCTGAACCATGACACAGCTGACTATTTCTGTTAACGATTTCTGTTAAACTTTTCTGTTAACGATTCGCACGGACAGAGCTGAAACCGACGGGCTTCCAGCTACAAAAACGACAGTTTGGCGTGCTGTTGCGACGCCATCAGATTTGTAGCGTCATGTACAATGGGCGCAATTCCACTACCACGCAATTCGCGTTGCTTCCACAATCGTTAGCAGACGCGTGCGCTGCGTTACTTTATACGCGACAGCGTAAAAAATTCAGAATTTTTAAAGCAAGTGCCTAAAGTGCGCAATTGAGCGAAAAAGCGGCGCTGTTGTTGTGCGGCACACGGCACACAAAATGGCCACCACTGTAAATACTAAATAAAAATACATTTGAATTCGTACAAAAATTGGAACCCGATTTCGAGAGTATTCACCAACGCGTTTCCAGGGGGGGAAAGAGCATAATGCGTGCGGCCCTGACGTCATGTCACGTGACAGGTGAACGGGTTGGTACGTCGGCAGAACAGGCTCACGCTAAGGAGAACTTGATTCCGGAGAAGCTATGGCGTGAAGTGTCTCCAGTCGGCCTGCACATGTGATTCGCCCCCAAAGGACGACCACACGAAAGCGAAGAAAGAGACGCAAGCATAGTGGAGCAGTGAAGACGTCTTTGACGCGTATCGCGGGGCGAAACTTTAATGATTTCGCATTCAAAGCACGTAAGCAGACACAAATGCCCGACCAATTTTCGTTACTCGCGCACTGATCACAGTGTATTACTTAGACAGTAGAATGGGTTTCATTTTGCTTTACTCGTAAAGTTGTGCAATTCGTACCTCATGTAATTGCGCTCGGCACAAAACGATGCTTTAATTAGAGGTTAGTTTGCATTTAAGGGCATAAATTGCAAAACTCCCACTTTCTCAATTAATGTTATGATGCGCCGAGAATTCTAATAGGTGCTTGGGGGAACAGGCGCTAACGGATGGTCAGTGTGCTGACCATGTACGAACGTACGAGCAGAAAATGCAAATCAAGCTGTGGCCAATTAACCGAGTACAAACTACCCTAGCATTTCGTCCCTGGAATCTATAGTGGTGCAGTCGTAGGCTCGGACGTGATCCTCAAGTTCAAGGTCATACTTTTCTGGAATTAGACAACTTGATCTCTCGTGAACTCTCAGCGCGTGATGCAATTAAAATGCTGGTGACCCGAGTTACCGATATTTCTTCCGGTTTTCGTACATTGGCGTTGCTACAAGGGCCACAGCGAGATAGTGCGGCGTCCGTTTCATCCTTACGATGTCCTTCTGAGAGGGCGTATACACGTGCAGCGCATCGAAGAACCCCTAGTGTCAGCTACGGGTCCTAGCTCTTGTATGATTTCGCGCGTGGCGACTTGTCATTATCAAATAGCCGTAGAATAATGTTAAGTCAACTTTCTAGCCCATTATTTGTGAGCTAGAATTCCGCAATCGCCTTAAATTTTGCGCCTGTGCTTATCGGCGTCACCCAATCTGTTAGAGCCACCCGGTGGCATCGTAGGTGTCACCATTTGGCGAGTGCCGAAAAAGGTCATGGGTAATTATTGTTTCGTAATTGGATGTGAGTGTTTGATTGATTGATTGTAGGGTTTAACGCGCCGTCTCAACGCAGGCGATGAGGCGAGCCGTAGTGGAGGGCTCCGGATTAATTTTGACCACCTGGGGATCTTTAACGTGCACCGAAATCTCGTACACACGGGCGTTTTTGCTTTTCGCTTCCATTAGAAAAGTGGCCGCCGCCGTCGGGAATCGAACCCGCGACCTCGTGCTCATAATTGGCTGTGCCTAGAATGCCGTCCGACGGTATACTTTAAGCCCATCGCTAGAGCCACGTCCACCTGCATTATGTAAAATCTCGCGTATGGCACTGCTCTGCTCTCCATTATCTAACATAAAGTAATCCAATTTAACATAACATAACGTACACGAAGGAATCATTTGAAACACGAGAAACCATTTTTACCTGTGAGAATTTTAATTTAAACTAGAGGTTTAAAATATTCTGCAGAAATTCAGAGAATTATCTACTAATGCGTTGCATTCTTATGCCCCTTGTCTTGAGTGTGAGTTTTTTACAGCCAAAGTTTTTGGTTCTAAATCCTGCCCGAGCAGTTACTTCATTTACGCTGTTATAGCGATTAGAAATGGAACATTCGCGAAATCTGCGATTTTCTTTATTTTTTATATATTTTCTATTTTTAAGTTTTTCAAAATTTCGTCCGACCAATTATCTCCAATTACGTTATTATAGAGATCACATTTTGGTGATTAAGGGTAACAGAGTGGATCCTTAGAGAAGGCAAGCGTGGCAGAGGGCGGCAGAAAGTTAAATGGGCAGATGAGATCAAGAAGTTTGCGGGAATAAATTGGTCGCAGTTAGCACAGGACCGAAGTAATTCGAGATTAATGGGAGAGGCCTTTGACCTGCAGTGGGCGTAGATAGGCTGGTGATGATGATAGTGATGAACGATTATATTTGAAACTTTCCCGAAATCTGCATTATCGTGGAAATGCAGGGCGTTACCCGATTCGCCAGTTTCCGTAATTATTTTATATTTTTCTTATTTCTTTGGTTTTTTTTTAATTTGGTTCGACCAATTATCTCCGTTTACGCTATTATAACGATTACATTTTGAACTTTCCCTAAATCTTCATTATTATGGAAATACAGGGCAATACACGGTTCGGCAGTTTTCGTTATTATTCTTTTTTTACTCTTCTAGTTTTTCAAAACTTAGTTCGACCAATTGTCTCAATTTACGCGATTCTAATGAGTATAGGTAAAACTTTCCCGAAATTTGCATTATTGTGGAAGCGCCATGCGGTATACGTTTTGCGATTTTATTTACTTTTTCACTATTCTTTTTTTTTTTTTAGTTTTTCAAAATTTTCGCCCAATTATTTCCATTTGCGTTATTAAAACGATTACATTTGGAACTTTCCAGAAAATGCATTATTGTGGAAATACAGGGCGTTACACGATTCTCCAGTTTCAATAATTATTGTATGTATATATTTTTTGGTTTTTCAAGACATCTTTTGATCAATTCTCTCAACTGACGCTATTATAACGATTATAGGTGAAACTTTCCCGAAATCTGCATTATTGTGGAAATGCCAGGTGTTATTCTTTTTACCATTTTCCAAAATTTTTTGTATTTTTCTTATTTTTATGTTTTTGGAAATTTTGTCCGACCAATCATCTCCGTTTACGTTATTATAACGATTACATTTGGAACTTTCCCGATATCTGCATTGTGGTGCAGGGCGTTACACGGTTCGCCAATTTCCATAATTATTGTATACTTTCCTTATTCTTTTATTTTTTCGAAATTTTATTTGACCAACCATCTCCCTTTACGCTATTAGAGTTAATCATTAGTGATTGCAGGTGAAAGTTTCGCGAAAACTGCATTATGGTGGAAATGCAAGGCGTTAACGGTCTGGCTGTGGGGGTACTCGGCAAAGGATGCTACGCATTAAAATACTACGCATTAAAACGAAGAAGGTAGGATACTGATTCGAACCACCACCCTTGGCTGCAGGAAGTTAAGACAGAACCTCCGCACCCCAACGGCAGACACTCAGCTTCCGCCCCGACCAAGTCTTAAATATCCGAATGTCACTGGTTGACACTCTAGACACTGAGTTCATAACTATCTCGTAGTTTACACTTTAAGCTTGAAATTTGTTTTTCGCCATGGCTGTATTTTGACTGAAGTGGCGTTTCACGTTGGCCTCGTGGTCTCTTCAATGCTAGACCAAAAGTAACGCAAACGTGATCAAAGGACACGGGAACCCCGTGAAATGACAGTCGCCTATAGAGCCTCTATTACAACGATTTTCAGCAATTTTTCCAGTTACACCAAAAGTTGTTTGTCGAATGGTTTTCACCACTTTTGTTTAAAATGCATTAAACGTTTCTGTTCCATTTTGTGGCATTCACCCCGCACGAGTTGTAGCGTCGACAACAGCGCTACAGCAGCGCTTCACAGAAAAGCCATCCTGGCAACATCCAACGTTCTGTACGCCTTCATACACCGAGTGTGACGACAACTGTTACGTCATCGTAATAGTCTTTGAAGAATATCTTGTTTCCAATCATATCAAATAGAGCTTTATTATTAAACGTCGGTAAAACGTCGACAATGCTGTCAGCAACTATAGCAAAAACATGTAAACATCTTCGAAATACACCTTCCTGAATTTGCCTACACAAAGCAACTGGAAAGAAGAGTTGGACGCATTCCCTAATGGTGCCCCTTGATTCTCTACCCGCCTGCTACACGCGTGCAGGTGCTTCGATTCTCCTGGCCACCCTGATCCTCGCCCTGTGCGGCCTCAACGCCTCCGGCAGCCTCCACGACGAGGCCTTGAGCCGGCTGGTGCACGCGCCCATGTCCTTCTTCGACACCACGCCTCTCGGACGCATCCTCAACAGGTGCGCATGCGCGTACATACGCTCCGAAACCCGACATGCAGTTGTTGATCTGCGTGATTCTTGGGACTCCGCCACTAAGAGCGCGATAGCTCCGCGTACGCTGAGGGCCGGGCCGAATGAAACCAGTGGGTTGTAACTGATTCAACTTGGTCTGCGTTCATTGATTAACGCGATTAGTTTAAACTTAAATAAACATGGTGCTGTAAGATTTAAAGAACGTAAGAACGATAAAAACCAGGACACAGTGTTTTCCTCAACGCACTTATTTCTGCTTCAGGATTTACCAATACCGGCGATAAACCATGACGGAGAAATAAACGGAGCTTATTACTATTAAACTTATTATTAAACGGAGAAATTATTATTAAGCTTATTATTAAACAGAGAAATGACGGAGCTTGTAAAGGCATTGCATTAAAAAAAGCATGCATACGTGCTGCTGTGCTGCCTCACGAGCAATGCATCAACCAACTGTTTCCCTACACGTGGTGATGGCAGGTGGCGATGAGTTTTCGTACGATTTGAGACATTTATGATCTGCTTTAAAAAATAAGATATAAATGAGCGAAAAAAAGAGCAAGTTTTCTTTATTTTAAAATCTTAATATAGTTTTTTCACCCAACCAACAATCTCTAAAAGAGCTCCGAAAGTTCACATTTTCTTTTAAAACCGAAATTTCGTTCGCGTTTAATGCCTGCTGAACTTCGAATTTATCTGTATGACGAAAATCAGGCTCTTGGAGCTTGAGCTCTTCGAAAATAAGCGCCACTGCCAGTCAATGCCACAGCTCTCGGCAATCAGACATATAAGGCTATGGAGTAGAAGTGGGAATAAAAAGATGGGTAAAGTGGGAAGCTGCGTAAAGATGGAATAGGGAGGGGATGGGAAGAAATATCACCTGCGGCCGAAATTGAGGGAGCTTAACAGAAACACGAGGTCGGAAACCCATGGCGACGGTGTAGCGAGCTCGACGTGAGCGGTAAATTCACGCAGTCTGCTATCGAAGCACGAGAGCCCTATCATCATCATCAGCCTATCTGTGCCCACTACAAGACAAAGGCCTCCCCCATACATCTCCATTTATTCCGGTCCAATGCTAACTTCCACCAATTTATCCCCGCGAACTTGTTGATTCCATCTCCCCATCTAACTTTCTGCCGCCCCCTGCCACGCTTGCCTTCTCTAAGGATCCACTCTGTTACCCTTACTCACCAACGGTTACTTTTCCTTCGCATTACATGCCCTGCCCACACCCATTTCTTCTTCTTAATTTCTAGTAATATGTCCTTAACACACGTTTGTTCCCTGACCCACTCCGATCTCTTCTTCTCCCTTAACGTTACAACCATCATCCATTCTATAGCTCGCTGAGTTGTCCTCAATATATGTTGAACCCTTTTAGTGAGCCTCCAAGTTTCTGCCGCGTAGGTGAGTACCGGTAAGATGCAGCTGTTATACAATTTCTTCTTCAGGGAGAATGATAGGGTGCCATTCATTATCTGAGAATGTCTGCCGTATGCACTCCACCGCATTCTTATCCTTCGAATTATCTCTGCCTCATGAATGGAATCCTGGGTCACTACTTGGATTAGTAGATATATTCATTTACCACTTACATTGCCTCGTGACCTATCTCGAACCGCTGTGCTCTCGGTCCCGAGTTTATTCAGCATTACTCTAGTTTTCTGCATATTAATTTTCAGGCACACGATTCCACTCTGCTTTTCCAGCGCGGTAATCATGCTTTGCAATTCGCCCCCGAGTTACTTAGCATGGCGACGTCATCAGCAAATCTGATGTTACTGAGGTATTCTCCGTTAACCCTACGCCCACCTGTTCCCAATCCAATGTTCTGAATACTTCTTGTAAACATGCTGTGAATAACATTGGAGAGATTGTGCCTCCTTGTCTGACGCCCTTCCTTATTTTACAGCTCTCCGTATAGAGGACGATGGTAGCTGTAGATCATTGTAGGCATCCTCTAGTATTCTTACGAATTCTCGTCTACACCCTGATTCCGCAATGTCTGAATGACTGCTGATATTTCGACGCAGTCAAGAGCTTTCTCATAATCTATGAAGGCTATGTGTAGAAGTTGCGTATACTCCGCGCATTTCACTATCACCGGATTGATCGTGGGAACATGGTCCATTGTTGAATAGCCTTTACGAAACCCTGCTTGTTCATTAGGTTGAAAGAAATCTAAGGTGGCAGAAATTCTGTTAACGATTACTTTGACAAGTACCTTGTAGACGACTGACAGTAAGCTGATCGGCTTGTAATTTTTCAAGTTTTTCGTGTCACCTACTTATGGATTAGGATGATGTTCGTGCTCTTCCAAGACTGCGGAACACTCGTCGGAATTAGGCATGGCGTGTACAGGTTTGTCAGTTTTTCTAGTACAATTTGCCCGCCACCCTTCAAGGTCTGCTATTATCTGGTCATCACATGGTGCTTTGCCCCCTTGCATTTCTCCCAAAGCCTTCTTTACTTCTTCTGGCAAACTTTCCCAGGAGACGAAATATTTAATAAGGAAACGGCAAAGCATGACAGTCTCCATCCCAGCTGACAGAATAGAACTAGCGCAGCTTTCGAAGTTAATAAGCGTAAGACCGCTTACATACGGAATTATAATACTTTTTTTTAGTTTTCATTTTTATTACCATAAAATATGGAGAGAATTGAGCATACTGTAAGCAACGGAGGCAGCCTGCAAGCAGTGAAGAGGCGTCTAGGCATAGGGAAAAATCAGATGTATGCGCTTAAAGACAAGCAAACTGATGCTATCAAAAATGGGGATAAAATAGTTATAGTAGCCGAGGAGTTATAGAGACCTGTACAGAAGCCGCGACATCCAGGATAATACCGAATGAGGAAGTAGTTCAGAGGAGGTGGACATCCCGCCAGTAACGACAGGGCCCTATGACCTTTTGGTAAATATCTCCATGAGAACCGACGTATCCCTATACGAAGCGCTATTTCATCTGACGCTCCTAGCAGACGGACGGGTTCCCTCGCTTAGTAGACAAAGAAGTGCTTGTGCATTAGAAAGATAAAACAAGGAAGTAAACGCGCACTCACTGCCACTGAACTTAATCATAAGTGACAACTGGCATGACATGTGTACGTCCGAGACCTGCAGTTCCCTCTCCCTTAGTCCTACTTACGCGCTGAAGTGACAAATAAGGCTCGTGTTTGCGCATGTGTGCTAAGTGAATAAAATAGGCTTCACTTCCCGGCCTTAGCGCTTGTCTTCAGTGGCCTCAACGGCGAGATCAAAGATAATTCTCCCGCAACATTGCTGGAAACATTACAAGCATAACTGTGCCTGTATAGTACCATCGCCCATTTATGTTATATCTGAGTAAGAACAATGGTGGCAGCGAGGGCCAGATGTGGTTTGGGCACGTTGGAGCATGTACGTCACTCGCTTTGCGTGAGCGAATCGTTAGGGCCAATATTTTTCTTTTCGGAGACGGGTGAGCGGCTGAGCTGGTGGGGTTCTCGGTGGCAGGTTCAGCAAGGACCTGGACCAAGTGGATTACCAGATCACCATCGTCATGGACTCTGTGCTCGAGCAGCTGAGCGACGTCCTCGGGATCCTTCTGCTCATCTCCATCTACATACCGGCCTTCATGATCGCCGTCTTGCCCTGCGCGCTAGTCTACATTGTCGTGCAGGTAACGCCGACCATCATCCGTCCGTCCATCCATCCATCCATCCATCCATCCATCCATTAACTCATGCATACACTACATACATACCTACCTACATACACACACGCATACATACATACATACATACATACATACATACATACATACATACATACATACATACATACATACATACATACATACATACATACATACATACATACATACATACATACGTGCATGTCCATCCATCGATACATCTTTTCATCCATCCGTCTGTCTGTCCGTCTGTCCATCCATTGTTGCATTCATCCATCTACCCATCCGCCCGTGGCCACCAGCGACCTTCCTCACATATCTTCCTGCTGCTGCTCCTGCAGAAGCTGTTCGTGCGCACCTTCCGGCAGCTGCAGCGGCTAGAGTCCGTGTCGCGGTCGCCCGTGTTCAACTGCGTGGCCGAGACGGTGCCCGGCGTGCAGACCATCCGCGCCTACGCCGTGCAGCGGGGCTTCGTCGAGCTCTCGGACTCGCTGCTGGGCCGCTGGGTCAGCTGCTCCTTCCACCTGATGGCCGCCGAGCGCTGGCTCACTGTGCGCCTCAACTTTGTCGGCAACGCCATCACGCTCGTCACCGCCTGCCTGCTGGTGCAGGGACGGGAGCTCGTCGGGCCGGCCACCGTCGGGCTCACGCTGCTCTACGCGCTCAAGGTGGGCATCTCCCGTGCACTCTTCTCACACGCATTTGCAATTCTTAGAGCTCAGTTTCGGTACAGGATAATGTTGCAATCCTGCATGGTATCAAGTATGAGCCTGAGAGAGATTCTTTGCCGTAGCACCGTTTGTTTTTTTGGCTCGTTTCATTTACCGTCCGCCATAATCTACTATTTACCATCTGCCTTGTACCTCACTGCCTCTATTTGACAAAGCACCGTTTGTGTTTTACTGGTTTCATTTACCATCCGGATTGAAAATGGCGTCGTCCTGGAGTCGCACCGTGGCTCCGTCGCGGAAACTGTTTTCCGGAAAATCGAAATTTCGGCTTAATTTTGTCCGAAATATCCGTTGATCATATACATTCCTCTACGGGACAACTGGCGGTTCCTCGGAAAGGTCCGGAATATCCAGGAAGTGCGAATTTTTGGAGCCCGAAAAAACGGTCGGTTACTGTAGTAGTATAAAACGCTATGCATGCCACAAACTGCCGACGGGTGTTTTAAGCTAAACACGCGAGGTGGCGCCACACTACAAGTGCGGTCAAAACAGCCATTATGGGGCTAACGTTTCCCATAGGCGAAAATCGCTTTAATGTGTAGCATTCTTTGCCGAGTACCCCTACAGCCAAGACCATATAACTCCCGCATTTCCACAAAAATTGAGATTCGACGGAAGCAAAACCTGTAATCGCTACAACAGCGTATATGATCAGTGGTGGAGCAGAATTTTGAAAAACCAGAAAATAGAAAAAATAGAAAAATAAAACTTTCAAAAAATGGTCTGACACAAATAAGAATAGGCATTGTATACATATGCCCCCAAGATCTAAGAATAAACAAACAAGTTCGCAAGGGAACGTTCGAAATATGTATACGAACAAAAAAATTGCGAAAATGAGAGAACCGTGTCCACAAAAATGCAGGTTTTGCAGAAATAACATATTTATTTATTTTAATAGCGTAATTGGACATTAGTCGAACAGCATTTTGAAAAACCAAAAATAAGAAAAAGGAGAAAAAATACTTTCACAAATTATTTTCGAAAATGAAAAACATACATGTTATACATCTGCCCCCGAAACCGAAGACTAAACAAAAAAGTCCTCAAAAGAACGTTCCAAAAAGGACTAAAAATACTATTAAAAACTGAACTGCACTGCACTACGCCTTGCATCTTCGGAAAAAAATTATAATTAGTGAAGTAAAGGCGCGTCATTGGTATAGTGGTATAAATTTACATCATTGGCGAATATATACAAAGGAAACTTCAAAAGAATAAAATAATCCAAAGTCTTTCGCTACTGGTAGTCATATGTAGTTCGAAAGAACGCACACTTTAGACAAGGGATATAAGAATGCTACGCATTACTAGACGATTCGCTAAATGTCTGCAGACTTTTTGTTTTCTAAATAAGCAGATAAGCTTCATTCTTGTTCTTGGTGTCAAACAAAATAGACCACGAAATGCGAACTTCGGGTAAAGTTTGAGCGTGAACAGAGCAGAGGTTTGCTGGTAAAAAACGTTTAAAGGCGGTCATTTATGGGTTCACCGCCCTGTATATCTAAACCTTAAGTTTTCATCTTCCGTATTTTACCGTTATGATTGATTTTTTTTTTTTTTTCGAGCAGACGTTGTACAGTTGGAAGTTAACAATCCACTACGTTTAGCCCTGCGGACTTTCAAGAGTGGTGTTGCCACAGCCAGTATGGGCAAAGCTCTGGGGAGGATACATGTCCGAGGGAAAGGGCGCTTTCCGGCGTGCTGTTCTCGCTAAATTGCAGAAGATGTCATGTGTAATTTAGGATTTAACGGTTCCGTAAAGAAAATATACAGGGAGGACTTACTTATCCGTGCTCGTGCCAGCCTCATCTCTTAGCACGGCGCCAGGTCAACCAAAGATTAGTTCCGAAGGTTCAAATGGCGTTTTGTACGCGTGACATCACTAAGCATTACCGCCTCGCTCGCTGTCAATACCACGCCCCCTTCCCACCCTGAGCTAACGAGCAATTAGGAGACTCCGGTTGTTCCAGGCCCCTGTCGATCCTGTCCACGCCGACTCCTGTAGACGAACTGGTTGGCCTGCCGATCATTTCTGTACCGCATTCACCTCTCTGTGGGGACCTATAGCTACGCTGGTCCACCTTATGTGGGCCTGTCCTCAAGATCCCTTTCCCTCCGTAGTTAATGAAGAGCAGTGGGCAGCTCGCTGGGCAGCTTGGACTCAGAGGTCCAGACCCTTCTGGTCACCCGCACAGCGAGCGTCGCCGCCGACCTCAAACCGACAACACCACCGCTACACTGAACCATCTTAAAGCTCAATAAAGTAATGTTGATTGCTTTGATTGTAGGGTTTAACCGCCGACGCAACGCAGGCGATGAGGCGCGCTGTAGTGAAGGGCTCCAGATTAATTTTGAACACTTGGGGATCTTAAACGTGCGCGAAATCTCGTACATCAATAAAGTAATGCCTCTCTCTTGCTCAATCTGAAGGTAACACCCTTTGGTGATTCATTCATCTCCACCGCAGCCACCAAAGGCGTTTTTTAACCGGGAAAACAAATATTTTAAAAATCTGCCATGTATCTAAACGTGCAGTGTATGTAAGCTGTGTTCCCGTCGGTTAAAGGTAGCAGTAGCAACCCCCCTTCTCGCAGCGCTCTCAAGGGAAGGGCGTCGTTCAAGAGTGTCCTTTTTTCTTCACATTCCTTACGCAACTGAATGGCGTCGGCTATGACGACGTACACAAATCGTCATAGTGACGTAAACGTGATCTAGGACATTTTATATAGGTTACTAATAAATGACGTAGTTCGAAATGGATATGACCCATATTTCTTTAAATTTCAGTGCGAAAACGTGGGTTGTCATTGCAGCAGTACCAGTCACAGACTAGGATTTTCTGTTTTAAGGCGTGGATTTCACAAATAAACTAATGTTCTATCATTTTTTAAATGAAATGAAAGATGTCATAAGTTAACTTACAGCATGAAACCAAAAGTAAGGGTTGGCTGACCCAAATTCGTGGAGTCAGGAAACATTTCTCGAAAACAAGAAGGCTTTATTATGTTTGCGGCCTTGGAATAGGGGCTTTACAGATCCGGGGAAGTGAGCGGCTTATAAAGTCCTTTGTATAGTCTAACTTGCCTTCAAGTAGGGATCTAGTCAATTTCGTGCAAAAAGTAAACGGGAACGTTTATATAAAGATTTCACGCATACATTTTTTTCAGGTATGGTATCTTGCTGCTATTTTTTTGTATTTTCTGGAATTGGCGATTCCGGTTATTCTTAGTTTCCTGCGCTGGAAACATCAACCACTCCGAAGTTCAAATGGCGTTTTTTACGCGTTCCTGCATGTCAGAGTGTTAGTTTTAGTCGCCTCGCAATCTTCCAAACGGCGCCATTCTGGATAAAGTGACTTAGCTGTACTCCTGCTTCTTGCACACACAGGTGACAGACGCCCTGAACTACCTGGTGCGGTTCACGGCCGAGCTTGAAAACTCGCTCATCGCCGTCGAGCGTCTGCACGAGTACACCAGGACGCCGACCGAGGTTTGTGAAATCGCGAAAAGGGAAGAAATGAATTCGGTAGCACTTATCCCTGGGAAATACATGAAAGTAATGTTGTTGTTTAATTAAAGAGTGTGGACGGCTGAAAGCCTGCTGTCATCCCCGCGACGTAAATCGACCTTCGTCATTCGTTAAGCAGCGCATTTCTCTTTTTTTTTTTTAACGGGTGTGGGGGCTCCTTATTATTTGTGCCCCATTTTTCTGGAATTAGGGCCAAACTAGATGGAGCGAACGTGCGACCGCAAGGCGGCAAACAACGCCTTGCGGCGTCCACACGACGCACGGCGCCGAAAAAACATCGTTCAACCTCTGCTAGGAGGCAAAAAACCGGCAGTCCGCTATTCTGGAAGCGACAACAAATGCCTTAAGAAAGACAACCAAGCAAAGTGCTCCGCCCGCACGCCGACTTCTGCCATATAACCATGCCTCGCCAGCGTTCCACTTGGCAGATAACGCGCACATTCGGAAGCGCCAATGGCCAGTGCTCTGCGGCTACTCCTCCTCGACCCGGCTGACCTGCTCCCAAGTCCATTGATAGCGCCATCCAATTCAACAATGCCGATCAACCCTATTCATCTCGGCGTGGCAAAAGTATGGCATTTTGTGGCGATTTCTTCATCTGAAGGAGGTGGCACTGCCCGACAGCGCGCGGAGCGCAGCGGAAAAGGAATGACGAAGAGAGCGCGAGAAGGAAAATGGAGGAGAGCACATCTGAAGCATCAGGAGCAAAGCGGACGAAGATTAGCGAGCGAGGAAACACGTCGCCAATGAGCGGAGGTCAGTCTGCCGCAGATAGATGGCACCGGCGTAGCACAGGGGTCTATCTTCGGGGTCCAAAAGCCCAATCAGCTGGGGGTGAGCAGACAGCTGGAGCCCTGGACAAAGGGTTCCACCTGTGATTCTCCAATCTTTTTGTCCCCTTCCCCTTTTCCTCCATCTTTACTTAAATAATTTTATTCAGTCAGTCAGGTCTGTCTTCGCGATTGCTGTAAATCATGCCCACACATCTATTTTGTGCGCTCTCCCGTTTAGGAGACATTCGCGCAGCACTCACCTCAGTTTGCAGTGTGCCGCGGAACCCAATTGTCAGCTCTTGCCAGGCTACTTGCAGGGTTCTCCAACTCGTTACACAAAGAGTGACCTGCAATTGTACATACACGCAATGCTTTAAATACTTTGCCTATATACATCGCAAATTCGAAACACCTGAACAGCTGTACTCAAATTTCGCATAAGGGAGTACCGCCAACGCCAGCGCCGCCATTGGTTGTTTGTGTTCGTACAATGTACCCAGCCCACATAGGATCACGGTTTTTTTGGGCGAAAGCTACACAACGCTACCTCGCGGCCGCCTCTTCGCCGGTAGGTATGACCAGTTTGACCTTGAGAGCTAGAGGTCACACCACACCCCCTTCTGCCAGCGCCCGGCACGGAGCGGTGGCCCGATGGCGGGGAAGATAGGCGGCAGCGGAGAGATATGCTTATTCTTGGATATCATTGTATACCATTGTTCATCATTGTATATCATTGTGCCATTGTATTTCATTGTATATCATATCATTGGGTATATCATTGCGAAACCACACCTCGACAATGCGCCTAGCCAGAGCAGTGAAGCTTTCGCTATCCACTAGGGTTAACCAAAGATAAACTGCAGCATTTTTTTAACTGCATCGGCAAACGAATATCCGAAACACATGAAAGAGACTAACCGCCATATTTTGAATCCCCCCTTCACTCGATCCTCCAGCCCACGAGATCATTCAAAGCGATTTTCGCATGTAAATGTATTCCGGTATCCTCCAATCAGCCGAGTCGAGAGAAACACAAGGAGTGAAAGACAGACCCAGAATACGGCCCGTATCAATTTTACGACAAATATTTTAAGCTTTCTATAGCGTTTTGAAAACCAAAACCAAGAATCGTAGCTCTTTCTTTGCTTTTCGTGTGTTTCAACTTTCAATGCAGCGACTTGCCGGTGGCGGCCTCCGTATCTCCGGACCATAATGTAGTTCAGTCCAGCGAGCACTCGTCTTTGTATGCGGCCTTTAGGGCACAACTAATATCCTGGAATGAATAGGAATTGTGCTGTTTCGAGATGCGCTTTTGGCGAGAAAATGACGCCACGACGCGCTTTTGCATTCAAATTGGAATGTTTGTATGAAACACACTTTGCATTCACGTGCCACTTGGAGTGGAATGCCGTAACGGTTTCTCACTGTATCAGCAGCGAAGGTATTTGCCTGAAGGGTTTCGTGTAGTCATCGTGATTCTTTTTCGCCGTTCACCCGCTCCCCCGCTGGTCTGCACATACACCAAATCGCTCGGCTCGACTTGCCGCCATGCTCTCGTGAAGATAACAAACCATGTGGGAGATCGTGTGTGCGCTTTATATACTGGAACAAAGCTGCTTTGAAAGCCAGAGACCCATTTTTGGTTACTCAGAAACCATACGGCTTGTACAACGCAAACTGCGGTGCAGGCTGAATGGCGGGTGAGTCCAGCTCCCAGCCCTGAGTGGCCCCAGGACGGAGCCGTGCAGTTCGTCAACTTCAGCGTCCGCTACCGCCCGGACCTCGACCTTGTTCTCAAGAACATCAACCTCGAAGTTCACCCTTCGGAAAAGGTACATATACCACGTCATTACGCGCGCATCCCTCTAGTCGTGCGCTCTCAGTCCGTTCGTATCTAGCGACTAGAAAATACGATAGCGGTCAGCTCGTTCTCGTGATCACGTCCGTTATGGGAACTTTCATCAAGAGATGCAAGAGGTTCCTCCATGACGTAAAACAAGCGAGCCTATAAATTGGAGCGGAAGTTGCGGTGAATGCTCGCTAGTCTGACGTTTATGCGCAGAAGCTCAAGACATGATGGTGTTCTGAAAGGAATGTCGAAGCTGCATTTTTGTTCCACAATTTACCTGGATAGTTTAGCTGTCCGTCTGTCATGCTTCAGGTCGCCCGGCAAGACATACAGATCGTGCCCGCACACACACATGCCCAAACACCTGCCTACACTATTTATTTATTATTTATTTTTTTATTTATTTAGTCATTCATGTATTTATTTATTTATTTATTTATTTATTTATTTATTTATTTATTTATTTATTTATTTAGTCATTCATTATTTATCATTCATTCATCTGCAAAAGTAGGATTAAATGTGGGGATCGGAAGTAGAAAATACCTACAGCTCCAGGGAAGAATGAGGCAAAGAAATTTGGTAACAAAGAACGAATTCGGGCAGTGCAGTATATAGAGGCAGTTCGTCGTCGATATTGAGGCCTTCATCCTATATTGGGCATAAACAGGATGATGTCTATAATGGTGATGATGAGGATGATGGTAAATGTGCACTCATTTAGTGTGAGCATTTCTTACGACCGCAGCTTGTAAATCGCCCATTACCACCATACATTGCGCCCCCGCTTCATCTTTGTATATAAACTCATCAGAGCTCCGCCCTTTGTAATACTCATTCCATGGTCTCTCACCTGCCTCTTTGTCGGATCGGATTCCAGACGAGCCCTAATGCAGCGACCTGCATTCCCAAAGCATCGACTTCTGAAATGGTCTTAGTGCCATTTTCATGCCGTGGTTTAGCTCTCCGCGCCTCCCACGGATATTTATTCCTGCGGCAAATTTTACGCCACGATGTACATGGCGTAAATATCCCGGTGGCACGGTATCTACTCCTTCGCGATGCATTGTGATTTCCAGGTACGACTTTCACCAGTGGCTGGATTGTTACGAACGTGCTAGTACGTTCGAGGGCGGGACGATAGCCAAAAATAATTACGTCCTTTTCAATCTCTCACGATGTCCCCATTACGTCGTATGTCAGTCACGAAGACGCCATCACCGACCCGGCCGGCTTTGCGATGCAGCTGCGCCACGTTTTGGGGTCTCCCAAAGCTCGGCAAGACAACGCGTAAGGGGAAACGCGAGGGCTGATTGCTAAGGAACCATATTTTTCGCACAGCGGAGACTACTTCGCTTCCTTGCACGGCGTAGACATAGACATATCATAAGCCAAACGCATTCCTCACGTACTGAAAAGGATAGGTGGGTTAGCTGTCCGAGCCCTTATCTCTCAGACCCTACCACCATTCCAGACGTAACCCACCACTTGCCAGCGTCTCGACGGACTCGAATCCATTCGCCTCTGGAAGTAAACGGCGTCTGATTGTGGGGTTTAACGCACCGACGCAACGCAGGCGATGAGGCGCGCCCTAGTGGAGGACTCCGGATTAATTTCGACCACCTGGGGATCTTTAATGTGCGTCGAAATCTCAAACACACGGGCGTGCTTGCTTTTCGCTTCCATCAGAAAAGCGGCCGCCGCGGCCGGGAATCGAACCCGCGACCTCGTGCTCAGCAGCACAACGCCTTAGCCACTGAGCCACCGCGGCGGGTAAGTACACGGCGTCACCTTCCCAGCTGGAAGTCTGGCACGCTCAGATCCGTGCCACAATCCGCTAAGTAACACACGCGGACGTGTCGCAGTGCACACACACGGTACCGCGCCTCGCGACATGTTTAAAGAGAAGTTTCGACCATCTTGCTGCTCGGCCAAATCGCCTTACCTTGAGATTGCTGGGAAACAAACGCTGCCGCTGTCACTGCAGCCACGACTCAGCTTGCCTCCGGCTAATATGTCCAACATGCCGAGCACGCCGACCTACTTTGCTTCAAACCAGGACCTTACGGTCGGCTGATCGATATGCCGTTAGTGGACGAAGAAGGTCCCATTTTCCCGCTTTGTCGATGGAGTCGATACGAACGACAAAGCTAGGGTGCGTGCGAGCATGAGAAGGTGCGCTATTACGGCTGCCGACAGCATGCGTATCCACCTTACTCGACGTCGCTGGCCGTGTCTCCCGACTTGAGCTCCTGCGAGCGCATGTTGTCTCTTCACGTTGTCGCTTCTACGTTCTGTGTCTTACGCCACCGGCCAGCACCTGAAAAAAAGAACTACTCGGTGTGTTTGTAAAACTGTATAACCGGGAATGCTTCCTATCCCTTGATAGAGTTCACTCGATTTGCTGTCTGATGTCGAAGGTGTCGCTTGTGTCAACAGTGGTGAAGGCAGGGGGCTTTCGGTTATAAGTGCTGAATTGTGTTCGTGTTTACATGAGGTGCAAACTCCTTGCTATCGCCCTTTTCTTCATGGCGTTAACGGTAGCATCAGCACTCATTACGCTGCAGGTGAAAATTGCCGTCCATCGTCATCACGTTCTGTGTGTAGTGTTGTCAGCTTGTGATTATCCCCTGATTCCAGAGTAGGACGTTTCGTATTCCACCTTTACTGACATTTCATGCCAACTGCTGGAAATCCCAATCACTGCTGCAGACAGTTCAAGCGGACCGGATGTACCACAGCTTTAGATTTTAGCAAATGCGGACTAAGTCTTAGTCCCTGGTTGTAAAAAGATCCTTTTTGTTCATTCGCTATGCGGCAGTTCATCCAAAAGAAATCGTTATTGATAGACATCTTGTATGTCTTGCATGTGACTGCGCCATCATAGTCTCACGAATACTAATACAAAGCCAACACTGCTGCCAACGCCACCGCTGTCGCTACCACTGCGACTCATGAAGCTGTGCTATTGTTGCCCTCTGGTGCGTATTATGCCATACTATTAATTTTCTGGCAAACCCACGACCGCCTTTTTAGTCACACAAGTCCCGATCTCACTGAAGAAGAGGCAGAACTATTACCCAGCCTTAAGAAGTGCAGATTCATTTTGAACTGCTACTTGGCAGAACTACGAAAGACATCTGCCATGGAACCTCGTACTGGCGATGGAACCTCAACGGCTCCTATATCATCCATCGTCATCCGTACTATGTGTGTAGTACTCTGAACGTAAGCTTATAGGAGTAAACTTCACTCATATGTTTCAATGGAACATTATTCACCCGTCATTAAGCCCGTGGTTTTTATTTCCCCTATAGTTTATTTCGAAAAAGTATGGCTGTTAACGATTCGCGTAAACAATTACGCACTCAGCAAGAGTCCCTAAAAGGAATGTATCGCTGACGCACTGACGCGCACGACTTTCCACAAGGGGCTGAATATTTACCTGGCCTCGGCCTGCAATGTAACTATTGTCAGGTCACTGTGCCAGAGTCAGAAAAGATAAGACGACGTTTTCAACTACCAATATGATCCGGGGCATTTCATGAGCCTCTCTACTTATGCAAATCCCCAGGTAAATGAGAGCATGTGTTTGATCGGTGCAGTCTTCCGCAGCTTAAAATAAAACACGTGCTTTTGCTACTCTTACGGCATCTATTTTCTTTTTTGACAAGTTTCGCTGGGGACCTCCTGCTTTATGAAGTGCAGATATATTTCGCCCATGTTTGCCAAAATCGCAGCACAAAGTATCGACAGGCATGACCACGGTGCCCACAGGAGTGGTGTACGTCCCTACCAGATTAACTCTCCGCAGCATCTTCATTCTGGTATCCTATATACCGCTGTGGCCGCACCTTCCCCACGCTCACTTCGCCCTTGAACCACCTCTTAGATTTTGGAAAGAATGGCGGAAAAAGGTCTGTCGAAGACCTCAAGTAAAGCTTTATTTCTGGAACCGCACTATACCATTTTGGTGGCCTGCCATTCTTCCCATGGACGTCAGTGAAGATGGCTTTGGCAACGTCCTACTGCAGCAACGCTGGAGTGCGTGGGAAGGTTGTCGCCTATATACTATCCCGTGCCGTGGAGAATTGCACCATTACAGAGCGAGTGTGTCCGGCTGTAATCTCCGTCTGTGCGAATATTCCGCCGTATCTATACAGCCGCCACTTCACAGTTGTTGAGGACAGTAACACTTTGCGTTGCTCTCCTCATTGAGAAACTTGTTAGGCGTCTAGGTCATTCGGTTCTTCACTTGAATGAACTTAGCAAAGAAAACACCTAGATTCGCATGCGATGCTGCGTTGCGCGTAGTTCTCGTATTTGGACCGACCTGTGTCACTTTTGCTAGTGTTGTCTAAACGTAAGGCTCTTGTTGACAACGTCGCACCCCGAGCCCGTTCTGCCTTGATAGATAATTAGTGGTAAAAACTCATTCCCACGTAATAATGGCTCGGCTTGTTGCTTCGGCTCGACCGCCAAACAGCCGCCTATTTCGTCAGCCGCGAAAATTTCCGCTATATTGATGAACGCATCAAGGCGACTTGACAGCATGCCTTCGTTCATGTTGTTGCTGACTGTCATCACTATCATCATCATCAGCAGCAGCATACTCAGGTCCACTGCAGGACGAAGGCCTCTCCCATTGACCTCCAATCGTTCCTGTCCAGCGCTGCCCCACTCCATAGTTTACCCCCGAATTTCTTTATTTCATCCCTCCATTGGGTTAATGGTCTTCCCTTCTTCTAGACCCATTTCTTGGTATCCGCTCTGTTACCCTAATTGTCCACCGGTTGTCGTTCCATCTCATTACGTGGCCAGCACAAGACATTTTTTTTCTTTATTTGAACTATGATATCTTCTACTCTAGTTTGTTCTCTGGTCAAGATAGCTCGTTTCCTGACCCTGAGTGTTACTCCTAACATTATTCGTTCGCCCGTTGAGCGACAAGTTTGCCTTCTAGTTGTTAAATAAGGCGCCAAGTTTCGGATGAGTATGTCATCACCGGCAGTATGCGCTGGTTGTACATTTTTTTTTTTTTGAGTGACAAAGGTAGCTTACTTTGCATTATTTGGGGGTGCTTGCCGAATGCTACCCAGCCCTTACTTATTCTGCGCCAAATTTCTCTCTTGTGGTTGGGATCAAACTAACCATCTGTCCGATGTAGTTAGGTTCTTTTACTTCTAGCATTTCGTTTCCTAAGCTGAGGAGGACGCTTTGGGCTTGCTTATTCCTTATTACTTTAGAGTTATTTATATTTATTTTTAGCCCAATGGCCGTGCTTTCTGATTGTAATCCTTCAAGCATTGTTTGGAGATGTTCTGCCAGTCTCACTCACAAAGACTATGTCGTCCGCAAACTTCATCTGGCTCAAGTATTCCCCGGTTATCCTTAATCATATGATTTCTTTGTCAAGGTTTCTAAATACCCCCTCGGAGACATGTTGTGAATAGTTCTGGCGAGATGGTATCTCCCTGTCTTCCTTTCCAACGGGAATTCATCGCTTTGCCTGTAAAGGGTTATCCTGCCCGCGCATTCCTTGTATATGTCTTCTAGAAGTCTTATTTGGGTCTCCTCTATTCCCTGGTATTTTAATGCTTTTAGCACGGATGCGTGAGCACAGAATTAAACGCTTACTCATAATCTATAGGTGCCATGTGAAGGGGTTTAGTGTACTCTGCGGATTTTTCAATCCCTTGATTGGCGACATGGATGTGATTTCTGGTTGAGTAACATTTCTTAAATCCAGCCCGCTTTCCGCGTTGTTCTGAATCCAGGCTGTCACATATGCGCCTAACTATAACTTTTGTAAACAACTTGCAAACAATTGAGAATAAGCTAATGGGTCTGTAATTCTTGAGGTCTTGGTATCTCCCTTCTTATGAATTAGAATAATGTTGGCATTTTTCCAGGCTACGGGCACTGTTTGAGTCTTCAAGCATTCCGAAAATAGTACAGCAAGCTTTTCCAGTACAATATCTCCTCTCTCCTTCAAAAGATCCACGGTTATGCCATCGTCACCTGCAGCTCTTCCTCTTTTCATGCCTTTGAGAGCTTTTCTACCTCCTCTTTAGTTACTAGTGGGACATCGCAAGTTGAGCTTGCACTCTCAGTAGTTTCCCTGGTCTAACGTCACTGGCATACAGCCTGGTGTAGAATCGTTGTGCTACCTTTATTATTTCGTCCTAGTTGTGGGTAATGTTACCCTGCTCGTCTCTGAGTGCATACATCCTGTCTTTGCCACATACAGCCTGGTGTAGAATAGTTGTGCTACCTTTATTATCTCGTTCAAGTTGTGGGTAATGTTACCCTGCTCGTCTCTGAGTGCATACATCCTGTCTTTGCCGATGGCTAGCTTCCTCTTATTTGCTTTCAAGCTGCCCCTATTTGCAGCGTTTCCTCGATCACTGCCATGTTATATGCATGACTGTCGTATGTTTTACTGCTGTTAAGTGCGAGACACATGGACGACTGGTGCATGCGATTCGCAGGCGACTGATCGTTACGACTGTCGCCACGACTAGTCGTACGCGTGAATTTGAGACACATGGTCCGATGCGCGCCTGCGATGTGTCGTCTGCGCCGCTCCGCCCGCTGTTTTTGCTCCATGGTTGCCTCCCTGTTTAGGCGCACTCAGGCCGATTTGGATATGTGCAAGAGAAATCCGAGCAGGAAAAGAACATTTATCAACTTGAAGTGAAAATGAATAGTGCTATTAAGTTATACAGTGCATTTTATATGTTCAGTACAGCGGTGTGGGAACATTTAGCACCCATGATTCCGCTCGTCCATGCTGTAGGTGCCGCTGGCAACATGTGTCTACCGGACGGCGGAGAGCGCACGGGTCGGCGGGCGCGCGCGAGCTGCTCCCACAAAATGCTCGGAATTGCCACTGGCGCCTCCTCGAGGCTTTGAAAGAAACTTTCTCAGCAACGACACCTTCGGGCTCTCATTGGCTGTGGCTGCACAACGATCGCAACGATGGCACGACTGCATCTGGCTTGCCAGTCGCACGTCGTGAGCTTTCTCCGACCAGCGAACGACGCCAAAACTGCTCCTAACGATCAGTCATAACGATCAGTCGCATGCAAATCGCCTGCGAATCGCATGCACCAGTCGTCCATGTGTCTCGCGCTTTAATCAGTTTCGACAGCTCGGCTAATTCAATCTGATTAGCCATACTTGACACTTTCATGTTATTACGTTTTCTTAGTTTTCCAGTTTGTTCCCTACATGTTTCTTCTCCCAAAGCGGTTGCTGATACTCTGATTGCCGTTTTTAAGATGTCATTTGGCCTGTCTACACTGAACTTGTTCTGCTCGTTTAGAAGCGCGAATTCGTTTTGGGTAAATTAAACTCCTGCAATCTGGCCCTGGTTGACTCCATGCGGGGTTTGTCAGTTTTCAGGAGTTTCCTCCTTTCTCTTTGGAGATTTAGCCTCAGCTTGCATCTAACCATCCTGTGATCGCTGCTCCAAATCTTTCTTAGCACCTCTACGTCTTGCACAATACCTGGGTTGTCACTTAAAATGAAGTCAATTTCGTTTTTTTGTAGTACCATCGGGACTTCCATGTCAATTTCCTACTCTTTCGTTTGTAGAAGAATGTGTTCATTTCTCTCTGCAATTCTACCAGTGTATCTCCTCGACTGTTGCGATTGTCTATTCCTGTTTCCCGTTGTATCAAGGAGCACTGTTGGGCTAGTTGGTAGGACATCATTATACTACTATAGCGCAAAGAACGGAAAACGAAGACAAGCGTCTTCGCTCGTCCCGTCGTCTTACTTGTCTTCGTTTCCCGTTCTTTGCGCTATAGTAGTATAATGATGTCCCATTGTATCTTCCCGGGCAATTCGAAAATAGCGCATCATCATATACAGAATCTTGCGGCAATAATCTACGTCACTTTTCATTTGCGCCGGCTTGCGAGTTTTCAGGATAAGTAACTTGTCATCCTGTCCCCTCTGATGGAGGCGAAAAGTGAAAATGCCCGTGTGTTCGAGATTTCGGCGCACGTTAAATATCTCCATGTGGTCAAAATTAACCCGGGGGAGCCCTCCACTACGGCGCCCCTCATCGCCTGCGTCGGCGCGTTAAACCGCATAATCAAGTCAAATCATCCTAACCCCATGCGAATGTCCTCAGCCGTCATTCGAGCCCATACTTCTAGAGGCAACGTCCCACTTCCATGACCGGCACCATAGAGTTTCTTAGTAAGTATACCAGAGAGTAAACTGCGCCCGGGAATCCATTTCGGCGAGCGGGGTTATGGGAAGATCAGTGCTGCCGGCTTGGGCATGGCATGGGATTTGGATTCTGAAGCGTTTTTTTTTTATGCATTGATATGTCACAGAAATGCCAATATGCATTGATATGCCATATCAATATGCGTTTATATGCCAAGACAACCGTTCGACAGACTCTCATTGAACGAAATACGCTTGACTTCTTTTTTCCTTAGCTTTAAAACGGACAAAGAAACTCACGCTATGACGCCTCGCTTATTCAAGACACCTGAATTTTCGGGATCGAGGTTCAGCTGGGACGACTACCGCCACCTCGGGGAGCCGGAGGATACCAGCCACGCACGTGATTAGAGTGTGGGCAAGGAGAGGTCGCAGTGCGTTCTTTTGTTGACGTACCAGAAAAATACACGGAACCCTAGCCATATATATGCTTCCACGGATGTAAGACACATAGCGTTGCTGTGTGTAGGGGAAACTGAACAACTCCAAAGCTTACCGCCTTCTCCATCCATGCAGTGACTCGGTAAGTACATTTCCAGCAATATCCAGCCAGCTCTCAATCTATGTATCAACTACATTTGTAGCAACGCGCAGTCATCGTTATTCGAAAGACCCTTCAAGCGCTGCTTAAAAGGAGTACTGACACTAAATTTCTCGCTTTCGGTTTTCATTCTGTAAAGAATACCTATTGGTCCAGTAATTACAAAAATCGAACTAAAAGAGGTCGTCCGCCAGCGTAGAATTAATTATAACGGATATATTCCAATCAGTTTCAAATTCGGTCGTCGCGCGGCAAATGGCCGTTCAAATGCAGGACGGTCAATGTGACGTCATGGTACGTCAGGGACGTTTGGCGCATCGTCAACTACGATTGCACATGGTCCGCACTCGCCCGCGCAGTCGACATGTCGTCTGAATCGTCCGAATCGCATGAATCGCTGCCACCCGACAGACACACCGGCAGACAGAACAACTTTATTTGGCCACAGATGGGGCGATTAGGCCGGCGACGTCTTCGCCGTCGTCCGTTTTTTAATATCGCTGCAGCTCGAACTGGCGCAGACCGTGATAGCAACAGCTTGTCGACACTCTTTCAATCAGTCTAATCGCGGAAAAGAAGTGATGTTAGTGTGGTGAAGAATTGTGCTAGGGATTGTTATAAGCGCTCAATTTGAAAGCGGCGACACATATTCGCCGCGATGGTAAGCCTACGCTGACTGGCAGCGGAGGTTGGGCCAGTTTGACAACCCGACACTGCCAGCACCGCGGTGCGGCAAGCGGCCGAAAGATGGCGCCACCTGCGCGGTAGAATCAAAAGAGGCCACGGCAGATGTCTTGGTCACGGATCGCTCAAACGGCAATTATCGCCAAAATAAAGTTCCACATGCGAATATTAAGGGGATGACAGTGTGGTGAAAAGTTGTGTATGGGATAGTCATTCGCAGTTGTACAGATAGCGGCGATCAAATATTCACCACGATGCTAAGCCTAAAGTTCCCAACACCCAGCCGCGCGCGAGCGCGTTGCGTTTGGGTTCCTTTAACTTCTTGGGGGCCCCCAACGCCGGCTTCCCCTATTCTAAAACTGCTTAATCGCTTCCACTCCGCTTTTACTGCAGCTCCTCCGTCAACTTCGAGCTCTGCAGGTAGCAGCCGAGACGTGCAACGAGCAAATTCTGCTCGCTGGCTTGGGCCGCTTGGGTGACAGTTCTTGCGGCCGCCGCCGCGCACGAACTCAGTCCACATTTCGCGCTTCACGTCGTCACGTGGAAAATAATGCATCTTGGCGTCGTCGTCGATTCGCTCGGACATGCTTCCACGAGCAGTACTTCGCATTCCGCGAGCTTGCCATACCACAACTTGGGCGAGCTCGGCGACGCGCACCGCCCCGTTGCCGCGGTGCGCGGTGCCGGCACCGCGCAGTTTTCGGCACCAGTGCAAGGGAACACCATGCGCCAGCCACGAACTGAAGAGCAAAGACGGCGAACACGCAAAGTGGGCAAAGTTTACGAGCATTGCTCACACAGGTACACCCACGCCTCCTGCCGAAACGAAGACCACCAACCACAGCAGCGAAGGCTATGGTTTCGGTTCCGAAAACTACTATATGACGTCACCATGAACCGGCCACACACGCCGGAAAATGTGTCGTCACGCCGATAGCGATTTCGCTAGTGCTGCCGATTTGGGGTAGCTCGCGACCGGGACAATTAAAATCGATTTTTGATGTGGTTCTGGCCTCTGATCGCTGCAAAAATTTCTGTGGGGCATCTGTACAAACTACTGAAGCCAATTATATCATTTTGTAGGCGTCAAAATTTGGTGTCAGTACTCCTTTAAGCGTTATCCAGGCGCTGTTTGCCGGTCAGTGTGACCCTCCCGCGTGCTTCCAGGTCGGGCTCGTCGGGCGCACGGGTTCGGGCAAGTCGTCACTGACGCTGTCCCTCTTCCGCATCGTGGAGGCTGCCGAAGGGAGGATCGTCATCGACGGCGTCGATATCGCTCGCATCGGCTTGCACGACCTGCGTTCGAAGATAACCATCATTCCGCAGGTAAACCGTGCTTCCCACGTAGAATACAAGGACGACCATAAAGTTCGTATAATTCCTATGAAGGATTGGGGCGGCCGTTTAATCTTTCTCTACATCACCCTGCTCCCTCACGCAAGGAGCACACTTGGATCTCTACAACTCCTCACTTTAGGCGTTCACGATGAACTTTACTCGACCAATGCACCTCCCACGCCTACCCGCGCGTGAGATCTTCGTGCGAAGGGAGAGGAGGAAATCACTGTGGGAGATGTTCGTTTGAATACGGGGGTACAGGTTATGGTCTTCGAGGTAGGTGGCGATGCGCTGGTGATATAGGTGATTGATCTTGCCGAGGCAGGAACTGAGGGGTATGGGTCGGAGGGTGGTGGCGGAGATGGGTTTGTTGGGCTTGGGGATAAGGGTGATGTCTGAGTGGCGCCACTGCGAGAGGTACGTTGTTGTAGTAAATGAGGCCTTCAAGGGTGTCGCCCGGGAGGTTGCGGACAGTTCGATTGGCGGTGAGATCTTTGAGTGGCGCCCCCTGGCTCTGACGTCGCTTAGGGATTCGCGCCGCTGTCGTCTGCTACACTCCGCTTGTGAGGGGCAACAGTGCCTGGGCTAGAAATCGCCCGCTTCGTTGCTGTAGTGCGTTAAAAAGCGTATTTCTAGCGACTCATTATTTTGCCAGCTTCTGACGCATCTGAATAATTTTAAGCTGTATCCCCCACAAGTTTGCAACACACAAAAGATAGAGAACAACTTTCTTCAGAGTATTGGTCAGAAGATCGTGTGTAACTCGTCCTTTCTTGCTTATTCGCGAGGATCAGCGATCAGAGCTTCTCGATAAGTATTCAAAATTCGTAGGCTTCCCTGCAGTATTTTTTGGGATGCTCCTATGAAGACTCGACAGTCTAATACTATGTACCAAGCAGCGGCCTCTACACGCTCATCGCACAGCAGGAAATAAAGCGGCTTTCTTTGTTTCTTTCGTTGTTGTCTTGTATCGGATTAATGTTTCTTGCTTTTTTTCCTGCCCAACGCATTAATTTTTCTGCGCCGTCACCAACTTCTTATTAGGAGGTTTCGGGATGTTTGGGAGCCTCACAAAGGTCGTGTGATATTTCCTTCATTTTGTATGGCATACATTCCCTTCTTCACAAATTGGCTTTCATTACGGCAGCGTGCGAGAAGGTGCATATCCGCAGCGTGCTTTGTTTATTCACATGCAAATACAATGAGAAGGTTCGTGCTACGCCACCGCGATCGCGCCCTAAACAACGTTGTCCACAGTACTCGAAGGCGGCTTTTGTGCTCCGAATTTTTATCGTAATTATATCGTTATCATAACGAACTGACTCTCACCTCGAACAATGATGACATGATTACGGTGTTGAAGGCATGATATACTCGCTAACTAACTAACGTAATAAATAGTATACCTGCATATATTACAAGACTCGAAACCGAAGAAGAATTCCAAGTAGCTCTTTATTGCTTTTCAAACCCTTCCAGGCGCGAAGAACAAATCCTACTACTCGGGATGACGTTCTATGATTTGAAGAAAATTACTTTTACTCTCTTGTCCTGGAGTGAGGACCCGGCCCACTAACCAGATCGATTTAATTGTTAAACAAAGTTTTCCCCTCCTCCTCTTACTCCTCCTCCTCCTATTGAGTGCAGTTTTCCTATAACGCATATCTGAATATCGGGAAGATATGGCTGTGCAAAATGTTCCGAAATATCCCTCCAGTCTTAACAAACATATATGTGTTACTATAAATTTAACGAAGACGTGACTCGTTTTGCTCAATAAACCTCCGTACTGGTTGGATGCCTGGTATAAAATCAGCCCGCGCGTATATACACACTGGGTTATTTGGAACTCAACCTACAGTTTTTTGCCATCTATAGTGCATGTCGGCAAACTGTCATGCCTTGACAACGTAAAGTGACGCGACAAAACGCGTTCGAGCGTTCGGTTCGGCAAGGTTGCAAAAACTGTTTACCTTACATATGATTACCGGGAATCGTGATGCCTTCTGCCAAAGCCGACACCCTGAAGGCCTAGAATTTGTTTTGGTCTTCCATTTTCGCTGTTGTCGGTTATTAGCAGCTGACTGTTCCTTTTGTTCAAATGCTTATACATGAGAAGCTGACGCCTAGCCCCGACTCTTCGCGCTCCGCAAGGACCGGCTTCGCAAGGAATGGGGTGGCGCCGGCAATGTTTCTCCGTAGCGGTATCCAAAACTATACTTTAATTGACACCATGAGCTAGTGTATGCGATTTTAAGCCTATTATTATGATAAAAAGTTACCCACACGCCAATCTGGTGCGGACAAGCATCAGACGTTGACCGAGCGCAAAGAAACAGCAGGGAGAGCGAGCCTGAGTGAAGCAGACGACAAATGCGAGAATCCCTAAGCTGACGTCACGGAGGCGCGCTTCGCAGCGCCGCCTGTGTTCGCGCTCACCGCCAATAGGTAATTTGGTCTCTGCCCGGAGTGGTGTTGCGGGTGAGGCGGGCAAGAATGGCGTGGAGTTCGGTCATAGTGAAGGGGAGGTCCATGTTGGCGTTGGGGGGCCCGGTGTATTGAAGGTCCGAGGTGGGGGGATGTGCGACTGGATCACCAAAGAGATATGCTGTCTGATGGTGCGGAGAAGCTCGCGAGGGGGTTGGGAATGGTTGCGGATGAGGTGATGGATGCGGTGCGTTGACTGACGTTGAGCGGAGTGGTTGTCCAGGAGGGAGCGGAGGAGGTGCCAGGTCTTGCAGATGTGGAGGGTACCTTGCAGGCGGGTGCAGAAGTCCCTCCAGTTTTGGTTGTGAAGCTGGCTGGAGTACGTTTGTATCTGTTGGTTCATGTGGGCTATACGTTTCCTAAGGGGTTCTATGGTCTTCAGATGGTCGTTTGGGGGGCTGTAGATGTTGAGGATGTATACACTCGGACGAGTGGGGCAAGTCGAGATGATTTCGACGGTGTGGGGGATGGTTTGGCTCAGGTGGTGCGGTTGTGACGGGTGAGAGTCATGAACAAGGATGGCCGTGCGGTAAAGCGGATCTTGCGTGAAGCCGTTGTATTGTTACAGGCGGGGGTGGATGTGTTGGTTTCCTGCAGGGCGATGACATCGGGGGGGGGGGGGGGGTCGTTTTGCGTGACGCTTGCTGTTGAACGAGCGGCAGTTCCATTGATACAGTTCCTGAGTTTTTTTTTTTTTTCAAGAAAGAAAAATCTCCAATTTGTTTTCCACGTCAGCTTGCTGGAATGCTTACTTTAGGAAAAAGTCGCGAAAATAGCTGCCTTTTTTCCCTTTATCTCTTCGTAAGGACCCGGTGCTGTTCTGCGGGTCTCTGCGGATGAACGTGGATCCGAAGTGCGAGCACAGCGATGAGCAGATCTGGGCGGCACTGGACAAGGCGCACCTGAAGGACTTCTTTGAGAACAAGTCCGAAAAGCTGGACTTCCTGGTCGAGGAAGAAGGCAAGAATCTCAGGTGCGGGCACAAAATCTTGGGCGCCTTAATAGCGCCACCACCTACAGAATGGGTGCTCTCGTAAAAGGCTCGTTTATTTCTCGGTCAAGCACGGAAACGGCTTCTAATCGTAACAGTTCTAAAGCGACAGTGCCTTGCGCGTGTGCGTCCGTTTACAGCTGGACTGAATAGGCGCTCCAGAAGGAACACCTTCTGTGTGCGATAGAGCGAGCAGATACCACAACTTGCTGCATAGAAGAACAAAGAATGAAGCTCAACTGGTCCTCATCCTTAATTGTGTTAGTGCGCGTAGTTTTGTTCAAGAGTCTCCAGGTCATGTCAAAGGCTTCCAGGGCACGAATAATTCAAAGCAGAAGCTTAATGTCGAAATTAAACAATATGTCTAGTACTGTGAAGTTGGATAAAACCTTCTCTTTGTAATTATATAAAAGAATTTTTGGTGTAATTATTTGTAGCCTGTGAACTTTTGGCGTAGCCAGGGGACTTTGGACAAGGCTGTACGTTTGCAAACAACCTTTTTTAGATTTTGTGGGAAGAGGCCAGGGTCTCTCGGGTAAGTAACACTCTAAACAGCCGTCTGTACTCAAAACCGCGACAAATGGCATACCAGAATGTATACAAAAAAGAACATTTTCAAACGCCCAACAACCATGATCGGTTATCACACTCAGGGGAACATTCGCGGGGTATTATGTTTGCCATTTGGTCCCTTATACCATCCAAAATGAATTTAATGTTCTTTCAGGAGAGAAAACAAACCAGTCATCTGTAGGAATGGAATCTCGTCTCGTGCGTGGTGCCGCACGCTGGGCACCACGCATTTGCGGTGGTAACTGTGATGGCGGCATTTCCCGGCATCCGCGATTCCAGCGCTTCCCGTTGTTTGCCCGCTTCTCTTTGCGTAGGTATATCAATGAGCAGATACGGGCGACGTTCGATAAGGCGAACCTCAGCGATATCATTCATGACAAGCCTGGAGAGCTCGATTTGCGACTCGGGGTAGTCCGTCCGCAACCGACATACAGTGAGCCCGTACTTGACATGCCCAATTCGTGCATCTATAACATGCGCTCCTTACTGACATGCGTGTGTACCCGCGTCCCTTAAAGGGAAACTAAAGGGACGAAACAAGTTGGCCTGTAACGATGGATTACGGTGCAGAGAACCTGAATGCGCCTGTCTCGCGACTAGCAATTCATTAATAAGGCAGAAAACGCCAGAAACGTGAAAACAGGGGACGACGTCCCGTACCCTTTTGGGTAATACGGTTTGTGACGTCACAAAAGCGGTGAACGGCGAAAGCTTATTGGAGAAGCATCGATAAATGTTGAGCAGGGGAAATAAACACACACCAAAGTCTTCCGTGAGCTCATCGTATCTAAAAAAAACAGACTACAGCACTGCGAGGCAGGCTGCTTCCCTCACTATGTATTGAGTCACCCATCATGCGTTCAGTTTCGTTTTCGAAAACCATTGGTGCGCAATTAGCGAGATTAATAACCTGCAACAGTGAGCGCCCAAGCTTCTACAAGCAATATGCCGGGTAAGAAGCACCTAAATTCCCTTCATTAGAAACGGCAAAAGATACAAGATTCACTGCAGGTGGTTAAGCTACCCGCCCGACATTCTAATCTCCCATTCTCCGTGCGTGGAGGAGGCAGAGTAGGAGTAGGAGTAACACTTTGTTTAAAATGTCGCTACCGGTAAAGCGCGCCCGGGTTCGAACATAATCACCCGTGAAATGAACATACTGCGAGTGGTTAGCTGACCGATCCGCCCGCTCGCCTTCAGCCGCCATTGATAATCCGTAAACCGTGCTTCGCTTTGCCCTTGTTATATTTGAGCCATGGGGAGCGCTGGCTGCGACGGCTACTGAGTAAGAGGGCGCACCGGCCGCTCGAGCATCTGAACGAGCTTCTGAAGGCGGGAGGTGATATTGTACTAGATAAGCTTGCTGCACTATTTCAAAATGCTTAAATTAAAGGAGCCATAAAGGCAAAACACAAGTTTGTGTTATTCCAAAGATTTCGTGTTTTATAGTGCCCCCAGCGCTTGTCTGAATGCAAACGATGCTTCATTCACTGAGAAATTAATTAATTTAAGTTATAAGTTTGATTTTCCCGTGAAATCGTGCGTTTTCGTGGTCTGTAATGACATCACAGGGCCGTGTTTACCGTTAGTCAACCTAGATGGTGCCGCTACACGGTGGGAAGACGTTTTCTGCCTTAGGTTTGTTTGAGAACGATTCATGTGCAGCTTTCCCGCTCATGGCAGTCCTTTCAACAGTGATTACTCTGCAATTTTTTAGCGAAATGAAACGTTCTTTTGCACAGCTAATATTTGAGGTAAATACTTGCTTTGTGCACAGTTTCAACTCGCGTACGTTGCGCGACTGGGTTCCTTAGCCATGGGAACTATCCCATAGAAATGCATGGGGAGTTAGATTTGACAGCGAATTACACAAAATAATATTCAGAAACCTGAACTCTTCTTTTAGTGTTTTAATCTTCACTTTGACTTCTAGCTTTATACCAAATATTATGTTCCTAAAGCGGTTTTTCTAGGTTCCCGAGTGGTTGTAATTTTGAGCGAGAAAGCTGGGTCTGTGTACCTGACTTGTTTTGCTCACGGAGACAATCATTTCGTGAAACATGGTGCTCGCTCGACAAATACGGTCACGTAAGACGTCGTCGCTTACGTCAATCGGCCAGTGTCGTCTGAAACAACCCCAAAGCCCCGCAGTCCTGTGCAGCTAAACCAAGCATAGTGCGCGCAGTACCAACAGCAGTACGCATCGGTACTTCTATGTTTACGTGTGCTTTCGTAACTTCCACTGTTTGTCCCACCATTCTTAGGGCTTTAAAAAGAATGTGCCCTAAATCTAAGCGCAAATAGCTCACTAGTACGGATTCTTGGGCAAGTTTGTCGTTTGATGAATTCATAGCGCAAAAGGACAGGACGCGAGAGACACACAACACAGCGCTACGTTGTGGTGTGGTCGCTGTGTTGTGTGTTCTCTCTCTGTCCTCGTCCTTTTGTGGTGGTAGCGCTGTGTTGTGTGTTCTCTCTCTGTCCTCGTCCTTTTTGCGCTATGAATTCAGCAAATAGCTCGTTCGGCAATCTTAGCTCTGCCTAATTTTCGTTTGCTTTTGCCGCCCTCCGCCAATCACAGAGCTGTCTGGTATGGCATCATAGGTTCTGTTGCGGGAAATGGGCTAGTGGGTCGCATGGCCATTCCCTTTTTTCCTAATTATGTAGCTTATTTGAGCGATTTTTTCGTTAATAGTGGTGTCAGTATGATTCTAACGAGGCAGTCTTTTATCTTCATGGCTCCTTTAAGGAGTTTAAAAGCGCCTACAGCCTAAAAAAACTCCAACATAACTCTGATTCGCTATCAGGGAGATGACATTAAAAATTACAGACCCATCAGCCCACTCTAAGTTGTATACAAACGGTTTACCGAAGTAATATTTACCCGCATAAGTGACAGCCTAGATTCCCCAAACCCGGAGAGCAGGCTGTGATTAGGAATGGATACTCAA
>CM023456.1:97360156-97401331 GCA_013339765.2 Haemaphysalis longicornis
AAGGCAGGATTTATGTCCAATCCAGACACGGGGATATGTACCAATACCAAGAGATGCGCCCAGAAGATGGACCCCATAAGGTGCATGCGCGAGAAACGAGCTGGGTTATCTCAACGCTCGGACCTGTGTTTGCTATCTGATTCACCCTGCGAATACACCACCTCAACCGACTATCGGTGCGTCGACTGTCTCCTTGACAGCAGATGTAATACGTATAACTATTCTGTCAGTAACGTTTTCACAAGAAATGCGCGCTACGCAACCCCTCGAGGCAGACTGTCCGCCGCGCTGATGATAAACAAAACACACGGTCACGCGACGCTTCATTCGAAACTGCTTTGTGAGCAGACGATAACTGGAGCGCACGCTCCGGCTGCAGACGGATAGACGTGCGGTAGGAACCTGCGGCAGCCATGTCCGCCAAACCACCTAAAAGAAAGGCGAGGTCTGCAAAACACGTCTCCACTGATTATATTGCGCACACACCCGTTGGCAGTCGACTGGTGGCGGTGGGTGGTCTGTAAAAGCTGTCCGCCGTGTAATACCACAGCGCACACTACACTTTCTCCTCCGCGGTCATGGAGTTAAAGCCACGTATAAATCGTCGCAAACGGGGATCTGTCGCCAAACGACTGCACAACCAATGCAAAGCACTTTCTGAGAGAAAGAAATGGGCTCAAAATTCTTATTTTGTTTGAAAGACCTGTCGGGGGAAAAATATTGGTGCTACTGAGACCGTAAGTATAAACCACGCCGCAGCAGCGGCCACCACGGGCGCCCCGAGTTCAACTCGGCCGTGCAAAACCATGCCCGAGTTTCCTCCGAGTTTTAATGTCAGTCAAACACATCCAGCCCCTTTGGGGGCGCGGCGTAACAACCGAAGCCGCACCCACCCATGGCGTCCGCTTTGCGGGGGCGTAGCCTTGTAGCCACTAAGTCGTCACTTGATGCCCCCTAGCAGCCACAAGAACTTAGCACAAAACAAAAATGAAGGCACCAGGCCACCGTCAGCTAACGGTGTCACAGTCGCGGGGGTGTTCGGTCCGAACTGTTGTTCACTATTGTACAAGCCGACAGGAGAGGCAAAAACGACACGATTTTCCCATGGGAGCCTTCTTCATACACCGTGAAAACATAGTCGGTGACTAATGACACAACTACAACGCCTAAAACGCACTCGCCAATTCTCAAACACGCTCTTCGATTGACACGGGATGATTTCTAATAAGCGCCCGCCGTGCACAGTCAAGGAAGTCGTAAACAAAAGCCATATTTGATGGTCGGGAGCAGGGCGCGTTCCATTCGCTACATCGGACCCGCTTGATTACTTGGTTTGCGCTTCCGCGGAGCTGCAGTGGGACTGCCCTCAGGCCACGTTGCAAACATAATCCAGTGGAAGAACAGAACACCGAGAAAAACGGGCCGCCCCTTGCGGGCGTGGCCAACAGCACACGCTGGGATTTCAAAGTAGCAGTGGGTTTATCTAGTTTCTGCTCGGGAATGAGCATTGGAGAGCGATTTCAGAGGGTGCTGCATGCGGAAGATAGCACACGCCATACTTTATCAACGTAAGCGGCCCCAACACATCGCGCTGTATATGCCAGGCGTGCTGCGCGCGATTCCGGTGGTTTTGCTCAAGGTGTATCGAATGCTCCACTATCACTACTTTCATAACCGAAGCAGATGGAAACTCAGGAGTAGGCAGAACTCGGGCCTTCTGGAATAGCGCCCCAGATGACGGGCTTTGCACGACGAAAGTTGGTGCTCGCTTGACGGATGCGAGAACTAAAATGAACACGCATTTTGAGAATGTAATGATCACTTCCTAAAGTTTCTTTAGTATTCTCCCATGTTGATCAAAGAGGTCCTCGGATCCATGCGAGATCTGGGGTGGTGTCCGACTCCCGACCTGTCCCCAGTCGTGTAGGGGCAGATGGTTCGGTGAGGAGTGTGAATTGATGACTGTCAACAAAAATTACCAATTTATAGCCGACTGGTACCACACGATCGTAACCCCACGTAGTATGAAAGTTGAAGTCACCAAGGAGGAGGACAGTATCCCGAGCACTCGCAGTAGGTGTGAGGGTGTGTAGCGGAGGCAGAGTGCTGAAGGTTGGTTGGGGCTCCAGTACACATTGTTGACCGTGAGTCGATGGTCGCCTACCATGGTAGTGGTGCTGACATGTTCCTGCGAGGGTGTATTAACATCCGTGATGTCATTTTGTCTGGTAAGGAGGTCTTTACGCACGAAGGCAAGTGTCACGGTAGATGTGGCGCTGTTGTCTACGATGCCTCGGCGACGATGGGGGGTACTAGATTGTGAAAACACTTCATAGCCGTGGAGTGGGAATGACCCTCCAGCTTCTTGGATATCTGGGTGTTTTTCAGTAAATTCCATGTGCTGTAAGAGAAGGTTTTTCTTTTTTCGGAGCCGAGAATTCCATTGCCAGACTATGAGGGATTTACCGAGATGAGGAGGTTTGGAGCCAATGCCTTATTATTCATTTTGCATCGAATCGTAATCTTCGGCACAGGTGGGTGTGCGTTTATGCGGAAGGCGGTCGTCTTAAAGCGAAGAAAGGCGGGTGGTAAGCTCTAGAAGAGCAGCGAGAATCGGAGATAGATCTTGAGATACGATGGAAGGGAATACTTGTGCAAGCAAGAAGGGGGAATTTGATCCAAGGTGGGACGAACAATGCTTTGAATATCGATGTGCTCAACAATGGGCTGCATAACTTGGGAGAACGAGGTAGGGGCGGACAAGGGGTTGACTTGTGGGGTAGGGGAATGTAACGAAGAGGTTGTTGGGTGCAAAGTTTGGTCGTGAAGTTTTGGCGGCAGGAGAATTGATGGAGGGTGTAAATGTGGGTGAGGAGGGATTAGGTGGACCACTCACCTGTCGAGTTGGAGGAGGAGCAGGGCTGTCGACACACGAAACGTTGGTGATAACCTCTTGTTTTCTGGAATCCAGGCGTGGAGGAAATCCAAGGTTTTGGGGTAGCAAGGAGTGGTTGCCTTTCAAGCCAACCCGTTGCCCGGACCTTTGGGAGCGGTTCCGGTTCCGGTTCTTCAAGCCATGGGGGGACTTCTCCCGTTCTTTGCTCCAGCTGCGTGAGGAAGCTAGAAGTTCAAACCGATTAGACGTAGGCGAAGCAGGCCAATCTTTGGCTGAAGCAGTCAATGGACCTGGCTCTTTTGTTTTCATGTACCGCCATCGAATGGTCCTCGTGCGCTCCCGTAGTTCCTTCGTGGCCTCGTCCCATGCAGGGCAATTGGGGTCCGTCGCTGGATGTTCGCCACTACAGTTGACGCACCGAGGCTCACAGTCGTGACGAGGTGTCGGAAGGTGACTGGTCTGGAGGAAACTTGCTCCAGCAGGTCGCGCAGCGCAGCAACAATTTTCAGTTAGGGCAGACGAGGGTCCCGTGCTCCAAGCTGAAGCATTGAAGTCATTGCTGACTGTTGGGGCGGGGCGGGTAGAGTCTGAACACTGTTTAACAGAGGACAGCGTGGCGAGTAGGTATGTCCTTCGATTGGGATGAGAAAGGAGGCCGTCTGACTGAGCCGGCGGAAGCACAAAATTTTCTAGATGGCACGAGAAGCTCAGAATGCAGGAAGTCTTCTGAGAGTTGAAGGGACACGCCATGTATAACACCCTGAGCATTGTTGTGTTTGTTGGCCTCGTACGTTATGGCGGGTGCTATTTCCCTAGGATAGCAATCTGCTGAAGTGCAAGAGGTTTTTTTGGTGCCGAATCATAATATGCATCTACCGTTAGCAACTTTTGACGGCATCATAGCTTGATGAAGATGTCGCGGCATTCTTGCTTCGTCAAGTGGGCTGCTTGTTAGAAGGCCTATCCGATGGTGCTGGGGTCTGCCTAAGCCAAGTTGGTGTTGTTGGTGAGCTTCAGGATCACAGTTCGGTTCAAGAGGAGGCGGGGGCAGTAATGCCGGGTGTCCAGGGAACGTATGCGGTAGTAGGGTTCATGGTGCGGCCAAGCGAGGACGCGGCCGCCACGACGTGGAGCCCAGGCCTCTTTTAGACACATTTAGGTTTAGCCAGCTGAAGCCAGTACTGCCCCAACACGGGAAGACACGTGCTGCAGATGCTGGATTTGGGTATGCAGGAATGCAGAAGGTGTTCACAGACCTCCGAGAGAGAAAGGAGCAGGTTGCGAGGTCAGGAACAGGATTATTTGCGTTCGCTGAACAGCATAACAACGGCGGCCGCTACAGGCTAGATCATCCTCTTCTTTTCACTTCTACAAGGCTGAGGGATGTCATTCATTGCAAACACATGCACAGCCTATATAAATTGCGGAGTATGCACAACGTGCCTACCAACGCTTCAGTACCGAAGAAGCTGTCAGAGTTATCTGCAGCATACCTGGAGAGGACAAAAGCAGCGCATCCGGTGAGAAAAGGCAAAGCATGCGCTGCGTAAATTGAGCAATTTCTGCTGTGTACGAGCTCCCGCTGGGTTACGGTAAAGCCTACATTGGACAAACCCGCAAGATGGGACAACGACTGAAGTTGTTACCATGCGTTTGCGCTCACAAATGGTCGTTGTGCACAGTAGCGTTCGCACTATGTGGTTTTAGGCTGATTGCCTCTGCTTTATGGCTTGACGGGCTGAGGCTAAGCCGAGAAACCCTGCCATGTGAGCTATTAGAGGGTGTTTTCAATAAAACCACTGACATATAGTGTGTCACGGCGACGTCAGTGCGTCTGCGGAAGTCCGAGTATATGCTATTACCCATAAACAGCAATACGTGGCCGGGTTTGGAAGCTTGGTGGTGTGTCCGGAGGAGAACCTCTGAAAAGGAAGTTCTTCCTTATCAACAAGTGGGAGAGACGAAGAGGTCGAATTTGTGTGCGTTGTGCGTGGTTTGCTTTATTCTGTGATGGAAGGCATCATGTAAATATATCGCTTCAGATTCAACCATTTCTTTCTGTCATTCGTCCTGCCACCACATACCATTTTGGGGGAGTGTGCGGGGTACATCCCCCGGGTACACACGCATTGCCCGCCTCTGCTCCTGATGCGTTTCCTGGGGGTTCCTGGATTGCGTCGGCTTGCCCCAGCCCCGGAGCTTCCTGGACACGTCCACGTCTCCCAGCCCCGTGTCCCCAACCGATGAGCCGCCGCGACCAGCCGAGAACTAACCCGCCGTGACGAGAACTGACGACGATGCCGCTCCCCAACCCAGCACACCGGCGCATCTCCAGGGGCCTTCGGCGTTTCAGCTGCATTGACGGGCATCACTGTTCTTGGGTCGTGGTTCATCGAGCTTATCCCCTACATCCGTGGCGGCATGGACTTCCTCACTGTTTATAATCGTCTCATTCCACGTCCTCGCCCATCCACTGCAGCCCTTAAGCGAGACGGTCGGCGCATCGACGAGGGGGCCATGACACGAAGAGAAGACGAAGAGGAGAAATTTGTGTGCGTGGTGCGTGGCTTTGCTTGGTGGTGTGATGGACGACATCATGTAAATATATCGCTTCGCATTCACCATTGTTCCTGTCATTCGTCCTCCCACCACGTAACAATATTTAATGCTCAATGGACTACTCTGTCGTCCGTACTTCTCATTACATAGATGGCTCATCGCATGTGTGGTTCTCTGGACATTGGCCTGATATTATTTCCGGGGATGGACATAATGAGCAACGTCCCAAGCAGCAGAAAGTGCCAAGCCCAGGCATGCAAATCACCAGTGGCCAATGTATCCGAGCTTGGCAATACCTCGGCTTCCATTATTGGCTGGTGTTTGGGAAAGGTGAGAAGCCAACAATTGGCCAAGCTCTGGAAGGCCAATATTGGACAATCATCATCATCCCAGCTTGGCAAAGCACATTGCCTCGGTCCTGTGCCACCACGATAATGCCTATGCGTGGCTTGCCTTCTCTACCCCATGCTATTTTCATGCGCATTTCTTCTTCTTCTTAATTTCTACTAATATGTCTTTAACACCAGCTTTCTCTCTTCTTCTCGGCCAGTCCTTATGTCTCAATTTAAGTTGAACCCTCTTAAGCCACCAAGTGCCTATTCTATGAGTTCATACACTTTCTTCTTCAGCCTTACGCTATTCATTATCTGAGAATGTCCTGATGTCTGCTTTGCCTCGCGTGCATACATGCCATTGGGGTGCGGCGCTGACCCCGCGACCATACACTCCCTCACCAGGAAACCCTGGTGTAGTAACGGCCACAACCTTGAATGCCAATATTGCAGGCATTAGCAACCCCATGCATTATATTTTGGCTTTCTGGCCAATTTTCTGTTGCCTTACAATGACATGTAAAATATTGAATGTGCAGAAATTATATAATTTTCTGAATTACATTAAAACAGCCGCAAGGCACAATAAACGAACTACATCAACTTTGGGGAGCAATTACGTGACTTTCCAAAAACAATTGAGCAACATAACACACCAAGTCTATTTGTTCACTTTTTATTATGCAAATTAAATTTACAACGACAAACCTAACTTAACAGTGCCAAGAATACGAAATAGGTTTGTTCAAAACTTAATCACGAAAGAAAAGGAAACACAAACAGTTGGCAAAACATTAAAAAAAACTCATGACGCGCGAAGCGATCTATGCTTCAGTTTAGCTGCTTGAGACTCCTACGAAACATAAGCACTCAGGTGTACGAAAACAAGGCTCTCTTCCTCGGTGACTCGCCGACCAGCCAAGATCACAGTATGTAGCCCAACAGCACTATTGTAGAATAGTCCAGCTTGGAAGACTTGCTTCTATCTGCTGCATCCGCCACTTGTGCATGGGAAACAGCATTACGGTGTAGGCCCTGTAATACGCCAGCAAAATCCTTCACTACAATAGTAACGCACACTGATTACTAAATACAGTATACAGTACTTAGCACACTCCTTAACGCCTGCACCTCTGAAAATATTCGGCCTAAACTTTTCAAGCTTGATAACATCCCACTCTCAAGCATGAAACGTACCGCACATAATGCAATTTATTTTTCAATACTACGCTTTACGACAGCAGTTACTTGACTCGTTCTTAAGAAAACAGACCGCAATTTCACTGAAAAGATGCTTCATAAAAAGGCCAAGAGAGAAAGCAACACGCCGTTATTTCTGTGAAATTTTCTTGGGCCCTCAGTATGTACACAAAAAATCGCGACACAAAAATATCGTTCCGTCAACGTTTCATTAAGGGAATTTTTTTCTAACAACGTGGGGTCAGAGACTACAAGGTGGCGCATTACACAATTTGTTCGGAAAGCACGAACTTTCACAATTTCTTGCAAGACATCTTGCCAAACTGGAGGTGAATGAGTAGCCCTGTGATCTTTTAATGCATTATATACTGAAGGGGTAACCAAATAAAATAACGTTCCTGTGTTTTTGCAGTCGCCCCTTTCTATAGGGGCGATTTCCCGTGTAAGCCGGGTGAATTTCCAAACCGTTATATTCCCAAACAAGGGCCGAGCGCCAGGCCGGGGAGCCGCTTGTCCCTATTTTACCGGAATATTTCCGGCGCCACCAAGGCATACGAATGAACATGGTGCCTTCCACAGCCACGGGGGACGCACAACTCGCAACCGCCTGTGGCAGGACATGCCGCCTGATTTTATTCTTTCTTCCCGGCAATTGCGCAAGGCAGCATTATGGCCGGGGGGGCCCGCCAGATGGTCAAGGGTGAGGTGCCCCTTGCTAGGCCAGAGGCAGCTTTCCAGACGTGAATTCCCCATTCAAGGGCCCGTACTCGACCAGGGACGCAAGTACCCATTAAAGATTTGATTTGATTGATTGATTGTAGGGTTTAACGCGCCGACGTAACGCAGGCGATGAGGCGCGCCGTCTTGGAGGGCTACGGATTAATTTTGACCCCGTTGGAATCTTTAACGTGCGCCGAAATCTCATGCACACGGGGTTTTTGTTTTTCCCTCTATCAGAATAGCGGCCGCCGCGGCCGGGAATCAAACCCGCGACCTCGTGCTCAGCAGTACAATGCCATAGCCACTGAGCGACCGTGGCGGGTTACCCATTAAAGAAACCTGTGGGCGCCCGGCTGTACCAGCATTCGAACCCGGTACCTGCCCCATACGAGGCGAGTGCTGTACCTCTGAGCCATCGCTGCGGTTCAAAGTTCCTGCGTTTTTGCAGCTTCCCCTTTCTACAGGGGCGATTCGCCGGCAAACCCGGGTGAACTTCCCAAGCGTTGTAGTCCCACACAGGGCCGGAGCGCCAGGCCGGGGAGTCACTTGTCCCTATTTTACCGGTAGGTGCCCGGTGCCACCGGGGCACACGAATGCACATGGGGCCTTCACAACTGCAATGGACGCTGAACTCGCCACCGCCTGTGGCAGGACATGCCTCCAGACCCTTTCACCCCCGGCGATGGCGCAACGCGACAGGACGGCCGGGGGCCCCGCCAGATGGACAAGGGTCAGGGGCCCCTCGCAACGGTAAAGGCAGCTTTTCAGGCTTGGATACCCCTTTCACGGGTCCGCACTCGACCAGGTCCACCTGTACCCGTTAAAGAAACCGGTGGGTGCCCGGCAGTACCAGGATTCGAACCCAGTACCTCCCGCATACGAGGCGAGTGCTGTACCTCTGAGCCATCGCTGTGGTCCAAATAAAGCGACGATTCTGAGCGACGCTACAAACCTAACTGATTGGTGTTGGTGTCGCCGTCGCTCACTTTTGCCTCGGCAGGCGCCCCAGAAGCGAACGGATCCGACAGAGAAGCCCAGCGGCAGTGTAATTACTTTGTCGTTCAGCAATATCGGCAAATATCAGCAATCACAAAAGCAATGAAACGAACGTTTCATTTAGAGCTAACGTTTATGACGCCAGCTCCATACATCCATAACTCTCATACTGCACATGAGTCTTTATTCAATGCATGCTGGACATCGTCAACCTGCAGTGGGAGCACAGCGGCTTGTTCGCAAAACACAAAGCGGAAAGAGGATAGCTAGAACAGGGGTCAAACAAATAGGAGCACATGTATGTGGTCGCTTACTTCTTCGTAAGAACCAACCAGGCTAAGCAGCACTCAAGCGCGTCAACCGTTATAAATGACAGCTGAAGTTTAGGCGGGAACGAGCGCGAACTGTTCCGTACCGTGCACTCAAAGGAAATGGTCACTCAAGTTTTCAGCGGCCGGCCGCAGTCGGCAAACAGCATTGCAGTTATCTGCCACCAGGCAGATATACTGCAAACACAGCTACCGACACCAAAACACACCTCACTGACACGTAAAGGGGTACTACGGTGGTGTTAATGCCACAAAAGAGGTGTCGCCGTCGCAGCGACGTGCCGTCCACCTACCTAACCGCGAAGAAAAAGAACCGCATGAGCGGCGCAAGGGCACAACAGCACGTACTTCGTCGGACACCATTGCGTTCGAACGCACAAATGATCAATTCCTAGAGAACGCGTAGCATTATCTTGTACGCTATTTTGACTAAGCAGCACTCTAGTTTGAGTCGGTTGCGTTCCGTGACGCAGTGCTGTGGCTCTTTAGGTAATTAATTTTTCCTGCGTCGTTGCCTGTTCAGCTGCGCTTAAACGTCATGTTTGCACACGCCAGGCACTCGGCACGTGCTTGGCCAGTGCCCACTTTTATGGGTCTGCTAAATCTCAGCTCCGATGTGCTTTCCGTGTGACTGCTACTTCCAGTGGCCGTTTCCTTGGCGCTCAATCAATCTTTCCGCCGAGTTGCCGATGAGTGGCCGATAACTCGCAAGACCAATGGGGAAGGCCTCTTCTGCTTGGGGTCGTCATTTACACATTTCTGACAAACAAAAGTTGAATCCGAATGTATCCCATACCAGCTACAAAACGTTCAGAAAGCAACTCTCAGCTTAAAAAATCAAGCAGGTTTAGCAGGTATGCTCACGCTTTCAAAAAGCTTGGAGGCATTCACCAATAAGCACTGGTTAATTCCCCGAATAAACAGACGCCCCCAATAAATATAATTTGCAAAGCTAACCTATTGCTGATTCATTCTAGTCTTTAAAGGTCACCGGTTTTTCAGTCTATATTACAGTGTTGTTAACACTGCTTGTAAATTATTACGTGAAAATGAACATTGAGGCTATCGCAGAAAATAACGGTACGAAGAGATATTTTCCATTTGTCTGTTTCTATGAATTTGCTTAGGAGACTTGAAGCATACTCTTGTTTAATACGCAGAACCCTCCTCCGCAAGTGAAAGCCTCAGGAATTGCCGTTACGTTCTCACATTATAGCGTAAGGTATTCTGACCGGGTTGCACTGTTCATCAGTGTTTCATTAAGTTCTTTTCGGTATATGTAGCTGATCATAGCGAGCCATCAACAAAAACAAAGTGTTTCTATCACATTCTGCAGTAGTAAAATGATGGTGCTACAGCGTTCACTTTTGCGGCCAGCGTATTATACGGTCTACCTTTTCAGAACTTTCCTCCGCTTGAAGGGGCCATGCGGACAAAGCACAAGTTTGTTCCATTAAAGCGCTACATTGTCGCGACAAGAATGATACCAATTTTACCGCCACTTCAAAAAATTAACCACCATCATAAATTACACATATTCCGTAGCGGTGATTTCAATCCTCACTTTCTGGAAATTTTTCTATGACGTGAACGAGTAATGTTCATCTTCACTAGGCGCAAAAAGGACACGGACGAAACCCCGAGGTAAACACAAACAGGGCATCACTCAAAAGTGAAATTTATTTTGAAAAGAACGAACATATATACGCACTACCGGCGCATGTTATACACTGATGCTACGAATTGCATCACATGTTCTTATCCAGGTATGCTACTTCTTGCTGGCGATAGTCCTAGGGACGGCTGGCTGATACATTCGTCGTCTCGTTTTTTGATTACGTAGGATTCGAGTGTCTCCCTGGTTGCTTGACAACTATGTTTCTACAAGCACGTGGTAGCGCCCAACTTTGCCGTAGCATCCACACTCATCACAATGGGTTGCTAACTGTGATAGTTTGTCTTCGTTGTTGATGGCCCGTTCATCTTCCTTTACGCACCTTCCCGTTTGTCCAACATAGCTCACTCGGCATGATAGTTCGACATCTTAACCCCGCCCCCCTGTGGTATATCTTACATGCTGGGACCGATGTTTTGTGCCACAGCCTTGTTAGTGCGATTGGCGCCGGCCTGATTAGGCCATTGTAAAAATATGCCATCGCGATTGTAAAGGGAGCTTGTATTTTTGTTTCATCGTGTCACTTTAAGGCTGAACACACACCGCTAACACACTAAAAACTGTTTCAGTGTTGGCATATATTATGTCACTCCTGCCGATATTGCGTCACTGTAGCGGGAATTTTGCGTTTTTTTTATATGTTTCGTTTTAAATGTCTTTCGTGGCTGGAATATATCTAAGTAAGATACGAAAACCTAGTCCTCTCAAATTTCCCGAAGTTGTATTTTGTCTTTATGCCCCCTATATATTGGGAGAAATTGGGAGAATTTGATGATTTTGTTGTACACCAAATGCAACCATGTTGACATTGACGACACAAAGATCCTTTTTACGACACTCGCCGTAACACAGCCAGCATGAACGCCCATAAAAATACCAGAAAAGAATATTTAAACTTAGGTCATTCTGCCTGTTGTTTCAAATTAGATTACCACTGTTTTCGCGGAACACTGATTTTTTACCTCGCAGCACCTGCAAAATCTGAGGCAAAACAACATACACGTCAAATATCACTCAAGCAAACATTTGCCATATCTACCTCCCGGACACTTAACATGGGGTGAACGACCAATTATAGGTCACGTCATGTCAGAGTTTCTAGCGTCATAATAATAGCGTGTGTCAACTATGAGGGCCTCAATTTTACGTCCGTTGGGAAAGTCTCTTTCTGCCGCACATGGAAGAATTTGTTCGCAATCGTCAGTTGAGGTGTTTTTCTGCAGTTTTCTTCTATTTATTTGTAAAATACTAAACTCTTTTATATTTGGGAAACACGAAATCGTAGGTACCTCTGCTTTATCTATAGAGGAATTCGTCGCGGTCAGCATTTTGTATATTGCAAGATTGAATGACACAAAAAATTTATCGAGAAATATCACCGCAGACCAGCTGTACACTGGTATATTTGTTTTTGTGAGCATGACCGACTGACGGGGATCGACCTGCACCGGTCGTTGTTGCGTTGAGTTTTATGAAAGGAACAGGCATGGGGAGAATTGGCCACTGTGTTCTGTTCGCTTATTTTCTCCTCACGCTGGTCGGAGGAAAACTTGGCAATCCTCCGGGGCCTCTGAAACTCCAGAGTGACGTGACTGACTGTTTCACGGTAACCTTTCTTTCCTGTTAGAACATGATATTTCGTCCTGTTCCGACTTAATTTTCTGTACATATAGAACAAGCGGTAGATGTCATATCTTGCAGATTGAGTCCCTTGTTTGCTGACAGTTAAAAAAGCAATACTGTGAACCACTCAAAACGACGCATTTTTCTACACATCAGAATAAAAACCTCTAGGATGCGTGACCGCTGTTTCCAGACTAATATTTTCTGTAAGCATAAAAAACGTTCATTTTTTTACTTTTAGTAAAACTCAATGGGAAGAGGGGCAGGCAAGGCTAACACTCGACGTGATTGATTGCACTGCGGGCAACCATGTGAACTTGAAGGTGAACATTTTGACAGACTTCTGTCTGGTTGGGAAGTTACAAAACTCGGAATTTACTAAACGACGGGTTTTCGTTTATGTATTGGTTGGAGCACAATTAAATTTCAGTTTAGTAACTTCCCAAACAGACAGAAGTCTGTCAAAATGTTCACCTTCAAATCTATCAGCCAAGGCTTTGGCCACGACATCATGCAGCTCGTCAAGCGCTACATACGCATCAAGGAAGGCATCTCCGTCTTCAAAACTCACCTTGACTTCAATTGCACCTGTAAAGAAAGGAAAGTCTTCCCTCAGAGCCTGCGCCTGAAACGGCCCGTGTCGACCCCCGAAGGCATGGATATCATCACTAAAGCCCAATATCGACTCGTCAATGCCCGCCTCCACGAATGCAACGCCGCCCTCAGGAAGAAAGAACTGGACCTGTTCTTTGCCAAGCACGAACTGGAGCACCGCATCCCCAGACTGCTGGCCTACGTCGACGAATTTCTGGACAGCGTGGCGGCGTCGACTGCGGACAAGCACGGGATCACGCAATATAAGACACTTTTTTGTTTTCCGATAAGGCGCTCGCTGCAAATTGCCCAAGATCAAGGTATTGTGACCAACCTGTCATTCCGCACTCTCACTCAAGAGCAAACTTCTGTTCTTGCCAAAGGACACAGCTACAATGTGGCTACGAGCCGCCCCCCCCCCCTTGCAAAGATCGTTCCTCTGGTAGTGGAAGCCGTTCAACAAGTACAGCCGCACGCTCGAGACGAAATAAGGCTTAAATCGATTGGCCTCCTATCGAAATTGCCGTCGAAAATGGGCAAAAATTTGACCGCAGAGGGAAAACTTGCACTCCAGGAACTTCGAAAAGAAGAAAGCATTGTCATCCTTCCTGCCGACAAGGGCAACTCGACGGTGGTGTTAGACCGCCAGGACTACGACCGGTAGGTTTCGGCTCTCTTGGATGGAAACGCGTATACGAAGTTAGACGATCCAACCAACCCAACGTAGACGCAGCTGAACAAGTTACTCGGGGAGGTTTTAAGAACCGCCCGGAACAAAAAATACTATACCTTCGTTTGATCTGCCGAAACGGCTCCGCACCTAGTTTCTACGTATTACCGAAGATCCACAAACCTGGCGTCCCCCTTTGCGGACTTCACATCATCCCCGTGCCGAGCCCTTTCCAATTTCCTGCGCCGCATCCTCGCCCCCTTCGTCGGGAAGACGTCGACTCATGTACGCAACTCCAGCCACTTTGTGCAACTTGCGTCACATGTGTGCATTGACTAAGACGACAGCCTGGTCTCGTTCGACGTCGTGTCATTGTTCACTAGTGTTCCTGTACCTTTGGCAGTATCCGCGGCCCGAACTGCCCTCGAAAATGACGCAACCCTAAAAGAAAGGACTCCGCTCACTGCTGACGAGCTATACCACCTACAGGAGTTCTGCTTGGCCAGCACATATTTTTCGCACAATGGGCAAATTATCAAACAAGAAAGTGGAACCACCATAGGGGCCGCCATCTCGGTAACAATGGCTAACTTGACGATGGAGCACGTGGAAGGGAAGGCTTTGAGCTCCTTCCTACCGCAACCTAAACTTTTTCCTCGGTATGTAGAGGACTGTTTCTGCATAGTGAAGACCACCGCAGTTGACAGCCTGGACAAACGCCTAAATTCCGCTCACCCCGCCATCCAGCTCACGGGTGAATGTGAACGAGACGGCTCCATTCCCTTTCTTGACGTCCAAGTGACAAACAAGAGAAGGCAAGAGCCTGGTGTTCTCCGTTCACAGGAAGTCGACGCACACCAGCGGCTACCTTCATTTTATTTCCGCCCACCCCACTAACCGCAAAGCCTCCTTTGTGTCCTCTTTATTTAACAGAGCTGATGCAATTTACTCGTCCAAATCCCAACGTAAAAAAGAAGTAAGCCGTGTAATTGCGGACCTCCAGCAAAACAGCTACCCGAAAAAGTTGATTGACTCCGTATCCCGCCGCAAAGCGCAGAACAGGGCGGCAAACTCTCCAAGGACATCAACCATTGGAACTCTGAAACGCGTGCCGGTGCCTTATATCCCAGGAACAAGCGAGGCTTTGGCCCGCATTTTCAGAGGAGTAGGAGTGCGCATCGGCCACAAGCCTTCGAAAACTATAGCCCGCCTAATCCCCCACTCCAAAGAGCGGCCGACAATAGAGAAAGCGCCCGGAGTCGTGTACCGCATTCCGTGCGCTCAGTGCAACGCCTCATACATCGCTGAAACCAAAAACCTACCGGAGAGGATTAGGCAAAACAAAAACGACGTGCGGAAACTGAATAGAGAACGAAGCGCAGTCGCCGAACCCTGTGAAGTGGCCGACCACAAAATGTACTGCTCCGCAACGGCCGTCCTCGAAAGGGAAACGAACTGGAGGAAGCGGCTTTTCCTTGAGTCGTGGCATATCCAACGAACCCCTGGGAACCTTAATGGCTCGCTTGGTGCTCTCCCCTCAGTGTACACACACGGAGTACGTGCAGCAGCGAAGGGCTTTGCGTGAGGGTAGCAACAGTGAAAGACTATAAGATGCAACTGCAGCGTGGCCCCAGTCACCCTTGAAGAAGAAGCCGGGCCGGCTTCGAAACGTCGGATGTTTGTCTATGTATTGGTTGGAGCATAATTAAATTTGAGTTTAACCATGTAAACTGAACCAAGTTTTGAGACTGGAGAATCGAAAATTCCAGATACAGTATTTATTGTAAAAAAACTATTTGTTTTAGATCGTTTAACACCGGGATCAGTGTTGTCCATGTATCTGGCGGCATCTGTAGTATGCGCGAGTTTTAAGTGTACACTGCGAACGCTTAGGTTGCCAGCCGTGCTTCTTTATAGTGTCTATAGAGGGTCTGTATCTATTCAGCTTCAAGAAAAACGCTGAAACGTAAAAAGGAAATTCCAAAAACTTCCTTCGTTCTTATAAACGGCTCATAATACAGGCGATTTGAAAAAGCACGTACTTTGCTCGTCTAATAAATTCGAAGCACCGTACACCATGTGGCGACTCACAATTAAATATTTGCACCGACTATGTTATAGCAGCGTTTCCCCAGCCTGAACAGAAGCTACAATGACGTATCACGTTCGCCTACGCCTTTTCGAAACGTGCTCCATAGCGAACTTTATTAGGAATATATGAGTGGCCAACTATAAAACAATTGATACAAAATAGGCGCATGCGCCTCATTGCTTCGTTGGTGGGCTACATGGTCTTGAGTGTAGTAAAACAAAACTGTGGTTTCCGGTTGAACTTTTAATTCCGATAACAATTGGCCTTGTGCACAACCAATAGCAGAACTCTTATGCGTTGTAAACGTAGTCTAACATACAAAAAAATTGAACAACATATATTTTGTGCAGGATTTTCTAGATACCAAATATCGTAATAAAATTTAACGTCCGTAATTATAGGTTACCGTTTAAACCGCAGCAAACAGCATGCTAACCAAGATGCGTGAGTGCAATGGTGAATTTATGTTCATAAGCGCCTGTCTCGTCTGCCACCCTCCTCGTCTTTTTTTGCGCTAAGCCTCCCATTCAGTATGTACCAACTAGCCCAACAGCAGGTTTTGTTGTATTTATGTGATATTTACCTGTTTCTACTGTTCAGTCACTTGATAACACGTTTAACCTTTTTTTGCATATGTAAAAAAATGGCGGGGTTGCTCTAACTAAATAAGCCAAAACCCATCATGAGCACCCGATTTCAACAGTTTTACTTGCAGCTCATTTAGGTTCAGTTGCGGTATTAACTTTTTGATCCCGCGTACATGCTTATTACTTGCCGACACAGTTACCTTCGTAGGACTATTTCCTGCCAAAGAAAGAGTCACGAAAGCGTAATAAACAACACGAGAATCCTTTGTGCTGTTACCGAGGAACAAATACTTAGCGGCATATATTAGTCACAGGAAGGTAGGTTCAACTAACGAACAAAACCTTGTAGAAACAGCGGGTCTTAAGGGTTCTCCCTTCCCAAACACCGCCAATCCACGAGGAAAAAGACTGTAAGTTGAAATGGCAGACCTTTCCGCCGGCTGACACACGCTTTGTATTATATATGCTACGTGTATATCCTGCCTCCCTCGGGTTTCTCAGGTAAGGCGACATGCTACTCTGTATCAAATGCAGATCTGGTTAGGGTAATCTGAAATGAGCTTGTACCTTATATTCTTGCAGCTTGCATACATACTCTGTTAATTGCAGATTTAAATCATAAGTTAAACGCTACAGTTCAAAAATTGAGTGTAATAATAAATGGTAAAGATGGCCCTGACCTTCAATTATAGCAGCATTACCGGCAAATGCTTCCCTTTCAAATCAGTTTAAATGAAAAACGTTATTTAGAGCAACAGAACCTTAGTATGGACATTGGATAGAAAAATGGCAACAAACATGTTGCACGTTCAAGCCCTTGTAACCAATGGGGTGGAATGCGATTCGAAAATATCCCAATAGAACGAGCGGCAGAGTCTTATTCGCAATGCATCTACCACCTAAGCGATATTTTCCTGCGTGCTGCGATTTGTCATGTTTTTTTATACGAGGAAAGTGTGGGACGCATGATCATACGAAGCACGAGTTGCAAAAACGTTGCGAATGAGGAAGCTCCATATTATGTATTCCCCGTAACTGCATATAAATTGTAAATAAATGTCATAAAAAATTATATATAAAACGCGTTGCTGTTCTCTGTATGCAAAACCACAGTGTCACCTTTTCTACCTATTTTGTATTTCCCTCGACTCAAAAAGATTTGGGAAACCTTTGACTCGATGGTAGCCATATCTGACTCAAACAACGACACCGTTTTTGAATGTTCATCTGCATGGAGGACAGAAATTGACCCGGAAACGCAAACAGCTACCTTTGTCGTGGATTTTGGGATTCATGGGTATGTACTGTTGAGCAGTTTGCGCACAGAAAAAAAAACATCCATATTTTCCACCTTACCGTAATTCCTGTGGCAATGTTTTTTTGCACGTTCGCTTCAGTGAGCTTTAGGGTCAAATTATCTACGAAGTGGCGTGAAAGGATACATTCGCGCAAAACAGTATAATTTTATGAATTACTGCGACACCAGTGTGAGCACCTTTTTTGTTTAGTGTCCACGCCACTAAAAAACATGTCGAACAACTATTTACACCACCTGTCAAGTTCTCTAAAAAATGGAGAAACTTCAGTCTCCTTACGTGCTTGGAATGTGAAAGCAACATGGTGATACGAATATGTGACCTACCATCTTGGGAATAATGGAGAAGGCATTTGCCCTGCAGTGGGCGTAGATAGCCTGGTGATGATGATGATGATGATGATGATGATGATCTTGTATTGATTTAAACTCTCCTAGTTACTGACAGTGTATACATGTACGGTGCACTGCACATTTGTTTATGACAAGGGTTCCTGCTTCGAATGCTAATATCTTGAAAGTTAAGCCATTTTTTTACATGCTTGGTAGGGAAGTTGTGAGATTCAGCATACCAGTGGCGCAGGAGGTCTATTTAGTTATATGCTACCATGACAGCTGAAGGCCCAAAATAGAAACCGCTTAACTGTTATAATGTGTTCGACAGTGTACCTATTTCATCATCATATATTCCACAACTGGCAGAAAAATGATGTTTCCTTGGTTGTACGCAGTCGGTAGCTTTCTAAACATTGTAATATGTCTCTCGTAGCAGGGGCCTGCAACAAAGGGCGTGTGCAAAGCATTCTATCAGGAACTGGAAGAATAATATGTTCTAATAGCGCAAGAACTCAAGCATAGTGCCTTGCAAGTCCGATATCCCAAATGTGTACCGCTGAATGCTGCAGGGTTCTAGAGTTCTGTAGGATGTATTTGAAACTTCTATTGCAAAGGCGCCAAAGGGGGGGGGGGTGTGAGGTGAACTACGACGACAGCTGCGGTCTGTTCCGAATACATGAATCACAATGCTTGTTGCTTTCCCTAACGCTATAAGTAGAGCAACCCAAGTTATTGCGCTCTTGGGGCATTCCGTACTCACGAAAGAGACCAGCCACGCCAACTCTTTTCTTCAAGCGTCCAGAACCACGCAGACCAACCTGTGAATTTCCAAACCATTTAAATAAATTCAGACGCAATAAAATCTTGACATTCGCAACTTAGCACTTATATGCCTGCAGTTCATAGTAAAGGCTTGTCTACTTAAGATTGGCTATTCGCAAAATTTGTTGATAGAACAGGGTTTGCAAGTTGAGTTAATCACCATGAGCAGCCGCACAACTGTGATATTCATGCCTAACCCAACCTTCACTAAGGCCTTGAATCTTACGTGAGCCGTAAAGTCTTAATAACTAATTACATTACACAACATCTTGCTGGTTACCTTATAAAGCCGCGTATGTCCGTTTCAGTTTCAAGATCATTTATTTTGTTGTCATAGCGCTCAGTTCAAACACCCCTTCCAAAATTTTAAGCTGAGTTGAACACTGAGGTTAAATACAAGCCATTTTTAAATTGTTGGGGCAGACATTCAATGCCTGTTTCAAAAATTGGCATTTTTTAGAAGCTTAATTGCCAATCAACTTTTGAAATAACGCGGGAGGTTTTAAAGTGCAGGTTGAGCGAGCTTGGATACAAATGCGTTTCACAGGAAGTATCCTGGAGTCAAAAATCAGAATTTGTGTTTACTCAGGTCTTCGCAGTAGTATCCAAGGAGCAAAAAAATCAGAACCATATAATACTTGTTTTCCTTACTCAAAATATATTCATAGTACCACTAAAGAAGACTCATATTTCGGTTACGTTAGGTTGGCGTGGTCTGACACAGAATAGTTATCTGCTCTTGCTGTGAGAACAGTACTCTAGCATGATCGTGCAGGTGTCCGAACGATTCCGCGTACTTTGTTTGAGCATGAAGGATTACTGTCTCGGTTTCAACTTTGTATGTGTAAAAATTTAATAATTAGCTTTACTAGTTTTGTAGCAACGTCTTTTAAAAGGCAACACTAATTTACAAATATCGGATCGCAAATTTTACGTAACTTCATTTGCCGACTTACGCTCTCGCGACTACACGGAGCATCCTGTTTGACTAGTGCTCTTTACATACCCGGCTTTCACATTTTTTTTGGAAAAATGTGTTAGCTCGGTCAAACATTACTCTTTTACAAACCACTAGACGGCGTGGTATTATTTCAATCTGCTCTAGGATCAAACAAGTGCACTGACCACGTAGGTGTAGCCCTAAACATTTGACCGCAGAATCATTGCTTTGGAGGACGTGGGTAGCCTCGTAAACTTGAAAATATGCTGTGCTCTTTGCACTCTTAGCCATTTTCGCATCAATATTCAGACATGCATTCATCCTTTTTTTACCTCCAAAATTTATTCACAAGCTGTATGCAGCATGTGCAGCAAGATTGAAGCTCTGGAATAACCCAAACTCTTCGTTGACATTCCGCATCAAAAAACCGCAGTTCAGAGTCGCTTATGATTTCCAGAGAATAACTTGATTTCTTGTGGTCTGCAGGGTTAAGACTTTCACGTGAAGCCGGGAGACTTGCCATCAGCGTTATTATGAATGTTGGAGAAGGTAAGGACATGCAAATCAGTCACCATACGGTCTATCATTCGGAAACTCTACGTAAAACTGAAAATCTAAATAAAAACGTTTCGCTTTTCCTAAACGATGCACAACTAGCAAGGGTCAGATAGCTACCGAAAGAAGGTCAGTGCAAGCGAAACTTGGGCAGTTTTATTAGCCGTTCCGTCTTATCTTGCAGCCTGCAGTTAACAAGGTGTATATCCTTGGGACGTTATATTCAAGAAATACTGCCAGCCATTTTTTGTGATACCAATGTTACCTACCTGAACCAGTCTTGTTTCAAGTAAACGATTCAGAGCATGACAACCGTGGAGGGTATATTTATCTCAAAAACCATCGATGGTCGAGGAGCCTAGACCGGGGTTTGAGGGTTTTGAGGTTTTAGCACTTTCTGCTCGGCTTACTAGTTCCTTTTCATCTGAATTGCTATGATATAACGAACACGAATACAGGTAAAAACACGCAGGATTGGCCAAATACCTCCTTACGATTTTGCTTTGTTTGTTTTACCGAAGCTTTTGGTGTTTCCCAGAGTTTTCATTTCGACGTCGGTCTTCCTTTACTCCGATTCGTTTCACCTCGGACCTCACCGACTAGCGGCCACTTTAACGGCCTGACTTCATTCTTAACAGGCATAGCCGGGTTCAACTAGTGCTCTCTCCTGTAAGAAATCCCCCCTTCGTTTCTCGTAGTTCCGAAATTTGCAAATCCAGATTAAAGTGAATAATTTCTTGTGTACAATGAGCCAACATCACAACCAGAGCCTCTGTTACTTCAAGTGGTTTTTGTCAGAGCATTACGGCGAGTCCTGAATGGTGCTTCCGCATTATCTTTTAAAATGCAGAGAACTATTAAACAGATACATCCTACTCAAACAAATCCTCGTGACAAGAAGTAAGAAACTGTCATGACGTGTCCCGAGCGCGGGAACATAACAACTAATCGCCGAAAAAATACTTAGCAAGCGCGCGAGTGTCTAGGAGTAAATAGAAAGCAGCGAAGATCCGAAGTGGCCTCGACATAAGGAAGGCGAAGAAGAAGAGCAATGAGGCACGAGGTTTGAGAAAGATCGAGAAGCGACCGCGAGCAAGCGGGCAGTATCGTCTACACTAGGTAGCCCCGGCGCACCAGCGGCAGTCGACCGGACTGCAGGTACGCCGATCTTCGAACACCCTGGGCTCCAGCGGAAGTCGACAGGACTGCTGGAGCGCTACCACAGATGGGCTCGTATTTCCAGCCGAGCAGCTTCTTTCGAGGCGATTCCATGGTTAGCGCCTAATGCGTGGTTGACTGTGCTCAATTCCAGGGCCACGCCGCGTCAACGTTGCACAACCGCCAGTGGAGGAAGTCCTCTTTACGGCCGGACCCTGTCGCCGCAGGCCGCCGCTTGCCAAAACTGGGAAGAAGTTTCCTTGTGCAATTCCTCGCGGGGGTTGGACCCTAGAACGTTTGTGCTACCCAGTGTGTGTTCACGCACTACGCCTGCATTCTGACTTCTTATCCGTTTTTTTTTCCTCCTTCCGTTACCAACCTGATTCTTATTGCAAAAGACTTCCCTTTTCGCCATATGGTCACCTGCCTCGTCACCTGTGAGCCGACTCCAACTACGGCCCTGAACCTGCCGTGCATCTTGAAGAGCAGGACGTAGACCTGTGAGCGTAATTCTACGAGTTGAAGTGCCGCATAGAACCCGAAAAGACTGTCGCTATAGGAAAGGAAATTGGGTTCAAGGACGCGGAGCTTGGAAGATTGGTTGCAATCTGAGCAGGAAGTGAAGAAAAAACAGCTGGCGTCGTAGCGTGAGGTTAAGAAGGAGCAAATGAGTGTGAGAGGGAAGTCGCGCAACGCGAGGAAAGAAGCATCCGAGTGGGAGCAGAAGACGCTACAGATGGACACGTCTTCAAAAGCTCGCGAGGGGATAGCGCACAAGTTTATCGCTCTGTACCTGAACCCGCAGTCGCTAGGCACGCAATGGTGATCAGTCCTCAAAATGTTATTCCACCTTTTGACGAGAAGCGAGGACTATCTCGATTGCCTATCTTGTGAAGTTCGAAGATCGCGCTTCCGCCAGATGTGGCCCAAAAGTGAATGGGCAGTAGTTCTAACCATGTGCTTCCGTGGTGAGTGAAGCGCTAACAGTGATAGTTAGAATGATACCAGAGGACTCCCTAGAGTACAAAAAGTTGAAGCTGCCGTGTGTACAACGATCCGCTTCACTTTCGCAGGGGTACAATGAGCAGTTGAGGTACGCGGAAGCCGAAGACGGTGAAATCGGGGCGTACAGTTTGGTTCCCGCCTTGCTGGCTATTTTGACAGGTTGCTAGAGACGTCCGGCGCGGTTAACACTTTCGAAGAACTACGGCACAAGGTGATTGGAGAACAATTCATGAAGTGCTGCCATGCTAAATTAGATGTTTATTAAGGGCAAAAACTACAGCAGGCTTGCGACCACTTCATGGAAGCACATGCCATCAAAAAATTGGCTGGGGATTACGACACTCCTAATGCGATATTTCGGCGTAGTAGCAGTGCACTGAGGCTGCACTCACTTGTGGCTCTCAGGAACGGACCACGACCCACGGCTTAGGCAGGAAATCCCACACCATCTTCACGCTCACGTCCCCATTACGTTTCACCAGCATCGCGCAGGCGAGTGTCTCGTGCGGGCACAGCATACTGCCCCTTCCACCCCCCCCACCGCACACTTTCGAAGCGCGCCCACGCCGACCACGGCGAACAGCCCTTCCTTCACAATTTTGGGACTCTATCCTCCTTTGCTTTCTTTCACTATTCGGTCTTCGCGACACTCTCCCCCTTTGCTTTATTTCAACTATTGGTCTTTACATCCTTCACTTGGTTACGACGAAGACGCGGCTCAGCCCAGAGACGGCCGCCAAAGGGCTGCACTCTAAAACTTGGGCAAGGCCCAAGACGAACCGAGAGGGTACCAGAGTGCTGACCAGGCCGTCAATTAGGGAAGACCGGAGGTGCTTCATCTGCGGCAAAATAGGCCCCGCGCTAGTGATTGTCGAATGTCAGCACGGCAGGGTAGCTGCGGCAAGTGGGAACAACATGGCCGTAAAACTAGGAACTGTCGAACCAACGAGGGCGACTCAAAACAGACGTCAGCTTGCACCGTAGCAATGCGCTGATGTCCTGCAGGAGAGGACCTCGGAACCGCTCGGTAAGCGTACGTACGTAGAAGAGCCAACCAAAACGAGCGACCCGAAGGCAACGTTCTTGGAAAAAAACCTAGCTGTCGTAACTGGGGAAATGTATGGGAAGCCGATATCGTTGTTACAAGACTCCGGCAGTAATACCGTATTTGTGCACCTCCGATCTTGTGCCAGACTCATGTTTGACGAGCCGAGCTCCAGTGTTCTGTTCGTGGACAAAACTGCGCCGCAACTTCAAGAAGCTTACGTCAAGGTCCACACGCCTTACTTTTCAAGGAAATTTCTCGTTAGTGCCTGCAGGATCTACTGTGACTTAGTACTGGGGAATGTGCGAGGAGCCACAGACCACCGAGTGACCTTCAATGGAAATGTTAATCACAAGTTGGCGAAGCCAAGACAACCCAAGAAAGCTCTCACAAATTACCTCAAAGTCCGAGCAGCTTTAATAAGATGATGGACGCCAGTTTTGATGTTATGCAGCTTCAGGGCAGTAGTTGGAGCGGCTCGCAAGTGACGAGGCCGATAACCATATTGAGAAACTGAAGTAAGATTGGAAAGGAAGGAGGGAAAAATGTGGTTCATACTTCTTTTTTACGGATTGGTATATCACGAAAGGTAAATGTCCCTTCACAAGTGCATTTGAAGGTTTACTGTGCATTGATATGAACGTCCACATCGTTATTTATATTTTGTTGGTATGGCCACCACTAGACGCATCGACATTAGACCCTGGATTACACGCGCCGGAGCATTCCGTAAACCCGTAAATATATCCGGAGCATTCCGTAAATATATCCGGAGCATTCCATAAATCCGGAGCAATCCGTTGAAACCCCAGGCGCTCGCAAACCGTGTGAATGGAAGAGGAACTGGTTGCCAGCAAATCGTTTGTTTGAGTGACGGTCCACTACAGCAAAAGGAGCATGATTTTCGGGTCGCCACCGTCTTCTGGGTGTGCTTGGCGAGCGACGTTCTTCTGGCGGGTCACTCCAGCAAGATGCGACCACATTCGTCCAGATTCATGGCGTGTACGCCAGACACTTGCGTTGTGACGAGCTCAGCTTGTGGAACACGGCGGGGGTGTTCCACAAGCTGAGCGGCATTCACATAGGCGGTGGACGCATAAACCAGTAGCTTCTGCTGCTATACGGTGCGCTATCGAGGCGCCAACCAACATCGGCGCTCATTAGCGTCATGATGTGCCTATTACTTCACTTCGCCTCTCCTAAAACGGCAGCACCATCTGAACAGAGAGGTTGTGGGGAGCGCCTTGGCACGACACCTTCTGGTCTAGGGGGTGTCGCCCGGAGCCCCTCGCCATGGGCTCCCTTCCCTCGCCCTCCTCGCCTTCCGTGCGGCCACCGGCCGCAAGACGTGGAGACCGTCGGCACCCGAGGGATGGCGCTGGCGGACACGGGGCAGAAGCAGCGATGGGGAGGAGCGGGCGGTGGTGCTGAAGAGCCGCGCGCGGGGACTCGGACTCGGGACGGACAGAGTGTTCTGGTGATGGTGTGTGTGTGTATGCCCGGACGGGCGACAGCGCGTTGGAAGGATGTAGTAAAGAGTTCTTTCACGCAACCGCAGTGTGCCTCATTCCTTGGCATGCCGTAGAGAGCAGGCCCACATCTGGCGCCCGAACGTGGGGCTGATGTCAAGCCCACCCGTGGACATTTGCTCTCTGCGGCTGCCGGGAAGGGGCCCACTGCGGTTTGGGACGGCATTCCTTTGTTCCGGGAAGGAAGCGCCATTTTGGCAGTGGAGAACAGGGCTTTGAGCCGTGTAGATGCATGTTTGTAAATTAGTTTTGAGGCCAGTGTTTTAGTTTGCTTAGGTTTTACGATGGCTGTAGATGCCTGAAGTTTTTCTTGCGTTCTTTTTTCTCTGTTGTTTGGGTAACGGCCTGAGTGGTTACATTGCGAGTGTATTTAGCGTTTGTAGGGATATTAGTCGCTTGTGTATTTTGACGTGTCCCTACTGTAGTTTTTTTGTATTTTAATGTGGCTGTAGTTCAGCCCCGTTGGTCGAATGTATTGTCTTGACGTTCGTTTTTTGCTTCCATTATAGATTTGTGTGTGGAGTGTGTTTGTCGCGTTGCGTATGTAGTTAGCGCGGCTTCCTCTGTATTTCGCGTCTACAGTTTGGCGTGGTTGAGCCAGCTTTTTGTTGGGTAGTTCGCTGGAAATGGCTCCTACCACAAGGAGAGAGACGGGAGAGAAGGAGGAGCCGCAGGGCTCGGGGGGAGACTCAGCGGCCGCTGCGCAGGAGGCTGCTGGTCAGTTGCAGCCCGCAGATCTCGCCTCAATGATGAGGCAGATGACCGGGATGTTCGCGGAGATGACCCGAATGCTCGGTTCGGCGACAGCGGCTCCCACCGCGGGTCCTGTAGTGCCAGTCTCGAAGCCGCGTTTGAATATCGAGGTTCCCTCCTATTCCGGCTACGGAGACGTGAAATCCGTTTGCGAATACCTGCAGCAACTGGATTCGTATCAGACTGCGGTAGGCGCATCGGATGATGACGTGCTGAGGCAGGTCCTGCCCGTGGCACTGGTAGGAAGCGCTGCGCGTTGGAGGCGCTGCCAACCGGCTTTCGAGTCGATGGCAGATTTTAAGGACCGCTTCCGCGCTGAATTCCTGCCACCCGATTACGAACACCGTATGAGGGACGAGCTTGCCTCTTCGCACGCAGCACCCTGAGGAGAGTCTCCTCGAGTACGTGCGGGCTATGCAGGAGCTGTACGAACGGGCCGACCCCGAGGCAGCCGACGCGGTCAAGGTAGCGCGCGTGTGCAGGCAATGCCACCCGCGTTTCAGACCGTACCTGCGGGGCCGGAGTTTTCGCAACTTGGAGGCCCTCGCACAAGAAGCGCGAGTAATTCAGGCTGATTTACTCGCCGAGCTTCACTACAGGTTGCCGCCGAGACCCGAGGAATCGCTCGAACCGGGTTGCGCCTGGTCGGGAGGGGGAGCGGATAACGGCCCCACAAACTCCTCGGTCGGAAGCAACGCAGGCGACGGAAGAGGGAGGCAGGACGAAGCAGCCCGCTTGTGCTGGTTTTGTCGCAAGCCTGGCCACTTTTCCCGTCAATGCCCCGAGAAAATGCGTAGCACGCAGGGAAACTCGGATCGCCGGCGACGGTGAAGGGCGGTGGCTCGTCGTCGCCGGCGGGAAGCGAGAAGAGGGGGCCAGACAGAGGGGGGCGCGAGGGAGCCCCCAGGGCACCCAGAAGCTGGCGTCGACGGGCAACTGGCCCCCTCCGCATGCAGGGCGCAGGGAGACCCCTCTTCGTCTGCCCCATTCATGCGAGTGCAATTAGTCGGTCAAGAACTTTTTGCACTGGTCGACACGGGCTCGACGGTTTCTCTCATCGGGGACGAAATCTTCGAAGCCTGCCGGAAAAGAAGAATCCGGGTCAGGCCCGCCGAGACACCCTTGAGCTTAGCAGCGGGTTCGGCAAAAGCAGACGGAGCTGTGAGACTCACGCTCGGTTTTGATGGCAGAAAGCGCAGACAGCGTTTTGTTTGCTTGCCTGGTTTGTCTGTTCCAGTCATACTGGGCAGAGATTTCCTCTCGAGGGAGGGTGTTGTGCTCGACATGGGGAGGAACGGCTATCAGTACGGGCCGCAACCCCCTTTCTTTCCTTTCGCGAACGCGCCGATGCACGGTTTACAACCGCACGGGGCAAATAAACTCTACTGCGCTGCGGAAGGCCAGGGAGAGGCGTCAGGAAAGATGAGCACTGATGTAGAAGCGATCGTCGCATCTTTTTCAGGATCCGATGATCAGCGCCGAATGTTGGCGGAAAGTTTGCTCCCCTTATCGGAAGGGGGTGGCGGAAGCGCGCGCGCCGAGTGCAGTGGTTTCATGGGCGGCGCGGGCCACCCCGAGAGGGGGAGGAAAGGGCCGGACGGAGGAGTCGAGGCCGGCCGCAAAGGGAAAGAGGAGCGGCATCTCGCAGCGGCGATTTCTCGCCCCCCGAGAACAGAGGCAGAAAGGAATCTGTCTTGGGGGGAGGTAGTGAGTAAGGAAGAGCTCATTGAGGCCCAGAAAGCAGACGGTCTGTGCCAGCGGGTGCTGAAAAGGCTAGCGGAGGGCGTAGCTTGCACCGGTAACGCTGAGGGGTTTGACGCGTATCTGCTGGGCGACGATGGCTTATTACTTCGCTACTTTCCCCAACTGGACGACGAAGAGGCGGTTTCATCCCCCTTTCGAGTCGTGGTCCCGAGGAAGTTGCGGAAACGGTTCATGCGGTACTTTCATGACTCAGCGCTGGCAGGACATGGCAGCGGCAGTAAGACTTACGACAAGTTATGCCGTGTCGCGACCTGGCCAGGCATGAGGAGAGACGTAATGAGCTATTCCCGCGCTTGCCCTCTTTGCCAGGTAGCGAAGCCGCGCGCTGGGAAACCTGTGGGTTTCATGAAGCCGGTGGAAAGCAGCTACCCGTGGCAGATTGTAGCGTGTGACGTAATGGGACCCCTCCCAAGATCCGCGCGAGGAAACCAGTTCATTCTGGTTATAACGGACCACTTTTCTAAGTGGGTGGAGTTGTTTCCCCTTAGAAAGCTAGCGTCGGAGCGGATCGTAGAGAAGCTGGTGGAGACATTCACTCGTTTCGGCTTCCCCTCCGACCTGATCACTGACAATGCTTCGTATTTCACAAGCAAAGTCTTTTCAGACTGTTGTCGAGCGCTGCACATTCGGCACAGGAAAACGAGTCCTTATCATGCTCAGAGCAACATCACTGAGAGGGTGAACAGGAACCTGAAGTGCATGCTGGTTGCGACAACCAAGGAGCATAAGGACTGGGACGCGCGTTTGCCTGAGCTGGCTTTCGCGACTAGGACTACCGTAAATAGGTCAACAGGTTTGACACCAGGTTACCTAAATTTCGGTAGAGAGATCGCTTTTCCAATGGAAAATGCACTGCTGTACGCGGCGGCGGGTAACGCCCCTTCTCTGTCGCAGTACGCGGCTAGGCTCCGGGAACGCCTTTTGGCAGCGCAACGCACGGCTCGGGAGAATCTCGACGTGGCGCGCATGGAGCAAGCCGAGCAGTATAACAAAGGCCGTCGTCACCTTGTGTACAACATCGGTGACCTAGTGCTAAGGAGAACACACCCACTCAGCAACGCTGCACGCGGTTTCACCTGCAGCGCTCGCACACAAATGGCAAGGGCCATACAGAATTACGGCGCAGACGACTCTGCTCACGTATGAGATGCAGTCGCTTGAAAGCGACGAGCTGGTGGGTCCTGTGCACGTTAGCGATCTCAAGGCCTATCACGTTCGCACTGGCGATGACGAACAGGTGGTAGCGGAACCAGAAGGTGGGAGTCCCGCTTCTAATGACAGAACGGCCGGCGATAGGGTTCGCACCCATCGTTACGACCTGAGGGTGCGGTAGTGTCTACCCCCCACGGGTCCGGGTCTCACGTGGTTCTACCACGGAGCAACCCGCAGCGCAACAGTCACCGCTTCAAGTTTCATCGCGCCACCTGTGCGGTGGTGCGAGGCGTGGTTTTGTGCCTGGCCGTTACGATGCCAGCCTGGGCCTGCCGACAGCGGGCCCTCCCGGTGCGACCCGGGAGCTTCGCGCCACCGGCCTGGTGGTGCGGGGCGAAACGTTCGTGCCTGGGCGTTGCGAGTCCGGCCCGGGCCTGCCGAGCAGAGGGCCTTCCTGGTTCGACCCGGGAGCTGTTGCCACGGTCCGGGGGTCCTACCGCCCTTCGGAGATGCGAGGCGGCTGCGGTTCGCCTCCTTGTCAGCGGCGGAGCCCTGTTCGTGGGTTGGAGGCCTGCTGAGCTCATCGCGGAGCTGTAGCCCTGGCGTGGAGGCGCCGGTGGGCGCAGAGCCTACAGCTCGCTCTGGGGCTGCGAGCGCCCATCAACCGGGTTTGCCCCGGGCTCATCCGGCGTCTCCGGTTCGGCGCCGAGCAGCGGAGATCGGGACACCGGGGCAGCTGTCGAGAGGAGCCTGGCCGTTCGGTGGAATCCTGCGCCGGGCAGCCGAGAATGCGCTCCCGCGGACGCCTACATGGTGGCGATGGCGACAGAGCGGCATGCTGCCACACTTCGGCGGGTGCCAGCCCACCCACAGCCGCACAGGGCGGCCCAGTGCGCCGACCCAGCGGTTTCCTCGTGCACTAGGAACCCCGAGGGTGATCTTCAATGATTGGACCCGATAGCCCGTGTTTGAGGGGGGGGAGAGATGTTGGGGAAGCGCCTTGGCACGACACCTTCTTGTCTAAGTGGGGTTGTCCGCCTAGGAGCCCTCGCAGTGGGCTCCCTTCCCTCGCCCTCCGCGCCTTCCGTGCGGCCACTGGGCCCGCAAGACGTGGAGACGTCGGCACCCGGAGGGATGGCGCTTGGCGGACAACGAGGGCAGAAGCAGCGATGGGGAGAGCGGGGCGGTGGTGCTGAAGAAGCCAGCGCGCGGGGACTCGGACTTCGGGACGCAGAGTGTTTTCTTGGAGGTAGTGGTTGTGTGTATGCCCGACGGTCGCCAGCGTGGAGGATGTAAGTAAAAGAGTTCGTCACGGCAACCGCAGTGTGCCTCATTCCTTGCAATCACGTAGAGAGCAGGCCCACAAGGTTAAGGAAATTTGTTTTCTTACTATATGCACCAGATATATCTGTTGCGGATCTGGTAGCGTGGTGGGTGATGGCGTCCGTTGGTCCGGAGTTGGGGCAAACATTGGGGCCGAGTAGGACGAAGAAACTTTATGTGCAGACATTTACATGGCGTTTGATCTAGTAAACAAGTTCCCCTGCGGCTCCTGTGCGCGCGAGATTAAATAACCAGGTTGTGCCGCCCCCTTTCACCCTTTCTCCCGCTGCTTTTAGGAACGCACCAATCACGAAAATCCGTGGCACTGAAATTGACGTCCACACACTCATGAGAGAAGGCACTCTTCCTCTCGCACAGGTCACCGTCAGGTTGACTTCCATGGTGTAATCTTCCTAACTCGAAGCCCTTGAGGCCACCCGAGCTTGAAGCGACAGGAGGGCACCTGGGCCCCCTCGGTAATCCTGCGTCGGGCGCTCCTTCAATAGCGGCATCTAGGAACCGCCATAAAGAGGCCCAGGATGCGGGGGATCACAGCCGAACAAGACAGGACCCACTCCGATTACCGCCGAAAGGGCAATGCCGCGCGAAGTATTTTTCAATCCCTCCGTGCAGCATTCTCAGTCATTGTGACTTGCTCTCCGGCGCAGGCTGAAAGATGCCTGTGCCCAGCAGAAGCGTCAGTCGCCACCTCGTCATTGCGTACAATTCAGGTTGTTGCCCGTCAAAACCCGACAAAAACCGGACGACAAAAGGATTGGGTGATTTCCCGGTAATATTGCATGCGGTCTTCGCAAAGCCGTACGCCGATATTAACAGCCGTAATAGGCAACCATCTGACCATGCGCTCGCCTTAGTTTCATCACTGGCTTGGATTGAAAGGTTTAGTGGCCGTATATTCAAAAAAGTGCCATAAAAACAACAAATAATGGTGGGGTATTATTTGCGGTAAATAAAAAAAACGCTGTTTTAAAGCTTAGGAAAAAGTAAGTAAAGCAAATTTTTTGCCAAAACGGTTGTGCCAACTATTTCTGCAGGTGAAGCTGGGAGTTAACAACAGAGTTAATAGTTTGGGAGAGGCTCATTAGAGACTCTCATATTAGTAATTTTATCATTATTTCCAATAATAAGTTCTTTGAAATCCATGGAACTGTTTTAGCATGCCTATAAAGCGTCATTTTCGTAGCGAACTGGTGCAACTGACCGTCAGCTACAGTTTACAAAACTTGTTGCTGAGCGAGTTGGTTCACACCCGAAGAATAGGAAAACGTGGCGTGAAACAGTCCGCGAGCGAAGACAATATACTGTAGGCCGCAGGCGCCCGTAGCCGTAGTACCTGGTCTTCATCCAAGTACATTTAATTTCGTTTTCTTCATCAGCTACAACTTTAGTGGAAACATATTACCTGCTTAGTCAAATGTTCCTTCGACTCCGGCATGACCAACGTTAGCTAAGATAACACACTGCCTGGTCTTTCACCAAGCCCGCAGTTGCCACGGCTCACGGGAGCATTTCGGCCACCTCGTAGCTTAGACGTGTTCATGCATAGTAAAGAAAGCAATCCAAAAACCGCCGAAGAATCCAATTGTCATGCCAAGCCTAAGCCAGAAGCAGGGGTCTTCCCATAACCCCCCACGACGACATAATTCCAGGTGCAGTTTCCTGACTGGTATACCCACTAAGAAACTCCTTGGAGGGAAGGACATAAGGCGCGTCCCTACAGCTATCAGGGTATGACCTCATTGCTCAACTGGAAGAGCGTTTCACACCTCTCATTCCGTCCAGATTGATCGTGGGATTGAATCCTAGCGCCGCAGCGCTAATAGAACTTTTCTGGTGATGTCATTCCCGTGACGGATATGACGTAAGTGAGGTTGTGAACCCCGGCTTAACACACTTTCGTGTTAAAAACAGATAAAGAAGTCGAGAAGTCCCAAGCCCGCGGGTGTATGCACATGGAAACTTCTCACAATTTAGCGGCGGCGGCGGCGAGTAGGAGTTCCCGTAGAAGGCGACTACCGCTAGCGGTTGGTATCCTTGACGCAGCGCGGCCCCGGCATGAGAGCATAGGCATAGGACGCCATGATGGCTCTACCGTGGATTCGCCCGAAGAAGCTGGTCGGGCTGGAAGCACGCCCTGCTTGGGGGTAGCTATCCCGCAGAGCCGGTCGACTGGCCGCTGGTCTACCAGGCTACCGCGGTGTAGACGATACCAGCCGGTTGCTCCCGATGACTTCTCAATCTTTCTCTAACACCGTGCCTCGTTTTTCTTCTCTTCGCCCTCCCTTCTCTCGAGACCTCTTCGGATCTTCGCTTCCTTCTCTTTACTCCTAGCCCACTCCAGTGCCTGCTGCGTCTTTTTTCCGGCGATTTCTTCTTGTGTTTCCCGAGCTCGGGGTACCTCATGACAGAAACAGAGGAGGCAACTGTAACAGCTTAAAGTTACCAATTAGCCGCCCCTTTGCAGAACGATGTATTCATTATCCCAGATAAGCGCCCGGAGCAGAAACCCTTACTTCCGGTCTACCCTGCTTCGTTGAGAGTAGTAAAAGAGATATTAATACACAGGACAAATGAAAGCAACTGCACAAGCACCCATGATGAAAAATGTCTTTCTCCAATTTCTCTTCGGCTGCCTGTACCGTATTCTGTAAAACGCGTTCGTTTATAACAACAAGCGATAAACGCACGTTTCAAAACAACTGAGGTAGATAAAAGTAAGGAATCCCACAATTTCTTAATAAAGCACATTTGCGTTGGTTTCTCCTCTTCAGAAACAAACAACTAACAAGTTTTCATGTATTGGACTAGGATCTCTATGCTGCTTTGGTGATCGGCGAAGGTATGTAGTCGTTTCTTGCAGAGCCCGAACCCTTTGAAGGCCGAATATTACTACACTGACTACGAGAATTGTTACATAACATACCTGAAACTATCATGGTGATGGTAAGTAGTATTGCCTTCTTGGTGGCGTAGCACACATTCTCCAGGATGCAGACTATAGTATGAGACGGCGGATGACAACCTCCGCAACTTCAGAATCCACTTTCTCTCTTGTGCTGTCAGCAATTCCTTGCAAACATTGCGGCACTTAGAGAACAACAGCAGTTTCCAGTCAAAATGCAGCCGTGAATCAAAACGGGGCTATGTATGCTTCTTTTGAATTATTCTGTAGCCGCTTAAAAAACTGAGTACCTAATATATTAGGTATATCCTATGTATAGGTGATAAAGTCTTGGCATCTCAAAATTATATTTTAGGCCACTCGGAACGACCCAAAACATAGGACAGCACTCTTCGCTAAATTAGGCTAGTAACTATTGAGCATCCTTGTGACCAGGTCACATAATTTGATACACGAAGAAAGAATGTTTTGTTCTAAACCTTGTCACCTTGCGACTGGCATTCGAGGCGAAGTCATGCCATCATCAACCCTGGAAGAAGCCCTACTTGCACTGGCCCACCATGAAAATTCAAAACGTTTTACAAAGCATTTGTCGTCTTGCAGGTTGCTTCGACACTCTGTTGTCTATTTATAAAACGGTGCTCTTTTTATTAGAGGTGGCTTCCTTGCTTCCTTATTAACTGGCTTTTAACGCAAAAGCGTGCGGCCTCTGTGTGTTTTTTGAAAATCGGTAGGTACAAGAAATAATTTTTGTTACGCACAATTCATCAAAAAATCAGAACGAGAGGCGAGAGCGAGCGCATACGGGATGTGTAAGGCAAACAGCAATGCTGGAGGGAGGGGGTCAAGAAAGTTCTGAGAACGAAACGGTTAGGCGGCGCGCAACAAAAGGGCACAGCAACGCCAAATTATGGTAGCCCAACTGCCGCACGTGCAATACCGGCCGCCTTAAGAAGTAAAGGTGCCGACGTGAAGAACAAGTGGCTTCAAGTAATAGCGAGTCTGCGGGCGTAGCTGCGAAACATGCTGTCCAGGGAACTGGGCAACTTCCATTGGGCGCGATCGCAATGTTCAAAACAAATGTGAAAGGCGCATCAGCAGAGAGCCCAACTAAGTTTTCCGCTGGATGTTCTTAACACTTTCCTAGAGCACGTGAAAATTTTACTTACGTTACCTAGTTTTGCCCCGGTGTATAGTTCAGTTTTTTGGCATCAAATTAAAACTGGTCAACTTTGAAACAAAATTTTTATAAATGATAATCCGCTTTATGCAATAAAACCTTTCGATGATTGTCAAGCGGCGTCCTTACTAAACATTTGCTGCAACATAGTCATCTTCAAGAGCTGGCGCAAAAATACCACAATACCTTCGCAATCTTACAACACAAACTTAGAAAAAAAGAGGCTGGCGTTTTTTTTAATATTATTGTTTATTTGCAGAATGCATACTTTGGGCCAAAAGAGAAGTGAAGGACGAAGTGCCTCAACACTGCATAGACAACTTTGTTGACATTTGTGCTGTCGTTGTTCCGAAGTTTAGCAGACATCTTTGCCCTGATGGCGAAGCCGATTAGAAATAGAACTCCAAACAAGAACTCCAAGACACAAAGCCACCCAAGCATTACAAAAACTTGCCAATCGTCTTAAGCGTTTCTTTACCGCTTTTGAAAACTCGTGGCCTAAATCTGTTCCCTGGTTTCAGCCGATACAATAAAACTCGTGGATGTTATATATTCAAGATTTGATAGAAACTTCGTTGTTCGGCAATTTAACGGCAAGCAGAAATGTGATTTGCCATGTTTTTGTGCGTTAGAAGCGGTGAATATTTTTGACGAAATGAAACATATTTAGTGCACTGACAGCTGTCGGAATGGGCGGTCTGGGTACGCGTGCCTCCCAAGTGTTTTCTTGCATAAATATAGCGGCTGCACGAGGACGGCATTTACATTGGACGACCATCCACTGGTTGCCAGAGTTTCCACTCTTGGGAGAGAGTATTTCCGCTAATTTCCAGGGAGGCATTCGGCCCTAGTTACGTAAGACTCTGCTATCGGGTTAAGCTTTACTGCTTTGCTCATTCTACTCTCCCACCCTTGTTTTGTTATGCGGGTTCTAATTACCTGGGGCTGGGCGCCACCATTCAATGAAAATTTTGCCGAGTGTTTCTGCGTGCAGCTTTCAATAGTTTTTGTTACTGCCCAGGATTCCAGCCCCGGCTGCTGCATGAGGATTCTTTTCTGCGCCTACTGTGACACGGTGTGGTAACCTTTTCGAACGGTTACTAAACGCTTCTTTTCTAGAGACTGGCATCGATGAATTGTATACCAGAGCGTATCTGCTTTTTTTAAATACTTTTCAGGCAGTTCCTTTGCGCACAGTCGTCTCCGGTCGTTGTATCGTCTAGTGGTAATATTAGTTGGTAGGATTTTTGTTCTAGTCTTATACAGCTAGCTTTGTTGCGAAGATATTTTTGGTATGTTAATTTTAGCCCTAAGGTTCTCAAATTTTGGGTTCCCTGTAGTGCATCTCCGATCACTGACTAACTTGCTGATCTTGTATGCAGTGGTTCATTCATTGAGCTGTTCGGATTGCCCTTGCCTTTCAGTGCATGAATGCGCGAGTTGACAGGAACCCTAGACTGACTTGTGCGCTTTACGTCGAACGATTTCTATTTTCCAGGGTGAAATCCTTAAGGGTCTCATTGTGTGAAAAACGTTCGCTGTTGTAGTTGTGCGGCATATGAAATAGCACCACCATATAGAGTTAATTACAAATACTTTTTAATTGTCAAGGCACTGGACCATGGTACCAGCGCAACCATTACCACTGCACCACCTTTGGGCTTTGGCCAGCGGTTAGAAAGAAAGATAAACCAGTGCATACTTCATAACAGTAAACGTGGACACCATTACAGTAGAACAGGCGAACCCAAGGCACTCGAACTCCGATTCTAGAAAAGCTGTAGCAGTGTTGTCACCAGTCCGAAAGTTGAAGTGTTTCGCGCCAAATGACGAAATAACCGAAAGGGAAAGAAAGAAAAGACACGAGCACAGCGTGGGCAGTAATAAAGCTGTCGAAACAATTCTCGCCAAAAATACAAGGAGAACGACAAGGAAAAACGAGAGGCCACTTTAATGTCGTCGCAAAGAAGTCGTTCATGAGTATGGCCAGGCTTTTGCTTCCAAAGAACGTACGCAAGAGTTGAGGGGTAAGATAAATTTTTACAGTATTCTTTTACCTGAATTTGGTTACCGTAGAATATAAAAAATTCGGAAAATTCATAATCGCCTCTTTTATCCCCAGGGTGTCCTCTTCCCGAGAGAGGGAGAACAATCTTTAATGTGTCCTGGCGATGTCAGGCGAGCTAAGCCACCTGGCTTGCTACGCGAGATGAACACGGTGACAATAATTGAATTATAATGATGAAGAGGAACACACATGAGTTTCGACTATTTACAAAGTCTGATCAAGTCTTGTGGTTTTTAGATAGGTCAGTAACGTTTTCCGTAGCACGACAGGCCACGTTTGGAAGAATTCCAGGGAGCCTGTCACCTAATACGTCCCTCAGTTCTAGTCCTACAGTGTGCAGGCCGGCCGAGAGACACTGCAAGACCACACTCTTTGCGTACTAAATCGCGCACATTCATATATTAGGTGTTTCATATCTTCCACACATCACACTCTGGGCACAGTGGCGAGGTGGACTGGTTGATTTTGTAACGGTAGTATCGCGTATATGCGACGTTCAAACCGCATACCGGTGGAGTACTGCTTCATCATGCCCTGGAAACTCCTCTTCATGCGTCTCTCAGTGAAGCCTGCAAGGAAGTATATATGAATTGTTTGGTTGCAGGGAACCATAAGCTTAGCTTATTCTTAAGGCTCGGTTTGGAGCTGTTTCTATACCAAAACGTTGGTGTTTTGCCTTCTGAAAACAAGCATGTCTTATAAGAATTTAATTCTTTTTATAAAGGTTCTGGATTGACTCCCATGTGATTTCAACTTTTCCTACGTTATTTTGAACTCAATTCCACTTTTGTGTCTTTTGCACTGCCCAGCCAATTTAGAAGCCTCTGCGCTAATACAGATAACAGACGAGAGGCTTCTTAGTCTATGCGTCCACATATGTATTTGTTTTCGCATTGATAAGGCAGGAGTTTTCAAGAATTGTGTGTTAGCAGCTGGTTACAATTGCTACATTTCGGGGGCAGAAATCAACCATGTGCGGAAAGGCAAACTTGTAGAAAGGCAAAGGCTGTGAAAACTTAGTACATGGGATGACCTAGATGCATAAAACTGCGCTTTGCTGTCAAGCCATGGAGTGAATGTGGTGTTAGCGCAATGTAGCGTTACATACCTGGTTCGCATAGTTTCCACTGGCTGCATAAAAATTAGGCTCCATAGTAACGGCATAAAATGTGCACACTCGTAACTTTGGAGCTCCCGAGTAGCACACACACTGGACCAGGTACTGTGCCTCCTTGTGGTGCTTTGGTCCCTCTCACAACAAAGTTCACCAATCAATAAAATCAGCTAGTGTTTGATGTAGCTGCTGCATCTATCCTCTTGAAAATTCAAGCCGCCACACACCAAATTTTTCTGCAGTGAGGTGGGGGGGCATAAAACAAGCGGAACAAAATTAAACCTCTGGGGGAAAAGTGAGATCGCCAGGACCATTCGAACAGGGGCAAAACCCCCGTGTCCTGGGAGCTTTACCCAGAAATACTGTGGCACTTCGGAACAAACAGGGCTGCAGCAGAAAACTTTAGGCCTCACAGCTGGAAGAGCGTGCCTTCTCATGGTAGAATTATTGGCCACATCAACGCTGCAACTGCCAATCATCATGTGGTTTCGATTACCCAGCCGTCGGTTCACGCATCGTGTTGAATTTGAAGGAAGCCTGACAGGAAAGCCTCCGCAAAGTCATGCGTCCAAGGATACGTTCCTATTGACAATGGACCGAGATAATCCCAAATTACTGGTTGCTAAACTACTTTTCTACACCACAATGTTGCAAGTCCTTTCTTGTTTTCCCATAGGTTGGCAACATGCCCTTCAATAATCCATGCACAACAGAACTTCATTGCAGACGGGTTCGGGTGGCATCAAATCGGGTGCATAGGTGGAAGTAAACAAGGTCTATCCTCCAGCTCTAGACGGGAAAGGTCATGTCGAGCGAGAGCTCCCCACAGGCGACTGGCGCAGCCGCGTCGGACCGGTTTTCCCGTGACCCGCCGTCACCGTCTGGCCCGTCCGCCTACCGCACGCTTCTGCCCACGCTCCCCACCGGCAAGCTCAGCAGAAAGCGTTGTTCTTGCGCGGAGATCCTTCGGCGCGGCCCTACGGGGTTGACGACTTCGCATCTGCCCTCGAGAACATCACGGACTTGAGGGCAATCGAATCAGTGTCTCGGCCCCTTTCAGTACAATCACGTCTGGATGGTCCCCTTCACAGCATAGAAGGAGGTTGTGAAGCTTTGGCAGCACGACCGAGATTTGTGGTGAAGGGGAGGCGATGTCTGGTCATCAACCAACTACGTGAAGTTGCTGTAAAGGTGCATTGGCTTCCACCGCGGGTTCCTGACGAACTGATCGTGCGGCGCTGGAGCACTTCGGCCGTGTGCCAACGAAATTGTGCGTGATGACTGCAGTCATCACGCATTAGTCATCAGTCATCACGAGCTGGGGCTTCTCGATGGAGAAAGCCGCAGGCTCGCGCACATGACCGGAACGAGCAGGGTGTATCACGTCATCCCGTCCAGCCCCACGTCCCTTTAGAACATACCACAACCAGGCCACCGGCAGGAGTGTCCCATACTAATAGAGGTAGCTGGTAGGCCATCACTGTGCCTTCGATGCTCCCAGCACCGAACACTATCGTAGGAACTGCAAGACGCCCTGGTGCCATTCGTGTCGCTCCTTCGGCCCCGACCCGGCGTACGCCGAAAGAACCAAGCAAGAGCAGCCACAAGCCCCAGCTGGAGGAATACATGGACGTGGACGACATGACGGCCATGATGAGCATCGCAGATCAAGAAGCAGCAGCAGAATCCAATGAACAACGCAATTGGCGTGCCCATCCCGCCCGTATCTCCATCCCCACGCCGGCCACCGCAGCCTTCGCAGAGGAAGCAGCTTTATTTAGTGTGAGGCATTTTCAATTGCAGCACGGTCACTTGGTTTCTGTCTACTCTCATTCGTACTATCGAAACAGACGATTATAAGTTAACCAAGCTTTCACAGTCCTAATGTATAAGAGTAACGAGAAAAAAAAACCGAAGAGAGAACAAAATTCCGCGCATGGGATATGCCTGGCATGGCATATGCCTGGGATATGCCCCGCTGAAAAGAATTGTAAAGGTCGAGCTGGCGAAGACCCGCACAGCAGTTTGGTTTTTGCCATAGGCATTTTTCAGTACACACTCTGCTGCCTTCCTTGCTACGAACTACCGTGTTACTGCAAACCCTCGCTTTAATTGTACACACAGTGAAAACGCAGGGGTGGATCTAAAGTACCACTGACTTCAAGCCACGCATGGACGGGAGCCCATTAGGTTGCCTCAAGTGGGCCTGCACACATCCGTCCCCACTAGAGGGGCACCACGACTGCACTAGGAGATGCTGCAAGGGAAAGAAATGGAACTTGAAGAATAAACCAACGTTCACGCAGCAGTAATGAATAAAAAAACACTGTAGGACTACCGAAAGACCCAGCAAAGCCAGAGATGACCACAGAAGCAGTGCCCCTGCCCGGTGCACTGCTGTAACAACATTGCGGTGCAAAACGTTCCCAGTGTACTTCCATTAGTTATGGAACGCTTATTGGCTTCACTATTACATATGAAAAAGCATAACAAAATAACACCCCTTGGCAGGTACGCCCGGCAAGGAAAGCGTGTTAATGCGGTGAACTGGTTCAAGCAACCTGTTACAACGCTCTCAAGATCAACGCGCACACATAAAAACCTCGCAATAGCGTTCTTTCGCGATCTACCTTAACGCCTAGGTCGTACTGCAATGTCATTTTCTTTACAAGATCGAATGGCATAATACATTGTTAGCACGAAGCACGTTGCTTTACCAATTCGTAATGGTACAAAGTATTTATTTATGGACCCATTGAAAAATGGACAAGAAAACGCCATGGGTGAGACAGGTTCTCATGCCAACGAGAGAAAGGTATCGGAATGCTTTAACGAGCCGTGAAACTCACTCTCAACAGCTTGCGATCGCCGACAGGCACGACCAGAACAGCATAAACTGCGGCAATAATGCAAGATGGTGAGAAAGTGCGGAAGTATATTGTAAACGTCGTTATTATAAATTTTGTTGCAGAAAGCAATCTTTCTAGTAGCCATTTTTCGAACAGATTGCGATCCCTCCAAAAAGAGCGCCAACCTGAGTTACCCGGCGGTGAACAGTCGGACGCCCACAGCTGACTGCAAAGCCGTACTGTCATAAGACACTGAAGTTCTTGAACGACGATTGACAGGGCGCAAACATCGCCAGTTTACCAATTCTTCCATCGACCGCATAGTCGAACGCGAATACACGATTCACTGCTCCACGTACAGTCATGGACAGATAAAATACGAACCGCGGAGCGCACGGCCGAGAAACCGGTGCCGTCACCTGGCAGCTGCCGTGGAAAAGACACGGACATGTGCAGTTGAGATGTAGCGAGCGAGGGTTCGTGTCCCACTGTGATATTCCGCCCTTTCCTCACTCGCATGCTTGCCTTGTTGTCATGCCGCAAGAGCGCTGAAAACAATAATTAGCTATGCGGCGCGAGATATCTACGGGCACTGCGTGCTCGGCGCACACGAACGCCCGCTCCCCGTCTGCCGGCGTCACATCGCCGACATAGATTTGGATGTGGGGTGCAGTAACTTGAGAAAATAACGATGGACACGTAATTCACGCCAGAAAACCCATGTTCAATGATGCCCTTCGGAGTTCTTCAAACAATGAGGTTTCTGCGAAGAAAACTGTAAAAAGGGGCGACCAACATTTTATGCAAGGGCAACTGGCCTATGAATGGTTGGAGCTGCCCAACTTCTGAATTTGTGTGAATACTTATTAGTATTCTGCAAGTAATTATCCCAGCCCCCACAGTGCTTGCCGTTAATATATATAATTAGTGACGAATTCTGGTGGTATACTTGTTGTCCGCTACAAGCACCGAATCCCCGAAATTACTCAGCCATGACTGCGGCAAACAAAGCGTGTTCTTGGTGCCCAGCTCATTGTTAGATTCCCGAGCCCCTGCACAGCGAATGCAAAA